>CM077456.1:8286500-8936500 GCA_039654765.1 Mylopharyngodon piceus | reverse complement strand
TTCATTCATTAATACAGTTTATTCACTATAGTTTAAAAAAAAAAATGGTAATAAAATATGACAAGATCTCAGAAAAAAATGTATCTTAATTATGTCAGATAACACTTAAGCAAAACATGGTCAGGTCAAAGTGTGACTAATTTTTGGTTCCAAATTTTTATCAATTTTACTGGTAGTCCACTGTATGAAGAATTTTTGGGTATAATATGTCACAGTTTACTTTACTTTGCTATCCTCACTTACATGAACTATAGTGTCCTGCACCCACTAGTAAAAATATACCAAAATTATCAAAAATGTCTGAATAATTTTTGGTATATATATATAAAATGTGTATATGTATATATGTGTTTTTTGTGCAATCAAGGCAGTAATGATTATTGTTGTACTATAATATTTCAAACATGATAATAAGAACCTGGCATTGCTAGCCTTCATTTAGCCCATATAAAATTAAAAACAGATGTTGAAATAATCTATATCACATAAACGAATAAATGTTCATCTTTTTTAATCATGCATGTTAAAGACTTGTTATAGATTGCTTCTTTAAAATAATGGCTTTGCTTATGATATGTACTGAGCAAATTGCAAGATAATTGTAATAATAATCTGATCATTCACACTGCAGGAATATACTCATCATCCTGATATTTAAACCTCTCATAATATACTTCCTGAAACACGCAGCTATCTCTTTTAACTCAGTACTTATCAAAATGCCATCCGCCTTCACATAATAAGCTGGGCTGTGAGAGTATTCACAGTATGTCTCCTCAGAGGAGAAGAGACAGAAATTGTACACAAGCCCGGTGATAATGATATACGCAGCATGCAGGATTAATTGCACCTCAGCTTCATTGAAACCCTTCCATAACACTGTAACCGTCCTCGCTAAGAAGAGAGGAGGCCCAGGCAAGGGTGCACTGAAACCAATTATAACATTCATTTTGCGCTTCAGTTATTTAAAAAGTCATGCATTAATTACGCAATGGAAAAATATGGCTCATTATTTCCACTTTGTAGTGATGACTTCTCTCTTCAGGCTACAAGGGATTAAGGTTCCTCCAGCCTGTTGAGAAGTCATCAATGCAGAGTTAAAAAAAAAAAAAAAAAAAGATATTTTTTTTAATTAATGAATACTTTTATTCATTCATTTGTTTACATTGTTTATACTCAAGAAATGTTAAACTGCAGCCTGGTCATTAAAACCTACAAGAGTATAGACAAAATTATTCTATTATTTTCTAACACGAGAGAAAGAGAGAGATTTGAATTCAGGATGGTGTGGTGTCATTTAGCCTTTCTTTGCTCCTGTCAGACAAGCATGATAAACAGGTACTTGTTCTGTCTTTAGATGTTATGTAACCTCTGCGGGATATGGTTACGAATACACACAGAGCCAAATGTTGTATTCTCAGCTGTATGATATAAATAACCTCTTGACCCTTAATTACAGGGCTTAGGTCCAACTTTGAGTCAACATAGCAGTTACCCCCACATAGTTGCTGATGAGAGCTAGTTTTTTTAGACGAAGCAACTTGGCAAGAGTATAGGCTATTTTTCGGCAAATGCAATGGAAAACACAAAGGAAAGGAACTGAGAAAGAATCTTTGCTGTGCTATTATCTATTATTGTTGATTATATACAGTAGGGAAGTATCTATCTATCTGTCTGTCCGTTCCATCCCATCCATCCATCCATCCTCAGTTTCATTGTTTTGTTAGTTTGAAAAGATATTCAGGATATGTTGCTTTTGTAAATCGTCATTTCAGCAATTCTGTAAATGGGCATTTACTTCCATTGAGTGGTCAATATCTTAGAACTAGTTTGCCTGGGTTCTGTCTGGTTTATTCTTAGGTTGCTGACAGAGCCCTGACATTCCTATTGACTTGTCGGTGTGAGCGTGTGGTTCCGAGTACACTATTTCATCCGCGTTATACATTGTATGTGTGGAGCGTGGTGTTTGGATGGTGGATCCTCCCTGGCTCAACCCTCCCACCCCTCTCTGATCATCTGCCTGGTCTTTCCTAAAGCCTGGAACACACCAAGCCAAAACCGACGAACTAGTGGCGACGAAAGCAGACTGCAGGGTTGGTTCACGTCGGCAGCATCTGGGTCCAAAGTTGCCCTGACATACCAAACCGATGTTTGACACCCAACGGCCAAGTAACATGTCCGTTCTGCGCCTGCGTTAGAAGAAATGCCTTTCCGTACCAGCAGGTGGCAGTAGCTGAACAGCCAATCAGAATGGTCAGATGGCCCGACTGACCGACGAGCTCCGATGCCGATTCAACATGTCGAATCGGCTGAAAAAAAGCCGACGAGGACCAACTTCAGCCAACGGTGCGGAACACACTGAGAAAACTTAGTCGGCCAACGAACAAAAACTGCCCGACGGCCGACAGTCGGCTTGGTGTGTTCCGGGCTTGAAACTTTCTGGGCTGTTCTGCTGGCACTGGCTTGGCTCACCTCCCTTCCTTCCTCCCTCCATTCCCTCCTTGAAGGTTTATCAAGAAGTCATGATTTAAATAAGAAATTATATATATATATAAAAAAAAATCCAGTATTACCGCATACACATTTACTGTTAGGACTGCTTTGCTCAGGTAGTGATCACAAACAGTTAACATTTCCACACATGTCCTATCTGCCTACCATCAACACATTGGCTTTGGCAGTTCACAGGTTGATATTTCTGCTAGTGAAACCTTTCAACAAAGGGCTCAAGTATTTTTCACTCATGCTGGCTTAGTAGCTTTTTGGTCCCTGTCTATACCACAACACACCTGAGAACAAAACTGCAGGTGTGATCACAAGTCCCTACTGAGTTATCACACCAAGATAGGAAAGCGGGTTAAAACTTAAGTTATCTGCCTACTGGGGTTTGGTTAGCTCAGAGGAACATTTTTAAATCATTTGAAGGTAAAAAAAGAGGCTATTATTATTTTACAGGTACATTATTGGGGTCTATGGGACCCCATACATAAAAACAGTAAAGTTAATCTCACCAGAAAAAGAGGGTTAATTGTAGTCTTTTCATGTTAACTAATATATTCACTGCTCAACTGTTCTACAAGACAGTTAATTAAGATAGCAGTTCCAGAGGAAATGCCTTGGGAAGTTTCTAAGCTAAACTGCAGAGAAATATTCTGCTGAAAGATTCATAAAGTCCTTTAAAGTGTTTATAAGGATCACAAAGCATATTAAAATATGCTTTTAAAAGCTAAAGACCATTGAGCAATGAGAATACTGTATATGCTCTTTGCGATGATTGATATATAGATTTATAACAATTTGTTTATGGGAACTTGCAGCTCATTTCAAGTTTGTGGAGTCATTGTAAAAATTTTTACAGCATATGTTACGGTAAAAGGGCAATGTGAATTGTTGCCTACACTGTTAGTGAATGTGCCTCAAAGGTATGAACCTATTAATGCAAAAAAAAGTTAAATAAATAAAATGAATGAATAAATAAATTAAGTTAAATGCACTCTTATAGACCAATTTATAGTACACCAATAAATAAAAGACTTTTTCTTTAAAATCTGTTTGATTGGAATACAGCATGATTTTATGCCTGAACCGTTGAATAAACATTTACATTTCTATTTATCTTATATTAATATGACCTTATATTAATATGACCTACATATCTTCATATGTTCAGCCAGCTATTCATTTTAAGTGAGCAAACTAGGTTGTACAAAGTCTTATATCTGAAAAGAATGTGAGCTTTTCCTTTTATTCATTTTGGCAAGGCAGAGCAAACCTGACTGTCTGCCAAAGCATTTTGTTATTTGCCTGTACATCACAAATATCTCACCATTCCAACCAGTAAAGGCATGCCTGGACAGGGCTGTTTTGCCTGCTGCCTTACAAGGTCTTGAGAGAGTTGGAGATCCAGAGAAGTGCAGCCGCACCAAGTGGCATGAGGCACGAAGAGCTTGTGCTAATATGTTTGGAATTTAGCAAGGCCAGGAATCTCAGTGAGAGCTGATGCCTGCACATTCTTCCCTTCTTAACACACGCTGATACTTGCAGATGATTGTTGATCACATTAAATACTTCGGATAAAATATCAGTGTTAGATCTGGTGTAGCTTGGATTTGTTTACATTTGTCCCATATACAAAAGAGAAAAGTGGTGTGAATGCTGAAGGAGTGTAGGTATGGACAAGAATCCATGCAAGAACTAATGTGATAGTTCATCCAAAAATTATAATTGTGTCATTGGTCACCTCATCATTACAAACTTGAATTACTTTTTCTGTGGAACACAGAATATCCTAATGACTGTTTTCAAAACCATGAAAGTAAATGAGGACTGGGGACTTTTAGGCTTCAAAAACCTCATAAAAGTAAAAGTGGTCCATATGACTTGTGCAGTATATTTAAAGGAACACTCCACTTTTTTTGAAAATAGGCTCATTTTCCAACTGAGAGTTAAACAGTTGAGTTTTACCGTTTTCGAATCCATTCAGCCGATCTCCGGGTCTGGCGGTACCACTTTTAGCATAGCTTAGCATAGTTCATTGAATCTGATTAGACCGTTAGCATCTCACTCAAAAATGACCAAAGAGTTTCGATATTTTTCCTATTTAAAATTTGACTCTTCTGTAGTTACATCGTGTACTAAGACCGACGGAAAATGAAAAGTTGCGATTTTCTAGGCCGATATGGCTAGGAACTATACCATGGGTATAGTACCATGGGTGCAGCAGGCGCAATGATATTATGCAACGCCTGTGACCCCTTGCTTGCACAGGGAGCGTGCCTTGCAACCATGGAGACATTTGTGAGAGACGCTGCGTAATATCATTGCGCCTGCTGCACCCATGGTACGGCAGCAAAGTTCCTTGATTATTACGCTGGAATGAGAGTATAGTTCCTAGCCATATCGGCCTAGAAAATCGCAACTTTTCATTTTCCGTCGGTCTTAGTACACGATGTAACTACAGAAGAGTCAAATTTTAAATAGGAAAAATATCGAAACTCTTTGGTCATTTTTGAGCGAGATGCTAACGGTCTAATCAGATTCAATGAACTATGCTAAGCTATGCTAAAAGTGGTACTGCCAGACCCGGAGATCGGCTGAATGGATTCGAAAACGATAAAACTCAACTGTTTAACTCTAGGGGAGTTAGAAAAAGAGCCTATTTTCAAAAAAAGTGGAGTGTTCCTTTAAAGACTTCTGAAATCATGAGAGCATTGTGTGACAAAAATTCACCTTTTGTGTACCACAGATATAAGGAAGTTATATGGGTTTGGAACAACATGAGGGCGAGTAAATGATGACAGAATTGTCATAATTTTTCTTTTATGAGAGACGATACCTTAATTCAACATACACTACCCTTCAAAAGTTTGAGGTCTGTAATATTTTTAAAAAAATGTTTTTAAAGAAGCCTCATATGCTCACCAAGGCTGCAATTATTTGGTTAAAAATACAGTAAAACAGTAATTTTGTGAAATATTATTACAATTTGAAATAACTGTTTTCTATGTTAATATATTTTAAAATGTAATTTATTTCTGTGATGGCAAAGCTGAATTTTCAGCATCATTACTCCAGTCTTCAGTGTCACATGATCCTATAGAAAGCATTCTAATATGGTGATTTGGTGCTCAAGAAACATTATTATCAATGTTGAAAACAGTTTAATATTTTTGTGGAAACTGTGATGCATTTTTTAAGAAATCTTTGAAGAATAGAAAGTTCAAAAGAACAGCATTTATTAGAAATAGAATATTTTTGTAACAGTGTAAAGGTCTTTACTGTCACTTTTAATCAGTGCATGCTTGCTGAATAAAAGTATTCATTTCTTTCAAACAAAAAAATCTTACTGACACCAAACTTTTGAGTGGTAGGTTTTTATAGTTTGCACTCATTCAGATAGTATTACTATTCAATTAGTAAGCTGTGATAAGAGAAAGTATTTTAACTTTTACACACATTACATTCAAGACCACATAGTGATTTAAATCTAATTCATATGCAGAACTTAATAAAGCCAGTAGTTACACTCAAATTTAATAAATCAGAAAAGTTACCTACTGCATTTATAATAGATTTGCTTCCATATCTCTGCTATGCAATAACCCATAAGTGTCTTCTCTGCATCCTTAAGCACTTTTTAAACACCATTTCCCAGAGCATTTGGGCTTCCAAAAACATGAGCAGTCAGCATATTTGGAGCAGGTCTTGAAGAACTCAAGCAAGAAATCTATGCATTTAAAGAAAGATCTTAATCCCATCAGACCAGACCCCCTGAGCGGATCCAGCTTGTCACATGACTTGATATTGCTTTTGCCGTGTGGACCAGACATCTATTTGAAGGATGGCCCTCACATTATGAATGCTGTGATGTTGATGTAGCATCGCCTGATGCATTAATATGATCTGAAATTCAACTTAAAGCGATAGTTCGCCCAAAAATGAAAATTCATTTACTCACCCTCAAGTTTTTCCAAACCTGTATGAATTTCTTTCTTCTGCTGAACACAAAAGAAGATATTTAGAAGAATGTTGGTAACCAAACAATTCATGGGCCCCATTGACTTCCATAGTATTTTTTTTCTTTCTTTTTTTTCTCCCATACTATGAAATCAACTGTTTGGTTACCAACATTCTTCATTCTTCAAGGTTTGGAACAACTTGAGGGTGAGTAAATGATGACAGAATTTTCATTTTTGGGTGAACTATCCCTTTAATTAGTGATTCAGAAAATTTTGCTAGATTTGCCACCTTGATTTATTTTCTAGTTTGCTGGTGAAAGCTGAAAAAATTCATAGTTTCACCAAAATTATCATCATGCTGTCATTTACTCTAATATATGCTTAAGCTTGTGATTCATGTGAATATGTATGATGAATTCTGTTCATGCGTTTCCATTTCTTTTTAATATATAAGCAGTTAAAGGTGAATAATTAGATTAACCAATAGTTTCTTGACATCTTATCAACTCTGTTAGTTTACTAGAAAAAGAAGAAAATAAATTTGCATCCTGAGAGGGAAATTTGTTTCATTTCACCCCAACCCACCAAACGACAGGAACAACATTTTCCTCTCAAATTAATCAAACCAATTATACTGAATTTATAAGGCTCTTCTATAAATAAGTATTTAAATACATTTAGAGCCCTGACACTTTCCCCGTCTTGTAATTTTACACTTGAGAGACAAGCAGCTTATTTGAATAAACAAATTAATTATTCCCAAGTATAAAGTAGTTGATTATTCAGTGTAATTGTTGCCGTTTTAGCACAAAGCTTTACCATTTCTTTGCCGTTCCTGTTTTCTCTCCTCCAAGTCTGTGATGGAAGATGTGATTTTTAAAGTAGTTGAACATTGCGTGGGGTTATAGCCCATGCATTCAGCTGCATGATTAAACACAATAGCTCATAAAGTGTGTGATTTAAACTGTGAATGGTTCGTTATAGATCAAAAGGGCACATTGTCGACAAGGAATGAAAGAGCTGCAGTGTTACTGCTTGTAGCACTGGACATGATTTTTGGACATGGTCAGTGATTTGCACGCTATTGCATAATGGCAAGACTTAACAAAAAGAGAATCGCTGAGAGAATCGGCTATGATAACTTAATTTTGTTATAGACAGTCTTCTACTAAATCCTATATAAATTAAATGATAATAATTTAATGTAATTATAAATTATATTTATAATTTTAAATTTTAAATTTAAAAACTACATAATGTATACATATTTAATTATAAATGTTTTTATTTATTTATATGTATTTGTTTTGTATTTTATGTATTTACATATATTTGTTTTTACATATGTATTTTTAAATTACATCCTTATCTTGACTCCAGTCTTGAAGGTTTCCTGTGCCTTTTTAATTTTTCTTTATTATATTTATATTTTTAATTTATATCCTTTTGCAAAAAGGCAGAAAACTCAAAGACTAAAGGCCCATTCACACCATGGGCCCTATCAAAAAGTGTTTTTTGCTAGTTTCAGCCCGACGCAGTTATCATTTTCACGTCCTGCATTTGCATTTGCGCCCATTTGTGTGGCCATGGGCGTGCTGGTCGAGGTGTGTTCAGGTGCATTGTTGGCGCGTTGCTAATTTGAGGCAACTGAAATAGACTGCACCATTGACCAACTGAAACCTGGTCTAAAGTCAATGGCGCAATATTTTTTTGTTAAAGAGAGCGTTAGTAATATGCGCCTATAGGCGCATGTACAGTTTGCTTATTACACACACAGAGGGACGCGCAGCAGCACACAAACATGCCAAATATTAAAATATAAAAAGGATCACAATGTAAAAGATTATTATTGTGTGCATAAAGATAAAAATGCTTTGGTGGAATCCGGCTTGTCCCGTAGATGGTCTGCTCGTACGCTTTAACCTTGCGCACGAGCAGAACCGTTTCCTCACTAGAGAAGCGTTCAGTTTTTCCGCTTGCAAATCCCGCTATGTAAATTCGCCATGGCGCGAGCGCAACTGGCTTTTAAAGGAAATGGGAGATGAGACTCTGATTGTTTTTTTTGCAAGTTACGCCCAACACACATCTATTACTCATTAAGAGAATAGGGACAACCATTTTAGACCATGCGTCGGGCGCACCGACCATTTTTCCCGTCGTTAAACTAGCAAAAGTGGTGCACTTGCGCCATGTGCTTTAGACCAGTGTTTCTCAACCAGGGGTCCATGACATAATGCCAGGGGGTCCTTATAAAATATCTGAATATGAATTTTTGTATATTTTGACATTTGACATGTTCCCATAAAAGAAGAAGATAATATATGTATAACTGACGATATGACTAAATATAGGACAAGTCAACTAACGTAGTAAATTATACTTGATTGCATTTGGTCGTCACAAAGACATTAATGATACCAATGAGACAATTTTATTCTGGGGTCTATGAGGATGGTTCCAAATATGACAGGGGTCCATTACTCAAAAAAGGTTGAGATTCACTGCTTTAGACCATGCGCTTAGATTGTTAAAATAGCGCCCCAAGAGTGATAACTATAACGATATAGTTCTAAAAAATAGAAAAGAATAGAAGAGTCCATACCACAACTTTAACGATAACGGCACGGAGGAACAATATTGTTGGAATCACTTTCAGAACGTATTTTTTTTCGAGCTGATGAACAATGAAAACATTGACAGCCAATCAGAATCCATCCTGCTTTAAAGAGCTCGAGCATTTAAAGTGGCAGACGACAAAACTACACCGTGTGTTTAGAATAAACAACGAAAACTGACTTGATCTACAACAAAAATAGAGCTTTGGTGATAACTAAGCAAATATACGGGGTGTAAAACGTTTTGAGCTTGTCCACTTTCAACCACTTCCAGAGGTAGTCGAATACGCATTCGACCGGATTGCTTTCGTAGTGGAAACGCTCATGTGGTCGAATGTGTTCGAACAGCCACAAAAGACCACCTACTCTCCGCCTACTGATGTGTAAACATTATGGAGCGCACTAGCCAGACGGGATTTGAACTTTGTTGGCTGAAGACCCAAGTTTGGTTTTAAGGGTTAAAATGTACCAAGCAAAATGTTCTTTCACGCACTCGCCGTGTTCGGCCGGTCTTGTTGCTGTCAGAACAGAAACGAAAGCTGCTGCTCTCCATATGTTTTTCCGGCGTCTCCGTGCGCATTCATATGTGAATTGCGCGAGCTTATTTTGTCCATTCAATCGAAAGATCTGAAAAAACCCATACATTTACCCTCCCCTCAAATAAATCAGGACAGAAGTGGTTGAAAGTGGACAAAAGAGACAGATTAAAATACCAGGTGTAAACAGGTATGTGTCTCCCTCGTCCACTTGTGATCTGATCAACAAAAACGCATCTTAATACAAGGTGTAAACAAGGCCTCAGGAGACAGGAAGTGAAGCTAACATTGCAATCGGACATGCCTTGATGCCTTCCTACCTTGGAATGAGTCCTCCGAAAGCAGCATTTTTTGGTTTTCAGACACAGCCGTTATCGTCCTCTGGTGTGGATGCTAATATAGTTATCTTTACAGTTATCGCTCCTGGTGTGAATGGGCATTAAGAGATGTTTTTCATGTTTGCAGATGAAATGTTTTTCATATTTGCAGATCTCATAATAGCTGAGCGATAACGTCACAGGTTAAAAGAGTTTTCATGTTTTCCCTGCTGTATCTTTTCTTTGGAAATAATGCTAATAGTGTTGTTTTAATCATGTTAAGGAATGCTCTGGGTCAAAGAAGCATGAGACAATAAGCCTGTGAGCACTGAGTGTTCTGATTAGTGAGGTGTTTACAAGCACCGCCGCCCCAGGGAGCGAAGACACTCTAGTTATGGTAAATGCTTAAGGATTTTATTCATGGCTGAGACTTGCTCTCAAAATGGCATCGCCTCCAGATTTATTCAAGTAATTTTCCAGCAAGCACACCGCATACAAATTAAAAATGCTAGGCATTTTTCACAATGCATTATTTTATGCTAATTTAATGACCAGGTTATAATGATATTAATGCTATGCACATATTTGAGGATGTGAACACCATCCTGTCGAAATTCCACAAGTAACTTGTTCTGTGCTTAGCGATGCATGAAAACTGCGGCATGCGTGCATGAAACGATGATGACATCTCGGTTTACTTGGCCACATGGTTTATTTTCCATTGTTGCACACACAGGGTAATGTGCTTTGCCGTTGAGTGTGAAAATATTACATTGCTAATATCCCTTTAGTTGATGATTACTTGGATTATCTTTTTGGAAAGCCCAGATGCTCAGTTGCCATGGTGTGGCTCTGTGCCTGGACTCTGCAGTGCAATGGGCAAGTAGATGGCATCAGCAAAGTGTGTGTGTGTGTGTGTGTGTGTGTGTGGCTGCTTTGTGCTGTTGGCACAGTAATGCTCTTGGCTAGCTTTTTACCATACTGCTTTTCAAATGCTTATTAAACATATTTTATTGCTGTTTTGTTTGCAGAAGATCATAGAGTGATGCTCATACATTTCAGTAATTAACCAGTGTGAAATGGAGCATTATTTTAACTGTTCACACTTCATGACACTCTGCTGATGCTCTTACAACAAATAATAGTGCAGTTTAGCATATTGAATATATGTTTAGTAGCATACTTTAAATAAGAAGCAGAGCATAAGACAGTTTGGTACAGCACAAAATGTTAAAGAAAATCAATATTATGTTAAAAATACTTTCTCCTTTTCCAGTTTAAAGGTACAGTAACAGAGGATTTCTTGTGTTCAGGAAACCTGCTTGAAAATAGTTACTTTTGCAATTCCATTTGGTGACACTGAAATGCAGTTAGAAGTTGTTTTAATCAATGTGTCATTCACTAATGATTGCAGAAATGCTGAATATTTACACTACCGTTCAAAAGTTTGGGGTCGGTAAGATTTGTTTTAGAACGAAGTGTCTTATGCCCACTATTTGACCATTTATTTGGTCAAAAATACAGTAAAACAGTAATGTTTTAAAACATTATTTGAAACAGTTGTGAAATATTAATACAATTTAAAATAACTGTTCTCTATTTGTGACCCGTGCTGGCAAAATGAGTCGCAATGAGCAAATTTTCAAAAATGAGTTGTTATTCTCACATTCTCTATTAAAAAACCTTTATGTATGATTTGTTGGAATCCGACAAAAAAAAAAAAAAATGACTGAGCTACACCTGTTTGAAGTCGATAGAGTCAGCAAAGTCAATTTTGAGAAAAATCGAGTTTTCAGAAGGTTTCAAAACAAAATCACCTAGCAACCATACCTTAAAATCCCTGGTAATACCACCAAATTTGGCACAAACCAAGTCAAAACCCATATCTATAGAAATATTCAACTTTTTTCCCATTATTGCACAATTGTTTGATTAACATTAATGAAACAGACAGCCTATATATTAAGACCTACTGTACCAAACGGATCTAATTTATGTTACACATCTGATGTTTTTCCCCAACAATTAACTAAACATTAACAGTGTTTGCGTGAATACTCGCCAAAGCAGATTTTTGAAATACTGTAATTCTGTGTATGTGTATATCGGGATTGCGCGCTGTCTGAGGCGTCTTTGTGCGCGCGCTTCGGATCTGTCAGTCAGAGTGAGTAAGATTGTTTTGTTTACATTAGCATGAGTTTGAAAATCACATTTCATTGGATCAGACTCATGCCATCGAGAATTCGCTATGAATATTCACAAAGTTGGAATGCTGCGCTTTAAAATAATACCAAACTTGTGCTGAGGGAAGCGCCAGTCATCGAGAAGTGAGCAGAGAAAAGTGGCATTTTTCATGGTCAAAGGAAAGGTGGTACTCTCAGAAAACGTACAAATAAAGATACTTTTAGATGTTTAATTGCTATTTGGAGCATTGGGATCGCTAGACGAGGGCTTAATGAACTCATTTTTGTGAAAACCTCAATTTCGACCAAAATTGACATTTTTAGGGCCCGAGCTGTAATTCTCGTGTAATTGCTCGGTCAATAATTATTCTTCTCCGAAATGAATCACATTTCTGAGGGCCTAAACATGCTCGAAAACTCATGAAACTTTGCACACGTGTCAGAAGTAGTGAAAATTTACGTCTGATATGGGTTTCAGAATTAGGTGTGGCAAAATGGCTCGATAGCGCCACCTACAAAATTTCAATTAAGCACCCTTCACGCTACGTTTCACATACAAGTATGAAATTCGGTACACACATCTAACAGCCCAATACCTACAAAAAAGTCCCTGGGTGCAAAATCTGAAAACCCAACAGGAAGTCAGATATTTTGAGTTTTCTCTGCAAAATTTTTGCAGTTTATGCCATTTCCAGATGTTGTACTTTAACAAACTCCTCCTAGAGCTTTAATCAGATCAACATCATATTTGGTCAGTCTAATCTAAAGGCCTTTGCAACGTTAAATTGCGAAGATCTTGAGTTTTCGCTGAAGGGCGTGTCCGTAGCGGCCTGACAAAGTTTGATGTTTCGCCATGAAACAGGAAGTTGATGTAACTCGGACATACAATGTTCGATCTGCCCCAAATTTCACATGTTTGATAATAGTCCTGGCCTGAAGACATCTACATGGGAATATTCAGTTACAGTCATAGTGCCACCTGTGGGCAACAGGAAATGCATGTTTTACTCTGTGATTAACTCCTCATAGTGATTAAACCAGATAAACACCATATGTGGTCAGTCTAATCTTAAGGCCTTAGCGATGTTAAATTACAAAGATCTTGAGTTTTCGTTGAACAGCGTGTCAGTGGCGGCCTGACAAAGTCTGATGTTTCGCCATGAAAGAGGAAGCTGTTGTAACTCAGACATGCATGTGTGATAAGACTCCTTGCCTAAAGACATCTACATGTCAATATTCAGTTAGTCATAGCGCCACCTGCTGGCAACAGGAAATGGTATGCTTTACACTTTAATTTACTCCCAGAAACACATTTAAATATGCCATGAAGTATCAAACATGCTAGAAACGCGTTAAATCATGCAACACTTGGTTAAGTGCTAAAGTATGCAATTAATGCCACAAAACAGGAAAGTTGTTGTAACTCAGGCATACGATGTCCAATCTGCTCCAAACTTCACATGTTTGATAATAGTCCTGGCCTAAAGACATCTACATGACAACATTCAGTAAGAGTCAAAGCACCACCTGTTGGCAGCAGGAAGTGTGGCACGTTGAAATGACTTTGCCATAATTCTCCTGTATTTACTCGCTTACATGCATGTCGCCCACTGTTCACTGTTTTCCTAAGGCCAATGGCTGGTGGTGGCCCCGGGTGCGAGGGCCCTTTCATTGCTGCTTGCAGCTTTAATTTAAAATGGAATTTATTCCTGTGATTCAAAGCTGAATATTCAGCATCATTACTCCAGTTTTCAGTGTAACATGATCCTACAGAAATCATTCTAAAATGCTGATTTGGTGCTCAGGTAAAATTTCTTATTATTATAAACAGTTGTGCTCCTTAATATTTTTGTGGAAACCATGATAATTTTTTTCAGGATCCTTTGATGAATAAAAAGATAACAACATCAATTTAAAATGTAAATCTTTTGTTACATTTTAAATGCCTTTACTGTCAGTTTTGATCAATTGAATGCATCCTTACCGAATAAAAAAAAAAATCTTACTGACCTCAAACTTTTGAACAGTAGTGTATATATGCAGAAAAGTTTTTTGCATGTTTTTTAATTTGGTTTCAGATGGTTCTACATTTTTTTTTCCCCCTATAAATTATTTTTTAAAAATAATTTTAAGTACTAACATTCACACAAAGGTTTTAAAAGTGTGTGTATCACAGTGAATGAAACCCATTGTCCTTTGTATAGAGAAATGCTGGGAACAAATCAATTTCATGTCATGAATCAGGAACTGATGTTGTGTGGTGTGTTTTGGACATGTGTGCCATATGTTGTTTATTAAATCTGTCATGAACAATGTAGGAAAAACACTTGGATACACTGCAATATATGAGCTATTCAGCATTAAATATGCATGTGTGAGACTGGAGAGAGATAATTACTGTCTTCATGCGACAGAAGTGATAGACAGCAGCAGTCTTGCTGTTTTTCCTCTGATGTGCAGATTTGCACCCATTTGTTAGTTTAATCATTACCGTGTGCACAAATGCTTCGCTAAAATGAAAACAGCAATAAGTGACACTTACGAGAACACGTCATCAAATAACATGAACATTCATTGTCATTACTACATATAGTAGGCTATAACTTTTATCAATTTAAGTGAAAATGATCTCAGAGAACTTCAGTATTATAATTACTGTAATATTGTTGCAGTCTTGTTGCTAGTGCAATTGTATTGTATACATTATAATGCACTATTTTGTTTCTTAGCTTTAAGATAATATACCTGTACAGCTAAAATAATAATTTCAACTCAAATCAATATTTCATGTCCACATATTTATTTAATTGGCAGGTAGCCATGGAATAACATAAATATTGTGGTAATGACCTACTGGCTGTACATTATGCTTTACATAATGACTTGCTGACTGCTCTTACATATTGTATATCAATTACATTCAATCCTGAGCTCCATCACATTGAGATGTGTGAAAGGCAGCCTTTCACTTCTCTCTGTAATTTCATGTGACAACACATTATCTGTTCAGTCTTCGGTACTTTGCACTGATAAATGACTTTGGTCACCAGACATACGCAGCTGAATGGGAAATGAGACTAGTGGAGAACATTCTTAAGGGCTCTGCTGGAGACATTCATTGATTGCCACTCATAATTTGCATATTTGCGGCTGCATATTTCTGTAGCGTAATTGATCCCTCAAAATTAAGACTCGTGGGATGATGTAATGTGAAGTGTTTAACAAGTGCTCCAGGTCTGCGACTGCATGCTTTAAATGGCAACTTGAATTCTTTATGAATGTGATTCACTTTTTTATGCATTTGGAAAACCCAAATAATGTTTGTGAGATTTGTAGTTATATAGTTAATTTAAAAATTAAACTTCTGTCATTATTATATTCTACAGTAGTTCTCCTGAAGCCATATGGTAGCTATTATGAGGAACAATATTTACTAATAATCTTCACTTACAGTATCTTGTATCTTGAGAACTAGATCAGTAAAATGTGTGAATTAATCATTCTAATATAATTTAATTTATTGAAAAGATACAACTCAAAAGCAGTACTTCTCTCACAAATTTTACGCTATTTTCCATCATTTATGACAACGCTTCCCCTCCATTGACAAGTTTTTCCGGCAATTCGTCATTGCGTCCGAATATGCCTGCTTCCATACTATACAGTAGGCGAAAAACAGTATGTGAATCGAGTGGTATGTCCAAATTCATAGTATTCATGAAACAGTATTCAAAAGTACCCGGATGACCTACTACTTCCGGTGAGATTCTAAAGTGCGCGTTCAATGGACGCTTCACTATCCCATGAGGTCACAGGAGAGGATTTGTGAATGGACACAACTGACGCCGTAGGTCACATGACAATGACAACATGGCAGATGTAGTACGTCTGAATTTCATTCATACTACACACATTCATACTATATAGAACATACTTTATTAACGGTTGAGGAGTAAGTTTCAAACCAAATGTAGTATCTACTGTACTATACAGTATTTTCACTGTTATACGGTAGGGGGCGGTACAGTATTCCCGGCAGGATCCAAAGACAAGCAAAGAAGCAGCAGAAACAAGCGAAAGAAGATTGCTTACACACATGTAGTAGGCTAACGCGATCATCAAACATTAAACGGCATATAAATCAAATGCCGAATGAAATGTTGAACCCACAAAGAGATAAATGACTGTGCAAGCTCTGGGGGTGCTGATGAACTCGATCTACTCGATATATGTTTGATTATCATTCTGAATCCAATCCAAATTAAGTCTTTAAACAAAAAGCTGAGAAAATTGCGTCTTTGTCAAAGGCACAATATGTAAGATTTTTAGATTAAAATATCCAAAAACCACTAGAATAGTGTTATATATTTTGTTGACTTGTGTACTTACATTATCCCAAATGTTTCCAAGAATGTTTAAATCCAGAGAAATAAGCAATTTTGACCAGAACACGGACCGTGATATCAATGATATCACACCTGCGTTACCCTCTGTTTCCGGTTTTATTTTTATTATTATATTATATTATATTATATATTATAGAAACCATGGAAACACCAAAGATGCTTTAATATATTATGTGTTTTATTAGACAGGTGAGCAACTGTTTGGATACATTCATCGACAGAAAACTAATCATGTTATATAGCTCAACAAAGTAAGTCTTATTGTTTAAATCTCGTTTTCTTGATTTACAGCGAGTACCATGTTTTACCATGCCTAATATCGATCTAGCTTACTGCACTGTGCAAGTGTGTCAAGTAGCCGCCAAGCGAACACACAGAGTAGCATTATAACAACTTTCAACACACAAATGTATCTAATATGGTTAAACAGCGCTACTTTACTCCACATACTCATGACCGGAAGAAGCGGAAGCGGCGACTGCGGCATAATAAAAGTTCCACTCGAGACGTGCGTCTCGCTCGTCTCTCATTAGCAATCGCTCCAGCTGCCTCGTTTCTGCTCGCACAGCACTCGGTCCTGCTCTGCTTCATACAACAGTAACGTTAATAATCTCATCCATGAGCATGATTTCTGTCCTGTCTCGATTCTTTTCCACCGGCTGTAGACGTGAAGACAACACCTCCCATGATTCTGCGAAACCAAGGCGTCATCAAGCTATGCCTTTGTTTTGAATAAGCAGCCTCTAGTGGCGAAAATGTACTTATTGTGCCTTTAAAATGATGCTTTTTATGAAACTTTATTCATACAAAAATATTCTGGGGGTCAAGAAATTTTTGTGAAAATCACCAAAAATGCTGGTGCTGGCAGCTTTTTAAAAAAACGCTGGAGGGAAAAGAGTTAAATTTTGGTCTGTTTCTCACACGATCACTATCGTATTGTTTTAGAAGTCTTCAAAATATAGCGCATGAGTCATATAGTCCACTTTTATGATTTTTTTTTTTTTTTTTGACCATTTTGGAGCTTGACAGCATCAGGTCTACAGCGAGAATATGATTTTGAGCACATGTTGTTTCTGTTTTCATAATAGGCTCACTCTCTGGTGTCAAAGAGAAGGCATACTGCTTGCCGAATTATGTAAAAACCAAATTATAGTCGTGCTCTTACCCCCTATTACGGAGGTCATCTTTTAGTTAGAATAAAATCATGGCTTATTAAAATGATAAAGGTAGGCAAATTAGTTTGAAATAGCCAATTTAATAAGACACCAAGAGCTGGAGATTACAATAAGAGATAAACAACAATGAACATCTTCAGTTGTGTATGTCTAAGAAATCTAATTGAATTACATTTTAAGGCCATACTTAATATCGTTGGCATACATATGCCATAGTATCCATGCATTTTGTGCATTCAGTCATTAGTCATCCGTTGCAAGAAAAGAAGCAGAATGCTGTCAATGTATGCAGGGCAGATGCTTGGTTTTACGGGTTGCTCCCTCCCCCAAACCAGACGTGTAAGAAATACCATAGTGCAGTGTTTCTCAACATTTATGTCTTAAGTACCTCCACAGCTCCATCAGTGTGATTCAAGTTCCCTTTCATCGACCAAACCTGAAATGTGTTCTCTTAGTACTGGTTCTCATATAATCTTTATTCATATTGTTTAAAGTGGCATTTTTACAAGTAATCATGTTTAAACAAACACAACTTCTACTTGGGATAAAGAACAGATTCAGTGACTTCCTTTTCTTTAATGAGTTTGTCAAGTTTTTTGTCAAGAAACATTCTCAGAGACAGATCTAGCAGTGAATTTATGTATAAACCAGATGTGACATTTAAGAAAAATATTCATTTGCAGTCTTGCATTGTGGAATCTATGTGCCATCAAAGCTTAATAATTATATAACATCACCTATAAATGAAATACACTGCCATTTGTTAATGAGGATATATATAGAAACATATCTTTAAAGAAATGCGCTGCTGCAAGTGTAATCCATGCAAATTGCCGATACAAACTTAAGGGGATTTCTGCTAAACCTTCCCACTGAAAGTATGTGAAGTGCTACATCTCTTTTACAGTTTCACGTGGAAGTAGACAATGACAATTTGGCATACATTATACACTTTCAGCATGGTGTGAATGATTGTAATGGGCTCCTTGACTTTCTCAAGGAGACATTTTCCCGGCCAGTTTTACATTTAAGGCAGTTTCATATGCATTGAAAAGCTTAAAGACTTCGTGCAAGAGAAACAAAGACCTATAAGATATGGAACCTAAAACCTATAAGACATTTTAAAAACATTTATGGAATAATAATAATTATATATATATTTCTTACTGGACTAATCAATTGAATCATCTTTGCAGTCTCGCGCTGAGAGTGTATTCTGTTTGAAAAATATTTTCATGTCAGCTTTCATAAATTAGTTAAGGAATCATACGAGAATCTGTTGGTTGTTGTGTATCTGTTAAAAGATTGCTTTAGGACATATCACTTTGTCTCTACCACTGTAAAATAAATGGCTTAGATTGAGGATGGCATACTGCAGGGGAGCCCTGTCTTTGTTGCTCAGAGGCATCTATCCCCATTCCCCAAGCTGACACCAAGTCTGAATTACTCCACCAGTAGCTGAATTCTCTAAGAACGACTCCCCTGTGATCAGCCCAGTTTTTTCCCTTTTCCCCAGTTCTCATCCTCTGTGATCAGTGGGTTGTCTGTGTTCAAATGGGTCTGACTCAGACAGAAATGTGCTGCAAATAATTCTGTGCAGCAGTGATATGTGATTTTTATCTTCATCTTGGATCCATGGGGCAATTTACAAACTGTATTTATATGTCAGCTCAGCATTACTTCACTGTTTGACACAAAAAGAGCATCACAAGTCATTCTGTAAGGAAAAAGCAGTAAAAAAAAAAAGGGGAATCTTCAAACAGAACTTGTCTTAGTGTTCAAGTTAAGCCCTTTCAACAGCATTTGTGGCATAATGTTGATTACCATAGAAAATATGTTTGACTGGTCACTCAGTTTTTCACTCAATTTGATCATTTTCTGCAGTAAAGAAATTTTATTTTATTTTATTTACCACTACAAAGTTGTCAGTTGCAAGAAATGCATGAGTTGAGTAAAACCAAGGGACAAGTCAATATTATTACAGTGCCCTCCACTAATATTGGCACCCTTGGTAAATATGAGCAAAGGTGGCTGTGAAAATAAATCTGCATTGTTTATCATTTTGATCTTTCCTTAAAAAAAAATCACAAAATTCTAACCTTTCATTGAAGTAAAACAATTGAAAATGGGGGGGAAAGCTCATTATGAAATAAATGTCTTTCTCCAGTTCACGTTGGCCACAATTATTGGCATCCAATTGCAACTTCCTTTTGCCAAGATAACAGCTCTGAGTCTTCACCTATAATGCCTGATGAGTTTGGAGAACACCTGACAAGAGATCAGAGACCATTCCTTCATGCAGAATCTCTCCAGATCCTTCAGATTCCCAGCTCCATGTTGGTGCTTCATTGTCCTGATGGAAGATCAAACCACGGCCCATTATTGGATTTCTAGCAGAAGCGATCAGGTTTTGATTTTTCTATCTGTTGGTATTTGATAGAATCCATGATACCATGTATCTGAACAAGATGTCCAGGACCTCCAGCAGAAAAATAGGCCCTCAACATTAAAGATCCAGCAGTAACCGTGGGCATGGGGTACTTTTTATCCCTGTTTGCACCAAACCCATCTGGTGGGTTTGCTGCCAAAAAGCTCTTTTTTTAGTTTCATCTGACCATAGAAGCCGGTCCTGTTTGAAGTTTCAGTCTTGTCTGACAACTGAATATGCTGGAAATTGTTTCTGGATGAGAGCAGAGGATTTTTCTTGAAACCCTCCCGAACGTATGTGCGGGGATGTAGGTGCTGTTTGATCATTTTTTTTAGGCTTTCTGAGACTCAAAACTCAACTAATACCTGCAATTCTCCAGCTGTGATCCTTGGAGAGTCTTTGGCCACTCAAACTTTCCTCCTCACCGCACATTAGGACGATTTAGACACACGTCCTCTTCCAGGCAGATTTGTAACATCTTTAGTTGATTGGAACTTCTTAATTATTGCCCTGATAGTGGAAATGGGGATTTTCAATGCTTTAGCTGTTTTCTTACACCCACTTTCTATTTTGTGAAGTTCAACAATCTTTTGCTGCACATCAGAACTACATTCTTTGGTTTTACTCATTGTGATGAATGATTAAGGGAATTTGGCCTTTGTGTTTCCTCATGTTTATACTCCTGTGGAACAGGAAGTCATGGCTGGACAATTTCATGTTCATGATCACCCTGGTGTGCTAAAAAAAAAATGTAAATATGAATGGGAATATACTTCAGAGATATTTTACTCATTAGAATTTCTAGGGGTGCCAATAATTGTGGCCAACATGTACTGGTTAAAAACATTTATTTCATAATGTGATTTTCCCCCCACTTTCAATTCTTCTCCTTCAATGAAAGGTTAGATTTTTGTGAATTTTTTTGAATGAAAGATCAAAATGATAAACAATGCAGATTTATTTTCACAGCCGCCTTTGCTCATATTTACTAAGGGTGCCAATATTTGTGGAGGGCACTGTATTTTCTGAAGTAAAGATTTTTATTTTACTTATTTTATTTATTTCATTTTATTTTTAACCACTATAAGGTTGTCAGTTGCAAGAAATGCCAGAATTAAGTAATACCAAGGGACGAGTCAATATTATTATTTTCTGCATTAAAGATTTATTTTATTTATTTATTTATTTTTTTTTTTTTTTATTTTTTTTTAACCGCTACAAAGTTGCAAGAAACGAGTCAATATTATTATTTTCTGCAGTAAAGATTTTATTTTATTTTATTATTTTATTTTATTAACCATTACAAAGTTGTTTGTTGCAAGAAATGCATTACAAGTTAACAAAATGCATACCCTATCCTCCATTTCTGCATTTGTAGCTTTCGTCCTATAATCATTCCAGTTTAAAGTCTTGTTTACATCTCTAAAATCATTTCTGCAATGCCACAGACTTTACATAATAAAAAGGTCAGGTATCAAGTTCCTTATCACATCCAAACTGATAAAAATACATCCAAAATAAGAATATTCTTTGAGAAAGAAGGCAACTGAAGTGACATTAACAGAGTTTGTCAGAAACACGTGTTTTTGGTGCTGGCCTTTGCGGTTTCCTGAGCTGGACCATGCTGGCTGAGAATCCTTTCCATGACACCCAGTGTGTCCAGATTAACCAGCTGTCCTAACATATGGTGGTCACCCGTGGAAGAATAGGCTGACATTGGCATTGTGAAGCATCCCTGTTTGGAACTCATAAACAACAGATTTTCACCGGAAAAAGACAGTAAGGACTTTTGATTTCATAGGAGGTTTTAGAGGTTCCAACAGACGTCTAAACACATAAACGCTTATAAAATACCGAACACCTGCTTATGTTGATGTGATCATGACAACGTTTGCTAAGGCAGGAGTGGTCAGTAACTTTTTAAAGCAGGGCTTATTAATAACATAAACATTATATTATATACGCTAGTCTATACGAGTTTAGTTTACAGTCAAATAAACATGGCACTGTGAGATCTTTTCTCTGCTCTCATTTTTTATTTTTTTTTATCTCAGTGCTGAATCTTGTCAGCTAATTACAATAGCAGCATTTACATACACTCCATCTGATTCTCACATTGTCTAATGCACCATTCACATGTGAGAGATGACAGAAGAATCTTTTGAGATAATCAGTGCACATGAGTGATTGCTTAAATAGGAAACTGATATATTTGTTTAGCTTTTCCTCTGCCTGAGCTGCTCATCATCATATGTATTGCTGTAATATAACCACGCAGAAGGTGCGTGTTTCCCAGAAATGTTTGCCTTTTGTGAATAAGCAGTGCTATTCCCATCTAAACCATCTGTTTCTGAAACATTCAAATGTTATAACTAGTAATCTATGAAACAATGAAAAATATTTGAAATGTTCAGTCATTGCAGCCACTCACAATTATCCAGAATTTCACATTAAGGAAAACAAACAAACATCCATGTGAGTCAATAGGAGCATTTGCTCTCATTCATTCAGTCGTATTGACCCTTTCATGCTCAGGGTCACAATTTACATGTTTTGTCCCCAACAATTGATCTTCCAACAAAAATCAAGATATTTCTAATTCTCAACTGTAACATTTTTAATTATAGTAATCTGAATCTGGATGGTCATGATCATATGCACAACACAACACAACACAACTACAAGCTAAGTATACTCAGAATACTTAATTATACTTTTAAGTATATCTCAATCAAAAGATTGAGTACAAGTTTAGGCCAAATATACTTAGACTTTTCTGTCAGTGTAAGTCAAGTATACTTAAGTGTAATTTTAAGTATATTTCTGAGAAGTACATAAAAAGTAAACAAAGTATACTTTCTTTTTTTTTAGTTTAAAACATATACTAATAGCACACTTGAATAAACCTCTTTTTTGTAAGGGGAAGTATGCTTTTTTTAGATGCATCTATTGGCGCTGATGTCAATTTAATGATGTTTTGAGACTGTATTCTATCATGTCTCTAATTGGGGAAAGAAAACCATGCAGTTTAAAGGGTTCACCCAAAAATGAAAATTCTGTCATTTATTACTCACCCTAGGGCTGCACGATTAATCGGACGATTAGAAAAAAAAAACATTGAAATCACGCTTAAACGATTTGGCTTAGTGCGATTATGAAATCGCAAAGCTGCGATAATTTTTTTTTTTTTTTTTATGCTCCAAATGCTAATCCATCTGAAAGCACTGCGAGTTTGAATCACTTATAATGTGCATTTGAAAAAGCAACACGCGTCAAATATATTTCCAGACATGAGAAGCATTTATTAACATCTTGACCAACAAAAGACAACATTTAATAACATGTTTTTACTCCAAACTCACTTCATAATGACAGTTGAGCGTTCTTCTGTGAGATGATGTGGCTTCTTACACAGAATAAGGCAGTCGTGTTTATTAGTCATTTTGAATCAATCAAAACGTTTCAATCTTCTGTTTATTCAGCTACAGCGATAGTATGGGATTTCCTGGAATGACGCGTGTTCTACTTCGGCAGCAGGGCATATTTGCAGTTTCTGCGCGAGAGCGCCCTCTGGCTTTCAGATGGAGAAGCATTTACTACTGATCACAGAGCAGTACAGCTCTGACAAGCTGCGAATAAAATAATCGCAGCCTTTGCCAAAACGCGTGCGATAAAATTGCGATAAATCATGCAGCCCTAACTCACCCCATTGTCGTTGCACACCCGTAAGACCTTCGTTCATCTTCAGAACACAAATTAAGATATTTTTGATGAAATCCGATGGCTCAGTGAGGCCTCTATTGCCAGCAAGATAATTAACATTTTCAGATGCCCAGAAAGCTACTAAAGACGTATTTAAAACAGTTCATGTGACTACAGTAGTTCAACCTTAATATCATAAAGCAATGAGAATACTTTTTGTGCGCCAAAAAAACAAAATAACAACTTTTCAACAATATCTAGTGATGGCCGATTTCAAAACACTGCTTAAAAGTTTTACGAATCTTTTGTTCGAATCAGTGGTTCGGTGCACCAAAGTCACTTGATTTCAGTAAATGAGGCTTTGTTACGTCATAAGTGTTTCGAAATTTCAGTAGTTCACGTGACTTTGGCAGTTTGATACGTGATCCTAACTACTGTTTCGAAACAAAAGATTCATAAAGCTTTGAAGCAGTGTTTTAAAAATCAGCCATCACTAGATATTGTTGAAAAGTCGTTATTTTGTTTTTTTGGCGCACAAAAAGTATTCTCATCACTTTATAATATTAAGGTAGAACCACTGTAGTCACATGAACTGTTTTAAATATGTTTTTAATACCTTTCTGTGCATCTGAAAGTGTTAATTATCTTGCTGGCGACGCAGGCCTCACTGAGCCATCGGATTTCATCAAAAATATCTTAATTTGTGTTCCGAAGATGAATTAAGGTCTTACGGGTGTGGAACGACATGAGGGTGAGTAATAAATGACAGAATTTTCATTTTTGGGTGAACTAACCCTTTAAGTTTTGACATGATTATCTCTGTTTCAGAAGCCTCTACCTAATGAGGATTGAGGATTATTAGGATCAGTAATATTTTCAGTTTCAGAGTCCTCCTGTACTTCATATTTACCAGCACTGTCAGGCAAAAACATCATGCTCATTTTCAAATCTAGTGAAGAGGGTCCTGGGCAAGACCTAAGTATTACCACCATGTGAGAATACTTTGAAAAGTTGACATTAGGTTGCAGTACATCTATGTTAAAGTCTAAAAACTTTTAAAATGTCCTGCACAGAAGGGTTAATATAGAAATCCATAACTCTGCAGTATTAACAGCTCTTGTATAATGCCAATTGATGGTTATGCAATATGTAAAAGAGGATAGACTATTGGAACAGACAGGGTGTGATGATGGCAGGGGTTCTAAGTCAATTTTTCGACATGCCATGTTCCTGGAAAGTAGAATAATAAACACTCCAATAGTCATTTATCATGTTGCGGCTGCAGTGCTCATGGACCTGGGCTCCTGGAGATAGAGAAGTCAGGGAGGGGATTCTGCCATACTGTTCTCTCAGAAAAAAAAGCATGAAAAGACAGGAATAAACAGCAAAGTAGGTCAGTCCAGAAAACAGCTCTGTCAGAACACTGTATTATGGAATGAAGTCATTTTTTCTCAAAGTTATTGTTCACAAAGAACAGCAAGTCTGTATAGAGGTACAAATCATTGTATTGCTTTGTGTTCCCATCATTCTGTTGACTTAAAAAGTGGCTGGGCAATAGTTTTACCTTGTTATGTCTTCTAAATGTATTGTTCTTGAAATATATTGATTTTCTTAAATTAGTCTACTCAAAAAATGAATAATCATGTGTCTTTTATCCTAGGAACACAAAAAAGAGAGAGATTTTCATGTTTCAAAAAAGATGCCATGACTTCTTGGACCACAGACAGATTTAAGTTATAATTCATTGATAAGTTTCTATTTCAGCGGGCTAATATAAAACAAGTCAGTGAGGTGAACTCGAGAAGAAAAACTATTGTATCACACAAAAATATAAATCTATGAAATATGAAACACTTTTAATGCTACTTTTATTGTGCTTTAATATCATTTTAGAGTTTGACAGCCCCTTCACTTCATTATGTTAAATAAGGTGGCCATAATTCTTAAAAATTCACCATTTGTATCTCACATAATAATGAAATTCATTCTTTCTTCTTTCAGTTTTGAATGACATGAGGTAAATAATAACTTTCAGAATTTTAATATCAAATAAAACTGAACTTAAAGTGGCAAAGTCTAATCCAGGGGTTTTCAAACTGGAATAAGAATCTATATTTATATAAAATAAATTGATATGATATAAATAATAAATTATTAAATTTAAATAAAATACATTAATTAATTAAAATAAATAAAATTTAATTTAAATAAAATAAATGAATGTGATAAAACTAAATAAATAAAGCTTTATTTAATTAAATAAAAATAAGAAAGCCGTGTAAAAGTGTAATAGTGTATAATACTATTTCTTCTTCACAGTATTACATGAAAATATATAGCTGCTCACCCTCGCATTAGGATAACCATAGTTGGGAGTCCATGTTATCTAAAAGATCAAAAAGCCCATAAATAATTTTCTATATTGATGAGTAAAATTATTATTCTTTATTATTATGATGAGATATTTTGACACTACAGCAAGGCAACCATAGTTACATCAAATGGATTTATTTAGCATAAAAATCCTGCTAGTTTATCAACAATTTTTTTGTGTTCACCACAATATACATGATCGCTAAAAGCAGATTATGAATCAAAAGCTTTCTGATACCTTAAAGACAAATAACTGCATTATGTAAAGAACAAAAGCACACTAAGTGTGCAGTCAGACATCAAAGCTGACTGTGTGCCAGCACCTTCATTAATAACAGTTAGAGCGGCATCAGGAAGGCTCAGTGATGAGCTCTTGTTTTAGCAGCCCGTCGATGGAGAAACAGCTGTAGAGTAGCGAGGGCAGGCAGGCAGGGGGTGGGTCTCAGCGGCTGGGCCAGATTCAGCCCTGATGGCTAATTAAAGGTTTGTGGCCATCAAAAGCGGCCCTACTTCCCTCTTCCTGGGAGCAGCCATGCATGGCGTGTGTGCCGTGCCAGCGGAGCAGTGAGGCAGGGGTCATCTCTGCCTCACAGCTGTGCGAGGCTGCCTCACAAGCTCGACGGGCACCCTGTCCGTATAACCGCTCTCCCACTTCCCCCGTCTGCTGCCGGGAAACGGCTGTCGTCTGCAACTGTCTAATCATATATTAATTACTCATGATCAGTCGGCTTTGATTCAATTTCGGGATGTGTGGCAGGCCCAGCTAATGTAATAAAAACTGATATCCGGGCGCTTTGAATGTTTTGCTGGATAGTTGTTGTGTGTTTCTCCATCTTTGCATTTTGGTAATGGTCATTTTTTGGCAGTACAACCACTCAAAAATGCTGAATAAACTAGAAAAGGATGAAGTCTTTGTGTTGAATAAGCAATGTTGGATGTTGGTATTGGTCCAGAGCTGGAGTCCTGAGTCCTCAAAGTAATTAATTTGGGAAGCTATTCGCTTTTCAACACTTTCTGTTTACACAGCATTTTAACAGAACAGTCTGTAAACTGAGTGGACAATACTTTAAGACGGATTCTAAGAGAAGAGGATTGTGAGGAGCGAATGCTGTTTAGAGTTCATTTAAGATACAGTACAGGCACAGTATCTCTGGCTGATTCAGTTTAAACAGAAAATACACTATATTGCCAAAAGTTTTGGGACGCCTGCCTTACGTGCACATGAACTTTAACGACTATCCCATTCTTAATCCGTAGGGTTTAATATGGAGTTGGCCCACCCTTTGCAGCTATAACAGCTTCAACTCTTCTGGGAAAGCTTTCCAAAAGGTTTAGGAGTGTGTTTATGGGAATTTTTGACCATTCTTCTAGAAGCGCATTTGTGAGGTCAGGCACTGATGTTGGACGAGAAGGCCTGGCTCGCAGTCTCCGCTCTAATTCATCCCAAAGGTGTTCTGTTGGGTTGAGGTCAGGACTCTGTGCAGGTCAGTCAAGTTCCTCCACACCAAACTCACTCATCCATGTCTTTATGGACCTTGCTTTGTGCACTGGTGCGCAGTCATGTTGGAACAGGAAGGGGCCATCCCCAAACTGTTCCCACGAAGTTGGGAGCATGAAATTGTCCAAAATGTCTTGGTATGCTGAAGCATTAAGAGTTCATTTCACTGGAACTAAGGGGCCAAGCCCAACCCCTGGAAAAACAACCCCACACCATAATCCCCCCTCCACCAAACTTTACACTTGGCACAATGCAGTCAGGCAAGTACCGTTCTTCTGGCAACTGCCAAACCCAGACTCGTCCATCGGATTGCCAGACAGAGAAGCGTGATTCGTCACTCCAGAGAACACGTCTCCACTGCATCCGACACTTTGCATTGCACTTGGTGATATAAGGCTTGGATGCAGCTGCTCGGCCATGGAAACCCATTCCATGAAGCTCTCTAAGCACTGTTCTTGAGCTAATCTGAAGGCCACACCAAGTTTGGAGGTCTGTAGCTATTGACTCTGCAGAAAGTTGGCGACTTCTGCGCACTGTGCGCCTCAGCATGCGCTGACCCCGCTCTGTGATTTTACGTGGCCTACCACTTCATGGCTGAGTTGCTGTTGTTCCCAATTGCTTCCACTTTCTTATGATACCACTAACAGTTGACCGTGGAATATTTAGTAGTGAGGAAATTTCACGAATGGACTTATTGCACAGGTGGCAACCTATCACGGTACCACGCTTGAATTCACTGAGCTCCTGAGAGCGACCCATTCTTTCACAAATGTTTGTAGAAGCAGTCTGCATGCCTAAGTGCTTGATTTTACACACCTGTGGCAATGGAAGTGATTGGAACACCAGAATTCAATTATTTGGAGGGGTGTCCCAATACTTTTGGCAATATAGTGTATGTAGGGGAGAATATGATTTTCAGGGAAAATGTTAAGCCTAAATTACCTGTGTCAATTAAATTTATAACTTAATCAAGTTGGATACAGTTAGGCTAGAAGTACACAAAAGCCGATGTTACATTCATAATACTCATTAATACTCATTTGTGTTATTGAATGTATAATTGTAATGATAAATGTGTGTGGGTCTCTGTATATGCACACATTTTACTTTAAACTGGTTAGATTTTATGCTTTGTTCCATTTACCTCTGAAGAGCTAAGATGGACGCGTCCAGGCAAACCTTTTGAAATACAAACACATAAAAGTGGTATTTTGCACACATAATACCAAAGTATCATGTCCATAAATAGAGTTTGAACCACATGGGCGTAAATTTCATCTAACAGTTGGGGGGATAATAAACAAATTTCTCAAGAGCAATTTTTGAAGGGGAGACAAATGATACAGCCAAAATTGTACTTGTAAGGATATGTGAAACACAAAGCCAGGATTCCCTGGTAGAAGAGATATTGTATCTCAATGGGACCTTCCTGGTTAAAAAAAAAAAATGAAATATTATTCATACTAATTCATATTTGACACCCCAAATATTTACTAATTATCATAAAATTAGTAAATGTCACTAATGTTTTTTGCACTTATAAAAGAGGCTTGGGACTCTGAACGTAACATGAGGATAAACTTTACTAACAAATTCAGTGTGTTAATAAATAAACTTATAAGTCTTATAATCTTGCTTCTCATGTAAATTTATTTTACTTTAAGTAAGATTATATATTTTACCATAAAATACCGTACAAAATCCTGATTTTGCATTGATTTTGCAAATTCGCATTGAAGCTGGTGCAAAGTGCAATTGGGTAATATAGACGTGACGGGTGACTGTGATCTCTGAATGTACAGTGCACAGCATAAATGAGTACACCCCCTCTGAAACTTCTGAAAGTCAGCAATTACTCAATTACTTAGAAGACATGTTAGGGTTCTTTAGAGATATAATGTTCCAGCAAGTCTGCTTAATCAATTACCAAAGAAGCATGTCAAAATTATTCAGGAAAATAAGATTTTCTTATCAAGGTGATAAAATGTTGTGTAGCAAAAATGAGTACACCCTCCTAAAAGTTACTAAATAAAATGAAATAAAAATTTTCTGGTGTAAGTTTAAGGCAATGTTTGATCAACAGGTAAGTATGTTGAACAAAAACATTTAAAGAGAAGTAATTTCTTGACAATTAAAAGTGTTATATATCCCACTGGATCATTCTCAGACTTAATGCTGACAATAATGGAACCACTTGGGAGAGAACTGTCAGGAGACTTATTTCTTAGCACAAAAGAGGACAGTGGTAAAGAGGATTACCAAATCATTGTTTTAAGTGTAAAAATATAGCAAAAGTAACACAGAAATTCAAAAACAATGGACTTGTGACAAGGCCCCTGAAATAATCAGGCCTTCATTTTAAGCTTTCATTTATTGATGAGGGATATTTTTGCTAGACAAAGAGCAGGAGAAATACCAAGCGAGTGTCTCAGAGCCAGCAAAAGCTATGAAAAGAGTGACTGTTTATCTCACAGAGTAAGATGCAGCCTGCAGAAATGACATGCATGGTTGTTGTTCTCACTGGAACTACCTACTGTAGCCAAAGCACAATAAAGTCAGTTAGCCATTTCCAAAGCCCATATTTACAAAATATAGATTCTGGGAATCAATACTCTGGTCTCATGAGACCAAATCAATCATTTTGGATCTAACAGCATCCAAAATGTTATGGTATTGCTAGAGGAGGAGTACAGTGCGAAGTGCCTGGTTCCCACAGTAAAGTTCAGTGGTAGTAAAGCTCTTATATAGGGATGTATGAGTGCTGTGAGGGAGTTGTGCTTTATCAGTGCTGTCATGAATTCCCATACCACTGTGTAATTTAATACACAAACTTGAAACAGAAGATGTTAACCTTTCCTCATTCCCTGCATTATTGGGCATTTTTTCAACATGACAATGAGGATATGCATTCTCCCAAGGTGAAAAATCTTCTGTGGACATGTATTGCACTCAATCTTAACACTCTTGAGCACCTGTGGGGGATTCTGTAGAGACGAGTTGAGCAACACTCGCCATTAAAGATCAGGGCATTTAAGGAGGTCATCATCCAGGAGTTAAACAGCACAGATGTGACAATTTGTCATGAATTTGTACCCTCCGTGCCAAGAAGGGTCAGAGCAGTATATTCAAAATTATGGAGGGCATACTAAGTACTAGAATATTATACATTTGTTAAATTAAATCTAGGGTGTACTCATTTCTGCAATCCTTAATTTAAACAAAATTGGCTAATTTACTTATGTTATGGCTATTAATGACATATATTTCTCAGTTTTTATTATGTATATGTTTAATACATTTTAGTTTTGCCATCTTTCCATGAATTGTATTAGTGATCATAAAGAAAATACATATTTTGTATTTGTTCAGAGGGGGTGTACTCATTTATGCTGTGCACTGTACATAGTATGACCTGACTAATTTCATGCTCGCAGTGGGATTAAAAATGCGAACAGCTGGCATTATTCCAGTTGAAAATGTCTGACACTAACAGAGGGTGCTTGGGGGAGTCAGACGGTGCCAATCAGTTCTCTGAAACGGGCCAGTCTTCGTGTGAACTGAGTGACAGGTGATGGAACTGTCAGAGAAGGGAAACAACAAACTGAATTCACCCTCTCAATATGTTTGTGAACTAATGTATTATTCATCTGAAAGACTGACAGTCAGAAGTTAGGTGATGGTTGAAAGCTGGGCTTAATTCATTAAAAAATATATAAATTCTAAATTATTTACTCAGCCTCAATTTCAGTGATTTGATTTTTTTTTTTCTGTGGAAATTTTTAAAGAATCATGTTTTTAAAATATTCTTCTTTGGCATTCCATGGTCTAATAACAGTATACAGGTTTGAAATGACATGAGGGTAAATAATGTAGTAAATAATGACTTTTTATTTTTGTGTGAACTATCCCTTTAATGGTTGTCGACCTGCTGACCTGGGCCCATCTCTTCTGAGCTCATTATAAAGTCTTTTTCTGGCCAAATGAATGACTAATGCATTGATAACATGCGGGCTAATGCTTGAATGTGGCAGGCGTGCTGTCACTGCAACTTGTCAGAGGACGTAATTGGACTTTCATAAACAGTGAAAGCTTTTGGGAGAGAGATGGCAGCGGGCAGCACTCTCTGATCACTGATCAGTTTGCTCTTATTGTCCATCTGATGGATGGCTTCTTTACTTCAGCTCAGGCTGTAATGGGGCATTTGTGTCTCTTAAGACCTAATGGACTATTATGGGATTAACTGCTGGTAGATCCTTTTTTTCTATCAGTATCTCTGTTAGCCTCACTCTTTCTATTAAAGCTTCTGTATGTGGTTTTTGGATGTTAAAGGAATAGTATACTTTTTCACATTTTTTTAATGCTTTAATAGTTCTCTTGTGTATTTTTTAGAGCTTGCAAGCTTTATTCTCCATTGAAGGCCATTCAAAATAATCTGATTCACTGTGTAAATATCTAATCATCCAATCACATGGCAGCAACTCAATGCATTTAGACATGTAGACATAAGATGATCTGCTGAAGTTCAAACTGAGCATCAGAATAAGGAAGAAAGGTGATTTAAAGGATTAGTTCACTTTCAAATAAAAATTTCCTGATAATTTACTCACCCCCATGTCATCCAAGATGTCCATGTCCTTCTTTCTTCAGTCGAAAATAAATTAAGGGTTTTGATGAAAACATTCCAGGATTATTCTCCTTATAGTGGACTTCAATTGGCCCCAAACGGTTGAAGGTCAAAATTACAGTTTCAGTGCAGCTTCAAAGGGCTTTAAACGATACCAGACAAGGAATAAGGGTCTTATCTAGCGAATCGATCGGTCATTTTCTAAAAAAAAATAAAAATGTATATGCTTTATAAACACACATGATCGCCTCGCAAGTGCTTCCGCCAGACCGCCTTCCGCATTCTTTAAAAAGCTTACGCTGTATGTCCTACACCTTCCCTATTCAACTTACGGAACGAACGCGGCGCCAGTTCCATTTTTTCCGTAAGTTGAATAGGGAAGGTGTAGGACATACAGCGTAAGCTTTTTGAAGAATACGGAAGGCGGTCTGGCGAAAGCACCTTAATTTTGACCTTCAACCATTTGGGGCCAATTGAAGTCCACTATAAGGAGAATGATCCTGGAATGTTTTCATCAAAAACCTTTTTTTTTTTTTTTTTTTTTTCGACTTAAGAAAGAAGGACATGGACATCTTGGATGACATGGGGGTGAGTAAATTATCAGGAAATTTTTATTTGAAAGTGAACTAATCCTTTAAGTGACTTTGAACGTGGCATGGTTGTTGGTGCCAGATGGGCTGGTCTGAGTATTTCAGAAACTGCTGTTCTACTTTATGACCAACCATCTCTAGGGTTTACAGAGAATGGTCCGAAAAACAGAGAATATCCAGTGAGTAGCAGCTCTGTGGGAGAAAATGCCTGAGGAGAATGGCCAGACTGGTTCAAGATGATAGAAAGGCAACAGTTACTCAAATAACCACTCGTTACATTCGAGGTCTACAGAAGAGTATTTTCTTCTGCACAACACGTCAAACCTTGAAAGCAGAAGACCACATTGGGTGACACTCCTGTTAGCTAAGAACAGGAAACTGAGGCTACAATTCGCATGGGCTCACCAAAATTAGACAATAGAAGATTGGAAAAACATTGCCTAGTCTGATGAGTCTCGATTTCTGCTGTGACATTCAGATGGTAGGGTCAGAATTTGGCTAGACAACATGAAAGCATGCATCCATAATGTCTTGTATCAACGGTTCAGGCTGCTGCTGGTGGTGTAATGAAGTGGGGGATATTTAGTACCATTTGAGCATCTTTTAAACGCCACAGCCTACCTGAGTATTGTTGCTGACCATCGCTTTATGACCACAGAGAACCCATCTTCTGATGGCTACTTCCAGCAGGATAACGCGCCATGTCACAAAGCTCAAATCATCTCAAACTGGTTTCTTGAACATGACAATGAGTTCACTTCTCAAATGGCCTCCACAGTCACCAGATCTCAATCCAATAGAGCACCTCAAACAAAGTCCAACAGTGCCTCTCTGGGAAAAATATAAAGTCCACGTGCTCTGTGGTCTAGGGTTTGTAATAGTTCATCAGAGAAAACTTTAGGATGACCATGGCACTCTTTCAGGTTAAAAAGCCTTTATTAACAGATGGCTACATACACAAAATCTAAAAACTCTCCAATGCGTTTTGGCCCATGCCTTCCTCAGGGAGAGTAACACAATCAACTCTGCCAAAGTGTTACTCTCCCTGAGGAAGGCATGGGCCAAAACGCGTTGGAGAGTTTTTAGATTTTGTGTATGTAGCCATCTGTTACTTTTTAACCTGAAAGAGTGCCATGGTCATCCTAAAGTTTTCCCCAGTAGAGCACCTCTTGGATGTGGTGGAACGGGAGATTCGCATCATAGACGTGCAGCAGACAGATCTGCAGCAACTGCGTGATTTCATTTTGGGCAGATAACAGTTGTTATTTTTGGCAGCTCCTCTGGTCACCACTAGAGGCACAGAAATGTCGCAAAGCAGCTTTAAACACAATACAAGACAACATTCATGATGCTGCTTTTGGAATTTGACCTCCAAAAAGACACATAATAGGCAGTTTTTGTCTTGACTGATATTGACCAATTGTTCTAATGTACTGAAGAAAGCCACACATGAATCCAAGTTTAGCTCCTCTGTTCTTCAGTTCAACTGTACACCAGCGCTTACGGCCTTGTTACTTGTTCATTTGTGAATACAGTGCTTGTGTGATTTGCTGAATAGGGACATTACATTTGTGTCACAGATCAGCAGACTGAACAATGAGATCACTCTTATGTCTGAAAGTTCAATCATGTGCCTTTGAGTACAGATGAAAAAGAGAGCGAATTGAGCGAATGAGCTTTCAATCTGCCCAAAATGAAATTTTGCCATGTTTACAGCCTTTGCGATTGAGTCAATGCGTTCTTATACTAGATTACGACCGGTGTAGCACTCCTACCTTGAAAGTCTACCCAGACCGGTGCTACAAATAACTTTCTTTGAGGCCAGGTGTGTAAATTCCTTCCACATGACAGGCTGTAAGGGGGCAGCTTTAAAGAAGAGGTGTTTGGTTACCGCAGAACAATGCAAACTCATGGAGGCTTTCACCAACACTTCTACTGTGTCACCAACTATAGAAAGTGCTAGGAAAGAATGTAAATATGAGTGTGCTGAATGGCTTGTCAGGAAGAAAACCTTGAGATCAGTGTGCTCAGGGTGTCTTCAAAGGACCTGGCTTCAAATACTCCAAAGGTCACACCAAAGAGAAGCGAAGAAGGACCGGCACAGAAACATATAAATGGTTCAAGAACCAGTGTCGGAGGTAAAGAACGCAGAGCACTTCATGACAAAAGAAAGCCCACAGTGTTTCTTCCTCTACTTGACACAGATCTCAGCTTTCCATTGGCCCTAAACAGTGATACTCCATCATGGTGTGTGTGAGCATGAAGTGAGTCTACGTGTGACTGAATAGCTGATCTTATTGTCAACACTGCAGAAGTGATTTTCTTACTTAGTAATTTTGTCTTGTTCTCCAGTACAAAGATACTTTCTTAAATCAAGATACATTAACTTGAGAAGCAAAATGACATAAGATATTAAGTCTGCAAAATATATAAAAATTTTGTGAGTTCAAGCTTAAAACAAGAAAAAACTTGTTTTTCTTTTAAATTAAGTTTATTTTTCATACTCCATTCACAGATATTTTTTCTTTTTTAAGCTTAAACTCACTTAATTTTGATAAATGTTTCAGAATGACTTGATATCTTATGCAATTTTGTTTGTTAAATGTTTAGATATTTATTGTGTGTATATATAAAGTATAGTATATTTATAAGTGAACATGTACATGATTAATAATGCTTTAAAAATGTTATTGTTCATGACATCTAACGTTAACAAACTTAGCTTTATTGTCTTGTTTTGTGTTGACTTATTTAGAATTAGAATTAATTTATTTTTGTATGTTTTGTTTTATTTATTTTTATTTTATGTTTTTTATATTTTTAAAAATTGTTTCTTGGCTTTGCTTTTTTTATTATTTTATTTCTTTTTGTGTTATTTTATCTTTTTTCCAAAATTTATTATTGTATTGTTTTGTTTTATTTTGTTTTTTATTTTTTATTTTATTTAATTTTATTTATTTTGTTTTATTTTTTAATTTATTTTATTTTGTCTTATTTTGTTTTATTTTTTGTTTTTTATTTATTTAATTTTATTTATTTTGTTTTATTTTATTTTTTAGTTTATTTTTTGTTTTGTTTTGTTTTTCCAGTTGGCATTACCATATGTTCTGAAATTAAAAATGACTTTAAGACCTACAGTAAACGAATTGCATGCCTCATGGAGGCAATTTGTGACACAAGTCCTCACTGCTCTACTCCATGGTGAACAGAATGTCCAAGTCCACAGTACGGCCAAGTGCCTTTGTTCTCCTCTCACTATGCTGTGCCTGCATTCCAGCTCCTTGAGAGCTTAGAGTCTGGAGATTTGCTTGTTGGGTCCTGGTGGGCTGGGGCCATGATCAAAGTTGGGCCTTAATTTCCTCCAACAGCTTAATGAAGAGGCCTCACTGTTACAAGCACACCGCACCGAGCCTGCTGGAAGGTTCACTGCGCTCTCAGTGGTCTGCCATCTGCATTAAAATGCTGACTTGGCTTCGAGCAAGGCATGGACACACGGGGAGAGCCGTTACTGTATTGTGTCCAGGGCTGCAGAGACGATCCCTCACACAGCTGGGGTCTGTTTGGATCCTGTGGCCAGAGGCACGTGTTAGAAACAGACCTGCTCTGGCTTTCACAGTATTACATCCCATAGAGAGAAGCGGGCAGCCAGCAGAGAGATCTGCCACATTCGCCCCGTGAATCATCTGGACCCTGGTGACTAACTAGCACCAGCAGCCAGAATATATGCAGACATATGTCAGCCATCTCACATTGTTCTGCAAATGAGATTGCCGATGTGAATCATCTCGTCATCTATTTACAGTAGAACTGAAAGCGCACCGTGAGACTTGAACTTTGTAATGTAAGCAAGATGGAATATTGTTTTTGGAGGTCTCTGCATTTTGATGGGGTCATTGTGTAATTACTTGCTTGCTTTTGGACAGAAATAGGCTATTGATGTCAGTCTTAATATGATTATTGGGAACATTCACTGGAAACTGTCATGTTACCTGCTGGCTTTGTAGATTGTCTGTATCAAACCCCAAAGGAAATGGGCTATTTTTTCTGTGCCAATTTTGGGGCGAAAACCTTCATAATGGATTTAAACGAGGTAAAGTGTGTTAAACAGAAAAGCATAATCAAATTAGATAGAATATTTAATAATTCTGTCATCATTTACTTACGGATAGGGTCGGGACATGATATATATACATACATACACGCTGTTTGGGGTCAGTAGTTTTTTTTTTGTTTTGTTTTTTAGAAATTAAATCGACCAAAAGTGATAGTAAAGACATTTATAATGTTAAAAAAAAATTATTTCAAATAAACGCTGTTCTTTTGAACTTTCTATTCATCAAAGAAATCTGAAAAAATGTCAGTTTACTTAAAAATACTGTTTTTAACATTGATGATAATAGGAAATGTTTCTTGAGCAGCAAATCAGCATATTAGAATGATTTCTGAAGGATCATGTGACACTGAAGACTGGAGTAATGCTGAAAATTCAGCTTTGCCATCACAGGAATAAATTACAAAAACAGTTATATTAACAGTTATATTAAACTGTAATATGTCACAATATCACTGTTTTTCCTGTATTTTTGATTACATAAATGCACTGCAGTCTTGGTGAGAATAAAAGACTATATATATATATAATTTATTTATTTTTCTTTGTTCTACAGTAGTAAGTTATACAGGTTTGAAACAGCATGAGAGTGTATAAATAATGACAGAATTTTCATTTTTGGGTGAACTATCCCTTTAAGGATATGGAGATTTGTGAAACTCTGTAAATGAGACTGTTCCGATTCTACAGAATTTTGCAGCTACAGATTCTGTGGGCCTGATTTTCACATATAACACATATGCACAGAGAGATCGCATTCATAGACAATAATTGAAAAAATGTGTATTGGCTAATGGTGTTTAAAAAAAAGCCAATGCAGCACTTGGACTAGATTTCTCTTGCTAAAGCAATTATGAAATGTCATGAAAACATGACAGGAACTGATGGAAGAGTATATCGGTTTTCCGAAATCATTAGCACCTAATCCCATGAGAAATGACTCACTAATGACGCCTGATAGAGGGGCTGGTGGTGAAATTGAATTGAAAGTGCCACAAAGGATGATCTTGTATCGGAGAGCAATGCTTCACGGCTGATACGCGCAGGCTAAATGAATCAGACTCGAAGTGTCCAGGTGTACTATCAAGCAGAAGTGTGTGCTTCAACCTGGCAGGGTGGAAGAAAGCGGCGGGTTCTGATCATAGCTGCATGGATGCTCTTTCTCTCAGAACACACACAGCGCACATCTCATCTCAAACAAGTCTGAAGGGCAAACGCCTTTGGCTTTCCCTTTGAGCTGAGTGTGGCCACAACAACTGTGACAGCTAAATTTGCCAAATCAAACCTGAGCTTTGTACAAGTAATAAACATTTATACATGTTTATTGTCAATCTTAATGGCCATATTGATGCTAGTTTATATTCCCTTGGGTCTGTTTGTCAGTCTCTGTTGTGTCCTTGTGAATGGTGAAATGTGATTTCAAAATAAGAAAATAAGATGAAAGATCATGCTTGTAGCCAAGCATAATAATTTGATGTAATAATAAGAAACATTCAAATAGTATAAAATAACATTATATACTGTGTATATATAATAAATTAATAAATTGGTGCTGTCAGACCGATGAATCGATAATTTGGTGTAATAAGAAACATTCAAATAGTATAAACCCAGCTAACAATTTTTGGTTCCCAGAACGTTTTTTTTTATGGTTTGTTTTTGGTTTGCCAGGAAAGTTTTAACATTCCCAGAATGTTATTCTAATGTTAATCTAACGTTCCCAGAACATTAGTTTTTGGTTTGTATAACGTTATTCTAACGTTCCCATAACATTGATAACGTTTCCAGAACGTTAGTTTTAGGTTCCCAGAACATTATTCTAACGTTAATCTAACATTCCCAGAACATTCATTTTTGGTTTGTATAACATTATTCTAACATTCCCATAACATTGATAACGTTTCCAGAACGTTAGTTTTAGGTTCCCAGAACATTATTCTAACGTTAAACTAACATTCCCAGAACATTCATTTTTGGTTTGTATAACATTATTCTGACGTTCCCATAGCATTGATAACGTTTCCAGAACGTTAGTTTTAGGTTCCCAGAACATTATTCTAACGTTAATCTAACATTCCCAGAACGTTAGTTTTTGGTTCCCAGAACGTTATTCTAACGTTAATCCAACGTTTCCAGAATGTTTGTTTTTTTTTTGTTCCCAGAACATTATTCTAACATTTCCAGAACGTTAGTTTTTGGTTCCCAGAACGTTACTTTTAATGGTTTGTTTTTGGTTTACCTAGGAAAGTTTTCTTAACATTCCCAGAACATTAGTTTTTGGTTCCCAAAACGTTATTCTAACGTAATTCTAATGTTAATCTAACATTCCCAGAACGTTAGTTTTTTGTTTGTATAACGTTATTCTAATGTTCTCATAACATTATTATAACGTTCACAGAACGTTCGTTTTTGGTTTGCATAACATTATTCTAACATTCTCATAACAGTATTATAACGGTCCCAGAACATTATTCTAAAGTTAATCTAACGTTCCCAGACCATTAGTTTTTGGTTTGTGTAACGTTATTCTAACATTATTTTAACGTTCCCATAATGTTACTATAACATTCCCCTAACCTCTTTACTTCGATATCACCCCGCTGTACATCAGTAATCATCCAGCACACCCGCGACCCAGTATAGTATAAATGGCATGGAAAATGGATCTGTATGTACACCTATAATTATTATAATAAAAACCATATCTTGTTTTTTTCTATTGTTTAATTAATAAATATGATCTGAGCACATCAACCTTGATATGTAAGATTAAATAAGTTTAAATTTGTCCATTAACATGTAAGATTACGGGGTACCAGATTTTACATTTCTTCAGCACCAAATAATGATGACTTCAACACAATATATGGTTTTTAAAATATGAAATGTATTCACAGACATTAAAAAATATTAATAAACAATTATTTGACTTAAAGTAGGATATCAGTATAGGGTTCATTCATTTCTTACTACTGAAGTGTACAGTTTGTACAGCGGGACATTCTTCTTTTGGTTCATAAACAAAAACTTCTCTCATAACTATATTAATTTTAAGTAACCATTCAATAAAGAGGTCAATAAACGAGTCAGCCAGTTAAACGGAATGACCATTAATTTTTAAATTCCGCGAGCATGCGGCTCTCTGTGGAAGACAGGTGCTGCGTGCTGAAAGCGCATGCACATCAGAGTCATGCCATAAATGAAGATAGAGACAAACCCGCAAATTTATGATTTCTCTTATCACTCTGCGCTTAACTACGCTTAATATTATAATTTAAAATTAAATTATAATTCAATTTTTTGATTTATCGAATTTCTTTATTTTAGTAAATGTCTGCAACGTTTTAATTGGAAAGATAGTTTACATGGTTATAAAAATAAATAAGATTTAGGGAACATTCTCTGTAGGTTATTTTTAGGTTATTTAAAAAATAACCACCCTGCAACATTCTGGGAACGTTATTTTATGGTTGCAAAATATTAACCATTAGGGAATGTTCTGTATAACTTATTTTTAGCTTATTTAAAAAAATAACCACCCTGCAATCTTCTGGGAACGTTTTTTTATGGTTGCAAAATAATAACCTAAAAATAACCATCAGGGAAAGTTGAAGCATGCGAAATTGCGTAATTACCATAATTTATGTCACGCAGTTAAATGATCTTAGAAGTCGGAGTTTATAAATAAGCATCTACAGTGGCACAAGTACCTGTAACCCTGGTAGGTGGAAATGTCTATTCTAACCATTTAACCTGATGCCGCTTCTCTGTTTGCGATCAAATCCTTTTAAGCCGCTAAACTCCTGGAAAGTTTTTAGTCTAATGATCCAGTAAGCGAATGCATTCAATCAGTCCAAACAGCGCTCTTGTAAAGAAAATCAGGCTTATTTCGTCAGATATGGCAGAGAAAACAGACTCATGGCCAGTTTTCAGTGAATTATTCATTCCAGTGTGTGTTTAGCTTAAAAACACAAGCTCTGTCTTCATTGTTTCTGAAGAGCGCAAGCCTTCACGCATCGTGCTGTGTGAAATACAGACTGAACGGAACGTCAAAACATCCTATCGTTGTATGGCCAGATGATATGCAAACTACATTTCTCGACTGGATAAAGCAAACCAGCTTCTCGCTAGTAAAATTTTGATGGATGCGAATCAGTGACATACAGGAGTCGTACAGTATAAGTACGCTTGAGTCCGTTGTGATTATTTTGATGCGCAAACAAACCGTGTATGCGTTCTCGATGCACTGATCGCATATTGTATTTATGCACAGACACATTATAGTACATTCACATTGTTTCTACACATATTCAGGATAATGTTTTTAACTGTCATGCATGTTGCTGTGTTTAGTAATTCTGAATGGATCCATGTACTGCATATAATGCAGTCAGGTCAAGGTGGTTTAGGGTTTTTTTTTTTGCATCTCTATGTGGTCCTGTTCAGGATGGCAACTTGACGTATAAAACGTAAAAAAGCTCTAAAAAGCTCCAAACAGCTCTTTGCTGTTGCACTACACATACTGTACACTGAATTTTTTTCGTGTGTGCTTTGGTGTGCATAAATTTATGAACTATATGGACTCCTTATATCATTTGATTATTAGGTGTCCTTTTGGAGTCTCCAAGTGTCATTTTTTGGAAAGACAGTTTTGTGAGAATCGAATTAATCTCGATTAATCGATCATAAGGGTGTGACTAATCATGATAAAAAAAAATCTAGGCCTAACATATATATATATATATGAATTAATGTATTTATTTCAAAATGAAAATACTAATTAATAGAAAATATAATTTAATACCTTTTTTTAGAATCTTAAAGGCATCTTTACACAGAAAAAGCGGCACAAAAACCAACTCTGTAGCGGCATAAAATAACAAAAATGTGCATTTACACAGAATGTTTAATGCTTCTCTGAAGCGGCATAAATGCATTTACACAGGAATTAAAATCGCGGGAAACAATGCTTTGAACATTACTATTTTAAAACTACAGTTTGAACAAAATGAATTTAAACATAATCAAGTAATAAACTGAAATAAAACTCGAAATAAAACATTAATTTCCTCTGCGTGCTATAGCTATCTCACGTGTTTGTCATAATTCTGTGGTACTGATAGTTATTTTCTATTTTCTTAATAAAATTGTTACATTTGGAACAAGTGCTACAAAGAAATTATGATTTTTTTACACCGGGTACATCACCGCAGGATGAAAAGAGGGCGAACGTTTTTTCAAAGAGCCAGAAAGTCACTGGCACAACAAACGAACATTGATGCTAGCGTTAGCATTTCAGGCAGGACAGCAGATGTCACCAGACCGTCATGTGTGGGTGAAAATATCATCCTCAAAGAGAAGATTTTTGGAATATAATATAACAATACACGATTACAGTGATTGGGTTAAGCATTTACCATATCTGAGAAAAATCTGCCTCTTCCAAGGAAGATTACAAACTGAGACTTCACGATGTGAGTACAGGACACTTTTACTTCACGGTCTCTTGTTGGTATACATTTTTTAATTTGCCTAAAACAATATGAAGCGAGGTCTATATTTTGTCTCCCGCTTTTGATTCTCGCGCCGCCTGAGCTGACAGGCGTGCTTTTGGTTGTCATGACAATGACGTAGTTTAGTGCGGCACAAGCTCGAGCTCATTTACACTGAACTAAAACAGTATCAGAGTCGCCTTTGATACTAGGGGCTGAGGTGGGTCAGACCCGGCGTATTTTCGGTCTGCTTTAATGCGGCATTGCGTCTTTACACAGAATTTTGAGCAGGTACAGACCCGGCTTAACTCGGCTGTGTAAAGATGCCTTTAGTGGTAACATGGTCCAAATGAATGTTTTGGTGCAAAACCGTTCATAAGTCTACATGTTTAATGAAGCACATGGTTTATGGTTGTTAACATATTATGACAAGTTATTTTCCTTTGATTTTGAAAAGGCATATCGTTAACTAAAGCTTGAATGTTTAGACTGAGTCTTCATGGCTTTTTTTGACATGTGCCAATGTGAACACCTGCTTCAAACGCACTGTTGTTGTTACCATGGTACCACTTCTCACATCACCTAGTTGTAATGGTTTAAACAACAAGATCAAGGCTGTCTCAGCTGTTACTGTCACTGTTGCTAGGCAACTTTGGAATCAGAGTTCAAGGATACAAAAGAATAAAGCTTGTTGATGTCCCCTACTCAGTCTCCATACACACTCAGATCACTCTCAGGTCAGTGAAAAGTGATGAGAATATATATAGATACACTTCAATGACATGACTCATATCTTAATATCTTTGTTTAAAAGCCCCTTTTTACTGCTTAGGTTATTTGATAATCATTCTGACATGATATGTTCAAATTTGAGGTTGTTCTAAGATATGGTTGTTACAGAAATGTAAATAAATATGTCAAAATATGTGTGTGTCAAAATAAGTTTTTTGTAGAATTTTTATAGTGTTGTTTGTTTTCAGGCTAGGCGTAGATTTGATAAGAACCAGTGAAGTTTAGATGTATTTCCCCCCCTGAAATCTAAAACACACTCATATTCACCAGTTTATTTAGCGGTCACCATCCCCCAACTATGCAGTTCATCACAAAAAAACTATTTTGGAGTTTAATGAGACTTCTGGAGTGCTTAAATAATGGATGTTTCAACAGTGCCCCCTAGCGGTATGAAATATGTATTGAAGACAAGATCTTTTATTTCTGCCCAATTAATTCTCCATTTAACAATGATAAGTTGCATTATTCAATAACAGTTGCTATGCATTGTGTAGAATTTGCAAAGACGTTCTCACATATATATATATTTCATCAAGCATTTAGTTCTTCTAATTACCTTGATAATGCATATTGACATGTTCCTATGATGCATTCATTCTTATGGTAAAGTTTTGTAAACATCAGTGGGTGTCATTTTAACTATGAACCAGCACATTTGTCCTAATCCCTCATTTTTTTAATACTAACCTCAACAAAGCACAAAGATTTTGAGATGTCAAAAAATATTGTTGCATTCTTCAGATGTGCCATTTGATGTCAGCAGAGACCTCTAAGGACTGACTGTTTCTTTTGACTGTGGAGCTGCAGCGTCTCCGGCAGAGGTGAGCAAAAGACTGTCTGTTAACTTGGTGCACTTCACAACTTATCCTAACAAGAAATAAAATATGGTGAGTAAATACAGTAACTATGACAGTATTTCAGTCTCACAGGGAGCTGTTTGGGTTTTTTCCTGGATTTACCGTTTATAAGAACTTCTGAACCCATAGAAAAAATATGATTATTGTTGATTTATAGTTAGAATAAACAGTTTTGACATGCCCAAATATCATGACCCTGAACAAGAAAAGGCCATCAATTGCAAAAAGGCCATGATGCAAAAAGGTTGTGCTTCACAGAAACTTTCTTTTAATGTATAGTGACACCAATTCCTGACTTTACCCTTGTATTATGTTTGAATTATGGGTATTACTTCTATGTTGTGGGTCAAATTGACCCTAATTGGATTCAATACAACTCACGAAAAATCACACTATGAAAATAAAAATTAGGTGAAAACAGTAATAATACTTTCCACACATTGCAAAAAAAAAAAAAAAAAAACATTCATAAGGGGAATCGTTTACCCTAAAATGAAAATAAATGGGAGCTGGCATCTTCCACCTTTAAAAAGGTTGCAAAAGTGCCATAAAAGCAATCAGCCTTCTGAAGCTACTGTATATGATGATGCAGTGAGCTGTTTGTATGGATGCATTTTATGACACTTTTATGGTGCTTTTGTGTGTCCTTTTTGAAGCTTGAAAACTCCAGTCCACATTCCTTGTAATTGCATTGAAAAGTGTTACCATCCACTTTCTTAATTCTCATTTTGTGTCCAACAGAAGAAAAGGTCATACAAGTTTTGGAGCAACATGAGGGTGAGTAACATTTGTCATGTTTGGTGGAACTATCCCTATAAAAATGTTCTTGCATCAAAAAGATACAAATGCAAGCAAACAACATATAGAATTCTTCCATATAATCTGATCATCCTTTTTGGGTAACACTTTATTTCGATGGTCCACTTTAGACATTCTGACATAACTATAAGTAACTTTGCAACAACAAGTCAACTAACTCTCAATATAGTATTAGTAGTCCACTTAATATCTGCTAACACTTTATTTTGATGGTCCCCCAACAGACATTTTACTGACTATAAGTTATACTTTGCAACTTTGTCATCTTATTCTACTAATCCGAATCCTAACAACTAACCCCAAACGAACAGTCTACTAAAACTCTAATGAGAGTTAATTGACATGTAGTTGCAAAGTTACTCATAGTTTGTAGAATGTCTAAAGTGGAACATTGAAATAAAGTGTAACCCATTTTGAATTCTCTCTATATGTCTTCACTTTCTCCTTCCCATCTGGAACCGATCTCATTTTCATGGCACATAGGATGGATCCTCAAAGCTGACTTTCAAGTAACCCTTTCATACTTTTGACAGCTTTTCTTCTTTTATATATAATGTATCTTGAAGTTGTATCTCAATAACCATCCATATCTTCATAGTAGGAAGGTCTGTCCACCAGACATACAAGTTTTGGCCTTTTTTAAAAGTAGGAACAGTCCTGGCACTTGTACAGTACAGCAAGCCGCATTGATAAATCTTCTAGCTCACAGTTTTGCTACATCAAACCTTAATGAATCTGGCATCTTCGCTGCTTTATTTTATAGATATATGCTGGATTCAGTGATTCTGGGATGTTAAATCAGCCAGAAAAAGATGCTTAATAGCTAATTTACTTTTACAGCCTGACATTGTGAAACAGTCTAAAACGAGATCAAAAGCCTCTAGAGTGAAGTTTAGCTTCATGATCTAGTTATTAAATGTCTGGATATGAAACTGTGAAATAAAATAGCTTTCTCTAAAACTTGTGGGTACATGGGTTTTCTTTTTCTATTTCTCTGTGTATTCAGAATTAGAGCATATTTAAAACACACTGACTGGATGTAAGAATGCAACATAAAACACATGCAATGTGGTGGGTGTTTTAAAAGATTAACCAAATTAATTAATGAATGAATCCGGAATGTTTTGCACTGAAAGAAAGTGAATTCCTCCGAGGAAAGAAGCAGGTGTTTACATGAGGATGCATGATCACTTGGGTGGCTTAACATAGCTCCATGAAGGACAAATGAGTACTCTGTGAGGAAAAAAGCAATTACAAAGCCCTGAAGGGCACTCCGCTGGGATGCGGCGAGTGCACTAGCATTCTATTCAAGGACTGACTGATGTGTTCCACCATCTCGCGTACCAAACGCACAGAAAGACGCTGCAATTGGGGTGACTGCCATGCCAAGATATGATGACCTTCACAAACCCCATTATTGATGCTGCCACTACGGCTATAACAGGAGGAAACATGGAAATATGGAAACATGTTTTTGATGGACACTTGAGCTGTAATGGGAGTCCTTCAACTTCAACTGTTCATAAAAGGGGTTTCATGTCTTCATTGAGTCCACAATGTACTGTGGATTGTCAAACAATACTTTTTTGAAGTCAATAGAGATTTCTATGCGTTTATCATATTTTAAGTGAAATGATGCAAAGTTTTTATTCAAAGTTTTTAGAAAATTGAGCAGTCAGAATCGTCTATTCCAGCTCAGAATTCCAAGGAAAATTGTGAGATTTAGGCCACGTTCACACTGTCAGTTTTTGGGATTGACAACCGCATTTACTTACAGGTGTGAGTCTCAAAATGTCCCGTTCACACAGCAACTTACAGTAGCGTCTGGAACACGTGCAACGAGAGTCAAGCCCGTATTCTCTTACTAGTAACAATAACGACAACTGACCAGCGTAATATTAAAGATGGCGATGTCCATAAAACTGAAAAGTCTCATCACTTTTGACATGACAAGAGAGACCAATTGAACCGCGAGTGTATCCTTTCAAACTTCATTAACCAACAGTAGCATGTAAACACGCGATAGCCGGAGTGGTTAACCGTTGCACTCGCGTGTCACGTCCTTTGCGACGTCTCGCACATATGACACGGCATTTGAATTTGGAAAAGAAACACACAAATGACGGGAGCCGCTCCGGTGGAAAACAGTGATTGGATCTAACACCTTAAGATGACGCACAGCTCATATCTCTGTCGCTGTAAGTTACCGAAAGCGAAACCACACACAAAACACCGGCTCTCTTGCACTGTATGACGTGACAGACAACTAGCTGTCCAGTCCTGTTCCGTTCACACAGCGCGAAAATTCAGAGAATGCGGTTGTGAGTCCTGAAAATTTATGGGTGTGAGTTCGGTTATAAAATGCGGTTGTCACACCCGTAAATAACCGTACTGTGTGTGAATGTAACCGTATTAAGGACTCAAATACAGGACTGACAACCGTATTCTGCTGCTGTGTGAACGTGGCCTTAAATTCGCAATTCTGAAAATAAAGTAAGAATTGTGAGGGGAAAAAAGTATCTTACCTTTTTGCCAATACTTCATTATATAATAATGCATATTTTACCAGTGCCAAAATTGTTTTTGAAGGCATCTTAGAAGTATGTAATAGACCTTTATTTTTGTTTCCTGTCTTTGACTTCAAATCTCAGTATAATCACTAGTAAAGGATTGGTTCAGCCCATCTGAATTGATATGATATCCTGTTCCAGAATGATTAGTTACATGGCATTTTTGTTCAAAACAGCCAGGCAGCAGAACCGAGCACTCATGGGCAAAGATGACAGATTTAAAATTGAGGTAGTTCTGTCAGGTCCTGCGGAAGCCATGCAACTACATTTCAGATGAATGTGAATGCTAGTTTTTTCCAGACCTACTTGATTTCCTCTGCTCATGTGACCTTTAACCCCCTATGGTTACATGGATTGTTATAGTACATAGCTGTCATAGCACCAGTGAGAGCTGTTATCAAAAATGGCAGTTCCACAAACATGGCGAGTTCCAGAGGCAAACACATTTTCGAGGATATCATCCTGGGGTCTTCATTTCTCCACCAACTAAAATCACTTGTTCTTTTGTGGACGCTGACAGTATTCATAAACTCATGTCCAGAGTGGGCAGAGGAATCATTTTGGTGTCAGGTAGATTGACATCTTCAGAAACTGAAGCCTTTGTATTTTTTCCCAGTGCCTTCCCAGGTGTAGAGGTCGTCATCTCAGCTGCGAAGAGATGATAAACAGATTTGACAGTGTGCACACATCATGTGGCACACTGTGATAGTGTTTTTCATTATTTTATCATATTTGCAAGTAGCTGAGGAGAATTCTTTACACCCTTAAAGCCGCATGGGAAAAACTTTATTTCTTGCCGTTTTTAATGTCCACAAAACTCTTGAGTGTGTATGAAATGAAAGCCTGAAGTTCATACAAATGGGTGATAAAAAAGTTCCCCCAGAGTGTGGCGTTCCTTAAGAAGAGGAATACAATTTAAACCACTGCACTATGGAAATAGTGTTTCTGTTCATTGCAAGTATGTATGACTGGGTTTAATTTGCAACTATTATTGTCTAACTGTACAGTCTTAAGAAAAATGGTTCTAAACAGATTAGGGTTCTTCGGCTTGAACCCTTTTTGATGCTAAATAGAATTGTTCCATAAAGAACCATGCTTATAAAGTGATATATAGAACTTTAATGGTGTTATAAAGATCCTTTTTTAATAATAGCTTATTTGTATTAATATTATTATGTTTTATATTAATGATTAATATTATGCTTGTCACCCCTCTGTCTATCTGGTCTTATGATACCTTGTAGGGTTTTACATGAAAAAACTGACAGCAAGTTGTGTCAATTAGGTGCTTTTATTTTTTATTGACATGGGAAATTGTAGCAAGAATGTCACTGCTAAAACAACAGTTATTACCTAAATACATTAGCAAATGGTAATTGACTTTGAACATGAATGGATACATAAAGTGTGTGTCGGGTTAGAAATACATACAGTAAATGAGTTTAGAGTTGCAATGCGTCTTTTTGATTAGATAAAGTACAGCAATTAAAGGGATAGTTCACCCAAAAATGTTTCTGTCATCATTTACTCACTCTCAAGTTGTTCCAAACCTGTATGAATTTCTTTCTTCTGCTGAACACAAAAGAAGATATTCTGAAGAATATGGGTATCCAAACAGTTGATGGGCCCCATTGAATTCCATAGTATGGGGGGGAAAAAACTACTATGGTCAATGGGGCCCATTAACTGTTTGGCTACGGACATTTGTCAGAATATCTTCTTTTGTGTTCAACAGAAGAAAGAAATTCATACAGGTTTGGAACAACTTGAAGGTGAGTAAATGATGACATAATTTTCATTTTTGGGTGAACTATCCCTTTAAGTTAATGAAGGCCAAAAGTAGCCACTGTGAATGGACAGTATATATGGGAGCCCTTCACAATGTTAAAAGGAAAGTCATGGGTTAGCTTTAATGTTTTTGTGACTGGGCATGTTTATGCATAAATCCAAGTAATAATTAAAAGTAAAAATTCAATATCTCTGTCACTTACTTGCTTCGTGGAAAAGAGGAGAGAAGTATCTTTGGCTGAACAGAGCTGGTGACACCTACATGTTCTGTTAAAACTTAAAAATTGAAAGTTAATTTATAGACGCTTTAAGGAGAATATAAAGTCCATGTTGAGATTGTGTTGAGAGTCTGTGCAGTTGGATGGTTGAGCGCCAGAAAATCAGTTCAAAGTGGCTTTGAAAGCATGTTTTGACAGTTACAGATTTCAAAAACAAATAGGCGGGAATAAAGAACCCTACACTCTAACACAAAGATTCTTCAGGATGATATGGTTCTAAATAGAACTGTTACTGAGCTTCCGCTCAGAAGCTAAAAATAATAGTCCATTACAATTAACTAGTGCTGTCAGTCGATTAAAAAAAATTAACTAGATTAATCACACATTTTTTCTTTGATTAATCATTGAAACATTTTAAGTTTTTAATATATTTTCATAGTTAATCTCCAAATTAAAGTAGAAACAACATAAAGACAGTATATTTTTTTTAGTATACTTGTTTAATGGCATCTTTTTATGAATGAAGGCCAGTATCACTGATACTAATACTGCTACTGATGTCTCGATGAAATTGATTTTTTTCCCCCAATTTTAAACATGAATAATAGCCATTCAACATTACAGTGTATTTGAAAGCTAAAGTGAACATAAAACAATCTTCACATAAACCCATAATAAATGTCATATTTACCTGTGCCCTTCCTACCTGTCTAACAGATAGGAAAAATACAGAAATTGAATAAAGTTACCAAACAGTCTGCACTGCATAAGTTATAGCCTTAATTAAATATAGATTAATCATTAATAAAGCTACAACATTTCTTTAGTCAAGAGCAGTGAGACATTTTCTCTGTTACCTTTGTTCTTTGGTTATCTTCAATGACATTGGTTGCTGTCACTTTAAGATCTGCCGCTGCTGCACATGACGTGGATCTCACACGCATCCCACTTGCTCACAAATCTTTACTTTCGTTTAAGACTTTATTTAACTCATTCAAGGCTGCTCTAATGAGGATACTCGACAAAACTGACATTTTTTTGGCATTATTGTGTGTGTTATTCGTTCAAGCGTGACAGAGAACTCCATTCTGGCGCGCCGTCCATGCGCACGATATTGGCGCGCGTCTTTCTTTGTGCGTCGTGTGTGTGACAGGACATTCACAGACAGCGCATTCTCTTTTTCTCTTTTGGTGCTCTTAAATGGTTTAAAAGCATTTGCGTGAATAAGAGCGTGATCCTATATTGTAAAGCTAGTCAAAGGATGACAGAAAAAAATGGATGCTATGTTAATTGCGTTAAATATTTTTATTATTTTTAACGTTGACAGCACTACAGTTAACAAAACAATCAGCCTAGCAGCAAGACAAACTTGTAATTATAGTATTATTAATACTGAAATTCTCAGAGGTAATTTTCACTAAAATTGATGACTGACGTTCAAGATGTCGCCAGTTGCGTTTTAAATAGGCTATTTTTTATTCTGGAAGGGTGCTTGTCAAAATGTTGTGAAATAAAAACTACACTGAGAATGCCGACTTGATTGAATTTACTATGATTCATACTGTACCTGGGGGAATGAATAAAGTTTACAAAGTGAAAAATTATCTTACCTCAAAAATGCTTATGGGTTGTCTTAACAATGCATCTATTTTAAGACTATTGTTTATGTCTTTTTCATTTTCCAATGCTGTAAAAAAGCAACAACAGGCAGATTTTACCTGATCTGACCCTTAAAAATGACTGCTGGTGTAACCTCATGGAGTCTGTAGTTGATGCAGTCATATTAATATTTACAGTGCAAATTCTAACTTTATTTATATTCAAAAGCTCTTGTATGCAAATTGATGTTCTTTCAGATGTTGGATGTTGAACACTACAATTATTTTTCCATGCAAATCTTTACAGTGTTGCAATGCAATGCATCTAAATCAAAATGCAGTGCATCTAAATCTTCTGCAAACACCTTTGCACTTCAATTCCATCTCTAAAACACAGCATTAATGGAAATTGAAAACCAAATTATTTAGAATGGCTATAAATAATAATGAATAATGGCATTCAGTTCATGAGATGATGGTGATAAATGTAAAATCATCAGAGGCATGTCCAATTTTTACAGTGCTTTTCTTGATAAGGAGAGGTAGAATTTAGTCTCAGCCATTTATCAACTAATAATACCGAATTTCATTCGATTCTTCTGAATTTGATGAATAAATCATCCGTGTCACAGGTCTAAGAGAGTGTCTCTGTTCATCATTAAGAGCCTCATATAAAGCCTGAATCCTGTGAGAACCCCATTTTATTTCAATGTAGTGTTGCATCGCTGTGGGTTTTTAATTTGTGTCTGCAGTTCAGAGATAAAAAAAGGCAAGTGGGAGATTCAAGAGTTCCAGCGTATCCTTAGGAGACAGCATCACTTAATATTTGTCTTATGACAATTATGTAAATTTTTCATTTTTAGTTTGTGCAGCGTAATCTCTAGGTGAGAGAATCGAGACCGCCAAGGACTGCTGAACCCTGGGTGGTGCCAAACTTAATATTCATGTAAAATTAAAAATTGATCCCAAATTATTCAGCATCCTGTCTCATCTGAATTTGAGATGGTTTTTAAGATTACAAGGTCACTTTTCTTCAGTTTAACTGTTTTGCATTATAATTTAAGACAATCTTTCTTAAAGTTTTTGTTCCTGTAATAAAATGTCTGTACCTACTATATTTGTGTATATACTTTCTGTATGGCAAAGATTTGTGCAACATCCCTGTGTATAAACAGCTTGGTAACATCTGGTAACATACACTCTTGAAGTCAAGAGCTGACTTCTGAAACTCAAATCGTGCCACTGGATGATATGTTTCAACTCAGCATTACGTTTCATTACAGGGAGGCATATTGCGAGCTGTTTGGAGCTTGTACATCCTGTGATGAGAATGATCTTGAAGGCCTTCGTGTATGACATGATCAGCTTTCAGTGGAGATTCGGATTGCTTCCTGGCCTGGAAACGACACCTTAATGGTCTTGAGGGATGAAGTTGGATTCATGTCATTTCCTGAGTGAGTATGGCAAACACGGTATTTGCTGATGAACAGATGTATCGAGATTGAGAATAAAATGGAAAAAGTTACTGAATATTAAGTAGTAGATGAAGCTGTTGTGTCCAAGGAACTGTAATAGAATTAGGCAGCATTTATCACCAATTCATGATGTCCTTATTATTCTGAAGGTCTCAAAGTACAAAGAACAGAAATGAGATCCAAAATTGTTTCATATTCACTTCCATGAATGTATATGTTCTTTTGGGGGCTTATCATTCCAAAATTACAGTCCACTAAATTACTTTTAACATCTCACCAACATCAAGAAGTCAAAGAGCTCAACCGGTCATGACATGAGCCAATATAAATTGCACATACAGTTTATACATTCAGTAGCATTTAAATAAAAGTTATTTTGTTTAATACAAAATGTTCTGTATTCTACTTACGGAAAAAGTGTAACTGACGTGATGCCAGTTTACACTTTCTTCGTAAGTTGAATACAGAACATTTTGTAGATGAATAATGAACCATTATATTGCCATATAACCAGGGCTTGACGTTAACTTTTTTGCTCACCAGCCACTGGCAAGTGGTTTCCCAAAATTACTCAGCATTTTCACTGGCCACAATTTTGACATTGATATCATGAGGAAAAACTGCCATCTAGATATTTTTTATATTATCTATATAATTTGGCAGCAGGTATATTAGGCTGCTGTCACTTTAAGACCTGACGCACAGATCCATTATACTGTTACACATGTGTTTTCTTTCTCAACTGTTTACGTAAGCAATAAGGTACGAGAGGCTGTGCTGTATCATGAATAAGTCACGGCTGAAGGGCGTTGTTAGGCACAGCGCGAAGCGGAGTGCCTGCAACCCCTTCAGCCGTGACTTATTCACGATTACAGCACTAGCCTCGAGTACATTATTGCTTTTATAAAACGGTTACTACACAACACAAATATTAAAGCCAAAAATATGTATCAATGCAACTAAACTTTTACTAAAAGCCTTCCTTCCGCCGGAAAAAATAGTCCCTAACCATGAACAGCAACAGAAGTTACATTATTACGCCATTAGATGGTGGCAAAGACTGTCTTTGTGAGTGTGTCAGTCAGTAGCAAAGACTTTTATATTGAAAAGACTGAATTGTTGTGAACACGGAACAAGACGCAACTGACAAATGCTTTGACTAGCACTGTCAGTCACGGGAAAACCCCTTAACTGTTAAAAGGACAAGATAATACATCGGACATTTAAACAGATTTTTGCTAAATCAGGTAATAAATCCAGGTAATAAACTCGCTCACTCAATCTCTCTCACAACACTCTTCTACATAATACATTAAGCTTCAATGAACAATATCAATTAAGAACATACAGTTTACGTTGCTAAGAGTGGTTGCTAAGGGTGTTGTGTAGTGACACACAGAACCGTTGGGTGAAGCGGTCATAGTCGTGTTTTATCGTGAATAAAATGCAGCTATTGACCAATCAGAATCAAGGACAGGAACTAATACATTTATATTTAATAGGAATTTATAAATTCACTTAAAGCATAACTGACTGTGTTTACGGGAATACTCACCAAGACCAGCATTTTGACATTATTTTGTTTTGTATTTGGCTGTTTAAGCGCAATAAGCAGTGAAAAAGTACTCAATTTAGTACTGAGAGGTGGCTTTATGTGCACGCACTTTGGTTGTGAGGGGAGGCGGGTTTGTTTGTCAACTCGCTGTCGGAGAGATGAGAGAGCGAGAATGCGCAGTTGGTATCGTTTACCTATTCTGAGGAAAATAAGTATTGGAAGCGTTTCAGATATTTCAGTATCAATATGTATCGAAAAATCGATATTTTTGACAACACTACATTGCACTTATTATTTCAGATGCCTTTTTAAAAGACGATTGAAAAATGTATATATAAAATTCAACCCGCTAGAGTGACTGCATTGCACGCCACTGCTGAAATGTCAAGCCCTGCATAAAACCAGGGCATTTTCATTTTAAATTATAGTACAAACATCATATTTTCTTGCTTTATAGAGTTTAAAATGTATTGCATTTGCAGCTAATGACCTTGCTGTTAGAAAACACCTTTTTCAGATTTTTTGATGTTTATATTTCTCTGTAATTTCATGTGGTATTTGTAAATTGTTTTCTTTTAAAGGTTCTTTGTAAATGGATTATATGAATCCAAATTTGTCTAAATTGCACAGACAATATGTTTTCAGTGTAGACTCTTGGTTTCTTATCCTTCCATTCCATAACCAACATCTCTCTACAACATTTTATTGAAATTTCTAGTAAAAGTGGCAGCGCTTGAAAAATGCACATATATTTGGGCAATGAACTCATTTCAATGAGGGTAATTCAACCGATATATGAGGCCTGTAGATTATTCCATTCATTGAAATTGCTTTTAGTCTTCTGTAATAGAGCAGACTAATTTACTCAATGGAAGTTTTTATGAAAACACCCATATATTTAAAACCATTAGGGCTACATTTCATGCTGTCAGCAATCATTTGATCTCAGTAAGAGAAAATGTTTGCTAAATGCAAACATAATAGAACAGAATATTCCAGATGTACTATAGAGATGCTGAAATGTCAGACTGCTTGATGGTGGAGCACATGATAGAGTTCTACAGCCCTCAACTATACTAAGGCTTCTATACTAAAACCCATTCTTTATAAAAGAGTTGTGTATGTATGTGCGCACATTCTTTTCTTTTTAAATGCCATTGCCCATTGCTAATATTAATTTGTACACAGTATATGTACAGTACACACAAAACAATTTGGACTGTCATACAATGACTCAAGTTACATTCCCATCATTCTTATATAAAGAATGTGATGAATCTAAATGGTTGTGAGTCACTGAATGACGTATGAAGTAATAAGCTATTTCAATCGTCCATCTACTTTCACTGCTGCTGCACGTTTCACACTACCTTGTGCAGATACCCTTTGTTGATTAATGTAACCCAGAGAAATCTACAGCCATCTACACCAAATAGATGGTTGAAAATTGCTGATCAGTGATGGGTCCAAGATATCATCAGTTGTGACCCATGATTATTCTTCGGGAACATTAGTCTACAATACGGGACGTGCAATCACCACAGACTAGGATGGTGTGCAAGACCAATGAAGATGTAGAAGTAGCTGATTTGATGGGAGCTTAAGAATGAGGTCTTGGCATCTGTCAAGGACAAAACTTGTGCCCTGGAGTTTTAATTAAGGATGTCAAAATGAACTGGAATGCTAAAATATTAACAGTAGAATAGAACTGGTGCAATAATGCATGATGATGGCAGAATAGTCAGGGTTCCCACTCTTTCTCAGAGATCATTCTCCAGGACTTTTCAAATTTCATTACGACAGGAATAAAAGACATGGAATAAAGTAATATATTCCTCTTTCCAGAAGCCATAAAAATGCTGTATATCTTATGTAATCATTTTGTTTTGACTAAATATTGACAGTATTCAGTCATACTTCGTTGTCTTTTCTTTTTTGGAAAGCACTTTCTATATTCTTTTTTTTATATATATATATTCATTTTAAATTGTTATAGCGTGGCTAATTAATAAAATGATACAATCATTAGTAATAATGTAGTTTATTAATATAATATCAACAAACAAGATATCACAATTGCATAAATAATGATTTTTCGAAGTTGTAAATAAAACAGATTATTGGAGTATGTTTTTACCCTCTACCCTTGGTAATTATATGTGAAATTTACTAGCAATTTCTGAGTGAAAAATGTTTCTACACCAACTTTTTTTTTTTTTTTTTATATTCACTCATTCATTGATACTTATACAACCTTCTAGCGTCATATGGCTGGAGCCTATCCCAGTTTCTCAAATAGTCGGCAGTTAAATAACTGAATAAATGGGTAACAAACCATTGTTTGGTGCAATAAATACTAATTAAAACAACATCCCTTAAGTTAAAGGGTTAGTTCACCCCAAAATGAAAATACTGTTATTAATTACTCACCCTCATGTCGTTCCACACCCGTAAGATTTCTGTTCATCTTCAGAACACAAATTAAGATCTTTTTGATGACAGAATGCTGTCAGATTTCCTTCCATTGGCTGCCTTTGTAACTTCGACTTTGACGCTTCAAAAACTTCATAAAGAGATCAGAAAATCCATATGAATTGAGCAGTTTAGTACAAATTTTCTGAAGAGAATTGATCGCTTTTTATGATGAAAAGATTTAATTTTCTTTTACTCGCATGTAAACATTGATCAGCGAACATAAGCAGAAGCTCTGAGCGGTTACAAAGGCGGTCAATGGAAGGAAATCTGACAGCATTCTGTCATCAAAAAGATCTTCATTTGTGTTCTGAAGGTAAAAGAAAGTCTTACGGGTGTGAAACGGCAGGAGGGTGAGTAATTAATGACAGTTTTTACATGTTGGGGTGAGCTAACCCTTTAATATGAACTGGGAGTTCAAGCTTTAGGAAACCAAAGATCCTTAAATGCAATCCATATAACTGTTGCAGTATATTCCAAGTATTCTAAGACTATACACCAGTTTTGAATGGGATGACTTTTTTTAGTTTTAGTGCAGACAAATAAAAGAATTAATAATTGTGTCCACAAAAAAAAAAAAAAAAAAAAAAAAGAAATTCAACAGAACATGACTTCATTACAGAGAGACTACCAGAGCTAAGGAAATGGTGCAGAAAGCATGGAAACAAATGAACTAATCAAGCAGGCATTATCACTGAGGTGAAGCCTAACACATGATGAGTAGTGCAGAGACAGAGACCTCTGTTGGTGAATGACTGTATGGATGTTTTAATGAATACTGTCTGACGCAAACTGAAATTATTACATCTAATTGGTGTCTTGATTTTAGTGAGGAAAAAAAAATAGAAATGAAGAAATACAAAATGCTAAGTATGCCTTACTTTATAAACTTGCCCAATGTATCACTTTATAATTCTGGCCTGATATCTATTATATTTAATTCAATTGCTTTTAATCATTACTCATTGATTTAGCTCAAGTTGTTACACATTTAGCTTCATTTCTATTTTAGAGCTTTCTTTCTTTCTTTCTTTCTTTCTTTCTTTCTTGAATACCTGATTAATGTGAACAGTGTCGACATGAAATGAAGAACAAAATGTGAGTGTCAGGGGGAAATGAAAATATATTAAAAGACATTACTTTTTCCATGTGAATATATGCATATAATAATTAAAATTATAAATAATAATTGTCAAAAGTAAATACAGTATATAGATCTATATCTGTATATATAGTACACACGCACATACACACACACAAATACACTGTGTTTAATATGTATATATTTGCATCCCTTTTCATCTTTCTTTTATAGAAATAACAACTGTAACATTCTAGCATCTTCTGTGAATTCGTTTATTCAGAGGGATTAACATGGACCAGCTGTTGTCGAACTACTTACAATCACTCCAAATCATTATAAGAGGTTTAAAGACAGTTGTTGTTATCCTTGAAATAAGTATATAGCCAAAAAATTCTGTTTAAGAATTGCACCATGTCTCTATGGCATGGATTTTTTTTTACCCTGACTCGCTTCAGTAAGACTTTGATAACAGAATGGATGTATAGGGAACTGTGAATAGACTTTTTCTCACTTGGTTAACCATGAACTATACAAGCACATCTCAGCATTTGTGGAATAATGGCTTGGTTTAAGCACCTAAATTTACATTTATGTCCTTGCCAGACACTTTTTCAATAAAACACAGTTTTGTGAGAAAATTGAGAATTTAGTTGAAGTGCTGGCATACACATTCTTATATGTATTTTTTTTAGAAGTGATTGTTTCTATAAACATACCTGCAAACTAGTCGCTTTTCAGCGAAATTCGCTGTTTTTAATCAAAATATGTCAGGGTGGAGATCGGGGTAAAATTGCAAGCACAATAAACCTAACAAGAATCAAATAAAGCAATAAGCCCCGTGAAGCCGTGGTTTACAGTGAATTTATAACAGCTAAGGTGTGTTGTTAGGCACGACGCGGAGCTGTTATAAATTCACTGTTAACCATGGCTTCACGGGGCTTACTGCTTTTATAAAACGGTTACCACACAATACAAATATTAAAGCCAAAAAATATGTATCAATGCAACTTTCATGAAGTAAAATCATTAAAAGCCTTCCTTTCCCTGGAAAAAAATAGTCCCTGATCATGAACAGCAACAGAAGTTACATTTATTACGCCATTAGATGGCGGCAAAGATTGTCTTTATGAGCGAGGCACTCAGTCGCAAAGACTTTTATATTGAAACTTGTTGTGAACACGGAACAAGCTTTGACTAGCGCTGTCAGTGTCAGCAGGGCACGGGAAAACCCATTAAATGTTAAAAGGACAAGATCGCAGCGGACATTCTAATGGATTTTTTATTATGCACATAGGACTGACCTGAAGGAAATGCTAAATGCTAAATTTGAATGCAGGTAATACACTCAGTCACTCGATATCACTCTCACTAATACTCTTCTACATAATGCAGTAAGCTTCAATGAACAAAATCAATAGAGAACAAACATATGTTTACGTTGCTAAGAGTGGTCGCTAGGACAGATGCAGCAACTTACACACTCAGTGGCACAGCGATACATGTAATGCGGTCAGCTGTATGTTTTCGGGAATTTTGCAACGGCTTCGAACACGGCTCAACCAATCAGAATCAAGGGCCGGAACTATCCGTTTTATAAAATGGGCTACTTTCCAGACTGACCATAGACTGTAGCGATCTTTCTTGGCACTCTGTCGCTGTGGCGCTTCAGTTCAAGCAGAGCGCACATCACCCGATCATCTCTTCCACTTTACTAGTTACAAAACGAAATAAACATGAATAAACATCCAAAGGTATGTTGAAAGATTAGTACAACTTACCGAAATCCGTATCATGTAATCGCTCTTCAACCGCGGAAAGGCGTCAATAAGCAGCTTTTTTAATTTTTTTAATTATTTTTTTTACAAATGTTTTTTTTTTTCATTTATTTTCTTGTCAGAGTGCACCAGAATGCTTCGTTTGCCCCCTTTGTGCCCCCTTTTTCTGCCAAAACAGCCCTGACCCGTCAAGGCATGGACTCCACTAGACCCCTGAAAGTGTGCTGTGGTATCTGACACCAAGATATTAGCAGCAGATCCTTTAAGTCCTGTAAGTTGCGAGGTGGGGCCTCCATGGATCGGACTTGTTTGTTCAGCACATCCCACAGATGCTCGATTGGATTGAGATCTTGGGAATTTGGAGGCCAAGTCAACACCTCAAACTCATTGTTGTGCTCCTCAAACCATTCCTGAACCATTTTTGCTTTGTGGCAGGGCGCATTATTCTGCTGAAAGAGACCACAGCCACCAGAAAATACCATTTCCATGAAAGTGTGTACATGGTCTGCAACAATGCTTAGGTAGGTGGTACATGTCAAAGTAACATCCACATGGATGGCAGGACCCAAGGTTTCCCAGCAGAACATTGCCCAAAGCATCACACTGCCTCCGCCGGCTTGCCTTCTTCCCATAGTGCATCCTGGTGCCATGTGTTCCCCAAGTAAGTGATCCACACGCACCCGGCCATCCACGTGATGTAAAAGAAAACGTGATTCATCAGACCAGGCCACCTTCTTCCATTGCTCCGTGGTCCAGTTCTGATGCTCACGTGCCCACTGTTGGTGCTTTCGGTGGTGGACAGGGGTCAGCATGGGCACCCTGACTGGTCTGCCATACGCAACAAACTGTGATGCATATATATATATATATATATATATATATATAAAAAATATATATACAACATAGAGACGTCCATTTACTTTAGTGCACTCACTTGTACACTCATTTGATTTCCAGTGGGTTTGGGCTTTATTTTTAGTTCGGGCTTCACTTTACTTAAAGGATACAGTATGTGGCATTCTGCCACAGTGACATTTAGAGACACTATTTGTACAGTAATTGAGATGTTTAAATCGAATTAGAAACTCTGTGATGACTTGTTATGTGAGTTCGCAATCTAATAAATTCCTATATGAATGATGGATGCTGTCACTATAGGTATCTCATTTTGCTCAACGCCAAATAAATACAATTACCTTGCTCTTAGGTATCTACTCTGTCCTTGTGTATTACCTCATCAGTTTGAATTTTGGCATGAAGATGGGGCCGTCAGTGTCAGAGCTATGGGCAGCTCAGTATAGTCACTTTCTATCACACAGGGCAAGGAGTCTGCTGCTGGAGACATTGCTCACATGACTGGGATGCTCCTTTTGTATTCTTTCATATGAATGACTCAGTAGTGGCAGGTGTTGTTGGCGATTATTCCACCCTGCATGTGCACTACATTTTGTAAGCATCGTTGCCCAGGGCGATGCTGACAGGTGCGTAAAGGGTTTGCCCTCACAGCCTTCAGACCATCCACATTTCTCATTATAGTCAGCTGTTGCACAATAATTCCCATTGTGACACATCATTTTTCATCATTTCAGGATAACATTATCATTTTTAGCCAATTTTACATCAATTTTACATTCAAATCTCAAATCTTTTGAATTTAATGAATCTATATATGGATAAAACACTGTTGGAATGAACTGTGTGTGTTCAGTAGCTTCAAAACAAAACATTGCTGTGATGAATTCTTAATATCATGAAAAAAATTCTGAAGCATGTTCCTGCTGTTAAACACCATCCATTTTACCCCATGTACAATTTCTTAAGGAAAAACATTTGTTTCCCTTGTTTCCCTGATGAAGTGCTCATATGGTTTTGGGTCATTGGGCATAGAATGCGTCAACAAATCCCCCCTCTGTGCATTTTTGTTTTGTAATGTTTGTGCAATTTCTTACTACAGTCATCCACTGGGTAAGGGATTCACACCATAATAAAAGTATTATGTGTTTGAAATAGCCTACTGGCTGATTTTGGAGTGAGGGATCGCTTATGTTGATGTATTACTGAGTTGTCCCTTATTAAACTCTTGGTCATGGTCATGAATTGAGAAATCACATTTTTCCTGATCTTTTGACATATAATAGGTCATCGTACTATAAAAAATATCCTGTACACTGTAAAAAAGAATTGTTGGTTTAACTTAAAAAAAGTAAGTTGCCTTAAAATTTAAGTTCATTGAAATTAAAAATTTGAGTTAATACAATGAAGGCGATTGATTTAATCAACAGAAACTCAAAATATTTTGTTATTTGAACATTAATTATCTAAGTTGATTTGATGAAAGAAAAAAATGTTGGGATAATAAATCATGAAAATAATTTTTTACAGTGTAAGTTTCAGAACTCCAAACTTCCTTGTTTGTCCAAAAACAGCTTTTATTGAAATTAAGCTTCCCAAACGTGTTGTTGTTAAACTTGTTTTGGATTTTGTCACATTATGATGTAATAGTGTGACAAAAGAGCGCCTCTGCAGAAGAAAATCAATGTTACATCATCTCTTTAGCCCCGCCCACTGATTCACGCATGTCATGTAGTAGTAAATTCGAGAAAGATGCAAACACCGGATTTACTCCTGCAACAAAACTCATGATTACAATAAGTTTTGGAGTGCTGAAGTATGGAAAAACACAGTCTTTGCATTGCCATCCTTGTGATCCTAAAATTAAGAAAGTATGGATGAACTTTATTTTTGAAGTTCCAGATTGCATCAGTAAGACACTGCTCTTTGTTATCCAATGTTAGCTTCACTTCTTGTCTCCTGAGATACCATCTGATAGATTTTTGAAGGCAGCATACTGTAGATGTATCTCTCACTGCCTTTGATATCCCACAATCCTATGCATTCCATTCAGTGACAGCTAAGCTAGAAAAAGAAAGATGCCATCTGATAGTTGTAGTTTCTGGTCAGTTTGTGTGCAAATGTATGTTTTTGACCAATGTTTTCCACTTCTGATGTAATTTCTAGTGATATATTACTAAATAATTGTTCTCACCAAATCTCGCTCTATTTTGCTGTAGATCATTAAACTTTTAGGCTGCCTCAGAAGTCTGTCCGAAATCAGTTTCGTGAGGTAGCCTAACTTTGTGCGCAAACACAGCCTGCAGAGTCATTGCCTATAAGGCAACAAGTCAGCTGCCTAAGTTTTTGGATGCAGCCTTTATTTTGATCTAAGTCATTTGCTGTAAATCTGAATAAAAGCTTAAGTGAGTGAGATCTTCTGTTTTGTCATAAGTAAGACATTATAACATGTTTCATTTTATTTAAAACACAACACTGAAAATTAATTAGTTTTTCACTTTATCGAAAAAGATGAACGATGAATAGCCTATAAGAACGACAGTTCGACAAATGATGGTACATTCATTCATAATTCTGTTTACATGAAACACCATAAGTTATCATTTGTCAATTAGCCTATAACTGTTATAACCAATTACTTAAAGGGTTAGTTCACCCAAAAAATGAAAATAATGTCATTTATTACTCACCCTCATGTCGTTCTACACCCATAAGTCCTTCATTCATCTTCGGAACACAAATTAAGATATTGTTGATGAAATCCGATGGCTCAGTGAGGCCTGCATCGCCAGCAATGTTACTGCACCTCTCAAGATCCATAAAGGTACTAAAAACATATTTGAAACAGTTCATGTGAGTTCAGTGATTCTAACTTAATATTATAAAGTGACAAGAATACTTTTTGTGCGGCAAAAAAAACAAAATAATGACTTTTCAACAATATCTATATGGGCCGATTTCAAAACACTGCTTCATGAAGCTTCTGAGCTTTATGAATCTTTTGTCTCGAATTAGTGATTCAGATCTCCTATCAAACGGCTAAACTGCTGAAATCATGTGACTTTGGTGATCCGATTCACTGATTTGATTCGTAAAGCTCTGAAGCAGTGTTTTGAAATCAGCCCATATAGATATTGTTGAAAAGTCGTTATTTTGTTTTTTTGGTGCACAAAAAGTATTTTTGTCGCTTTATAATATTAAGATAGAACCACTGAACTCACATGAACTGTTTCAAATATGTTTTTAGTACCTTTATGGATCTTGAGAGGTGCAGTAACATTGCTGACAATGGAGGCCTCACTGAGCCATTGGATTTCATCAACAATATCTTAATTTGTGTTCGGAAGATGAACGAAGGTCTTATGGGTGTAGAACGACATGAGGGTGAGTAATAAATGACATTATTTTTATTTTTGAGTGAACTAACCCTTTAAACTTTTTTTGCCACAACTGCCAAGACTTATATGTAATATGCATAAATGTTTAAATATATTTTTTTATCATTGGAAGTCTTCAAAACAACTCCACACATGTAATGGCGGGGACATTGAAAAATATTTTATTATGCAAAACTGTTACCCAGTCATAGTAGTGGGTGTTTACTTCCAAGTCTCGAATGCAGCATGCCCATCAAAACAGAACATTTGAAAGAGAGGGTCAAACAGGATCGAAAATATTACTTAGGCTAAAATATGATGTTTTTTAATGTAAAAATCTTGATAACATTATAAGTGGACCTCGGAGAACATTATAAAAAATAAAAAAAAATAGTTCATGACCCCTTAAAAACCATGTGGACAATGTAAGTTTCGCTTTGCTTTTTTCAAGGAAAAGCTCCCAATTATCAGAACAACGGAGCTATAATTATCATGTCCATTTGTAGGTTTCCTGACCTGCATGTTTTCTGGGCTCCAAATGGACATGAAAGGTTTTAAGAGAAGTGTGTACTGAAAACAAAAATGTAATGAGTGTATTAGCGGTAATACTGCCCTCCGGCCCTCTGCCCTTCTTAGTGCTGCTAATTGAATAGTAAGAGTTTCTTAAACTGAGTTGTGCATGTGTTTATAAAGTAAAAAAAAATACACTGTAATAACTAAAAATATCTAAGCCATCCTGTGATTTAAGAAAGAGAAGGAACGCCTGTGGAGCAGTGGTAAACAGCCTTACATGAAATCATTCATACATACATTGTTGCATTGGTTTGAAGATTGGTTTAAACGATTTGCACAGAATGAATTGTTTTCTCATGGATGTCATTTTTGAGATTGACAGTATTTGAACTCTAGCATAGTTTTGTTATGTATTTTTTATTTTATTTTTTCTTTATTGCTGTAAGGTGGTGGTGATAGTGGACTGCATGGCGGACATCAGAAGGAGACAAGTGAAAACGGTCTTTGAGCAGTGCTGGCTTGTCAATCAGAGCAAGCATGCATTATCATGACACTGGGAGTGAAGTTAACCCTCCTGACCTCATCTCTGTACCTCTCTGCTGTTGCTTTGTGGGATTGCTGAGGATGAGGCCGAGGTCATCATGTCTCTGGACACAAATGGAGGTTTTGCAAGGTACAGTAAGTGTGTGAATGTGGCTGTACACTTAGATTTCTTTCTATCATACTTTATGTAGTCTCTAGAGAGACCTTACATGAAAAGGTTAATCCCTCGGCCAGACAGGATATATTCCTTTCAAAAGCACATCATTATATATATATTTGAATTCCACTTATGAATCTAACATACTGCATAACATTTTGAAAGTGCACTACACAGTAGTCCTCTTTATATACAAACTAATGGAAGCACTTCATGTAAAAGACATCTAACTTTGAAGTACTCACAATTATAACTGTTGAAAGTGAGTCACTTGGCACTTTATGTGCTTTGAAACATGTATTAGTTATTAATGTCCTCTCATTTTACAGCTGTGACAGTATAGATTAAATATTGGCAAATTTGACATAGAGAAAGAAAAACTGCCTTAAAATTAACTGGATCAGAACCTCAGTGACTGAGTCTTAAAAAACAGCAACTACTGAATCATTCATAAAGCTGAACTTTATTGTTGGGCTGCCATTTTGTCAGCTCTTGTATCCAAGGCCAAACCACAATAATGCCCAACCAAGCAAAGAGCATATGGATTTCTAGGCAATAAAAGATTGTGGTGTGATGTGACAGACTATTCCCTATCGCCAATCTAAAGCCCATTGATTTTTAGGAGAGTGTTTTCAAACTTTTTGATACTATAAAGTTTTTTTTCAGCTTTTTATCCCTAAAAAAGCTGGAAGCTGTACTTCTTTAAGTATTCCAAGAATGATGCAAAGGATGTATTTACTGGGTTCTTTCAACAAAATATTCCTCTGTGTTTTTGTTACTTAAGTAACTTAATTTTTACTTAAGTTACTTAAGTAACTTTTTTTTACTTAAGTTACTTAAGTAACTTTTGTTACTTAAGTAACAAAAACAAGAATTATTTTATGTGTACCACTTTATATGGTGTTCTGTTGAAGAAATGTTGAAGGGATTTTTAATGACTTTTACTGGAGGTTACACAGTTCTGGCAGTAGGAGGCACAAGTTAACATCATTTGGGGTATTATTGAATCGTTCACTCGATTCATTTAAAAACGCTGATTCAGTCAAGAATGATGATTTGAGTTATTGAATCATTAGGTGTGTTTGACTTGAAGTGGCGCTGTGCAGACCGATCGGTGCATGACATCAAAGTACCGTGAGTGCAGTTAAAGAGCAAAATGCTCTAGCTTTCGAATCGTTCTCGCGGTACTTTGATGTCACACACCGATTGGTCTGCGCTGCGCCGCTTCAAGTTGAACACACCTATTCACTCAGTTGATTTGTTCAAAAAGACACCTCAAAGTAAGAGCGATTAGAGAGCAGTCTGAACGGCCAAAAATCACATGAAATGCGATTTTTATAAATCCATTTTGAGCATTTATGGAAATCTGTTTTAGTCTGACTGCTCTGGTCGGATTTTGCGTGGTTTATGTGACTTTCTCATGCCACGTAAAATGTAAACGTCAGACATTGTTATAGGAAACATGCTGAAAGTCGCTGCAGAAACAAGGTTGTGTTTTTGCAAATTGCCAGACGAGCAGAATAACAACATAAAGGAGAAATGTTTCGATAAATTTGGGTAATCTGACTCCCATAAGTGCAGAATTGTGATGAATGTTGATCTAGAGTGACGTAAAAGTTGCATGAATTCTGTTCAGAGTGAACTGTTCAGACTGAGGTTGCATTGCAAAACATCTGACCTGTATCAGATTTAGGACCACATATGGAAGTGGCCCAAATCGGAATTGAAAAGATCAGATTCCATGTGGTTTGTGCTGTTCACACTGTAATGACAAAAACAGATCTGAGTCACATGAGCAAAATAAAATCTGATTTGGGCCACATTTACCTGCAGTCGGAACATAGCCTTAATTGTAAGTTGTACTATATTCTTTTTTTATTAAACTGTTGTATCAATATCATAATTGCAATCACAATGGTGCTGTTGGTCTGAATATCAACACAGCTCTCTCTTGCTTGTGTGCTATTGCTTATATAGTCTATATTTTGTATGCATTTGTCTTGGAGTACATGTACTTACTTAATGACTTTTCTACCAAGCAAGTAAATCCATCAAATGAAAATGAACATTAGTTACACAGTTACATGTACATTTTCAGTGCTGAATGAATCATCAAGCAAACACACACAAAGCAAAGACACTGCATACATATCTCATAAAGTAAATTCTTCTTGTATTTGTTTTTGTTTTGTTTTTTTCTTGAGACTGTAGACTTTGAAAGTGCTGCTGGCATGTGCCCACCTTCACACAAAAGGTCAGATATCTCTCACAGCCATGTATACAGACATCTCTCATCTTGGTTTGTGCCATTTACTTGAGTTTGCTCTTTCGGTATAGATATGATATTACAGGTTTCGGTCTGATTATACAATTATCAGAGGTGCTCTGATGAATACTAATGGAAAAGAAGTGTCAAATAAGCTATATATTTTTGCTCGAGTTGTCCACATTGCAAATGTCACTATCTAAAATATTTAGATGACTATATTTACTAAAAAATGTTGCTAGAGTACATGAGAAGCCTTTCTAGAGAACCCCTGGTGTAAACAGAGACTGAAATGCCTTTTCACTGGGGTAAACAGCTGCAATCAAATGAAGTACACCAAGCAGTTCTTGGCAGAACACAGTGGCAGGAAAATGCACATATTGTGTACAAGTAATTACTGGAGCAGTTAGCTAAGAATGCAAGCCAAATACTGAGTTTATACCTCAAATGCCAAACGACTCCAGAGCACAAAACACTTTGCAAGTTCTGATAATGTTGCGTTGTATATACAGATCACGTATACTGACATAACATAATAATAATAATATGCAGTAAATTGCAGTGCTGGTTATAGTGGGAAAAGTAGAGTGTTTTTTACTTAGATAATTAGGCAAGTTCAGAAATTAGCTTTTTTATTACAAGATGACATATCATTCCTAGAGAAGAATCTTAACCTATTTAAATATGCCTTGCACAACATTTGCTTGCTTTCCAGAAAAAAAAATAAACATCCTTAAAACCTTTTAAAAAGGGCTTATTTTTATAATATTGCAAGCAAATTATAATCTTATATATATATATATATATATATATATGTGTGTGTGTGTGTGTGTGTGTGTAAGCAATAAGGTACGAGAGGCTGTGCTGTTTCGTGAATAAGTCACGGCTGAAGGGCGTTGTTAGGCACGATGCGAAGCAACTTTCATGAAGTAAACTTTTTCAAAAAGCCTTCCTTCCACCAGAAAAAATAGTCCCTGACTGTGAACAACAACAGAAGTTACATTTTCATGCCATTAGATGGCGGCAAAGACTGTCTTTATGAGTGTGTCAGTCAGTAGTGAAGACTTTTACATTGAAAAGACTGAATTGTTTTGAAAACGGAACAAGATGCAACTGACAAATGCTTTGACTAGCGCTGTCAGTCACGGGAAAACCCCTTAACTGTTAAAAGGACAAGATAATACATTGGACATTTAAACAGATTTTTTATTATGAACATATACAAAATTAGTGCGTGAAAATAGAGCACTTTAAGTACATTATAGAAGTGTACTTTTTTTCACCTGGGTAGGACTGACCTGAAGGAAAATGCTATATCTGAATGCAGGTAATAAACTCGCTCACTCGATCTCTTTCTCACAACACTCTTCTACATAATACAGTAAGCTTCAATGAACAATATAATGGTTGCTAAGGGTGTTGTGTAGTGATACACAGAACCGTTGGGTGAAGCAGTCATAGCCATGTTTTATCGTGAATAAAACACAGCTATTGACCAAACAGAATCAAGGACAGGAACTAACTATTTTTTATATATATATATATATATATATATATATATATATAATCTTATTAGTTTGTGGAAAAGTTGCACTTGGGAAACTAAAGCAGCACTAGCTAAAGGAGATAAGTAACTGCAAATGTATTCACACGCTTAATTATCTGTCTGAATGACAAAGGGCTCCATTTTCCCATTTAAAACAAGAAAGCGTTTTCTATATTGTCATCCAATGGTCTTAGCAGAACATCTCGTGAAAATGCAGGGCCCGTCAGCAACCTTCAGAATAACAAGTTTGGTCATGTGTTTTGACACTAACTGTAAGATGGATGCTGAAAATCCCCCAACTTCAGCAAACAAGCGAGCAGCTAAGCAGGATTTAATAAGGATTATATTGTAATGCCTCATCTAGCAAATATTAAAATAACCTTTTCAAATTTGAGACCATACACAGTAAATAAGATTCTTCATGTTCATCTCAAGCAATTTGCTCTATTCGGTAGGCTATATTGTGACACTTGAAATTGGAGATGGAAAAGGAAACGCTCGAATATTGCATTCTTTTTTGCAGCAAATTGAATTAGATTCCAGGCTGAATGAGGGGGAAGGAATTGAGATTGTGGCAAAGTTTTGTTTCTCTGTGTTAAATACAGTAGTGTGTTGGTGATTGCAGCCGTCTGAGAGAATCACACAGATACTTGCAAGCAACTTAAGTATCACAATCATTTTCACAGATGTGTTCAGTGCTTTGTGAAGGGCCAGACTACTGAACCAATCAGCAATCTTCATACTGCATTTATTTCTCTGAGCACTTTGACAGTTTGTGTGATTACCTTGTCAAAATGAGAAAATCTTGCCTGGTGCCATCTGTCATGATGGTTAATGAGGTCTGATAAAGCATCATAGGATATTTGGCATATATTATCTTCTTTGAAGGCTTGAAACAATCCCAATATTCATGTCCACCAGCAGTGATTAGCAAAACCGCTTTTACAAATATTACTGCGGGGGAAAAGCTGAAGCAGAGAAAATTGATTTTTCCCTTATGTCCTTTACACTGTTTGAGCTCAGAAAGAAAGCATTACCTGGTTTCAATGCGATCGGAGAGAGCAGAAAGCCTACCTTGGAAGTGTCTGTATTTTTGAAAAAGTACACTTTTCTATCAGATCATTAGCTAAACTACAACAGATCAATATCTAATATCTCAATAATTATATAATAATTATACCACCTTTTACTTCATCTCACACAAAAGTAATGTTGTAAACTAAAATTATTTGTCCTTAGATGTGATTTAAAGGGTCACTTATTATTAAAGTAATAGTTTCGCCTTCATTTTTGAGTGAACTACTTGTCATAAACCATCTATATCATACTAGCAAACCAGTTTTCAAATACATTTAGCTTTTTTTTTTGACTGCTCTCCACTGCATGAAGCATTTTTCTTCTCCTTATGTAATCTGTGCTTGTGTAGATAGTTACATGCATATCATTTTTCCATTTCTAGCATTTTTTTTTCCCCCAAAATGCCACTGCTTGACCATATTTAGCCTACAGAGAGTCCTCCACATACCATGCCATGTCTGACCCCCCATTACCTGCACTGCATTATCAAACCACACACCCCAGCCCCGCTGCCATCGCCAGCTGTCTAATTCATTTGTGTCACCACATGAGACAGGCCTGCCTATATAGATAATAAATTTTGTCCATCCTCTCACTTCGGTTGTGGAACATGCTTCCAACTGATGTTAGAAAGGACTTACAGTATAGTGACATTTTGACTGGGACACCTTTCCTGAAGGTTATCACTGTCCATTCTACCTAAATAGCAATGTGAATTTTTTAGCACTTTTCTTTAGCAATGTGGATTATTTTATGTACAGCACAGGTTGCAAGATTAGGTCTTAAACTCAGATATACTGTACATTCACAGTTCCCAAAATCTTTGTAGATTATTGTTATTATCAGTCGCTCTTATTTTACATAAATTGTTCTTTTGAAAGTTTACTGTGCTTTGGAATCATTCAGAAAGAGACAAAGTTCTAAGGTCATTTAAAATCTTTAGATTTAAAATTCTGCTTGATATCTGTGTCATATTGAAAACAAGTGAAGTAGATCCAGAGCAGTCAAGGCATAAAATTGGTTTTGCCAGTCTGTATTTTTCAGCGGTTTTCAAACTCTGGGTTACAGAGTGGAAATAAGTGGGTCACGCAAAGTTTGAGAATGGTGGAGAGTTCATACTGTACTGTCTCAGAAATATGAAAATATAGGTTCTCGAGTTCGAAAACTACCTTTCATGTAGTGTGTAACATAGCTTTAAGCGAATGAAAACATCCTGCAAAGTTTTAAATCTGAAAGTGCACCGTATATAAAGTTATTGTCTCTCAAAAGTAAGAGTCGACTCTGAGTCAATTAAATGAGTCGTTTGTAAAACGAATCCCAAGCTGTTTCATTGTGACGTCAAGACGAAACATTAGCATTTTGCCCACCCACTTAATGCGCACGCAGACACCAGGGAAAACTTGAAACTCCTCAAACACACAAGAATCAGTGGTTAAAGTTCATCTTTACAACGATACCACAGCAGTATAGCCCGAACCTTGTGCTGTGATCCCGTCATTTCACTGATGACTGCTTCTTCAACCTAAATGCGTTCAACAAGGGATTCGCAAGCCGGTTGTTATTGAAGGATGGGTCAGTACCCAGTTTATTTGGACCAGCTTCTTCCTCCTCCGAATCACAACCTGTAAGTATGATTAATAATTGTTGCAGTTATGTTCTCTGTAGCATGCACAATACGTATTTAGCCTGTGTGTGTTGTGTACGCTCCGCGCAGCTTGTAGGTCTCCGGCTAACCAGCTAACAGCAATATGTGTTCGCTCGCAATTGTCTAGAAATGTGTCAAATGTTTGTCATTGTTATTACTTGGAGTTATGATAAAGAATAGAGCAATACGTTGGTGTACAACTGCAGTGCTTTATCAATACGTTTCTGCGTTGGGCTAACGCATATATGCACATGACTGTTGTGCATATGCGTTGTGCATACATGACTGTTTAGAACAGAGTGGAGCACCATCATTATTATAATACAATGTAAGTGATGCAAGCACTGTATACTGTACTCCGTGTTAACCAGCAGAAGTTTTTTTTTTTAAATGCTTGAAAAGAAAAAAAAAAGAGAAAAAAAAACAGTAACAACAGTTGTCATCATTGTGTTAACCAGCAGAAGTCATCTGACCAATCACCACAGATTAGCGTCACGCAAACGAGGGGTTTGGAAAAATGAATCGTTGAGCTAATCATTTGGGAGTCATTGAACAAATAAGGTAAAAAATAAATGCATATTATAAGACAATAAAAGTGTCTTTTGACCTTGCATGCATGTAAACCTGTTGTTGGGGACTCCCAAAACAAAAATAGGAACCTTTCAAATGCCATAATAGGTGCACTTTAACTTGTATAAGCATAACTTGTATGACACTCCACAAGTGTATCACAGATCACAGCATTGTTTTCTGCACCACGCAATGCACTCAAAAACAAATGTGTAGTCTAATTCGCAAACAGAATTACTTATGTTAATGAATCACTCAAATAAGCCGGTTCGGTAACACTTTAGTATAGGGAACACATATTAACTATTAACTACGACTTTTCCCTCAATAAACTCCTTATTTACTGCTTATTAATAGTTAGTGAGGTAGTTGTTAAGTTTAGGTATTGGGTAGGATTAAGAATGTAGAATAAGGTCATGCAGAATAAGGCATTAATATGTGCTTAATAAGTACTTATAAACAGCCAATATTCTAGTAATATGCATGCTAATAACTGGCTAATAAGCAACTAGTTAAAAACCCCTAAAATAAAGTGTTACCACCGTTTCTTTAAATGAATTGTTCAAAAGACTCACAAACTCATACATATTTGGATTGAATCAGTTGAATCTGGCTACTGAACCTCCATACGACTTGCTTACTGAAGGCAAGTTCAGTGTCAATGCATCATTGCTCCAATAAAGGATTTGGTTGCTGTATTCTAAATAGTCTCTTTTTTACTGCTCATTTTATAGAATAAAGTAACAAGACTGCTAAGCAGGCATACACAATGTAATAATATGACAAGGAATATTAAAAAATGTCAACTAAAAGAATGAAACATACCGTTTCACTAATGGTTCTCGACTGTTGTGTTCGAAAAAGCATAATAGGGGCACTTGAAGTTTAAAGTGCCCCTATTATGCTTTTTCGAACATAACAGGGCCAGTTGACCAATCAGGTGATGTGCAATGTATATTGTGAGACAAAGTGTTTTTTGACCTTGGATGTATGTAAACCTATTGTAGGAGACCTCCAAAATAAAAGTAGGAACATTGTATATTGGATGAATCTGTGAATATTGCAAATCGATAGAGTAATCAACTCAGAGGCATTCCCTATAGGCAATATTGGGATGTTGTTTAGTCTGTTTGAAGATCTCTATATAAAGAATGAAAGTTGACTGCAAGTGAAGTGAACCGCAGTGAATGAGATTTAATCTTCACTTCAGATGAAGGCTTGTGTCCTTTTTTTATGAGAGCTGTGACCTTTCTTAAGTATATAGCTAATGACATTGAGGCTCCTGTTGCAGTATCGGCATGTCAATTCGCCCCTGTCTGATTTCTTCTGCATAACCGTAGAAGCCTCATCAGACTAACAGGCAGAGCTGCTGGAATAATCACTATTCAAGTATTCAAGTCGTAGACTACACCAGAATATCTAATGGCATTTTGAGGAGGACGGTATAGATATTAGCTTATGCCTTCAGCCATAACAGCTGCCTCAAATATAGAGACAAAGTTACAAGTATTGGATTTGTAGGATGAAATAATTTAATAACAGTTAGAGTTCTGTAGCCTACACGCCATCATTGCACTTCGAAGCCCTAAGGTTGTTTGTTTAATTATTATAAACACATTCATTAGCGTTTTGTCGGAACTGAGCTGAATTGCTTAATGAGTTTGGATGTGTCATTTGGCCACTGTATAGCATGTGTCCCACATACAGTATAATGTGTCAGTGAGTCTGAGGAAAACACCCCAGGAAGTCTTCCTGGAGTCTTTGTGTGTGTGTGTTTTTGTAAACGGAAAATGTATGTAGCACTCCATCGCTCCAAACACCCTCTGAAGTGTAATCACTTTATGTCATGATCCACTGTGAAGTTAATTTCCTTTCAAATTTGTGTCTGAATTTCCTTCCAATTGACTGTGTCAAAGCTTTCCATATTTATGACAGCCAATAAAGATGTTAGATGCATTTCACTCCATCCAATTCTAAATGGTTTGATCGAATGTAACAGTTTTGGTCTGCATTACTTTTTGCATTAATGCTTTTTAAATCAGATCTTTACAAAGCGGACACTGATTTATGTATTTCAGTGTTTGGGAATATCAAAAACAGCAGTAAGGACTGATTTTTCTGGGATGTGTTGGATCCGTCAGGATTTCTAGGATTTCGTGCCCTCAAGATCCACTTTCCTGCAGAGTTTTTCTCCAACCCTAATCAAGCACACCTGAACAAGCTAAACAAGGTCTTCAGGATTACTAGGCTGCATCTGAAAGCTGAAAAAAACTGCCTTCGGAGGATGCATTCCAACGTATGAAGGCATCGAGGCACGTCCGAATCCCATGTTAGCTTCACTTCCTGTCTCCTGAGATACCTAATTGATTTCTGAAAGCAGCATAGATGTACTGTATCCTTCGTTGCCTGTGCGTTCCATTCCATGAAAATTGAGCCAAAATATAAAGAAGTTGCGGTTGGTGTTCAGTTTCTGTGTAAATGTAAATTTTTGACCAACATTTTTGATGTTATTTCTAGCAAGAAATTACTATAGTAATGAAATGTTCTCTTAGTTATCACTTAAGCTCGCCCTATTTTATTTTATTTTTATTTTATTTTTTATTGCTGTAGATCATTAAAACATTATGCTGCCTCAGAAGCCTGTCCAAAATCAGTTTACATTATTTTTGTTAAAATGACAGAGGCAAAGATTCCCTCTCTGCTTAGAGAGTTTGAGAGCATCAACTGCTGAAGAGATCTTTAGCACACTGTAAAACTCAAAAAGTTCAGAAAACTAAAAACATTTATCTAAACTAACTTTTTTTCTTCATGACAAGTGGGGCGGGTCTGAGAGTCATGGAAGCGGAGCAAGGCCAGTGTGGTGCACAGGTGTCTGTCATTAACAGTCATGTTACCGGCATCCCTTCGCTCCCACAGTTCTCAGCCACACCCAACTCATCATAATGTTAATTACACACAGTTCATTTACATAAACATCGCATTCAGATCTTGGTTAAATGTTAGATAGCAAATAACACATGCTATTATAACTATCAGAGAGACTGTCATTATATACTTGCATGTATATAATAAAACAAAACAACACACAGTAAATATGGTCTTAAAAGTTTTGCAGCCCATCCTCAACCTCACCACAGGCTCTACTCTTCACCACAATGGTTAACCTACAAAACTAACATTACAGAATGTAAATCTAAACATAACACAGTAAACGCTAACCTATGTCTCCCTATGTTAATCTTGTGCAAAAACACAAAATAACACTTAATTTCAACATTAATTACACAGTCTGATGCATAGCATGCTGGATATTAGAAATCTGCTGCAACTCAACTCAGTCATATTAAGTTCAGCTTACTACAATGAAATTGAGTTCACACAACTTTTTTCTATTAAGTACATTGAACTTTATAATTTGAGTGAAACAAACTCATTTAATTTCACTGTTCGGTTTTACATAATTTTCATCCTTTCATTTTCACTAAGGTGTTTCGATGTCACAATGACACTACATCTAATTTTAGAAAGTATAGGTAAATAAATACGAATGGTGCACATAAACATGCTAGTCACAGTACATGTCCACAGCATCTCGTTGAGCAATTCATTGAGTTACTTCCTGAAAGTTTAATGCTAGTGTTACCTTTACTTTTGGTGAATATGTTTTTGGGAAACCAGGATATGATCAGTACATCAGAACTAGAAAAATTGGTTCTAGCAACAGTGTCAACATAAATCGTTTCCTGTTGTAGATTTTGGTGTGCAGATGGGATTGCCTCAGGGCTCATGCTTAATGTATACAGGTTGTTCTTTTTCACAGAAAACTAGAAATGACCTTACAAGATGTCAGTTGTGTTGCATATTAAAGTGCATGAGTGAATCCACTAATCCCTACATGTGTACACTGTTCTCAAAAGTGCCTCTGTAATATCCCAGGTTTCAATATGTAGTGAAGACCCATATGGTCTGACCCATAGATCTAGAGTATAGGCAAAAAAGGTCAATTGAGTTTACAAGCCTATTCACATCAATGTGAAATAAAATATGAAACGAATGGCAGAAAGGTTTATTCAAACCAAGACTGAAACAAATTTGGTGAGTTTTTGGACTGCCACAAACAACTAACTGTGTGCAACCTTTAAACATCATATCTGTTTTCTTCATATATATATATATATATATATATTGAAATGTTAAATTTCAGTCTGTCGGTCGATTGGTTGTTTAATGTGCCAAACTTTCATGATGTTGTTAATTGCAATTATAAAAGACCAAGAAGTTGTGGTTGCAGTAGATATCAACTACCATTGGAAGAAGTCATTTAAAGTTGTGTTTACTGTAAATTTACACCTTACAACTTGATTACATTTGGAAATGAATATGAAGACCACTAAAGGATATTGTTTATATGTAACCTGTACCAACAGAAGTTCTACTAGTTCTCTGTAAATGAGATTCACCACACTGTTATGTCATCATATCTCATGCAAAACATAAATTTACCATGACATCAGCATAATTCTCTCATGTACTTTTGCAAATAAATAGACGAAATATGGTTTGATTCTTGCCAACACTTATATTTAGCAGAATGTGAAAATAAAATTAAATGTTTAAGCTTAGAGATATTCATATTTACATTTTTGCATACATAACAGGATAAGATTTGCATTTTAATATGCAACAGAAGCTGCAGTCAAAGCTTAATTAACATTAGTTTAATTACCGGTAAGTGAAATATGCTTCCCAATTTGTGTTTGAACATTGCATTTTGAAAGTTTTTTTGTCCCATTACCATTTAGGTCACGAAAGAGTGATTATCAAACTGCGTGTGTGTGCGTGTGTGCGCGTGCATGCGTGCGTGTGTGTGTGCGTGCGTGCGTGTGTGTGGGTGCGCGCGCGCCAATAGGTCGCTGTCTGTTAACTGAGATAAGACCGGGCAATGTATTCTTTTTTTGATCTCTTTACTTCCAGAAACTCTGAGATGAAAATAGTTATTAGTGCAAGCAGAAGGTGTAAAGCATTGTTTAAGAATCAGTAGCATTCAAAAACAATGTCTGTGTGCAGTGTGCATATGCTAAAATTTTGATGAATCATATTGAAAATGTGGCATATATTGAATTCACATACTGAAAAAGTGAAAATGTTAAATACCTGACATCTGGAAAACAGATGTCATTGAGCTCTGCTATGTTTCATATTCATCATTTTATATTCTAAAGACTTCACGGTATTAGAATGCAAATTAAGCGAAACTCATTGCATCGATTCAGAAATCTTATTAGAATTTGGTTAAGCTTGAAAACGGTGTTTTAGTAATTCCTCAATAATTTACAAAGTATTAATATATAAATCTAGATTTCAAATGTGGCACAGATTAGAATTATTCTTTGACATTAAATTGGTAATGTACATTAAAGTGGTATAATGCACATTGCCATTCATAAGTTTGGGGTCGGTAAGAACTTTTTGAAGATGGTTTTGAAAGAAGTCTCTTATTCTTACCAAGCTGCCGCATTTACAGTACTTGAGCAAAAACACAAAAACAGTAATATTGTGAAATATTACTACAATTGAAAACATGTTTTCTATTTTAATGTATTTTGAAATTTATTCCTGTGATGGCAAAGCTGAATTTTCAGCCACATGATCACATGATCCTTCAGAAATCATTCTAATATACAGCATTATCTGGTGCTCAAGAAACATTTAATTATCGATATTAAAAGCAGCTTAATATTTTTGTGGAGACCGTGACACATTTTTCCAGGATTCTTTGATAAATAGAAGGTTCAAAAGAACTAGTTCACATAACCAAACAATACTCAATACATGTGCATTTAAAGAGATGAAAAAGAAAATTCTGTCTTAAATCATTTCTTTGCATCATTTACAAAACCAGTGTGACCTGGTATTTTTCACACACAGCTACCAAACGGTTTCAGATTATATACTGCATAAGTTTTATGGAAAAGAGCAGCGTGAACATTCTTTAAAATATCTCCTTTTGTATTCCACAGAAACAAGAAAGTCATTCAGGAACGTCATGAGGGTGAGTACATGATGACAGATTTTTTATTTTTTTTATTTATTTATTTTTGATAACTAGTAATCAAAGTGAATTATGCAATTAAGTGCTTATGATGTTGATAGATTAAAAAACATATAGTACAAAATAGTACTGTATAGCATTAGACACGTGTAATAACAAAAGAGAAGAAAAATTTAAAAGTAACATTGGATTTGTGGATGACACTTTTTATATAATTACCTAAGATTTGAAAAGATCTGTAGCAACTATAGCAATAATATATTATAGGAAACACACTGATGAGGGAATTTAAGTGTTATTAGGTATTCCGTAAAGGCTGGAGGAGGACAGATGTATTGATGCATTGAAATGGTGCATAAGCACCACTCAGTAATACTCACAATTATGTCCATAGAGAAGTGGCAGTGGCAGGAAAATGTCTGCCTAATATTAATGGAAATATTTGTTATACTGCAGTTCATTACAGCCTATGATGTTTGTCCAAGGTATAATGCATGATTTTGCTGAAAGGTTTCCCTTAATGATTTGTAGATTTATTCCCCTTGGCAAGGTTTTTGATGTCATTGGCTGAACTGCACAAGGACTCTGCATTCAAAACATGACATTTACTTAAATCTGAGTTTTTATAATCAATTTAACTGTCTGAAGTAGAGAAGTTAATCACATAATCATTAACACAGATTGTACTTTTGGTGTACGGATGTATAGGAGTCCTGGAGTGAAGAAAAAACATAGATTTTCTGCCACAGTACCTAACACATTTACTGCTTTAAATGCGTTAATGGACCATTTTCAACACGTTTATGACTAAACGAGACAATTACAATCCTTGAAAATGTCGATTTTTGCCATACTGTAACTCAAAAAGGCTTGACAGTAGTGATGACATCTTACTGTGCCTGCTAATTCCCAGTAGTCTCTAAGGATGTTTTAAAGTTGGATGGATCGATATTGCGAAGAAAGCCTTGGGTAAATCCTGTTAGAAACCTCAACCTAACCATTGATCCGAGTAAGGATTGAATTCTGTTCAAAGCTCCTCCCCACCGAGCAGACTTCTGAGGCTGATTCAACACTACACACAGGTGTAGATGCAGCAGAGACATTCAGGAGGCTAATCTTCAGAGCTTTCAAAACATCCATCAACGTCATGCTTGCCCAGATGCCACACCACATGCTATATACAAGGCTTAGGGGATGCATATTTATCAGTGAGCTAGCAAAAAGGGAGGATTTGATGTATGTACATAAAGCAGTCTGTCAGTGAGTTGAAGATGCAGTATGTTAGCAGTGCATTACATTCATATTGATCTATTACAGACACCAAGCCCAGGAAAGTGAAGAGCATGCTAAGGACAGTAATTTGTTATTGCTAGTAATTTTGTCAGTGATAGTTGTCACTCTCTGCATACTGGTTGTACCCATGTTACTTCTTTCATTACCCTCTTTGAACTGGAGCTTGTGTTGTTTCCCTGTCCCGAACACTCTTATAATTGATATTTTGACTTTAAATTGCATGCACAGTAGTTTACAAAGTTTAGCACTGTCATCATTTTCCATACAACAACGTTTCATTTTCCAGTGCAGTGGTGGTGAGATTATCAGAATGTGCTTTGATGCAGCTTTTTTCGTTAAAAAAGAAAGCAATTTATATCATGCGTCACAAATGAATGTTTTCAGTAGTTTCATTATTTCCCAACAGTAGTTACAGGTAGCAAACTATGGCTTTAAAAAACAATCAATAAAGCCTTTCCCTAAACATATCAATCAACAAATTAAAAATAATAAATAAATAAATCTTCAGGGTGACTGTGTAAAATAGCTTGAATGCGTATGTGTTGAATTTCCTTTGGTTTTGCTTGCAGCTTTGAAGCTTCCCGTCGCCATGGGAACAGCCGAAATGACCTGGAGGATACCCTATGGAAAATGAATTCCAAGCATAGACAGGGAGTTTAATGGGCGTTATATGGGTGCACCAACAACAGCTATCCTTTTCATTCTACAGCAGCAGCTAATAGAATAATGGCAACCATTCGCTTATCTGCAGACCTTCACAACAACTATAATTGACCCTTAGGAAGCAGCTCCTGTCCAATCAGACCTTAGTAAACACTCTTAACCAATATATCCTTTATTAAGCTTTCAGTGCTTTTCCACCAGCAGCTTTTGATACTTGAGGAGACAACCCTAATTACATTTTCTCTGGCAGGGCAGGTAAAAGAATTTGAACTCTTGTTAGCAGTCATTTTACAGCTGGTTTTGAAATACGGACAAAACCAGCTCAATGCTCTCTTTTAATGGACAACTGTGCCTCAAGGAGTTTAAGATTATTGCTGAATACTTCCCTACTATACAATACGCCAAAAGTGTTGCATGTCTGCACACATAGTATTCGAAAAACAGTAGGCAAAAAGTCCCCGGATGACCCACTACTTCCGCAGAGATTCTTAAGTGCGCATTCGATGGACACTTTACTATTCCATGAGTCCACGGGAGAGCATTTATGAATGGCAGTGAAGCGACACAACTGATGCTGGTAGGTCACATGACAGTAACAACATGACGGATATACGTCCGAATTTCATTCATAATACCCACATACTAGAACTTACTTTTTAATGGTTGCGAAGGAAGTTCAAATTCAACTGTAGTAACGTTACCTTTCAGACGCAGTGCTTATCTGTGTCCCAAATGACGCATTATGCACTTATACACGTTTTACTTATGCACTACGTACTCAACCATTTAGTGAATGAACTTTATAAGGTTATTTTGTCATTCAACATCAGAGTCTGAAATTCCCTTCCCCCTCCGCTATGTAATTAAAGCTGCGAAAGTTGAGTGCATAAAATGTACAACATTCCACACTTAGGCTTAGTTTTTTTGGTTAAATAAATACTTCATCCGGGTATTTTCACTTTTTCTTTTTGTAACTTTCAGTGTGAACACACTACTCGCACTATTTATTAGGGCTTGTACAATACATTGATTCGCGATACAATGATTCTGGATCCATTCTGATATTTTCTCTCTCGAATTGATTCTGAGCTTAATTTTAAGGCTCCGTGTCCACCAAAGCATTTTTTCCAGCGGCTAGCGTACTTTTCCAATTGTTTTCAATGGGAGCGCCACGTTTTTTAAATGCCAGGAGTGTAACGAGGCGCTAAGCATCTTTTTCACGCTCAAGCGCTGAGAGCTCGCCGTTTTTTACCGGTTGCCTTGAGTTGAAAAATGTTCAACTTTGAGTAAAACGCTGCGCTCATCACTGTCACTTTTTAGCCAGCCGTCCAATCAGAGTGGAGGAGGGGCGGGAAAAATACAACACCGACCAACTGTCACAACATTCTTGCTGTACAACAACATCAACAAGCAGAGAACGGAACAAAATGAATGACAAATTATTATTGCTGGTCTCCGAACATACATAGTAAGTACTCTACATTGTGTCGACATTTTTAGTCTGAAAATAATTATCTGCGTAATAAGTTACAAGTAGTGCCGTGGATATTCCGTATCATAGCAACAAAGCGTTTCAACTGAAAAAAAAACCCACAAAAAAACCTCTCAAGCGCTCACAGATAGGCGTTTTCAGCTGGCTAAAAACACTTTGGTGGACACGCGGCCTAACAGCATATGGTGCTGTAGGCTAGTTTTTAACGGCACACTCAAATGCTCACGAAGAAGAGTGCTGGACAGCGATCATGTGTTCGGCTGAGTGTAAGTGGTTAAATATACTTGCACCTCGGCTCAGAATGCATTTATGACACGAGATTAATGTAAACAGCCCACTGCGAACACCCTTGTAATTCGCTTCAAACTTTATAAATTATTTTAGGTTTAAGCGGTGTGTGTAAAGGAACTGGAAGCAAGCAGAGTACGGGTGTTTCTAAAGCACGTAGTGCCATCTGCTGTTAAAAACTAAGTTCAGAATCGATTCGAGAGAGAATCGCGATACATCGGAAAATATCAGAATCGGTCCAGATACTTTGTATCGCAAATTGAGAATCAATGTATTGTCCCAGCCCTACTATTTATACTACAAAACAGCATAGAATAGTGCATAAGTACATGAATTGGGACGCACCTATATTGTTCTTCATCCACAAATCACCTCACTCCAGCCCAGTTGGTGGCAGTAGCGCATCATTAAGTCTGTCTGCCAACCACTAAATGAAGTGAGGCGAGCTTCTGACTACTGTTTACCATTGCAGTTAATGGGGTCAAAATTTGCCTGGTTAGCTTGGCCTAATTAGCCCCTGCTGGCAGATTGACAGTCATTCAAAACTAGCTGTGCATTCTAATGATTTTTATCTCTTTGTGTTATATTAAAGCTCAAGTGAAGAGCCTGGAAAAAAAATGTGTGAATTTTCATGGTGCAGTCTATTTTCGGCGACTGCTGGTCACATGACATATATGGCTCAGGTAATTGGCCTTTTCCAGGTATTATTGATCTCTTTGGTAGTAGTAGTGATTTTTTTTTCTTTACTTGACGATAACAGTTATTTTAGTAGTTTTTATATACATTTTTATATACATCTTTTGTATTTCTAAATGTTTCAAATCCTTTCTTATTGTTATTTTCTTTTCTTTTTTTTCTTTTCTGTCTTTTATCTCTCTTTTGGGCAGTTAACCCCCTTGTGCTACAATTTAAAAAGTGAAAAAGATCATTAATGTTCCAGTTTTATGTCACTGCCGTTGTTTGCCCTTTAGACAGTGGTGTAACGAGACATCAAAACAGTAATATTGCAATATGTACTAATTAGCTAAAATGTTCTATATACTCCCATTCTGTACCATACCCACTGTTTTCTACTTCTGCATGGTTGCCATATTCTTTATAAGAACCCTCCTTTCATTTTGTTTTGCCAGCTTTGTTTGCGTTAGCAACCGCAACGATCTTTTGTTTGATAACCTGTTCGGCACAGCACAGCACTATATTGCCAATATTGAGTTGTGAGTGGATGCTTTAGGACCACAATATAATGAAAACACACGTTGATTAAGGTTTAAGTTATTGGTCACTCCTCTATCTTGCCTCAACAAAGCACCCTCCCATTCAATTAAACAATACTCTGACCTTATCTTTCTCAAATCAATAACCATGATAAACAGTAGTGTCCAGTTTGACCAATCACAAAGGTCTCTGGGTGAACCAGATAGCAAAAGCACACAACTTGTTGAGACATATGAGGTCAGGAGTAGCTTTACTCACAATGGCTTCCATACATCAATGTCTGCGGGAATTGTGTAGTATTCTAGAGGTGAAGAAACAGCAACACATGGTAGAATGAAGTACAATCGATGTCTAAATGATTGTGTGAGTTGGAATCAATATATTTATTCAGTGCTGTGTGGACAATGAGACTTGATTGTATCCTCAGTTAAAATAAAACATTTAAAGGTGATGATTTTTATGTTTAAATGTTTAATTTCTGTGTCACCAAATCAGAATGGCAAAAATAATGAGATTATAATATAATATAGTACATTTCAGTCTGCATGACCATTTCCTGTACAGAATACAGACAATTTCAATAAATTAATTTTTGCTAGAATAATTTCAAGGGTCTGGCACAAGTAAACAGCAGTTGATTCGTTTCATTCTGTTCTGGTAAGCTGCTTAATCTCAAATTATTTCCTGCCTGCTTATGATCATAATTATGTATTAAATTACTGTAAATGGACTTTATCCCAATGGCTTTTTGTGTAGCGTCAGGCAAGGCCATTTAAATCTATTATTTCTGTCCCCAGGAATCCTCTAGTCACTGTTGATTGAGGTGATTTGAATTAGAGGTAAAATAATCTGCTTTGATGATTAAAATCATCTATTCATACACGCATAGACTTACATAGGAAGGCAACATGGACAGGCTATTGCCTTTTACTTTGATTTATTTTATAAATAAGATTAAAGATCTCAAAACCATAAAGCATTTCATTTTTATTGTAAATTAGATTCGTTAATGATTTCAAAATCAAAGCAGTTCATTTTTGTTTATTGCTCTGTCTTGTGTCCCCTTTCTCTCCCATCATTTTTGAGAGATTGTTACCTTAAAATTTGGAGGACCTCATGAAACTGCCATCCAGCTGCTCTGCTTTGGTTTTTACCAGCCTCTATTTGTGTCAAGTTTGATGAAACAAAGGAGGAAAATGAGAATGAGGAAGAGAATGCGAGTTGACTCATGTGAGTGTGTGAGAAGGAAGAAAAAGCAAACACACAGAGGGGATTTAAAACATTTGAAATGTCTTGCATGTGCTTTAAGTGACATTTGGTGAATAAATCACCACAGGCCAATGCTATCTTACACAAATGTCTCACTAGCGATTCCTTTTGGAACCTGGTTTGACTTATTTATAAAGATACAGAAATTTAATGAGAAAGGTTAAGCATATAAAATCTTTGCCACACTATTTTAACATATCCAGGCAGGCTCATTAGAAAAACGTACCTGTGTCAACATTTTTCCAAAACGCAAAATACGTTGCGTCGTGCACGTTTCGCGACAGTTTCAAAGTGAAATGTCCAGTTAGTGGCGCTAAAAGCGTGTTTAGTTTTTTTTTTTTTCCGGAACAGAAGAACGTGAATATGACAACGTTTTATTACGTTGGAGTTTGTACGCATAGACGTCTATGTTTGTACGTATCACCGCAGTTCTGAATTGAAATGTCCGGTGAGTGGCGCTAAAAGCCTAATGCTCCATCACCTTTAATAACGTACACCTACACTAAACTTACCCGATAGTGTTAACAAAAGCAAATGTTACATTAAAACGCAATCATTACGTTTCTGAACTCTTTTACCGTGACTCGTCTTTCATGAGATTCGTACCCGAGGTCTTCGTATCACAAGTACAATTCCGTACCAGCTAACCTACCGAGCAAGCTTATTGGACTACGTCAGTAAAACTGAACATATGGAGCTGGGTAAGTGATGCAAACTCTAAAATATATTCGTTTACAAATCATGCACTATGGTAAAAAGTGTTTTGATGCCATAACATTATTGTGCAAGGAGCCGCGTGAAAACAAGTCTTTATTAATCCATAATCTGGCCCTGTAATAATAATTGTGTGTGAAAACGATTAAAAGTGCTTGCTGTTTTACTGCCTCTAGTGATCATTTCTGTTAGAAACTGCAGTGATATGTACGTATTTGTACGTATTTTGCGATTTGCAAAAATGTTGACGGGTAGGCTACGTTTTTCCAATGAGCCTGTGTTGGAATACGTTGTCATTAGTGTTGGGGGTAACACATTACAAGTAACGCAAGTTATGTAATCAGATTACTTTTTTCTACTAGTAAAGTAACACATTAATTTTGCAACAAAATATCTGATATAATTTTTCAAACAAGTAACACAAGTAATTTTTTTCCCATTTATTGACTGACATTTTTTTTCCCCCCCATTTATTGACCGCTCCTGTCCCCATGTTGAGAGAAATCAGGAGTGATGCAGAGGTGTTGTGTGCGCTGTGTAAACATGATGGTTATTGTAGTCCTAGACTAAATGTGAACATGCATTTACTCATCTCACTTACACAAAAACAGATTCACTGTTCCTCAAAATGAATAAAATCAGTGAAATGCAAACTCAGAATATTACGCAAATCTGCAATAATTAAATATGTTATATAACACAAATACATTATGGCCTGGTTTAGATTAAGCCAGGATTAGACCTTAGTTCAATTAGGACATTTAAGAAGCTTTTATGAACGTGTCATAGAAAGAAAAAAAACAACAAATAACTGGTGTGCATCTTAAGATAAAACAATGGCACTGACATATTTTAAGATATAAAAATAGTCTGGGACTAGGCTTAAGACATGTCTGTGAAACCAGGGGATGTATTTAATCTCACTTTATTATTTAATGTCTTTGCTGCTGACCTAAAAGGACTTTAGATGAAAATCACATTTGTGTTTCATTTTTTTGTTTTTATTGCTGAAGTAAGTGTTGAAGTTTGGTCCGGACCAAAAAAATGTTCCGATTAGGCTGAGGCTGTGTTCAGATTGGCAATTTTATGACCGAACCAAAAGATACTGAACCTAAAGGCACAGGGATACGTTCACAACCTGATTGTTCGGATTTTATGACGTAGCCTATATTGCCTATTTTGAGACGGAACTTACCGAACATCCAAAACAATGCTGTGTGCTGAGGCTGTGTGCTGAAGTAAATGCGCTTATTTATTTCACTTTTGGTGTGAAAGGGCCTTTACGTTTGCCAAAATTATAACTTTTTTTGTTATTAAAAAAAAGCAAGGCCAGGTGAGAAAAAGTAATGCAAAAATAACATAACACATTACTTTACACAAAAAGTAACTAAGTACCACAATTAAAAATTTTTAGGAAGTAACACACTGTTGTAATGGATTACTTTTAAAAGTAAATTTCCTCAACACTGGTCATTATTAACATCATGTCATGATACAAAATTATTTCTTTACTATGAGATCAGAGTTTGATTTTTACATTGCTGATAGGGAATAGCAATATATTCTAAGAACTCATTTTCTAATGTGCCTTAATATGTCCTGATGAATTAAGAAAGACTGGTCTAAAAATTCACACACCCTCAAAGTTAATGTTTCAATTACCTTATATTAATCTGATAGTCACAGAACCATTCAGATAAAATTATTGCCAGAGCTGAGAAGAAGATAATCATAACTTGTCAGCTCTCCTTCGTTAGCACCTGTCGTAATATATGAAATGGGCCTGCTGAACTGTCATCACTTTACTGCATTGTTAGTAACAGAAGACTTCTGGCAAATCCCCTACCAAGACCGACCTGTCATGTTGAAATAAAACAGCAAGGCCACTCATGAGCTGTTAGGGGTGAAAAAATATATACATGTGGAATCTGAAAGCGTGTCTGTGTGCATGTTAATACACGTGTGTCTGTATGTGTTTCGCGAACATGAAGTCGTGCTGCAGGGGAGGTGAATTTAGTTACCCATAAATAATCTGAAGGGCAACATTTGTCCTGTAAGTGCTAATACAAAGGGACAGACAGATAGATCTTAACCAGGGGGCTTCAACCTCTTGGTTGATAGTACATTATTCAGTGACATATGGCAAGACTTTGCCATTTAAATAAGCCTGGCTTATGTGTTTAGTACCATATTAAGATACTGTGTTATGATGCTGATATTGCAGAGTCATTAAAATAATCATTGTACAGAGTTATTTAATTTTTAGTAATTTTATTTTATTTTTTTAATTTGGTGATTTCTTTCTCTTTTTTAACATTTTAATGTGGGAAGGGCAAACAAGTTCAGCCAACTTTAAGTTTTTGTTTTTATTTCTAAATGCTTTTTTAATGTAACTTTTTAAATAATCACATTTTTAATTTCACACTTTTTTTCTTTTCAGAAAAATTATTTTGAGATCCAAAAAATAATTGGTGGACCCCTACAGTACCATTACAGCCCCCCTGTTGAAGAACCCTGATCTAAACAGAAAGGTTATATTTCTAGATGATAAAAGAGACAAGAGTTCAGTCAGTAAGTATTAACCTAAAATCCTTTTGGTCACTTTGATACTGTTTATGTTAAAAGGTTTGTGTATTCTTTTGGAGATGTCACACGACTGTTTCAGTACTGCTGTTTTTGACATTTACAGATGGTAAATATGTGTTTTTGTGATAAATATATAATTTCCGTGTAATATTCATTAGTGTATTGCAGACTTTAAAGGAATTGTTCATCGAAAAATGACAATTCTCATATTATTCCTATATAATAACAGTTAAAGGACACAAAATGACAAAAAGAAACAATATAGAGAGAAAACTTTCATTTTTTGGGTGCACTATTCCTTTAAGATGAGATTTATTGATGCCACTGTATCTTCTAGGTCAGTTCTTGGTTAATGAAATGATTATATTAACTAAGTGCCATTAATTCTGTGGAAGGTGTAAGGGCTTGTGCCCTGTCTAAAACTGATCAGTGCCATCAGCATTTGGCCACTTTTCAGAAGCGAGCTAATAAATGTGTGAAAAGTGACAGCATGGGGGCAAACAAAAGACATGGCCGTGTCAAATGGAATTATCATACACAATGATGGGTTGACTGCCAATTATTTTCCTTGATTGAGCATTGGCCTTATCAGAACGACGGCAGAAGAATGGCCTCCATATTCATTAACAGACAAAGTTCAGCAGAACATGGGGGAGTTATAAAAATACATTTAACCATGGCTGTTTACTTGAGGGTATATGCACGAATGACATTTTAACATGCACTTTTGCGCACGTTTTGCAAAAAAGCTGATAATGAAATATTTCAAATCACTTTTAACGACGTAATTCAGGTGCATTGCTAGATGTAAATGACATTTGAGGCTTTGCCATTTAATGGCATATGATAATGCAAAGGTAGAAGTAAAAAGTTACTCTTGGCTCACAGTTCATCAACTATGGCAGATGATTGGTAGAGAATTAGAATGTGCGCCCATTTCAGTTATCCGTTATTTCAGTTATAATGATTTATCCTTGCACATCTTTTTTTTTATTTTACGCACATGCCCTCATAATCTTTAATCAAAATAACTTCCCATCACTGTCACTCACATGACATCACAGCAATAGCAAACCACAACCATCCAATCAATTCCCGATGGACAAGTCCTGCCCAACATTTTTTCTTGTTTGAGAAGCTGTTTCACTTGAAGAGTTCATTTGCAAAAACAGATAACTCCGTTTTTATTAATTCTCATAATTCATGTTTTTTTTTATTTTTTTTTATTGTGCATTCCAAGTAATATCAATCAAAATGCAGTTGGGTTGTTTTGATTAAGTAATAATAACTAAAAAACAATAAAGGTAATATACAAAATTAAAGTTCATTGAAAGTATGTTTTTTATATATTAAAAGTTTTTGTTTTTTAGCAAAAGCAGATAACTCCAACAGTCGTTTTTTGGTAAAAGCAGATAACGCCACATTTCACACGCGCACACATAGAGAGAGAGAGAGAGAGAGAGAGAGAGAGAGAGAGAGACGCATGCGTCTTACAGCAAGCATTTACTGTAAGACGTGTATGGTGTACAAGGAGTTGCAGGAGTCGAAATTATTAATCCTTGATCACTTTTAGTCAGCTTTGACGAAACTCCCCTCAGCTAGCGCGTCTTTTCAAAGTAACTAGCAGCCTTGTCACCTGACCTGAATACTGCGCGCTGATTTGCTAAAACGGACTTGTCGGGTTGTGTACACAAACAAGGGTGCTTGTCGGTTTCTGCTGTAAAACGTGAACTCGCGATGCCTTGACAGTGGACAATACCGGCTTTTTTGACAAAACGTATTTAGGGTTCAGAACGTGCTATATGTGGAGAATAACGCACGGCAGTCAGTTCATTTTTAAAAAAGTGGCGTTTATGGGTTTTTGCAAATTAACTCTTCGTGGATATATGTCACATTAAGGAAGAAAAGACCATTGCAACTTTCGTTTCATGTCGACCTTAAAGCCATTTTTAAAGTCACTAATTAAACTTTACTGCATTTATTTAGGATCAAAAGAAGACTTTTCCCAGAATATCAGTTCAGCATAGAGGGAATAATAGCAAACAAGTTACATGGTGTTCAATCGGGAGCACAAGCCAGCACGACAATTGGAGCTTAACTCTGCGACAATCAAAAGAAAAGTGTATTTATAACCATTTACACTGTTCAGCATTTCACTGAGGGTTGTTGGGAAAATTGTGCGTTAGTGCTTTTGCTGGCACAATGACAAGACTCACAAAGCCTTTCTCACTGCTCCTCAGCGACTGATCTGACGCTCTTCCTGTCACATTGCAAAGGAAATGTAAGCTTTTCATATGCACTAAGAAGCTCGCTACACAAAAAAGAAGAGGAAAAGCATCTGGGGTAGTGAAAAACACACAACAGATTATCTTTTTTCCATGGATGAACCTTGTTCTTTAAACTGTATACATATAGAATGAGGCTTTTCATACACTTTCATTACTATTTCATAAAGGACATTTTCTATTATGTATGAGCAAGACCTAAAATTTTAGTCCAGTCAGTACTATATGGGGATTATGTTTACAAATATATGTGACAGAAAATCCTTGTCAGGACTCTTTTAATCTGATAATTTATTATAATCATTTCTGCTAAAATGTAGCATCTTGTTTTCTCAGTTTTTCTCAGCTTTGAATGATGGTGCGCAACATTATATGGAAAACCTGCACTTTTTACAGCCTTATCAGGGTTTTCAACACCAGTCCAGTCCAGCATAACGTTCCCCTTTTATGTGTTTTTACTGATTTATAATTATTGACAGTTATTTTCTTTCCAATTGCTCTGTGACAAATAAAATAAAAATGCAAAAGCAATCTGGGAGACAGCGATAAAACGTCAAAAAAAATTCTTTAGCTACATCTGACTTTCAAATGTTTTGCCCATGACTCATCCAGCAATGTTATGATGATAATAAGGTTAACTTTATCTGAATAAACAGATTATGGTCTTTAAAAATAGACAGAATTTGCACTGCAGTTGCTTAGGGAACTTAATAGAGCCTATAAATAAATAAATTCTACTTGTTTTGCATCTTCCAGTCTTCTGGGTTCATAAAACATTTGCAGACTTAAGCCCAAAAATCAGTTTAATTTTAATTCTTTAATAACTTAGCACTATTTAAACACATCTTGACTGACATTATTGAACAATTTGTCACAAATAATACAGTTAAAAAATCTCACAAAGACGTTGAAATAATCTCAAGAAAACACTAAAATACGTCATTGCAATGAAAACATACAATTTACTTAAAACTGACTAGTTATATTTCAACACATAAAACTGTTACATGGTAAATTCATTCATATTTTTAAATTCAAGTATGTTCCCATGATAAAAATGTTTGTAAAATATTGTGGAATGTTTTTTTTAATGTGGAAATGGAACATGCACATTGTAATCATCATGCTGGACATCCCTGATTAAAATATAAACTCTTGATTCAAAAATGAACTGCTTAATCAAATTAACAATTTTAAAGTACTGAAGTAAAGACATTTTTGTTAATTCAATGTGTGATCAATCATTATATCCCAGCTTGACTGAGTCGAGTTTTGGCTACTGATGTTCTTGATTAAGAGTTGATGACCTTGTTGTGGTCAAAATGCATGTCTGAATTGTCATTACTGCATTACATAGATCAGCTAGACTTGTACAAGACATATCTGTGCGTTAATCTATATAACAACATGAAACACTTGTGTTTCAGTTCAGGAGCAGAGGATGCCTTGTGGTTCCATGTTGAGTAATTCATATGATAACTGAGGTATTGTAAGTATTACAATAACATACATTGTTTTTCTGTTTTGAGTTAATGATTGTGATACAAATTAATTACTACAAATAGTACTGTTAGTACTATAAGTTTCATACTAATTGTTTTTTAATGTTGAATTCCAAATGAATAAGAATCACATTAATCTATGTAAACAGAAAACGGCAAAGTAATGAATGTACAGTAAGAAGCAGGCTACTGTAGCTCAGTAGTGATATAGAAATACTTAATTCGTGGATTATCCTCATCCTTTTACTGTTTTTTTACGTGTCCTTAAAGATATAATTAACCAATTTAGTTGAACTTTTCTTGATCCAATATAAGAGCACTGTTTAATTTAATCCATGTGTTTAATTTACTCTCAGAGTGAAATCCCAATAAAGTAGATGGGAAATGTGTAGTGTGCCTCTTTAATCAATCTTTCCGAATTACATTTAGATCCTGCTTCTTTGGAACAGTCGCAATCGATTCCTGAGGAGGTTTTTTCACTCCACTTCATGATGCTGTAATTATGCTATTTACTGTGTTTTGTGCTGCTGTTTTATTATATTTATACTATGCAGGGTGAAAAAAGTTGAAATTGTACTTAAGTATGTGTACTATAAAAATATTACATAAAGTCAAAGTCTCTATCTACAAACATACTTGAGTGAAAAGTTTCCACATTTAATTGTTCTCTGTATGTAAAAAAAAAAAACAACAACTTTAAAACAGACCTGTGAATTCAGTAGACATTTTCTCATTAAAGTAGCCTAACTTTGATGCTCAAACTGAGCAAATCAAACTTTTTTTTAATCTTTTTTTTATGTCTTTACTGTTATTTGACACAAGTCAAGTCTCAGGCAAGTCACGTTAATTTTCAGCATAATTAAAACGCATTGCTTTAGGTCAAAGATTCTGTGTTGAGAGGACTGAAGAGAGGACAAATTATTGTAATTAGTTATCACTAATTACATTTTCCATTAAAATGGATTTCATCGTTTTGAAGAAAAGTTAATTAAAATTCTTTAAAATGTCATTTGATTTGTTCAGTAAGAGAGACCAAAATGTAGGTCTATTATGATGAACAATGATATATCATTTAAAGGTTTGAATGAAATTGTGAGCAGTAAAATGTGTGTAAGTGGCACAAGATCACAAAAAGCTCACTGAACACATTGGCACAAAATCATGTCATGTCATAGATTGATGCTTCATTTTTGCAGGTTTGGGACCTCATGAAAGGCTTAAAACGTGACTGCCTTTTTCAGTCCGGATTCCTTATGACAGTCACTACAGATTATAGGTAATATTTCCACCTCACAACTGTATGATTATTCTACACCATTAGATGTGGACACAAAGCACTCCAAACAAAAATGATTTAAAGATGATATACTGCAATGCAGTGATTAAGAGGATAACACTTGCTGGTGAATCTAAGAATGATACACAGCATGCGTTATTGACATTAGTCCGCCATAATGATCTTGGCGTTCCTATGACTCATATATCGGAAGGTACAGGGGAACGTGTCTGAGAAATTTATATTCATGTTGAATCCTAATCTGGTTATGCATATATTAATCTAATCACCACAGTTTACCCTTGAGTGTGTGACCTGTCTGATCTATCATAGTAGACATTAACATTCACTGGAAAGAGCCATGTCTATGCTCCTGTTACTCCTAAATTGAATATATTGTGAATATATTGTCTATGTATGAGAAATAGAATGTGATCATAGGCAATGTAAATGATTTCAGTGATATCTTTGTAATACGGTTGTCCTCCTGGTGAAATCAAAACTGCTTTACCAAACATTCATTTACTGTATTAAGTGCACTTTCCATCGATTAAAGTCGAATTTTCATCATTTGTCTGGATGAAAAAGGAAACTTGATTGAGCTGAAAAGCAAACTTGCCATTATATAATAATGGAATAATAACTTTAGTCCAATGTTTTGTACAGATCTGATATTTTATACAGGCAGAAATTGAATTTTGCTTGAGGAGAAATAGAATTAGTCTTCAGTTATCAGTGGGATATCCATTCCTTTCTGTTTGCAATAAGAATAATGTTTCAAAAATAAAGCAAATTTCATTCTGGGGCTCAAGTGACGCTGCAACCGTTGGAAAAAAACATACATGCAATATTTACAACAGTAATCCTTCTGTATTCTCTGCTTCAATAACCGCCCATTTACCCAGCTGGGTCACCAAACACTTCAGTTGAACCTTAATGTGAGTCACCAACCCTTAAGATCAGGTTTTGATCTGTTCAGAGAACAGATGCTAAATGCAGACTCCTGGTTTTTGGCCATGCCCGTTGGCCACGGCAGGTGTGCTCTTCCTGATGGAGGTCATGCGGATAGCAGAAGTGCTCTGGAGGTAGCTGGTGTTGCGCTCTTGGTATTTGCGCTGCCTGCACAGCAGCTGGTTGTTGAAATGCCTTCGGAAGCTCTCGCTCAGCAAGTACAGGGCAAATGGGTTCATGCAGGAGCTGGAGAAACTCAACACTCGTGCCACAAGCGTGATGATGAGGTGTGACAGCGAAGAGTCGATCTGCCGATAGTTGAAGGAGCGGTACATGTAGAGAACGTGGTTGGGGAACCAGCACAGCGCGAAGAGGCCCACGAACACCAGAACGATCTTGGCTAGACGCTTCCTCGTTTCCGTCTCAGAAGAGAGAAGGAGAAAAGTTGACAGATAAGACCACTCAATAAAGCATGAGGTGCATTTTAGATGAGGAAAAGGTCAATAAAAATGCATGCAAGTTCAGTAGTACATCCTCTAGCCTGATTCTGAACCCAGTAATTGATTGTCATTTGCTTGAATCGAGTTTAGTTCTTGCAGGTGTTCTGGTTAGCAGTTTATGTTTCAGCAGTTTGTTTTATTGGTCAAAAGTTTGGAATCATTAAAGGGTTAGTTCACCCAAAAATGAAATTTCTGTCATTAATTACTCACCCTCATGTCGTTCCACACATGTAAGACCTTCGTTCATCTTCGGAACACAAATTAAGATATTTTTGATGAAATCCGAGGGTATCTGAACCACACATAGGCAGCAACGTCATTGCACCTTTTGAGGTCTAGAAAAGTAAAAACATTGTTAAAATAAACAACTTGACTAAAGTGGTTCAACCTTAATGTTATGAAGCAACGAGAATATTTTTTGTGCGCAAAAAAACAAAAACAAAAATAACAACTTTATTCAACAATTTGAACCGTTGTCATACATAGTGAACTCAGTGCAGGCTTGCTTGTTTAAGGTCCGAACGCCCACTCATTATTGGCCGTCTCTTGCTTCAGCATCACATGCATGCGTCAGTGCTCACGTGTTCAGCTTCAGCCAATACTGAGTTGGCGTTCGGACGTAAACACGGAAGCCCGCACTGAGTTCACTACGTATGACAATGGTTCAAATTGTTGAATAAAGTTATTTTTGTTTTGTTTTTGCGCACAAAAAGTATTCTCGTCGCTTCATAACATTAAGGTTGAACTACTTTAGTCTCGTTGTTTATTTTAACCATGTTTTTACTACTTTTCTAGACCTCAAAAGGTGCAATGACAGTGCTGCCTATGTGTGGTTCAGATATCCTCGGATTTCATCAAAAATATCTTAATTTGTGTTCCAAAGATGAACGAAGGTCTTACGGGTGAGGAACGACATGAGGGTGAGTAAATAATGACAGAATTTTCATTTTTGGGTGAACTAACCCTTTAAGATTTTTTTAATGGTTTTGAAAGATGTCTGTTGTGCTCAGCAAGGCTGCATTTATTTGATCAAATATACAGTAAAAACATTAATATTGTAAAATGTTATTACAATTTAAAATAACTGTAAAAATAAATGAAAATAACTTGAATTTTCAGCATCATTACTCCAGTCTTCAGTGTCACATGATTCTTCAGAAATCATTCTAATATGCTGATTTGGTGCTCAAGAAACATTTCTTATTATCATCAATGAACCGAACCGTGACGTCCGTACCGTGACAGTTCGGGACGAATACATGTACCATTACACCCCTAATTTTTTGGTATACTGGTTAAAACTCACTTCACATCCTGATAGCAATCAATAATAGAAGTGGTTTAAATATTAAAAATGTACATATATCTTCTGTGGAAGTCTCAGGACCAAAAAATATTCGTCCAATCATTGTATTTGGTCCGAATGCAATGATAGGATGTGCTACCTGCTTGTCATAATATGTATTTCCATACCTCCACGCACCCTGTTCGCGCAGACATCACACATCATCAGCGCATTCTGTAAGGCTATGCAGAGTTGTAGACAGACAGTCACCGAGCACCACAAACAAACAACAGCCACCTTTCAGGTGGTACAGGTTAGAGCTCTAAGTTGTTTACGTTCATTATAATTGTAATGTTATATGCTTTGAGACATGAAGTAATTTAACCCCGTCTCTCATCTCGTGACACTTTGCAAGGAGGTGTGGCTTTGGAGACGCTCTGAAGGGAGGGTGAGATCTTATGCTTTCAAAGCTAGCTTGCTATTGCTAGCCTCTCTGAAATTGCCTAGCCTACCTTTAAGAAGCAAAACTGTTTTCAACATTGATGATAATAAGAAATGTTTCTTGAGCACCAAATCAGCATATTAGAATGATTTCTGAAGGATCATGTGACACTGAAAACTGGAGTAATGATGCTGAATATTCAGCTTTGCCAACACAGGAATACATTAAATTTTAAAATATATTAAAATAGAAAATGGTTATTCTAAACTGTAATAATATTTTACAATACTCATGTTTTACTGTATTTTTGATCAAATATTGAGACTTCTTTCAAAAACATAAAAATATCATAATTAACTGGTAGTGTGTTGGTTTGCAATTTAAATTCATCTTATTCTTACAAAAGAATAGATCTTTTGTTTTCCACAGAAATCATACAGATGTATGAATGAGATTCTGAGATTGTGCAGTACTGATAATGCATAATTTCCACTGTTCAATGAAGTACATACAGTGCAATACAAGAGAATATATCCCAATAAGCTATTCATGCGTTCAGAGAAAAGAATGATAGATGGATGAACCAGACTGATTTGTCTCTTGAAATGAATAATTACTCATAACCAAAAGAGATAAGACCAACGGTAAACTTTAACTAGGATGATATACTGTATTATCAAGGGCAAGAGGGAGCAGAGAATAGCTGCCTTGAAACAGCTGCTGAAAGAGAATATTAACAAGAATATCTGTCATCCTTAAGGACCCTTGGCACAATGCTTAACTGATGATTCACAGCCCAGCAAAGGATAAAGTGCCCTGTCTCAAAAAACTGTCAAGGGAGCATTTTGTGAAGGGTGTCCCTCAGTTCAGCAAAGGCTCATTTTATACGTTCTCTTAAAATGTTTATGGTTTGGCTCTTGGGGAAGAAATCTTATCTTAGATCATCATAAAAGGGCCAATTCCATTTAGAACAGCTGTTACTGCAAATCGACATTTAATTGTAAATAATGAGTATGGGTTGTATGCCACATTCAGATTCAATTCCTGAATTTGAATGGAATTTGTATTAAAGCTGCAGTTTGTAAGTTTTGCCTCTGTCACCATCTCTGTTTGAAACTTGCAATTGCAGTTATTTGCAGAATTATCATCTTTATGTGGGTTGTGCATTTTAGTCTCTTTACTTCAAAATTTTACCTGTCATTCAATGAGTTACTTCATTTCTTTGTAATTATTTGTCAAATTTACTAGAAATTCCTAAGTGTAAATGTTTTAAATTAAATCTTACATTTTTTGTATAAGTGTATGAGTAATCTTTGACAGTTTAAAAATGGATTAAAAAATCTTAGTTTATAGATAGACAGATTGATTGATTGATTTGATTGGTTGATTGATTGATTTATTGATTTTTCCTGTTGTTCCAAATTTCATTACAACTTCCTATGAGGTCTGGCCAATTGAACCGAAATTCATGCTTATTCTTAAATTTGCACAACCCAACCAATTACCCCATGAAGCACATTTCAGGTTAACCGTTTTTCAGTGTGCTTACATTGACAAATCCGAAAGATCTGTGCTCTTATCTCAACTGTGATATTTAAATCATGATTGATGGAAAATGCACAACAATCTGCTATGCCTGAATAAGAACTTGTTTTGACAAACACAGAATATTGGCATTCAACCGTGTAAGCTTTACGCTCTTCCCCTGGAACCTCTTACCTGTCTTTTGGAGTGCTCACTAATCTCACCTGGCATATCATGAGCACTCTTGATAAGCGTCTTCGCGATGTGGTAGTAGTAAACAGAGATAATGCTCAGAGGGATGAGGAAGTAGACGAGGAATATCATAATCGAGTGAATCTTGGGATGCATCTCATTGGAGAGTGGATACGGCACACAAGCGGTGAACGTCATGTTCTTGTCTGGCATATGAACCACCTGTGAAAACACCGCCTCAGGGATAGCCAGCAGTACAGAGACAACCCATATAGTGATGGCCTTCAAGCAGGTCCAGAACACTGCGCTGGAGGTCTGGATGTCCATAGGATTCACAATAGCTTTGTGTCTAAGAGAAACATATGTGAAGAATTGTCAGCACACAGACTGCTGTGCCTTTCATCCAGTTTGAGGATGGATGAAAGAGAAAATTGCCTTGTTTATCATCAATTTATCATAGCTTGAGGGAAAACACTGTGTTCTTATCTGTCAGATTTGATTGTATGCTGAGGTTTATGGTTATTCCACACCAGGATGTGTGCCTGTTATTATTACTAGACCTGTTATTATTGAAACAACAGTCTGAGATGGGCTTTTTAACTTTTACATCTCAATTTTCTATTCAGTTAAGCCCTGGGTATACTTCATTTTTTTACGCATACGCTAGTGTACGCACACAGTCGAACGCACAGCCTTGCAAAGTATAGGCCTACTTCACTTGACTCGACGCATGCACAGTTTTGAGCAATCTCTCGCCACGAGTTACAACCCATGTAAATATATTTGTATTCTTTCATGCTATGACGGTACTTTCTAACCTCTTCGCACAATCTCTCGTCTGTGTAGGCCTCCATTGTAGCTGTAGCTTGCATGTGTTCCGCTCTGTTCTGTTTATGCAGTTTTTCATCAAATACCTTGTGAATCGACGGCCCCAGGGCACGGTTGCCACCTTGTGGAAAAACTAATTACTGCAAAAAAATTAAATACTCATGTGCGACCTGCGCACAAAGTATGCGTGGTAACAAAAATCTGGCGGTGCGCATACAGTACGCGTGTACTCTTCTGATGACGAAATTTGCGTCACGCGTAAAAAGTAAAGTATACTTTGGGCTTTACATTTCATGACTGTTCCATGTTAATAAAATTACTGCTGCATGTCGTCATATAGGGATACATTCTCTTATTGGATAATCTTATTTATGTTTGATTACACAGTCATAATCCGAAATTACACACTGAATTTGTGTGTGTGTATGTATGTATACACTACCAATCAAAAGTTTGGAAACATTACTATTTTTAATGTTTTTGAACAAAGTCTCTTATCCTCATTAAGGCTGCATTTATTTCATAATAAATACAGAAAAAACAATAATATTGTGAAATATTATTACAATTTAAAGTTATGGTTTTCTATTTTAATATACTTTAAAATATAATTTGTTTCTGTGATGCAAAGCTGAATTTTCAGCATCATTACTCCAGTCTTCAGTGTCACATGATCCTTCAGAAATCATTCTAATATGATGATTTGATACTCAGTTATTATCAATGTTGAAAACAGTTGTGTTGCTTAATATTTTTTTGGAACCTGTGATACTTTTTTCAGGATTCATTGATGAATAAAACGTTAAAAAGAACAGCATTTATTCAAAATATAAATCTTTTCTAACAATAAAAATCTTTACTATCACTTTTTATCAATTTAACACATCCGTGCTGAATAAAAGTATTAATTTCTTTCAAAAAAAAAGAAAGAAAAAAAATTACTGACCCCAAACTTTTGAACGGTAGTGTATATTGTTACAAAAGATTTCTATTTTAAATAAATGCTGATATTTTTTAACTTTTTATTCATCAAAGAATCCTGAAAAAGTATCACAGGTTATAAAATAATATTAAGCAGCACAACTGTTTCCAACATTGATAATAAATCAGCATATTAGAATGATTTCTGAAGGATCATGTGACACTGAAGACTGGAGTAATGATGCTGACAATTCAGCTTTGCATCACAGAAATAAATTATATTTTAAAGTATATTAAAATAGAAAACCATAATTTTAAATTGTAATAATATTTCACAATATTATTGTTTTTTCTGTATTAATTATGAAATAAATGCAGCCTTAATGAGCATAACAGACTTCGTTCAAAAACATTAAAAATAGTAATGTTTCCAAACTTTTGACTGGTAGTGTATGTGTGTATATATATATATATATATATATATATATATATATATATATATATATATATATATATTGTGTGTGTGTGTGTGTGTGTGTGTATATTTAAAACATGGCAATACTTCCAAAGGTTGGTCCTTTTCAAGTCATTAAAAGGTATATATATCTTCATTTATATATATATATATATATATATATATTGCTTGAACCTAAAATAACTTTACACTGGATTAGCAATACAAAGTCTAAAACTACATGATCAAAGTCATAAATGATTCATCTCTGTTTTTCTCCCAAAAGAAAAGCTGTCCTATAGGAAATACGATATTTCCTGTGCACATCTTTCCGATATTCTGCTGCAGCTGCAAAGAAAGTACACAAAAGTAAAGTACACAAAAACCAATATAGAAAATTCATGGTGGAAAATTGGTTGCTTTTGTTCCAAGGAAATTGTCTATTTTCTCCTATTGACAAACCGGCACGGTTTGATCTATTCGACAGTATCTTTTAGACATTCTACTGCCATCATCTCTAAGGTAAATGGAAATCTCATATGACAGCATCCTCGCCCTGACTTCTCTCCTCCACCAGGTTTCACTGCCCTGGGCTTGCTTTTTCCTCTCTCAACGAGCACAGACTGCCCTGCCTGAGGCATGGGTTAGCTGGGGAGTGCCGCAATCACAGCTTGATTTCTCCCTGAGTAAACAAGTGAACGTACAGTATAAACCGACTAACATGCAAATGAACTTGATTGTATTTCACGCATGACTGTGAAGTAAGTGCTATGTTAAGTGCAAATCAGTCTTCAAAACACTCATCTGATTGATGATGCAAATAGTCTGTTTTTTGTTGCTTTTTTATCACGGCAAGCTAGCCAATGCACTTGTCCTCCTTCCTCTGGAAGAAGCTTCTCAAATCTACCATTTTAGACTTAATTCCTTTGGCCAGGAGATTCATTATTACAAGTAGCTGAACATTGACTACTTTTTGCATCACAATTGTCGTTTTGGGGAATGGGACTGTTAATGCAACCTACAAATCAATAGCAATAAATGAGCACTGCTTGGACCCCAGGGTGGTGGCATAATCACTGTGGCACAAATGAACTTTCAGGTGCTCCAAACAACAAACAGACAGAGCAACAAATAAGGCTAGGAAAGGTCATCACCTTTAGCTGGGGCCCTCAAGCACTGAGACAAAAATGAAGGATAAGACAGAATGAAACAGAGCGGACATTTGTCATCTTCACCACAGATCCTCAGCCACATTTTTAATGCTCTTTCACAGACTAATTAGAAATTAGCTTGTCAATTAATAAAACTATAATATGAAGTTGTAAGTCATTATTTAGGATTTGAAGCAAATTCTGCAGATACTCCTTTCAGTTGAAATTTATGCAAAGGAATATTTGGGTCCCAATGTATATGAGGATTTTCTTGAATGAACAATCATTTTTTCTAAGCTTTATCCTAAACCCACTTCTTTTGGCTGTAATGATGTCTCTGTTATTTACAACATCCTTGGTCCAATTTGGCTATGAAAACACTGCATTTCTATAATAAAATTCATGCGGTGTGAGTAAATCAGAATAATGATGTCAGGGGTAGGCTGTACAGATGACTTCCAGCCTTCAAAACAATATTTATGTGTACATAAAGTATGAAAATAAACTGCCTAATAAATCTTTCATTATCTGTCCAGATCTGTGCTCTGAGCACACCTAACCCCATCACTCTGTGTAATGTCAGAGAAATTAACTGCATCTTTGTTGTTGAGAAATATATCTGAGTCATGAATCAAATGTAATACAGAATCCCTTCAGGCTGTTTGCCAAATGGTATATGATATCTACAGCATCAAGATTAATTCCTCTGTAAATCAAAGTAGTTTGCATTTGTGCATTTGCTCTCAGCTACAGATGCTTAATGAGGAATTCTATACTAATTAATGAGCTAAAATAGTAACTACAGACTAAATGTATTGGGTTTGCATATATATATATATATATAATTTACGTCAATATATAAATGTTTACAAACACGAGGAATGACATATATATATATACACATACACACACACACACACACACACACACACACATATATATATATATATATATATAAATAATACACGTTGTTTATTGCTCATTTCTCTTGTTTGTTTCAGTGGTTAAACATTGTCATCATCTTCAGAGTAGTGAATGTGGCAGTGATTGCAGTTCATTCAGGATTTCTTTTTCTTTTTTCCCCCCCTTACCTGTCTGCGCTGAGTGCCGTGAGAGTGAACACGGAGACTCCGACCGAGGTGAGCTGGATCACCGGGATCATCTTACAAGCCACAGTTCCAAAAATCCACTCTTCATAGAAATACCTAAACGCGTCCACTGGTACACAAGTGACCAAAAGCAAAACATCTCCCACAGCCAGGCTGGAGATGAAAATGTTTGGTACACTTCGCATCGCGCTGGTAGTGATGAATATTTTCACAAGAGTGATGTTGCCCAGTAAACCAACCGTTATGATAAGTATATAGACCGACGGGATAACGCATCGAATGATGAAATGTGCCGTTTCCCCTCCATCTGATGTCCAGTCATCTGTGAAGTTCTCATAGGCTGAGGTATCCTCAGAGAAAGTGTGATCCATATTTCGGTTTAGTTGTTAGAAAGAAAATTAGTTAAAATGAATAAATGGATGTAAAAAGTTGCCCTGCTTGGTAGGAGAGAGAGAGAGGTGCTGTCCGCAAAACTTAGTGCTGAAATGAGCGATGTCTTCAGCCACGTCCCTAAAAGTTGACTGGCTTCTTTGACAGGCAGGAACAAGTAAAGGGGGAGCCTATGGCAAGCCATCTTAACATTTAATCACTTAAACTAACTATTATGTACCTAACTATTTAATACATATTTCAAATTACTAGTAAGAAATCTAATAGTGACTAGTATTGTTTTCAATGTCTCATTTAACTAGTTAATTTGGTAACACTTTACAATAAGGTTCATTTGTTAACATTAGTTAATGTATTAACTAACATGAACTAACCATGAGCAATACATTTGTTACTGTATTTGTTAATCTTTATTAACGTTAGTTAATAAAAATCCAGCTGTTCATTGTTTGCTCACATTGCATTAACTAATGTTAACAAATACAACTCTTGATGTTAATAATGTATTAGTAATGTTAAAATAAACATTAACAAAGAATAATAAATGCTGTAGAAGTGCAGCTCATTATTAGTTCATGTTAACTAATGTAGTTAACTAATGTTAACTAATGAACCTTATTGTAAAGTGTTAATTCATTCTTTGCCACTAGTCATTACTATGATACACTTCCTACTAGTGTATATTCGAGTTGATTCTGGTAACTCCAGTTTTACTATTAACTCTTGGATTCATTTGAAAACTAGTACTGGAAACATAATATATATTATTAATGAAATAAATGTTAAATTGGCTTGCCATAAGAGGCACCACTCCACTGCGTACAGCGTTGCAGAGCGCAGCACCAAACTATCTATCTATCTATCTATCTATCTATCTATCTATCTATCTATCTATCTATCTATCTATCTATATGTGTTAATTTAATAATGCCCATCTTCCACACTACATTCACCCTTCTGGTTTTTAAAGTGTATTTATTTCTTTCATAACAAACAAACAAAATAAATAAATAAATAAATAAAAACTGAAAACCCCGAATCCTCATATCTGAAAGAATGATGCTGGTCATGAGACGAAGTCGCTCATCAGTAGCGCAAACTGGAATTGTGCTTTCTGGACTCGTCAGGTGCAGCTTTTGTCCGCGCGCGCTCCCTTATCGGAGTTCAGCTGGAGCTCTTTCATGCCCATTCTACGAGTCGCGGGGGATTTACCGGGGGAAGAATTGCAATAAATACGTAATCAGAAAAACCAACTGGGTCTGAACAACTAGAGTAGAAAAACAGGTATTTGAAAAAGAGAGGGAGAAAAGTTCTCCAGTCCCTTGCAAAAAATCTGGCGCAAAGCCTGTGGGGAAGACTTTATTTGCTTGTGTCACTGGAGATTTTAACCAAAGAATTACACAAGGAGATTTTTTATTCAAACCTCCATTTTAGGTTTGCTTTCTCATCCTTATTATAAACAGACACAGCAAACAGACATTTATGCATTAAGTGATGATAACAAAGGTTGCTTGTCCAGACAGATATAGAAATCGGATTTTCATTTGGCCTTGGTCTCAGAAGAACCAATTTATCATGGTCCTGTCTTGGTTCTTGCTTTTGGTCTGTGCAAGCTGTTCTTGCGCCATAATGCTGAATAGAACCCTCAGTAGCGTCATTTTAAAAGGCTGAATTCAAACTTCCAGCAATTTATTCAGGAATGATGGAGTATTTTGACAACTTTTACTGGTTCTGCTCTGCTTAAAGATCAGCCAAGGGATACCTGAATGAGTTTCAGACTACGAATGAAAAGCAGCACAAGTCACTGCCCCACTCTGTCTCTATTCATCTTCTTTACTTGCATTGTTCTTACATTGACTCACACCTTGGGAGCAAAATTTCTATTACCTAATAGAATGTGTGTTATTTTAATTATTTAAGTGTGTGTGTGTGTGTGTGTGTGTGTGTGTGTGTGTGTGTGTGTTTACCACAACACATGTTGTCTGATGTAAATGTGGCTTCCGGTAATACGCTAAATGAATATAATTCGCCACTGACTTGGGTTGCATGAGGTAATGTCATGTTGAGTCAGTGACATCTGCTGGCATTTATGACGCTCTTGAAAAAATTAATTACAGAAGAATGTAGACTATTGAACTATTTTCTGTAGTAAGTTAACAGGTGGCCTTATGGTTTTCCTTCGCCATTATCTAAAATCAGCACTGAAGCATATCTATCACGTTTTTATGAAAAGGTCTTTGTGCTAAATTTCTTTTTTTCAAGTATTCAAGGTTCCTTTTAATGAGACATTTTTTTTTACCCTTTCCAAAGATGGAAAATGACATAATTCAGAAATAGAAAACTTTTTCATTAGATTTGTAGGCTATTCACGTTTTTTAATTGCATTTTATTTTTATTTATTTATTTATTGAATCAGATGTGGTGGGAAAATCAGTGTACTTTTATTTTAAAAGAAATGGGAAAATTGCGTTTTTATTTCAATGACTTTTTGTTCTCAGATATAATGCATGTAATGATGTAAATAGACAAACTCATTCCAAACATCAGAACATCTATTGAACGGCATAATACCATTAATATAAACTCATATAATGGAGTCCTCCATCATGCCATTGATCTCTATGAGCTAACAAACAATCAAGCACGGTCATATATGAAGCATCACTTTGATTGACAGCTATGCTTGCGTGTGCACCACGTGCGCAATGACCGTATGACCGCCAGACCCCAGTACTCTTATTTCGGTAATTAGCATCTCTGTGGCCATAATGATCTATTCTTTGCTACGTTTCTTTGATGTCTTGCCTGTCTGTTTGCTCTTTGGTTTATGACTCGAAAAAGCTCGCCGTCAGAAAGGCGCCCCCAACATGCTGCTTTTCCAGCAGGTCTGTCTTTCCCTCGGGACGCAGTGACATGAGAGCAGGACCTCGGTTCTGATTAAGAAGGGGGATGAACAACACTCCGCCTGGATTACGGTTGGTGTGTGGACTTTTAATAGACGATTTAACGTTTGTGAAACGTTTCTTTCCGTGTGAACGTTTCTCGTGCTGTTTTAGAGGAAACATTACTGGGAAGTCTAGAGAAACTTTCAGTAGGCCTGTTACGTTAGCTGTTATCAGAGATAGATAATGTAGTACAGATATATGTTAGAAAGAAAAACAGTTTTTATTTAAACAATTATATACGTAACTATAAGTTATAGGTGTCTGGAAACCCTTCTAAGGACCTCAAAATCCCAGGATATCACTGCTTAACCAGTTTTCAAATTGTTTTACAAAAGGCTTGAATTCAATTGCCTGTTTAAGGAATTATGAATATATTTGTTAACCTGTTAATTGTTGTTTTCCATTATGTGATCTGCCCAGTGATACAATTGCATTTTGTTACAATTGTCAGGTTTGCCCTGCTCTATTGTGAGATACAAGAGTTGTTTTTTCGCTGACATAGTTGAATAGGGATTAGCCTATGGGCTGACCACATGTCCTGTGGCCTTTGTCATTTTCCTTTTTTTGTTTTTTTGTTTGTTTTTTTTTGCACTGAGTGAGTAAATTGATGAAGGCACTGTGGGTAAAAGAGACTGCACTGACAAGGGGTTTCTAAAGCGAAAGGTCATTTTGAGGTTCAGAATTGCTATCTGCCTCTGCCTGAGGCCAGAAGACTGGCAATGATGGTGACAAGCAACCATAGAATTCTGCAGAGCTGTGAAGCCAAATTATGTCTTTAAACTACATCAAAAACTTTTATGAAGGATGTGTAAGTATGCAGTCTAAAGCGTTTTACCTTGTATGCCAAATATATTATGTTTGAAAATGGTTTTAGTGAATGCGTGTGAAGGTCTCTTCATTGCATGTTTCAGCTCAGGCCTCCGACGGTGATAGGCCAGTTCCACACGCTGTTTTTCGGCTCTGTGCGTACGTTTTTCCTTGGAGTCCTTGGATTCGCCGTCTATGGAAATGAGGCCCTCCACTTCAGCTGTGATCCGGACAAAAGGGAAATAAACCTTTACTGTTACAACCAGTTCAGGCCTATAACACCTCAGGTAAAAGTGCATGAAAGTATATGGGATTAGTAATCTAATAACCTAAATCAAAATATGTGTGAAATGAGAGCCAAAAGTGACCATGGATGTATGTAAGTAGTAAGAAAGAAAAAAAGATGAATTCTGGGAAACTCTAACAGCTTTTGCTGATCAAGCCATGTAACTGTAAGATTTGGAACTTATTTAACTATAATCTGTCATTTCCACTGCATGAAGTTTACTACTCTATTCTACTGTCTTAAAAACTATTTCAGAAAGCAGATAATCAAAACCTGGATGTAAAACTATATTTCAGTGAAAATGAGAAGCTGATTGTGAAGAAGTATTATGGCCCATAATCTCTATAATATATTTTTTTGGTGGAAACTTGAATAAAAACCATTGTTAAAGGGCAAAATGACAAACTGAAATACAAAAACAAGCTTAAACTCATTATGAAATCAAAATTGACAATTCTTATTTTTTTATGGAATATATTAAAGTATGTATTATAAATGATTTATTTGTGCACATCATTATTAATTTTTCTTTAATTCATTTGTAATCTTTAATCAAAATAACTTCTCTGATGATGTGTTTACTGGCACCTTCCATTTCCTGATGTTTTTAAAAACAGTAAAGTAACAAAAAATGTTTGTTTTTTTCGTGTAGGTATTCTGGGCGTTGCAGCTAGTCTCTGTCTTGGTACCTGGAGCTGTTTTCCATCTTTATGCTGCCTGTAAAAATATAGACCAGGAGGAGATCCTTCAGCGACCGATGTCCACAGTCTTCTACATCATCTCTGTCCTGTTGAGAATAATATTGGAAGTCTTAGCATTTTGGCTTCAGAGCCACCTTTTTGGGTTCCTGGTTGATCCTATTTATATGTGCGATGCCAGTGCCCTCGCGAAGATCTTCAACATCTCAAAGTGTATGGTCCCTGAACACTTCGAGAAGACTATCTTCCTCAGTGCGATGTACACCTTTACCATCATCACCATACTCCTCTGTATCGCTGAGATTTTTGAGATTCTGTTCCGAAGACTTGGCTATTTAAACCAGCCAGTGTCTTGAGAATTTAGAAAACAATGTTTGTTTTTATGTCTTCTATGGGTCTCTGAATGACAGACAGGACATAAACCCACATACCTCTGGACTTTCTGATGGTAGACACAGAAAGACATGTTTTTAACTAGATAATTTATTATTCCTTTTCTGGAAAAAACAGAACAAGCCTAATTAATAATGACAAGGGACTCGTTAATATTTTTAGTTATAAGCCTAACATATTTAAGCCTAAATAAGTCACCTCTCTAGCAGGGGAAACTTAAATATATATATATTTTTCATATATCAACTTATGTAGGCTAATCTAAACCCACATAAGTATTTAGTAATAAGTAATTATTCTCTCTGCAATATTATTTTCATATTTAGTTTTATACTTTATATTGAAGTACTACACAAATTGCGAGTACTATTTTGACAAATATTTAAATAATATTTAAATTTCAACAATGATTCATTCTTCTTAAAAGGAAATAAGGAAGAATAAGTACATGCAACATAGCATCAATTTCTAAAAGCATTTTTGATTGGTCACTGGTACTGCACAACTTAGTCACAATTATGCACATTGATAGTATATTAATCATGGTGTTGATTTCCATATAGTTTTGAGTCCATTTGAGAATTATCTTGTGTGTTTGTAGTATTTGTATCTGTACATTTCATCAGGCATCCATCCAACTTTTGTTATTATTCTCAGCTATGTGTTTCATCTCAGGTACAAAATGGCATACTGTGAACTCGTATTTTGTGTCAGCAGGTAACTATTTATTATAAGAACATGATTTATGCATTACAGAAACATCTGACAGCAGGTCTGGCCTGCACATCTTCTCACAGTTGCCTTCCCACTGTTTCAACACCACAGCTGTTGGAGTAATAGCTTTTGTATTATGTTTAGAGAGTTCATCATTTATATTGTTTTTATTTTATTTATCTATTTGATCACCAGTGTCTATGGGATTTATGATATGATTATGCATGAAGATCTTCATATGGGTAACATAATTGGTGCATATATTATGACTGCCATAATGTATTATCAGTCTAGGGAAATATTTAGTGTTAAGTAACTCATAGTCAGAATAAACAGAACTGCTTGTGAATCCACGGCACTCTGTCTGATACAATGCTTTCAAAATGTTTCAATCAAGTAAAAATGTTTAAAATAGTTGTCTCTTTTTTGTTTACACCGACCATTATCAGTATACCTAACCTATAGGTTCTCCAAGCATTGTACAACATTTTAAAAAAAGAAAACTGTTGATTATTATAACTCTTTATTAATGTATATAGCACAAGGACAGAAGAACAAAATAGAAACGCATGTGATTCATGTAATATATAGCCTATAATTAATTAAAACAAATAATATAGTATGACAAATAAATTACAAATGACATCTTAAAATATATGAATACTAAATAAACAAAACTTTTTAAAGATTTATCTGTATATTAGTCAATATGTATTTTATGCAGAATAAAAACAATCGCTAATTCGTGGCGGTCACTTCCTACTCCTCGCCTATGGAGGTCAGTAAAGGCGTGGTTGCGCGTTCACGCGAAGACGCGGAAGCAGCTCCTTCGCGAGCGCTTGTCATCTTTGTTGTTATTAGCCATTTTTCGGCTGTTGTAGAAGTTTGTAACAGTGACTTCTCTTCAGGATGGCTCTCCCACCGCAGCTAAAAGCGATCCAGCACCATTTAAGAACAGCACAGGAACACGAGAAAAGAGAACCAGTGGTCGCTTATTACTGTAAGCTTGTAAAAATATCGCTTTGTTTTGTTAGCTTGTCACATAGCAGCCCCTCCCTCTCATTGGTTTATTAAATGTGTCATTTTTCAGATTATCCCAGTATAATTCGAATAAAATGCTTTTAATCACTCATATTTTTTTTTTTACATGTAGTAGTTCGAAATGTTGTATTTAAAATAGTCTGTTGTGGAAGTTAGCTTAAGTTTCTTTGCTAAGCTAACTAACATCTGTTTTTTTGAGCAAACATTTATTTTAAACTGCCCAATAGTATAGAATATTTATAAGATTTCCCAGCTGGATAGTTGTAGTTCTCCACAAACGCAGTCTTAGCGATGGAAATTTAGCTACAAATGTAGCAGGACTGGCTAACTGGTTTGTTTTGAGAGGTTTGGCTGAAACTTCACTGCATCACGAGTACATCACAGACTTTTATGTGCTAGATTTAATTTAATGCTGTTCTGATATGTGTAGTTGAGAGGTAGTCATTCATTAAGCATCCTATTCAGATTGTTTGGCAAGTCAAAAAGTGGTCAGATATGTGCTGAATCATGTAGGCTAAGGGATGCTGACAGTTGCTGCCATTCTCACCACGCAGTGCTGGAAAAACAAGTTCCTTGTCCGTCCATATTGAGGTGTGTTTGGATGGAATGTGAACTGGCTAGGGAAAATTTTCCACAACCCCGCTTACAGTATATTTCTGAATGTATTTTGCTCAGAACTTGTAATTGTTGTCATTATTAAGACACAATCTTTTCATTCTGCGTAGGGAGGTTATCAGTGTCGTAAAGGCTTTTTTTAGGGCTTTTGAAGGACTTTGGTACAGCGGAAGAGATGACTCATCATCTAGGTGTAGGTGTGTCAGACTTTGCATGTACATTTATTTTTAGCAAAACTGTAATAGTTTTGTACAGACTTTTTCGTGTGACATAGACTGAGATGAATTATGACCCTTTACGTCACAGGAAGGTGACCAACCCGGACACTCAGGGGCCCCCAGGGACCATCTGCAGGCCTTGAGCCTCTAGATGGTCCCCTCTTTCCCATTATCCCGTAAGTCCGTTAGGTCTGGGACTGGGCTCACGTCATGTGGTGCATGACACATGCATATTTTGTAGCCATATGCTTCTAGTGATGTCATAAAACTCTGCAGAGAAGTAGTTCTGTTGGATGTAGCTATAGCAAATCAATGTGATATTATAATGGTAACTGTGATATGGAAAGACAGTGCCGTTACAGTTGAAAGAAGCCAGATTGCATTTCAACAGAATGTGAAGTTCTAGGGAATACTGAACAACTTCGATAATACTGTTATAATTGAACAGCTATTAATTAGTGTGCATGTTTTGTATGCTTCCTAAAAAATTAATAAACTAAAAATGATAATTAGTACTCAAGGGACATTGTAACATGTTTGATAATGCTCACAGAATTATTTGTCCCCAGTTATGTTTACCAGTTATGAAAGCATCTGTGGCACATGTATATATTTTATACACCAGTATTTATTATGTAACTCTGATAATTACAGCACAGTGATGAACAGGTAAGTACCTTGCAAATGTTCAAATGTAAAAATATATATATATATATATAATTTTTAATTATATCAATCAAACATTCATGACAACCTTTTTTTTTTTGGATTTTAACTAATGATCTGTTAAACTTTGTATAGTTTGTTAATGGTATCAAGACAGATTGTTCAGTATTTTATCTCTGAGGCACACACAACTAGGGTTGGGAATCGAAAATCAATTCCAATTCTGGAATAGGATAAGGTCAGAAATCGGATACTTGCTATAAAATTAAAATTTCAGTTCCTCTTATCGATTCCTTTGTGTGCATTTTAATATGACTTTAAACCATTCAAGTACAAGAAGACTCATGTCTTCTTCTGTGTGTGCGGACACATCCAAAATGTGCGCACAGAAAGTCGCCTCTCATACTGAATAGTGTGCGATACTCAACTGCACAAACAATGTCAAAATATCCTCGTAATCACAATTGGTTATGTCTTAAGTGAACGTAAACAGTTGATAAAGAAAACGAATAGTATATTGGATCCGTGCAGCTCTTAAAGTGACAGCAGCCTGATATTCCTGCTGCCGTCTCTATAATAACGTTAATCAAACAACAAAAGACAAAGAGAAAATTCAGTTGCTGTTCTTGACTGAATAACTTTTGCTATTTGTATTGTATATTTTATTTATAAAGTGCAGTTTTATTTTACATTTGATTACAGTTTCTGTACCTGAATACCTGAAAATCTTAAAATACTGTTTATTTAAATCGTATCTTTGTTCAGTTGTGCGATTGCTAATTTGTTCTTTTTTAATTACTGAGTGTTTACTTGTCTATAATGGTTGGAATTTATATTAGTTAGTTGTTTTTGCTATGGCATTTTTAAACCATAGGCAAAAGTTCCTTGTGTAAGTGTTCTTTAGCCTGTTGATTTTTGTTCATGGTATTCTGCTACAATGAAATGTTTTGCAATAAGACTTAGAATAAATGTGAATATCTAAGTGTTTTTTTTGTTTTTTGTTTTTTTAACCTTATTGGAATCAAAATTAGTAATCAATAAGAATCAATAAGCCTAATCGGAATAGTTAAAATTCAAACAATACCCAACCCTACACACAACCTTCCTTTGTTTTATTGGCATCCTACTAAGGGAAAGTCTTTGGTCATGAATAGTAGTGTTATTTGATGTTCACAGAAGTATCTTATGACTGAAAGGAAGACATTGTTATGTGTGTGACAATTAGTCTGAGAGTTAAGAATTCATTAACATTTAATAAGTTGACTGGATGCTCCTGGAAGGTTACCAAATGTTTGCATGACCAAGATAATAGTTACACGCTATACCTTATACCTTTTTTGCCTTGCTTTCTTACTGTCATGGCAATCATTTTCAGGTATACTGCAATCTTGGAGTCTAACCTCATCAATGGGAGACCTCCCACTGCTCCTACAATTTTCCATTTCTGTGTAGTGAGATATTAGGTCCTTTCTTGCTGAGTCTAAATGTCAAACTTCATATTTGTTTTATGACCTGAGCAATCCATGAAGGCAAAGGGGCAACTTGAAGAAAATGTTAGACGTAATCTCTCTTCTTTGTTGGGCTGTTTCTGAACTCTGGCAGTCCAATTACTCTCACAAAGACTACGTTTAAGGCTCCAGATTAATGCTATCTTGATGTTTCAGGGGCAAATACTGTAGAGAAGTTCAATATAAATCTGTTTTGGAACTGCTTTGTCACAATTTTTTGACTTTAGTTTCTATGTTATAGATGGCATCTATCTAGCCCTTTGAAATGAGTGATACTTGTTGAAAGATGAATCTGATTCTTTCTGCAGGTTCACTACCGTTCAAAAGTTATTCAGTTATTCTTTTATTCAGCTAGGATGCATTAAATTGATCAAGAGTTACAGCAAAGACATGTATGATGTTGCAGAAGATTTCTATTTTTTTTTAAAAATGCTGTTTTTTTTAAACTTTCTATATATTTATCAAACAATCCTGACAAAATGTATCCCATTTTATCTTAACATTAAGCAGCACAGCTGTTTTTAACATTGTTAATAATAATAAATGTTTTTTGATCACCAAATCAGCATTTTAGAATAATTTCTGAAGGATCATGTGACACTGAAGAATGGAGTAATGATGCTGAAAATTCAGCTTCATCACAGGAATACATTACATTTTAACATATATGTCAGTCGAAAACATTTTATTTTAAATTGTAATAATTTTTCTCTAATATTACTGATATTAATAATATTAAAGGGGTAGTTCACCCAAAACTTAAATTTTTGTCATCACTTACTCACCCTCATGTTGTTCCAAACCTGTATGAGTTTCTTTCTTCTGTTGAACACAAAAGAAGATATTTTGAAGAATTTTGGTATCTAGACAGTTGATGATAGCCATTGACTTCCATAGTATTTTTTTCCTACTATAGATGTTAACGGCTGCAGTCAACTGTCTGGTTACCAACATTCTTCAAAATATCATCTTTTTAGTTCAACAGCAAAAAGGAAACTCAGGTTTGGAACAACATGAGAGTGAGTAAATGATGACAGAATTTTTGTTTTTGGGTCAACTAACCCTTTAATATCACTGTATTTTTGATCAAATGATTAGGCCTCTGTGAGCATAAGAGACTAATTTCAAAAACAAAAAATAATCTTAACGACTCCAAACTTTTGAATGGTATGTGTAAGACTACTGATGGAGAAATTATAGAAAAGTGTGCCAGATCTATCTTTTTAAAGATCTCATAACCCAATGTTTGTAGGTACAATCCATGGGAATGATCTGTGAATTATCACTTCTGAAAGTTATGGCTTTGAACACCGGTCTGTTGCTCTGGGTATGAAGTACCTACTAAACATCACATGAATATCTGCACAGTTTAGCAATGTCAACACCCAGTCGCACAGCTGAGCACCTTTTTATTAAAAGTTTTTTTTTAATCACACATCTTTTGGGAGATTTTGAGCCTTTTCATCATCTCAATTCATATATTTTCATATAATGGTTTAGGCTGTGTATTTATTCTGAGCAGATCAGTTGCTTTGTGTATAATTTTGTTGTTTTTACCAGTTCATAGTGTAAAACACTGTTGACAGTTAAGTATACATTTTAAAACAATGTATGTCAGTGTATTTTTAAACTCTTTATTTTATATTTACACTGTAAAAAATTGTTTTCATGATTTATCATCACAACATTTTTTCTTTTGTCAAATCAACTTAAAGGGATAGTTCACCCAAAAATGAAAATTTGATGTTTATCTGCTTACCCCCAGGGCATCCAAGATGTAGGTGACTTTGTTTCTTCAGTAGAACACAAATTATGATTTTTAACTCCAACCGTTGCAGTCTGTCAGTCATATAATGCATGTCAGTGGGAACTCCATCTATAAGAGTCAAAAAAAAAAACATGCACAGACAAATCCAAATTAAACCCTCTGGCTTGTGACGACACATTGATGTCCTAAGACACGAAACGATCGGTTTGTGCGAGAAACCGAACAGTATTTATATCATTTTTCACCTCTAAAACACCACTATGCCCTGGGGGTAAGCAGATAAACATCAAATTTTCATTTTTGGGTGAACTATCCCTTTAATTAATGTGGTTCAGATAACATCATATTTTGAGTTTCTGTTGATTAAACCGATCGCCTTCATTGTATTAACTCAAATTTTTAATTTCAATGAACTCAAAATTTTAAGGCAACCAGGTAACTTACTTTAAGTTAAAACAACCATTCTTTTTTACATTGTTGTCAGTTTCCATTTGTGAATGGCTAATGTAGTGTTTCAGAACATACAACGAGGTTTCTGATTCTGAAAGTTGTTTAAAGTCAAGTTGTACTTAGAGATTTTCCTATTAATTCTAAATAAGCATTTTCTTGAGAGGGTGAATTTAGTGTGCCACTGGAGGTCAGCATTGACATTTAAGTGAGGGAATCAGGCCTTGCTGGAATTGTTTCTGTTATTAGCTTACTGGACACTTTTACTTGAGACTTTATCTGTTTGCTTATACTCAATAGTTTTAAAATAGCAGATGATCATGGTCTGTTAAATAACTAGATGCTGATGATCTAGCAGTCTTGGTTATCTTATTTTTCTTCATTATCCTAAAAGTTTAAATATTCTTGGCTTGGAAGTGAATCGCAATTAGTGATTTTTTTTATTTTTATTTTTTTTTTTTTTATCACACATTAAAAACTTTTTTTTTTTTTTTTTTTTTAATTATAAGGATTGATATTTTCTGTGAAGACATCAAAATGTGCAACAGCCATGTGCTCAGTGCCAGATTAATGTGAGGCAGTCTTCAGTTGTGTGTGGTTTTTGAAGCAGAATGCTCTTCTGATGCGGTTCTGCTCTGGCTTCTGTCTCTTTGACAGAGCTCCAGTTCTCTGATTGGCACCATGCTGTAAACCTATGGAAAAAGCCCTCTTTGACATTGTTTTCCTTCCTTCTTGCTGGACCTTATCCAGTCTTCAGACTGAGCAGCAGCTACATAATAACATCCTTGTAGTAGAGAAAGCAGAGTGCGCGGGCTGACATTCCTGAATATACAATTCCGTTCTTACTGCAGATGTCAGTGAAATACTCGGGCATGTCCTCGACTGAAGAGTCACGCTGTCTTTCGTCTGTCAAACGTCAAGCTTGCGTTGATGCTTACTCGGCCATAATGAGCATCTGAGATATTGTAGTATGCTTTGTTGTGCAGTGCTCATTCAATGGGTGCAATCTGGTGTTTAGCATAGGCACATGCAAGTAGTCTAATCATATGACCAGTAAGAAGAAAAAATGTGTATTTCTGTATGAATTTACATTTAGGCCACTTAAAAATGTCTTCTGAATTAGGTTTAAATGATCTCCAGAGTTGTCACTTGATGCTTTGTGACATCTTTCAATAAAAACACTATTCTAACATATAGTTCACACTCCTTATTTCACTTACTTTCATTAAAAAGTAAGTGAAATAAGGAGTGGCAAATAATAGATTGTTTTTTATTTTTTTTTATTTTCTTGTTTTACAACTGTGAATGGCCTCAGTGTTGCGCAGTATGGGCGTAATACAGTTACAAAGAAGGACTTTGTGACCGTATGCTATGATCTATTCCGATAGACATCAGATCTCTGCAAATTGGGCCTCATGGAGGAGGAAATGGACTGTTCTTAAAGAAACAAAGACGGGAAGTACTTGACAAAAATATATCAAATACTGGATGAGCTTTTTTTTCCAGCTGCTATCAATCTACTGAACTCCCAGTTATTTTGTTCACTCAGGGTTATCGAACTGATAACCATTTGAAACCTGTCTTCTCCCAAATCCCAAAGTGGAGTGGCATTTTTGAGGACAAAGTGGAATAAAGAAGCCTTGCATAATTTTAATGTGATTCTAAATGTCCTGTTTACAGAAACCAGACATTATTGTCTTTTTTGTAGATTGCAATTTAACAAAAGTTAATATGTCAACTTAAAAGTTGTTTTCTCTTGTTTTTTTTTGTTTTTTTTTTAACAAAATCCATTCCTAAGCACAGTATATTTACTGCTGCATAATGAATGAGCAAATTCACTTTGACTTTAATCAGAGACTCGCTCAAGCTGAAATGGCACTAATGATGAGACAAGCCATTTGTTTCTTATGAGAAATTTAGTTGAGATTATGAGAAAGTAACAAAGTTTGTTTTTTTGGTATCACAAAACAAGACAAAAATAAACTATAATAATGTTGCTATGACTTTCTATGGTTTTTGTACTTAATGATACTACAACAAGGATGAAATATTATGTATTTCCAGATTCTTAGCTTATAAGTCAATGACCTTACCCTATATGTTTTTATAGTTTCATTTTACTTTGTTATTTGGATGTATTTTGGTGATATGGCTGATATATTTGTGCTAGTATTTCATGTGTCTCCCGTGGCCTTTCCATATTCACAACACAAGTCTATTGGTTTTTCTTGTATTTTGTCTTAAATGTTGCTTTCACTCTCCATTTCTCTCTCTGTTTATTTAACCAAACTTATTCAAACTTACTATGCTTGCTAACTTAACTATACTTATTTTTATCTAAGGTATCCTACATGACTCATTAGATGCTAATAGGCCTCTTGTTTGAATCTTGTTTGAAACTAAATTTTAGCATTTAATAGCAGTCTAAGCCATTTAAACTTATTTGAGTTTCAGGTATGGTATGCATAGTATTTTTCTCTCTCAAGAAAAACATTTCCTTTATCACTTGAAAAAGCATACTTAAATTTGAATCTCTCGGCAGAGAGCACAGATCTAGCCAGCAGCATACAGACACCTTTTATAAGGACTAACATGTATTTGCCCTGGCCTGAGCACTCACAGCTTGGGTGTATTTGCTTTTCCTTGTTTCCTCAGGAAGTTGTAATTGCCAGTTCACTGTGTTTTACTGGCTAATGTGTTTAAAATCGGAATTAGATGACTGATTTCAAGGTTTGCCTAGCACACAAAGTGTCATTCAAAGTCCCGTCTCGACTTGACGAATGTCACTTCAGTGAAGCATGTGGAATTGGTTATTTTGTTTGGATATTTTTGTATTGCTAAAACGCTGTAGTGTAGAAAAAATGTTTCCAACCTTTTCCACAGTGTTTACAACAAAAGTCTATAAGTCTAAAGTATTTCACTGAATTTGATTCACTTCCTTACAATATAAAAAATATCCTTTTTACACTGTAAAATTTACTGTCAATGTTCCAGTTACAGGATGCCTGTATATTTTACAATTTATATCTGCGTTTCATTAAGTTATAATGTTTAATAATATACCTACTTTAACTACCAAAATCTGCCTTTTTACCTTAAAATGTACTGATAATAACCACCACAATAATACAGTTGGCACAATAGAAAGCCACAAGATGAATTACAGTTCATCATAAGCAGCCTGTTCGTAAAACATGGTCAATACTCGTATATAAACGGTGCACAGGGTCATACACACAGACAAAACACCATAAAGGTAACACACATGACACTAAAATAATGCAATAAATACTAACTAAATAACATAAAATGCAACACAAAACACAATAATATACATATTGAAACAAAATTATTCATTAAAAAAAATGTAAGCATATGTGCTGTGTAAAGGAGGGACTTTTGAGAAAGTCCTTTTACTGTTTTTGTTTTGTTTTTTTTTGTTTTTTTTTTACCGTAAATATATGCTAATTCGTAGATTTTACTTAAAAAAAAAAAAAAAAAACATAAATTACAGTAAAATTTTCTCAATAAAATGACATAATGTGATGTTAAACCATTTACAGTTTTTCACCGCATATGTTAAGGACCGTAAGGTAACTTAGTTTACCAATTAACATGACTTTACTGTAGCCTTTTTTACAGTATTTTTCTGTAAAAATTACAAACATTTGTGCAGTGTGTGTTTGCTGAAATTGGTAGCAAAAAAAAACATTTTACTGGTATTAGTACTGACTACTGAAATTTTGGTACCATGAAAACCCTAGTACTGCATACTAAATGCCATGCCAATATGACATCAGTTTAGGTGTTAAACATTTAAAGTAAAATGCTCTTCTCATTTTTAATGTGTTCTAGGTCAACTTTACGCCATGCAGACGGGAATGAAACTAGATAGCAAAACTTTTTTTTTTTTTTTTAATAAAATATATATATATATATATATATATATATATATATATATATATATATATATATATATATATATATATTATATATATATATATATATATATATATATATATATATATATATATATATATATATATATATATATATATATATATATAAATGTTGCCTAATATTATACTTGTACAACATTTATTTATATGCATTTTTCTCCATTTTTATATTTCTCTTTTACCTTAGTATTTCCATTTTAAAAGTTTTTTTTGAAAATGTATACCATTTTCAGGACAAATTGGAAAGTTAATTCCATTAGTTTTCTGACTAGTGACATTTAGTTTTGTCACATTAAGTAAGAGGTCCACACAGATGTATCTTAATATTTAGTGCAAGAAGATTTTGGCTCATGTTTGGCCGCGAGGGGATCGTTTCATCCCTCTTCATCACATAAATGCGATAGCAAGCTGCGGAATACTTTGTAAGCCCTCATCTTTTTAATTTCCTTTGGGACAGCATAGGTTCACCTAGGTGAGATTTTAAATTGGTGAAAGTATGGGTGGGACCAGATATTATCTTCATTAGTGGAGCATATCCCTAAGGCTCTGAGCTTACTGTCTTTTTTTCTAAATGTCCCTCTTAACACTCCCTTTTAACTTAATGACTTTGAACTTGTGCAATAGCAATTGATTGTTGTCTTCTTCCAAGCACCCCATAATGAATACCTTGTTTGCGATCCTTCATGAATTCTAATGAATGAACTCTGCTTCCTGTTTCATTCTGCACCTCTGCTGAATACATTGTAGATCACATTTTCTTTTCTTCTATTAATGTCTATTGATTGATCAAGAATTGTAATTTCATTCATTAATATTACAATAGACGGGTTAATGTTCCTTATTCATGTGCGAGATGAAGGTAATTCACTTCACTCTGCATTTAAGTGTAGCTTTTTTGCTCTTACACCAGCGACATCTGCACCTTTGGAGTTGTTTGCCTGGCAGTCGTAGCTCTGGTATTTAAAGTGTGCATCCAGAAATGACACATACAGTGTGCATCAAAGGCTCATGGGACATTTTTCACCCTTTCTCACTCAGTAGTACCATGTGCCACTATTTTATATTATACTAAAAGAGCAAGAGCCTGTAAAAATTCTGTTGTACTCATCACATATGGCCTGTAAAATACATTGAAAACTTTTGCCAGATGTGTGGGCTCGACCATTTTTTGTAACCACAACTACTGACAACTGGACTCCAGTGGTCCAAAGATACATAACAGCAAAGGATGCAGTTTACTGGCAAGAAAAGGGAATTAGAAGATAGCGGAGAATGTGTTTAAAAATTAAGAGTCAGAAATGTAACACAATCCTTTACATTAAAATGCAAAGTATTTGTATTTATTTGTTTATCGTATCTGTTTTAACTTATTTTAGATATTTGAAATGCATATATATTTTGTCCTTACAGTATAGACAAACATTTGAAAACTTCTACTCGTGCTTTAATTTCCCTTTTTTTTTTTTTCTTCATTTCCGTTGATAACAGCTTTGCACACTCTTGGCATTCTCTCAACCAAATTCATGAGCTAGTCTGGAATGCTCTTCCAGTCTTGGACTGTGATGAAAAATTCTCATATACTGGACACATGTTGGCTGCCTTTTTCTTCACTTTAGTCATGGTCCAACTAAAAATTCCAACAAAAAATTATTATTATTTTTAGTTATTATTATTATTATTATTATTATTATTATTTTGTAAAGAAACTCGTACAGAAGCATTCTACAAAATTTCAGTAATTTTAGCCAAAGCTTTAAGGTCAGGAGAAACACACATTCAGTTAGGTGTGTTAGACATAACAGTGTGTCCAAAAAAAAAAAAAAACTTTCTGTGGAACCGATAGTACCAGGTATATTCGGTACCCGCCGATAGACGCTGCTTTCAAGCGCTCTCATTCGTGTTTGTTTGAGGGCTCTCTGAGCGTCAAAGGTTTCTACCTACATGTTGTTTTTACAAGCGTTGAGCATTGTAGCCAATCACAATCATATCTGTTGAGCACATGAGCATAATGGCCAATCAGAGCTGGTAGCCAGTAAGTTAGTCAGAATCCGCTTAACATCACTGAAAACTCAGGTTTTGTTTTGTTCAAGTCCTTTCATTATAACCAACAAAGTGTAAACACGATGTAAATGAGACATTTAATGTACAAATAAGACGGCTTTTTTATTATAAAGGGAGTTTTCGCAAGAGTGCAGAATTCAGTGAGCTTGTGTGCTTTAGAGATTGACAGCCTTAGTGATTATAAAGGAAGGGCTCTTCTCTTTCTGTTTATTACCCATTCACAATCTGAACACAAGTTTTGTTTTTCATGCTGCAAAGTTCTTGGATTGACAACCATATTTAAATGATACGATTGAATCTGAAACTGCAATGATTGACAGTGATAACGGGTGAGACAAAATGGGACAAATTTTTTAAAGTACTTAATTCAACAGTTTTTGCTATGGTACTGAAATTAATACAGAGAACCGTGAAATTTTACTGGTATTAGTATCGACTACTGAAATTTTGGTACTGTGACAACCCTAGTACTGCATACTAAATGCCATGCCAGCATGACATCAGTTCAGGTGTTAAACATTTGAAGTAAAATGCTCTTAATTTTTAATGTGTTCTAGGTCGACTTTACGCCATGCAGACAGGAATGAAACTAGATAGCAAAACTCCAGAGTGCCGAAAGTTTCTTGTGAAACTAATGGATCAGTTGGAAATGGTAAGTCCTAAAGAGTTTTTTTTTTTTTTTAAATTAACAGCTTACCTCAAACTCATTAAGCATGCTATTCATCTGATGTGATCTCAGTCCTAACGTGATCTTTATTTAAAAACAAAAAAACAAATGTACTGCCTTATGCATCTTGCAGTATGCTGATATTGACAGATAACTTTGATTCTACACTCATACTTTGACTGGTTTTGTGTTTTGTTTTTTTTGTGTGGCATTAGCAAAAAGTGTTGAGTGACCTTTTGTACTAAGGCCACTGTATTCTCATCCCAGTTCAAAAGGCTGAATTTATAGGTCTCCTCAAAAGGGGAGCAGGAAGCTGAGAAAAAAATAAAGCGTTGCTTTTATGCCTAGGTACTATTATAGCCATTTCAGGAACCAATTAGACAAGCGTGGAGACCCTGCAGTCTCCAGTGCTCGCTTTTACTATCGCCTCAGCTCAGTTCATTAAATGTCACAGAAACAAGAAACAACAACCTGTGGAGACCCAGATCCTGGTGGGCACATCCGGTCAAAAGGTCTAAAGCATGAAGTGTACTTTATAGTGAACTCTCTTTTAACACCATACAAAGAAAAGATGATGCTCTGCTCTTTAATTATGGTCTGAATCATCCATCTGTCATTTAGGGGATTATGTGCACAAAATGTACTTCGTAAAGAGAGAAATCCATGTATCCATTAAACGTACAACTTTTTTTTTTATTATCTGTTTATAGATTATGTATAAGCTGTGAGCTTAAGCAACCTCATTCTTTTTGTTTGTAGAGAAAATGTTTTGCAGAGCTTTTATAAAATTAAACTGGTTCAAGTTCAACTTTTATTTATATCAGTGGTTCTCAACCCTAAAATGGTTCACAGGTCTATTCTGAAAAAACAAAAAACAAAAAAAAAAACAATGCTAAATGCATATAATAAAATCTAGCTAAATATATAATTGTTCATAGTTGAATGGCAAGATAAGTAGGCTTATATAATGTTAAAAAAGGAAGTTAAATCTCATATATTTTGTTTATGCAACATCCAGTCAAACTCAAGGTCAAATTCATCTGTCAGCTAGTAGAAGCTACTTCTAGACAAATTTGGTAAATGATAAAATGGACAGGTTGTAATATGCCCTCATCCTTGAAAAACGATTATTAGAACTACACAAGGTAAAAGAAAACATGACCCAGACTACAATAAATATGGGTGCACTTGTGACAGAGATAAACATGATCTGTGCTGACCGATGTGTTTTGTACGGTCAATTATTGGCTGCTTAAACCACTTATTTAAATTACTCGTATGTCAGCTATTTTTTTTTTAGTGTGAGAAGTAGGATCTATAGCTTTTCGCAGCTTGCTTTTTGTCTCATAGACTTATACAGAGAAGCTGCGTGATAAGGTTCACTTCACCTATATCTCTTGGCCAAAAAAACACATAGAACCTTCTACGTTTTTCTTAACAGAACAAGCTTTCTTTTAGTAACTGTTAAAGTGACTCCACTGTTCCTTTTTTTTTTTTTTTTTCCAAGGGGATTTTGAGTAAACCCCACGGAATCAGTGTGCAGAGACAAGATCTAGTTTCAAGGCTTTGATTTACTGTGCAAAACAGCATCCAATCTCTCTTTCTCTCTCTGTACTGTTTTAGCACGCTTCCTTCTGACTTATGTTTTTATATTATTCTGTGATACAGTACAAGTGATGTACTGTGCCTTCACGGTGCTTTTTCACGGAATAGGTAAAAATTTCATTAAAATGTGAACAGTGAGTCCATTCAGGTGTCCAGGTTCCACCTGTTGAAATGTAACCAGTCGTATTTGCTTTACTGATTTTACAAGGAAACCTGACGCTCTCTAGCAGACTGTAACATCACAGAGAGGAAGGCAGAGCCTGACTGGCTGAAGCTTAGAGGTTTGGAATGGCTAGCACCCAAACGCCAAAGTAAAAGACCGGGTCACCGGCGTCTATGTGCTACATGGTTTGCCGAGATCAGGATTAAGGCTAAAAAATGTGCTGAAACCTGCAATTCCATTTGATGTTGCAATTTTTGAGGACCACCTTTAGAACAGTCTTTATGTAATCACAGTATAAAATTTATTTTAAATGAAGCTACAGCACATTTATTGTCAATGTACCAACATGGAGAAGGATGAAGCCCATGAAGACAAGTCTTGTTGAAAACTCAGGCCAGGAAAACAAATGGATATTTTTGGATTTGGTTTCTGTCTCAGTATTATTAGAAGTGAGGACAGCATGAGCCTACATTAGTCCACGCAATGTCATTGTCTGTTACATTTTAACAGTTTTCTGTGAATTGTGAGGCTACAAATTCATTAGCCTGGTGTCGCTGAAAGGATCATAATAATAGCTGGGTGAATGAGTCCACTAATTGCGCGTGGGCAACTCTCCAGAGGGACCCTCTTTTGCAACAAAATATTAATTACACTAGCCTTCTGGAGTGGAATCAAAGTGGCTGATGCATCTCAGAAATTAACAAGTCATGCTATGGAAACCAGAGCTTTAGAGAGTAATCATCTAAAGTCTGTCATAAATCGTGCTGTTAACACTCTGTACAGTATTGCTCATGCTAAAACATGCTAATATGACCACATTTGCATAGCACTTTAGATTGTATTAGCATTAGCATCAGTGCTGCCCATGAAAAACTAACTTTTGAGTGGTTCTTTGTGTTTCAGATGAAGAAGGAGCTCAGCGACAATGAATCCATCTCGCAGGAAATAGTTGGCAATGCCCATGTTGAGAATTACGCTATAAAAATGTTCCTCTATGCAGACAATGAAGATCGATCAGGACGTTTCCACAAGTAAGTCAAGTTGCAGGTTGGATTAGTTGGCCTTTTCATCCCCAGAATGTTTAGACATAGGATTTTAAATGGGCATACCTTAATTGCAGTTTCCTTTCACCGAACCATGACACAAAATAATCCCACTGTCACTAATGCACATATAGCGAGTGAGTAGCAGGCTAAAATTAGCAACAAAGCTGGCTCTGTACAGGGTAGTTGCCTGGGAGTGAGACGGCATTGATTAGCCAGGTGTTGCGTTACAGGTCACAGCAGTATAATGAAGCTGTTGTGGACAGTGACGTCATAGGCAGTGCAATGCTGGTAAAGGGTCCAGGAGCTGAATACCTGGCAGTGACTCAGGCCTCAGGTCATACCGATTGGCACTACCCAAGGTATTTAAAGTGATTGTTAGTTTTGTTGTAGGTAGATAAACCTGAGTACACTTCTGTAAAATGTTCACCTAGAAGAAAAAAAACACAGAGAAATAAACTTCAGGATGTTGTCGTAGACGTAGGAACTTTGTATGCGATGCAATCACACAGGAAATACCTCTATGTGGATTGCTAACAAAGTCTTATGCTGATACAACATTCCCTCTAAGGTCTCAAAATACATTCTGAAATGGATCAACTTTGGCATTTCGTGCCACATTTGCCCTTATGCTCTTTGTCCTCATCCTGCTGATGAGGTTTAGAGTGAAGATCAGTCTTACCATAGGAAGCTGTCAGACCTGCATACACTCCCTGTCCAGAGGCCACTTTTCAGGATGTATTCATACTTGGGGTTTGTTCAAACAGTGCAAAAGGTGAATCATTGTGTACTTTATGGTTTTACTTATAAAAGGTAAAAGTTCACGACATTTATTCTCATTCTGGAAAAACAATGCCGGTATTGTCAGCAAGTTCCTTTAAGTTTTCTTGAACATGAATGTATAATCCTAACCCTAAAGGTTTTATTCGAAAGAGGGAATGAGATTTTTCCCACAGTGACCAGAGCGGCATGCCTTGTTACGTAACTTGTTACGAAATAAAAAGTTTCTCACCTTAGAAAAAAGAACCATCTTGTTCTGTTAGCCGTTATACTGTGATCGTAGTGCGTACTCTTCAATTGCAATTTCAATAAGCCTCACCTTATAGGCCTACTGTTTATTCATCATATTCTTACAATTTATGTATATGTTAAGTAAAGTGGGACGGTATTTATGCGTGTGTCAACCATTTTTGTGACACAAATTTGCTTGTTTTATAAAAGCAAATTTATTATAATTCTTATTGGCAAATTATATTTATATTATATTAGAAATTATGGTAAATTCCTAAAAAAAAAAAAAAAAATTAGGTTGTAGCTTAATGACCATGGGAAAATGTGGGTCTCATGGCCAAACCAGTTGAGAACCAACGTTCTAGGAAGTTTGGACGGCGGCGTGTTTCACTACAGCAGAAGTGCGACTATGATTAATCTGTCCCAGGATGGTGATAGGGAGATTGACATATGGGGTCATTGCATAAGTGTTCATAGGAAATTAAAAAACACCTAACTAAATTTGTCTTTGGTAATTGACATTTAAGCTAGAAAGCAACTTTGGGGTCCGACCCCAAACTTTTGAATGGTAGTGTGTGTGTGTGTGTGTGTAAGATGTTCTTTGTTTCACACATCTGCTTTATGAGACCTACAACTGGCTTAATTTTAGTGAAAATAAGTACTCTGAGAAACTAAATGACTGCATTGCTGTGTTAACAGTTTAATTTGTTTTTGATCACAGGAATATGATCAAGTCCTTCTACACCTCAAGTCTTCTGTTTGATGTGTTGACTGTCTTTGGCGAATTATCAGAAGAGGTGAGTCACTTTTCGTCCCCTACATTGTCAACCGAGTAGGTCTATATTTTGACGCCAAGGCTAGTATGACAAAGTTTTGTGTTGAAGGGACATAAATATGGGCCTGAGATGTGTTTCTTGACACAGTCCCCCTGTTTTTGATGGCACAGACACAAGCTCGCCTAATTTAGTGGAACGTGAAAACGTCTAATGGAATCAAATACGTCATTAGAGCCATGTTCTTGTGTTCAAATCTGAAAACGGCTACAAAAACATGAAAACGTGGAAATTAATGGGAAACTATAAAAGTGAGCCCAAGGACTGACAACGCCTCACCAGTCTCAATGTACACAGAGGTTTTGAGAGGCCAATTCCTGGCAAAATTGGGCCTGGAAAGTGTTGCTAATCCACCAGTTGAATCTGTGTATTTCCAGTGCGCCTATTAGACCATCCCTACTGGTCGCCATGGCCGCAGATGTCTCTTTTATACAGAGGGGAAGTGACCTGTGTCCGAAGATGGACAATGTTTCATTGAGTGTTCTTCGCTCCCTAAGGGCCAGACATTTTCCTTACTGTAGAGTGCTCATTGGACTGACTGTTTCAACAATGAGCTCTCAGAATCGCCCTCCATTACTGGGCTGTTTCTGTCTGACAATGCCACAAGGAGTTGTGTGCCATATCAAATTACATGAGGAAAGGGAACTTTTTAGTGCTAGACTTAAGAGGACCCAGTACTGATGTATGTAAAAGTAGAAGTTGAGATGTGAAAGTGCTTCAAGAGTCTGCAAAACCCTTTTAATGGATGTGAGTTGGTGGTGTAATTACATGTTTGAGCACACTTCAGAGCATTGAAAATAAAGTCGATACACTCTAAAGTCATTATCTTTTTTTAAAAAATAAAAAAAACATTTTACTGTACAATTTCAATAATTACAGCTCTTATATGAATAATATGCTGAATGCATTGCATTCGTTTTTCACTTTGTGAAAGAATGGTCCTTATGTAAAGTTAAAAAATAGCTGTTATTAGGGCTAGGTAAAAATATGGATTTCTATCGATTTTAATCGCCACTCATTTTTATGAATCAATATCGATTCTTAAATCCTGAGAAACGATCTTGCTGTTTACAGCTTATGAATGAACAGAACATTGTAGAGCGCATCCCATCCAATAAATCACTATAAGCTTTGTGCTTTGTTACTTTTGATATAAATCAAAGTTAAATTCTGTCCGTTTTTTTTAATGAAATTCAAACAATAAATACTGTTTTGGCGCTCTTGAACGTGGTGTGACAGATACATTACTATTGATAATAATAATCAAAAATGATTTCTGAAGGATCATGTGACACTGAAGACTGGAGTAATAATGCTGAAAATTCAGCTTTGTCATCACAGGAATAAATTACATTTTTAAATTTATTAAAATAGAAAACAATTTACTTATAATTCAGTAATATTGATTTGACTGCACTGACACTATTGGATGAGAACAAAACTGCTGATTTGACTTTCATAATTTGTTTCATAAAATGAACTGCTGAATAATGACACTAATGTCTTTTTTTTTATTTTATTTTATTTTTTTTAGAGCTGCTTTACAGCTGAATTGAATTTTATTTGAATCACTGATTCTGTTATTTTTCTGGTTATCACTGTAAAGTTGCTTTGAAACAATCTGTATTGTTTTAATCTTTATAAATAAAGGAGACTTGACTTTACAAGGGGGCTGTCATCATATTTGGGGGTACTTGACAAAAAGTTTGAAAACCCCTGATTTGGTTATTTAATAAATATCGGTGTCTTTTAATGTATTGCATAAGCCATTCAAGGAATTTTACAGCCCTTAACTGATATCAAATTAGTTTTAATGCACAGCTTGAGCTTCTCATGCCCTATTGCTTTATTTTACAACAATGCAGAACATATCAGTCATTAAACTGACATTTATAAGTGAATGTACCGTAATCATAGTCACGAGTGAATCATTCATCACTCAAGTGTTATCCGGGTCACATCCAGCCAAAATCCTAACAAATCAGATCTGCCCCTTTATCACCTATTGTTTTGCAGAGAAAGTTCATTAAATGAACATTTGACTTTCCCCTTTTCTGTACTTTCCAGAACATCCAACACAGGAAGTATGCAAAGTGGAAGGCAGCCTACATCCACAACTGCCTGAAGAATGGTGAGACTCCGCAGCCCGGTCCTATTGGAATGGAGGGGGAAGCGTATGGTAAGTGCTGATATTATATCTGCTCCCCCAGAATGATCCTGTGACTCCCCTTAAGAAAATACACACCAGCTGGGGGGCTTTCCTTCAGGATTACTGAGTGGCTTTCTCCATGCTAGTCTGTTGTTTCCGAGTCAGTAAATGTTAGCACATTGTGTGCCTTATCAAAGTTCTGAAGAACACAGGAGATGACCGACTCACCAGGTGACCCTCCCCCTGCGAGTCAGCACAGGCTGCTATTTATGTAGTCATTATTTTAACAATCACAGAGTGGATCAGGGTTGCCACCCCTTTTAATAGTGTGAAAATTTTTCACTGTTGAGTAGCCTAACTATTTTACAGTCAAGGATAGTCATTAGGAAGGAAAGGGCTTAAGCATTATGTCAAGTTAGGGTTACACAGAGTCAGAACTGAAATGTCTTTAAAAATGTTATAGAAAATAAATGTAATATAGTACCTTGTAAACAAAACGTTGTTCCTAGACAAATTGATTTAAAAAAAAAAAGATAAAGTATGTCAGCTGTACCTAAATGGGTTTATAGGAGGTCTAAGAAAAGAATGTCAAACAGTAATAGGAAGTTACATTGTGGTGGCAGCAATTCATTTCTCAATACATTTGTGTATAAGACATCTAAATATTTTATTTCTCTTTTTCTGACCTTTCAGCATAATTGTGCATCTCTTAATTTAATTGTGGATGACCTGTAGCCAGTGTTTAGGACATTACATTCAACCAAAAAAAAGGAAAAAGGATGTTATAGTAATTTAATCAATTCACAGAACACAAATAGATTGATTATTGTTTAATATGTTGCTTATGTTCCACTATAAAAAAGCAATTTGAATGGTTAATTTATTAATTTTGTATTGAGTTACACAAGCCAAAGGTTTGGATTTGGACATTTGGAAAGGAAAGGTCATTCCATCCTCTTAAAGAAAGTGTTTACACAATAGCAATAGCAATACCAAACCCATTTCCTCTTGAAACTTTATTTAAATAAATGATCACCAGACGTAGCACACCACGGCCGTGCCAATAGCATATAGCAGGGCTATTCAGCTTCATCAAGAAGTGGGCCAAATGAAACAATCATCGGGTCAAGCCCGAGCTAGAATATTTTGTGAATGAAATCAGCAAAACAGTTATGTTATAAAAATAAAACATTTTATCGCTTTCTTAGTTTCTTTTATAACATTTTGTATTATTCATGAGAAAGATTCCCACCTAGGAGGAAATTCAGAAAAAATACAACTGGTTTTCAAAATTTGTCCATAATAGAGAGAATAAATCAGACGGATACAAGTTCTCCGTGTCTATTTAATAGTGCCCCTTCACATTGTGCTCTTTCTGTTTTGCTACAGTTTCATTGCATAATAAACGCACAGGTTGAGAGCTAATTGCATTCTTTAGTGTGAACAAGTAATTTTCATTCTACTTGGAACTGGTGGTTTTTGTCTTTTTTTTTCAGTTTGAATGATTCCAGGAGACTGTAAAAACTGCTTCACTGGTTTTAGAACTGAATGATTGACAGTTGACACACAGTGTTCATGCAATGACACATTTTCACAGCAAGGAAAGAAGTTTTGGAGAAATGTAGTGAAACAAAAAAACAATCTCAAGTAACTTTTTTTTTTTAAGCAGGTTGAATTCAAGTTAAATAGGCCTGGAATATAGCATATTTATAAATTAGAATATGCAAATTGAAATATTATGAATCCAGACATTTGTGAACACCTTTTGCAGTTAGCCAATTAAATTTTGAACCTCTTCAGTTTAGTTGCCCTTTATGCCCAGTGGCATGTAGGGCAGCAACAAAGGTTTGCCACTCCTGTCTGTTTTGGGCCAGCTTCTGAATGGTATCCCAGGTGTAGTTCAGTGCCTTCAGTTCTGCTTCCACTTTTCAATGGGTCTTCCCATTGAACTTCCCAGAGGGAACTTGGGTCTTCCTCTCTTTCGTTTACCCTCTGGTGTCCAGAAGGTGGTGATCTGGGTGATGGCATCTTGTTCCCTCTGGATGACATGTCTGATGGATCCATCGCCTTCTCATGATGATGGTGTCCATACTTTCTTGCTTGCACTGGGCGGGTAGTGATTGGTTAGAGATGGTTTTGGGCCAGAAGATTTTCAGAATTCTCTGGAAGTTCTTCGTTTGGAGGGTTGACAATTTGGTAAGGTTCGACAGAGAAACGTTCTCTGTCATTCTCCAACATTCAGAGCCATAAAGTAGGGTGGAAAGGACACAGCTCTGATACAGTCTCAGTTTAGTGTGGGTTGTATATTGTGAGGACCTCCACACATTGTTCAACATACTAAAGGTGTTTCTGGTGTTTCTGGCGGTTCTTGATGTCACTGCCTGCTTCTCCGTTGTCAAACGGTGCTGCCCAGGTAAATAAACTCCCCAGTTGTGGGTAGATCTGAGGGGTTGGGGGTTGTTCAGTGTCATCACCTCTGTTTTCTTAAAGTCTATGCTGTGCGTAGGTGCTAAGACGAGATGTTCTCTCCTGCATGTGCTGGTGAGTATGTGAAAGCAGCACCAGGTCGTCAGCAAAATCAAGATCTTCCAGTGTTGAGAAGAGAGTCCATCTGATGCCTCTTGGTTGGCCTTTGGTTGTCTCTTAGTTTAAACCAGTGTAATATTATCACCAACTATATGGTTGCGGTATCATGGTAAAAGCGCATCTTGTTTAGAAATGATGTGAAAGATGTGAACGTTTGACTGCAAGATAATGTATTTAAGATGGTTGTTTGAAAAGAATTTTTCTCCTTCATGTGCAGGTCAAAGTAGTGCTTGGCGGTGGGGTTTAGTTAGATCACTTTTCTCTCCACATCTGCTGGGCGTGCTGCTTTTGACCTGGCCTGCTCATGTCAGAGATGAAGTCATCTGTAGACTGAGCCGTTGGGACATACACATGCATGCACAGTATGTTTCTGTAGTATGTGACATACTCTTATAATGTCTGTATCAGCACTGATTTTTATTCTGCGCTAACTGTTTTATTTTTAACTGTTGTTAAAGCTCATGTAACAAGTGTTTTCTTCGTTATAATGGTATTTAAATTTTATTTCTTAAGCTTTACATCTAGCAGCTGGGCCCCTCGTGTTAAGTAGTGACCTCATGCTTGGTTATTCCCGCTAATGTGCAGCATTGCCAAAAGGGAAATGATAGCATGCTTTTTGCCTTGCGGAGTTTAAGCACCTTATCACAGTATCTGTCTCGTTCCATGTGTCCGTCAAATTGTCTTTTCCCCTAGAAAATCTATTGTAACAATATGCCAAGATGTTTATGTGCTGTATAACGAACACCAGACCTTGTTTGAGGTCAGACCTGCATTGGGTCAGCTGATTAACTGTTCGTTTTCTATTGTCCTCAGCAGTTAATCAAGTTCTTCCTGTGCATGTGGGATCCCAGTATGACAACTGGCACGTTCAGGGCATGTGATCCACCTTATTTTGCAAAGCAGAACTGAACTTTTTTCTGTGAATGTGCAAGAATTCCAATTCATATTGCTGCAATAGGTAAATAACTAGAAGAATAATAAAGTGCAATAAGCGGTAAAAGTATCTGTGCTACAAACCAGTGTGTTTATGATTATGATGCTAACACTTCACAATAACATCTCATTTGTTAACATTAGTTAATGTAGTAACTAACATTAACAATGAGCTGTACATTTGTTACAGTATTAATCTTTCTTAACTTTAGTTAATAAAAAAAACTGTTCATTGTTAGTTCACAGTAACTAATGTTAACAAATACTTTTGATTTAATAATGTGCTACTAAATATTGAAATTAACATGAACTAAGAAGATTAATAAATTCTGTAGAAGTATTGTTCATTTTTAGTCCATGTTAACTAATGTAGTTAATTGTGGATTACAATTAAGTTGTTTTAATGTTTTATATTAACATTTAATTTGTTCAGTTTTGCTGTTAAAGGGATAATTTGGGTTCACTGGTAACACTTAAAGCCTTTATGTATAAAGCATTATAAAGGTATTGTACGTTATAATGCATTATGTATCTTCTCATAAATAATTTAAACCAAAGTTAAAATGCATTATAGTACTTGCAAATTTGCAGATTGGTGGTTTGTCGTGTTTGTAACACTTTACAATAAGGTTTCAATAATGTTGAAATATTAATGTTAGTTAACTAATGGATAATTTCATTAGTTAACTAATGTTAACTAATGTTAACTAATGAAATTATCCATTAGTTAACTAACATAATGTTAGTTAATACATTAACTAATGTTAACAATTGAGACCTTATTGTAAAGTGTTACCGGTGTGACAATGAATAGAGAAGTATTATAATGTATTATAGTTGTTACAATTATTCATGAGACTATGCAATCAAAAATACTTTTATAATGTATTATGCATACAAGCTTTATGTAAAATCTTAACCAAGATTTTTGCTCTCTTTTTTTTTTCTTTTCTTTTTCTTTTTTTTTTTTTTTAAAGGATGGATGAGTGAAAATTCATTTTTGTGGTTATCAAAATTATGCCACATCTGCTGCTTGAACTTAACTTGGAATATTCCTTTAAGAACCATACTAGTGGTATTGTCTCCTCACTGAGTTTGCCTTTCCAACTTACGGGAATATATGCACGGCAAGCGCGCCCCGGGGCATGGGAAAAAGGCTTATTTGAAGGAAAGAAAACTGATCTGTAACAACTTTCTCAATTAGTATACTATTCCTAAGACTCATCTACAGTGTTTACACCAGTAGCTGTTCGTTTCCTGGAGCAGGCTTTGCACCCGTGCCATGACTCCATGGAAAGTAAAGGTCTCTTTACTTTAGCCCGTTGAGAAATTAAGGTCAAACAGAAATGGGCTCCGGTGTCAGGACAAGTACAGCTTGGAAAAAATGAGACGTTTAAAAAGTCAGTGAACAACATGCGGTAGACATGCTGAAATCATTGTCTACATGTCTCTCTTGTAGTTTTCAGGTGAATCTGTGGATTGCTGTATTTGAATTGGTTTGCATTAAGTAGATTATATAACCAAGTTTGGCCTAAATTGAGACAAATATAGCAGGCATGACCATATGTATGCATGTACAGTATGATTATGTATAATGTTTTAATTTTACGTAGCATGACTGATTGCAAAACGTGATTTGGACACGCTGCAAATTTAATTATTCCTTATAATGAACCCATTTTTGTCTTGCTAAAATGAAATCACCCATAACAGTTCTGATTGCTGCTAGTTTTTATTATTACAGCATCTCCCCCCATTGCAGTATTTCCTCAAATGTTGCATGCATGTTACAATTCTACAAAAGACTTTTCTCTTAAACAATTCCATCTGTTCACAATTTATCCATTCCCTCCCTATCACCAATTAGCACAGAATACATTTTTCTTTTAAGTGTAATGTAGGTCACAATTTTTGGCCGGCAGCAGTAGAGTTTGGTTGAGCACACCCTTTAAAATTTTTCATAAATCAGCTATTAGCACAGATCAATAATAAATAAAGAGACCTATTGGCAGAGAGAGCTTCCCTTAAGCCTCATGTTGACTTTTACAAATCCATAGTGTGCTAAAGCCAATGTTGGTTCCCACTCCATCACCTTCTACTTGCAGTATAAACAAAGGCCTTTCGGAGTTCGCAGTGTCTTCATTACTGAGAACTTTGATCCGTTAAACTTATTTTTAAAACTCTATTAATCTTTTTGGGTAGTGAAAGGTAGGTTCTATGTTATGGATTGGCGTTTAAAGGATTAGTTCACTTTCAAATTAAAATTTCCTGATAATTTACTCACCCCCATGTCATCCAAGATGTCCATGTCCTTCTTTCTTCAGTCGAAAAGAAATTAAGGTTTTTGATGAAAACATTCCAGGATTATTCTCCTTATAGAAGACTTCAATAGACCCCAAACGGTTGAAGGTCAAAATTACAGTTTCAGTGCAGCTTCAAAGGGCTTTAAACGATACCAGACTAAGAATAAGGGTCTTATCTAGCGAAACGATCGCCTCTTTTTTCTAAAAAAAAAAAAAAGAAAAATGTATATGCTTTATAAACACAAATGATCGCCTCGCAAGTGCTTCTGCCAGACCGCCTTCCGTATTCTTCAAAAAGCTTACGCTGTATGTCCTACACCTTCCCTATTCAACTTACTGAAAAAACGCCACGTTCGTTCCATAATTTGAATTTTGAAAATCGTTTCACTAAATAAGATCCTTATTCCTCGCCTGGTATCATTTAAAGCCCTTTGAAGCTGCACTAAAACTGTAATTTTGACCTTCAACCCTTTGGGGTCTATTGAAGTCTTCTATAAGGAGAATAACCCTGGAATGTTTTCATCAAAAACCTTAATTTCTTTTCGATTGAAGAAAGAAGGACATGGACATCTTGGATGACATGGGGGTGAGTAAATTATCAGGAAATTTTAATTTGAAAGTGAACTAATCCTTTAAGTATTCAAGTAGCTTTCCAAAACCAGTCACATCGATCAAAGTCCAGCAACAACTACTAACAAAATAAATCAGCTTATTTACTGTATCATTTTTGTCTTTCTTTTTCTTTTTAAGTAGCCTTTTCTTTCCGTGCTGATTTGTTAGACCGCAGTTGACCTTTAGTCCAGGTCCATAGGGCTCAACAATCTTTTTAGAGAAGATCAGGTACTTGGTTGAATTATGTGGATTACTCACATAGACAAAATGAACATTAATTTTCTATGTGCTGTGCAGTTTATGTTATACATGGTATTTATTTCCCCCATTGCTCTTAGGGAAAGCATGATATATATTCAGGTGTTCAGAATACTCTGCAGAGCTACAGCTTGTTTATGCATAGCTCAGCTCTTCATCCAGCCCCTCTGTGTGGATTATTGCTCTTAAGAACAGAAGGGATGGCTTTTTTGTGGTGCTATCACTCTGTAATCACAACCTCTCTTTTCACTATAGCAGTACAAAGCTATCTTGAGTATAGACTTTCATGGTCATAGTCTGCCAGCTTATGGCCTTATTCACAATTCCTCTTCTGCCTGCAGCATCGCTCAGAGAACAAAACTCTTCTCCAGGATTGACCAGGAATCCCCCTGATCTGTATCTGATCAAGGCCCACTGCACAGAAACCATATGAAGGCCATATTTTCATAAGAGCATAGTGTTTATTTGACTTGCCCCACCCTTATTATTTCACCAAATATTATGAAAACAAACCCCCTGACACATGTCTGGGGAAAGGAAAGTCATCAAAAAAGCATGTTTAAATCAACCAAATTTGGACATGTGTTTTTCATATGCTTCATTTACTTGTTCCTAGTGATGAAATGTTATATTGAAGTTTTACCTTGTTATTAAATGTTGCTGATGCAGGCAAATATATATCGTGCTAACCTCTAAACTGTGTTTTACTGTTATATAATATTTTTGCGAAATTGAATCTGCCCAGGGGCTTTAGAAACATTATGAATGTGGGATTGATGTTAAATTTCAAATGGAAGAACCCTGCCACAGTTTATTGAAATTTCTTGCTTTTTTCTTGTTCTATTTATTTATATTCATCACTCATTTTGGGGTGTCTTAGGGTTCAGTTCGCAGTTGATTGAAATGTATTCTGTGTCGTGACTGCTCTCATCAACTTATTCCAGGGTTTTGAGGGGGGAAAAGTGTCAAACTCAAATCAGATCACATTAAAAGTTCACTTGTATAATAGATTAGGCTGATAAAATTCCACATGTCTGAATTTCAATTTTTTAAGTAGTGTTTGTTTCACTGTGCTGCCAAATATTTCCTTAGTTACAGGAAATTGTCTTGGTTCTTTCAGATTGAAGCTACTTCATCAAAGGCTTGACTAGCAATGAGACTCATTTGTTCCACGATTTGTATTCATGTTAAAATTATGCAAGAAAATGCTGTGAACACAGACATCTTTTCAGCACTGAATGGGATAATGTGAGAAAACAGAAAAGCCTGATTAGTACTGGCAGCAGACTGTTCAGAGCTCCATTAGTTGTGGAAAAATGACTCTAGGAAGGAAAACTTAATTCGTTTTATCAGTACAATGTTTTTTTTTTAAAAAAAACTTTATGGGCACTTTCACAACAAGCTTAATGTTGACAGATCGCAGTGCTGTTTGCATGAACATATTCGCTTGTTTTTTCTGTTTACTTTAGATGATGAATTTGGCGCTGAGGGTGGTGGTCCTTCACAAACACCTTACGATCCACCCCAATCCCAGCCTTCTTTCCATGGCCATCCATCAAACCAACCCCCAGCATCCAATTTCAGTAATATTCAGATACCTCCTGGGTCACACGCCCCAGCCAATACACCTGCAGATATTCCCCATCCAGAAGGTAAGCAAGCTGAGCTTTAGTGGAATTAGTACTTTACAACCATCTGACAAGCTTCCAGTATACACTACTGTTCAAAAGTTTGGGGTAACCTTTTTTTTTTTTTGTTGAAGAATTTAATACTTTTATTCATAATAGATGCATTAAATTGTTTCAAATGAATGCTGTTCTTTTGAACTTTCTATTAATCAAAAAATCCTGGAAAAAATATTATGGTTGCCACAACAAATATTAAGCAGCACATCTGTTTTCAACAGTTATAATAAGAATAAATATTTCTTGAGCACCAAATCAACATATAAGAATTATTTCTGAAGGATCATGTGACTGAAGACTGGAATAATGATGCTGAAAATCCAGCTGTGTCATCACATGAATAAATTACAATCATTAAAATGGAAAAGTCATTTTAAATTGTAATAATATTTCACAATATGACTGTTTTTACTGGTTATTGATCAAATGAATGCAAGAGAATTCTTCTAAAAAAAAAAACATAGTCATATCAACCCCAAACTTTGAAACAGTAGTGTACTGTATGTGCACTTATTGTAGGAATAATGTTTTTATTTCAAGGGCTGTAACTTGTTTATGGATAGTCATGCATTTGATAACTAACTTTAAAATACAGTATTTAACATTTGAGTGGATCAAAAAAAGTTCATAAAAGTTGTCCTAAGAAACAGGTTTTAGGACAACTTTGATGAAAGGTTTTGATCCACTTCAAATGTTGACTAGTGTATTTGAGTATTTGCTCAATTTGTGTGAGCAAAGCAGCAGAATATGACAGAATGAATCACTGTAACACTGATTGTCATTCAATAACCACTCTAATCCCTTGACTCAAATATACAGGTTAGGAGGGTTAGGGTTATTCAGAGGGTTAGGACAGAGCTGTAGTGTGTTTGCTTTTATATTTCCCATTCAGGTTTCCTGTTTTCCTTTTAAAGAGCAAAAAGGCAGGCTGAGGGTCCTCATGAGGGGCATGTTTCCCCTGGTAACTGCTGTCCTGTGTGATTAGTACCTCAGCTTCCAGACACAGAAATGACTAATCTGCAACATGGCACCCCAGAAGTGCAACCACTTACTGTGATCATGCATAGCATGTACTCATTTCCTTGCTTGTGTGTTTGACTTCATGTCAGCCCTCGGACTCTTTAGATGAAACGGAATTGAACTTTTTTTTTTCAAATAAAATGTAGCTTTTATTCTTTTTTTTCCTAGGAAAGATTATGCTCAGCCATAGCTGTTAGCTCTAAATCAATTACAGTGGTGGACTAGTTAATTCATCCATTGCAGTTTTTCAACATCCTATCAGCCATGATTGCAAATGCAAAAGTGCATTTGTTTATGATCTAATGGACTTTTTCTCTTCTTTCGGAGCAGCACAGCCCGTCAAACCAGTGCCTGTTCCACGAGCTATGCCGGTGGTTGATCCTTCACTTCTAAACAAGACCCAGGAAGGTAAGCTTTTTGTGTGAAGAAGACGACGACTCTTTACTGAAAATCCAATCTCACTGAACCCAGCAAATAATCGTGACAGAAAGGATAGAACCTCATTTCACCGAAATGATGGATTTCATTTTCTGCTCATAATGCCAGAGGAAAAATCAGACATTGCACTGGCTTTTCTAAATAAATTAAGGCTTTATGGAAAGCAGATTCACGGTTTTGGCTTTCCATGGTGGGTGGGAATGGCCACAGATGAAGCTCAAAATGACTTTCCCTCACTACTATCCACTGCGTCACTGGAATGCGCCTTTAATAAGAATTAATGCTGATTGTGTCCAAAGCTAGTGTTGGTATTCAGTCTGCCAATTAAATAATTTGGCTAATGAGTGAGGTCATTCATATACAATGACTGGGCTTTATTGTTGCAATTGCCAGAAATAGAGCAGATTGAGAGATTTGCAGTGCAAGACACAATTTGTCCAGTTACAAATTTGAGACAACAAAAGGTGCTTTTCTAGCCCAACCAGTCATGTATACATTGACAACAGAGTATCATTTGATATTGTTTTGGCTAATTTAAGTATGTCTGCTATCAAAACCGGTGCACAGACAGGGACAAACAAGGAAGACAACACATAAATATTATATAATATATAATATTCATCATTAATACTGCATAACCACATGCCAAAAAAAAATCTACAACCTCAATATGAAAAGTTTGCAATGTCATACCGCAAATTGCATTTCTCGTCCTCTCTCAACCGTCAAGGTCTATCTATGACAACAGATCGACCATGACATTGTCTAATTGGTTTGAAGGGAAAGTCTGTGCCTCATAAGACACTAATTGGGGATTTGAAAAATGGCTCTGAAGGTGAGGTGATTTTTGCAGGGGTCGTCCTCCAAGAGTTGATCCGAGATCATCCTTGAAACCATGGATTAGAAACTTTTCAAGAAACAAAATCTTTTTTTTTTTTTTTTTTTTTTTTTGCAGAACGAGAGAAAATGGGGGGAATTTAGTATTATTTAATACTAAATCATTTTAATAAATAGTACTTATTAGTATTTTGAACTAGATTTTTATATTTAAGGTTTTATCTGAGCATGGAACCACCGAGCCATTTCTTTTTTTTTTTTTTTTAATTTTAGTCAGTGTTTTAGTAATTGTGCTTTTGTCATTTTTTTTATTAGTTTTTTTATATTTCTCTTTGGCTTTAGTTTATTTTTGTATAGTTTTATTCATTTTAATACTTGATTTCATACATAATTTTAATAATGATGACAGAATTTGTCAGTGTTATCACTATGTAGCTAATGTGAACTAATGTAGGACATCCAAGCCAACGTCACATTCTATGCTAGGACAAGATGGTGCTACACTGGTTGGAAACATGTAACTTCGATTGCTTATTTTAATCCAGTTTCACTGACACAGTTTCATATCCCCTTTAAACTTATTTAATTCAGTTAGTTGCCAAGGCAACATTTTTTCATCTAATATTTATATTTTATTTCAGTTTTATTTCAATTACTAATTTTTTATTTTTTATTTTAGTTAGCGATAGGATAATATGTAACTATATATACTGTATATGTTAGATTAGGTCACGTCTTTTCCTTAATTCTCTATGATTTAAGTGTATGATATTTTATCATTCTGAAACCTTATGCTTTATTATGTTTTTATAGATCAATTAAAAGACTTAACTTAATGAATTTAATCCCTTTTCTCAACCCACGCTATTTCTCAGAGTAGTTAATAGTGATCAATACTTTCAGGGCAGTGATTAAGAAGACCGCAAACAAGCTGATACACCGACATGCCCTCGAGATAACCACTCTACCTGCACCAACAATAACAAACCTATTACCAATTACAACAAATCCCAAGGTGGATCATGTCACTACAGTGTAACTGGGAAATGCGTCTTAGTTAAAAAACAAATCCTGACGGAACAGGACCTGTACTTACCAGTCTAAAGTCCTAATCAAGTCTTCAAACCTGCTGCAGTAACATTCTAAACAAGTCCTCAAATGTTCATTCTAATTCATCTTTGGTTATGAATTCTGCATTCTTTTCAAATGATCAGCATATACGTAGATTCATATTTGTAAATGTATGACACAAGGATGAACCAGTGTGTGTCCCATAGAAACTTCTGTTCCACATTTCACCCCCTCTACAGCCAAAATAAAAGTCAACCAAGGTCTTAACATTACCAGTATAGTAACTTGTTGAAATGTTCTTGAAATCGAGCATCTGAGTTGAGACAGCTCTGTGGTTATAGTCTTCCCAGTCTGTGTGTATACTTTAGTAATCGAGGTGCAAGCAATGCTTTCGAATGAGACAAAAATGTATTATGGTTAAATATTAATACTGGAGAGGAGACAGGATCTAGAGATCTTTTTTAGGTTCCCAGAAATGCTGTACCTAAAACTGTTTTGAAAGCTCACAAGTGCTATGGTGGTCGTCTCTGTCCAGTTCATTATTTGGTTCCCGCATTATGGATTCAGCTCAAACTGTCACTCAGAGTGTCATTGTGAGAGCCAGCATAGTTTACATTGTGGTAAAGGCATTCGTGCACCATGACTATAATATTTCAAATGCCCACTGGCAAATGCCTGAAGTTAAGTATTCATAAACTAGCCCAACCTCAACTCACCCTATAATTTAATGTGCTGTGGGGCACTGGAGAGACATGCATGTGTGAAATGGGTGCATTGCAGAATTTTCCCCTGGGAAATATTTGGTAATATCTGTATTTGTCTCATATTATATTTATATCGTTTGTATATTCACTATTATTTTATAAATAGCTTACTACTACTAATGTAAACTAAAATTCAAACATTTTCTTATGCTCGCCATGGCTGCATTTATTTGATCGAAAAACAATAAAAACAGTAATAAAGTGAAATATTATTACAATTTAAAATAACTGTTTTCTATTTTTAACACATTTTAAAATGTAATTTATTCCTGTGATGGCAAAGCTGAATTTTCAGTATCATTAATCCAGTCATCAGTGTCACATGATCCTTCAGAAATCATTTTAATATGCTTATTTGGTGCTCAAGAAGGCCTGATCGATTATGGCAAAAATCACAATCACGATTATTTTGGTCAATATTGAAATCACGATTATTTAACACAATTATTGGTGGGTGAATGATCAAAGTCTTATTTCATGATATGAGTAGTTTAAAATGTCAGTGAAATTTCACAATTATCGATACTTCAGGAAAAACGAATACTAGGTTAATTAATGTAAGTAAAAAGTCCTCAAAACTGTTACAGAAGACAAGCAAACAGTCAGCAATACAATAAGAACAAAGAAACTAATTACAAACAAAACTTATAAAAATACAACAGAACAAAAATACAAATGAAATAAACAGTGCTTTAGGTTTTTCAGGAACATGTACTAACAGTGATATTCAGATAAGTAATAGCCTACAACAGAAATTGAATAATCAAATGTAAAATATCACTGCTGTATACATTAAAAATAGGCTAATCCTTATTAACACTATAAAAGTTATTCATTCAAGAGCAGTGAGTGATTTTATCTTTGTCTTTTGTTGTTTGAGTAACAATAATGACTGCTTGCAGGTTTATTAGGCTGCTGTCACTTTTTACATTTACTTAAGACATAACCAACTGTGTTTACGAGGACACTACCAAAACTGCATTTTTTTTTTTTTTTGTTGGCTATTTGATCGTTGAGGCGTGAGACCGAAGCCCACAGTATACTTTGCTTATGCGTGTTTGGCTCTGTCTCGGAGCGCGCTCAGAAAGATGCCTGGGGAACATTGTCTCTTTCACAGCATAATTTGCTTTTAATGACACTTTAATACCAAACACGTCCCACAGTTTAGCAACGGTAGACTGCATTTTACAACACTTGGCTTAGGGAGGAATGAAAGCGCACCGCTGTGGAGGAAAGGAAGGTGCTCTGGATGGAATGCGGCAGCTGCACAATAATCGTTTTATGTTGATTATCCTGTTTTCGTAATCGTTGGAAGCCAAAATCGAATTCGAAATATCAATTATGATTAATCGCACAGCCCTACTATGTTGAAAACAATTGTGCTGCTTAATATTTTTGTGGAAACTGATACACTTCCAGGATTCTTTGATGAATAGAAAGTTCAAACAAACTACATTTATTTAAAATATAAATATTTTGTAAAATTATAAATGTATTTACTGTCACTTAATAAATTTAATGCATCCTAAATAAAACTAATAATTTCTTGTGCTCTTTACAGGAGACTTGCGGCTCACACCAGAAGACTTTACTCGGGCTCAGAAGTACTGTAAATATGCAGGCAGTGCACTGCAATATGAGGATGTGGGCACTGCCGTCCAGAATCTGCAGAAGGCCCTGAAGCTTCTAACCACTGGCAAAGAATGAAACCATTGTGCTGTCCCCCTTAAAACCACTTTATCAGAGATCTGGCCCAGATGAACTGAAAAAGGGCCATTTCCCCAGCCCCATCTGTATCAAAAAGAGACACTCCACAGGACACCCCCACATCACTCAATACAACATCTGTTTCAGTCATATTGGATGTCAATAGCTTTTCATTACTAGACTCATGGGACAAAGATGCGACACTAAAAAAAAAAATCAGGTGCATGTGAAAGATCTTTTCAAATTCTGAGGAGTTAATACATTATTCATGGTTTGGAGTTTTCTGGCTTCATAACAATTTGGTTAGATATGCATGGACATGACAGCATGTCTCAAGATATCTATTAAACAAGAACTCTCATCTTTACCTCAGACTCTCTGAAACATGAGCTTTAGAGTCACTTTGCCCTTAAAGGGATAGTTCACCCAAAAATGAAAATTCTGTCATTTACTCACCCTCAAGTTGTTCCAAACCTGTGTGAGTTTCTTTCTTCTAAAGACAAATAAAGATATTTTGAAGAATGTCAGTAACCAGACAGTTACGGTAGCCATTAACTTCCATAGTATTTTTTTCCTGCTATGGAAGTCAATGGCTACCGTCAACTGTTTTGTTAACAACATTCTTCAAAATATCTTCTTTTGTGTTCAGCAGAAGAAAGAAATTCATACAGGCTTGGAACAACTTGAGGGTGAGTAAATGACAGAATTTTCATTTTTGGCTGAACTATCCCTTTAACTACCTTTACTACTTTCCGTTTGCTTCTATGTATATGCTTAAGGTGGAAGGATTCTGCTGTTAGTTTACTTAACAGTTTTCTGCCATTAGTAAAGCGTTCTTATGATCAACAATAAATCTTTTTTTGACTCTTACTTGACTTTTTTTTTTTTTTTTTGGTCATTTGCAGTGCATGTTTTCCTTTGTATAATAATCCTCATGAAAAATGAGCATTCACAAGTCATAAGTATTCCTTAATTTGCTTTTTGGTGCTGGAGTATTAAATGTAGTTCTTATATGCTGCTTAATAAGGTGTATGCATTGCATCATGTAAACAGTAAGCACTGCACACATCCAATTAGAAAATTAATGAGGATTATAATAGTGTTAACTGGCCTCTGTACAGACAGCCTTAAATCAGTCAATTAAAAAGCCAAAGCAATTGGACCCATTTGCACAGTTTGACTAAATTAAATTAGAAAGACTGTCATTTTCTCCTTCACTGTCATTAATGCTTTGTTCATATTTGAATTATTCCAGATGCCAGTTACAGTAAGAATCTGTCACAGTAAGTATTCCCGCAGATTGAAATGTGGGTGTGCTAGTACATTTCAAAGGCACTGAAGGTGATGGGTAATTTTTTTATTATTAGGCAAAACCCATTCAGCAGTATGCATGAATGATCTTGGTCAGTTCAGCGTGCATATTCAGGAAGCAATTAATTACAATAGATAGTTCCTGTTGTTTTCTGCCCAACTTGCGATTCTTGCGGTTGAATTAGCAGTGTCACTGTTTTCCTCTCTCTCCACTTTTTAGCCTGAAGTGTAATAGAAAGGGCATTGCACTTATCTGGAAGTAGAATGAGCTATCACTGCATGCATCTGCATTTGCCTGAATCCTTTCCTGCCTCATTGCGGATGCAAATGAACATCACCTGGGATTTTCCATCCTACCTGTCTTACTCCTTTGTACTCTGGTTTAATTGGCTTAAGTGAATTTACAAAGTAATGTATTGCTTCTGAAAAAAAAATCCATCTAGGACTGCATATCCATTTGACACTACAGAGGGTTAAACCATAATGCATCTGACAATACCATTTTGTCCATTCTGAGGAACTACATTCTTCAGATTTCATGACTTTGTAATCTCTCTTTAGTGTTTAAAGTGTGTTTAAGGGTATTGACATTGACGCGCACAGATAAAGTTTATTACTTGATCGCTATCAGTGCTGTGGGAATCGAGAAACCTGTTCATCTTTTTTTTTCTTTTCAGCGTTATCATTAAAATTCACTATGTTTTGCATTGGCCATTGAGTAGAATAAATGAGTAATTTGTGAACAGCAAAGCATTTGGAAGGAACATACACATCTAATTTCTGGCTCTTTAGTTGTTTTACATTCAAAATCTTAGCCAAGTTCCTGTGTAATGGTGATAAAACGTCATTGTGGCTGTAAATCTCAGTACTAAACAAAACATATAAATGTAGCTAGCCTATAATAAATGTCCATGTTATTGTGTATGGGTTCTCACACCCGTAATAGATCAAAACCTAACAGTCCCCTACAGAGACACGCTATCTGATTCAAAGAAATCATCCAAATAAACTGACAAAATGTGTAGTATTATCATTCATACATCAGCTCATAGGCTTGTGATAAGCAGGAATTGGTTATAACTACATTACCTGAAATTTATGTAGAGCATGATATTTGACCTGAATGCTAAAATGTAAGTATCTGAGGTACATGCAAATACAGTTATCCGACTTGTAGGAACTATCTAACTGGAAGATCTTCTCTGACGTTGAAAACAAAGTAGCTAGCATGGGTGACTGAGGACAAAATCATTTTTACAGTCGTTTTATAAGGTCTCTAACAAAATACGATAATCATTTGTTGATGGAAATATAATTACAAAATTAGTTATAGTTGTATTTTTTAAGCACAAAAAATCAAATGAAAGTTTTAAAGTGTTTACTTTATTATTGCATATATTTATTTGCAGATATAAGTAATTATACATATCTTAGTGTTGAATATAATGGTGATTAATTGTATATAATGTAACATTTCTTACATAATTTAGGTTTGGTTAAATGTAAAATTATGCATAATATACAAAAGTATAAATATGCTATATATATATATACATACACACATATATTTATATATATTCACTCGAAAATAGAAAATATTCTATATTCTCTATAAATTTTGTATGTGTTCTTTTCACATACAAATGTATAAATATAAGTGTGTGTGTGTAAATATGTGTTACTTTTAATTAGACATCGTTATTTGCTGCTATTATCGTATTTAATCCCAGGTACAATGCTTAACAAACACTAATGCAAAGTATTCATGTTTTCTTTATTTATTTATTATTTTGGGGGTCTCCTCGGGATTTCTCTCACTGAAGGGTGGGGCTCTTTTGAGAACTGCCTCCAGCGGTTGGACAAGCACAGTTTTGTCTAGTAAACTCTTGTTAACGCTTTACCCAGCATCTGTCTGCTCGGAGAACAGGTTCATCTATCAAAAATAGAAATTGCACTTGGTTTAAGAATATCTCCGATGATGATATGTCTTTGCTAAGCACTGGCGTGGCGCGTGAAAGTTGATGGTGGGCTGCCTCTCAAAGTTCTCTGAAGTTGTTCAAACAGGAGAAGAGATATAATGGTTCTTCAACGAGACGAGCTTCAATGAAATAATGTAAGTAACTTTTTTAACTTCCCATGTTTCTTTGTGAAATGGGATATTCGGACTGTAACTAAAATAGATACTTATTTTGGTTTTCACTGTCTAACTTTCGCTGGGAATAAAGGTCTCTGATTAGTTTTTGTGATAATAGAATTTGACCAAAAGAGATTGACATTTTCAAAATGTCGTCTAAAATTAATCGTAATAATAATTTAGAAACTGTGAGACCGCTGCGTGTTTTATTTATATTTTTATTTTGGACAACGTTGATCAACTCATAAATGGAAAGCTCACATAATCTCCTTTGTTTGTGTAATTGGTGTAACGTTATTGTGCATATTATTGTTGCATTTTACTTACTGCTTTTACTTAGAACAGTGAAATATCCATAGCCCGAAAGAATGGGTGTCGCATTACAATGTTGGTGGGCAGATGAATTGCTTATTGGACTTTTAGATGACCGCAAATAAAACTGTAAACAACTGAACAGTATTTAAAATGTCTACGTCTAAATTATAGCTTCCACTCATAGTCTGCGTCTCTCAACTATAGTGAGCTGCCTGCCTACACATATAGCGTTTTTGGGCATCATAGACATCTGATGCTCGACTGTCTACTTGATTTTAAGGCACAACCAATGAAGTAGGTTCATGTGGAATTTCTTATGTCATTAGATGAGATGAGCTCATGTCAGAGAAAAATGAGAGGATGATGAATATTTAATTTACCTGTAGTGCTGACAGCTGTGGCGTTTCTGAAGTTAGTGAGGTAATTCAAATCTGTTGAAGTCTTGATGACTTTCAGTTACTTCTAAAGGTTTAATGATGTAATTCATTTTTACAGTTTTATATTTAAGAATTCCTATTACTATTATTTTGCATTATGATTTTCTAGAGTCTTAGACTTATGAATACCAGAAGGCACTGGTTTTCCAACTCATTTTTGCCATGATGAATCAAGTTCTTTATGCTGTTTGCAGGGTCCCCTGAGTCGCTGACCCCATTCATGTGTATTTACATATGCTTTACAGTCTTCTATAATGTCATGTATTACATGAATTTTATATAATGGTCTAAATAAATATCCTAATGCTGATCACTATGACAACAAATGCTCCAACTTACACAGATGGTGTGAGACTGTTTATTTAGGGCTGAAAAAAATGTAGTAACATTCTGATTTGTAATAATTTATTTCAGGGTGTTGACTGACTTACATTCCTCTTAGATAAGATTCCCTTCTCATTTAAAGGGATCGTGTCACTTTTAATGATATTATTTCACCATTGTGGCCTACTAAAGAATGCAAATGATGGCATGTTGTGGTTGTTTAATAAAATATGAATTCAGGGCCCTATCCATTGTTCTGCTGGCTGATTCTGCCTTCGCCAAACTGCACTGTGGGCTGCAAATAGAGATCTCCATTATCTTCCGACAATGGTTGTTGAAATGAAACAAGATCTCGGGACCTCACACAGGATCTTGTAACTTCACACACTTCCTAGTCTTGGCAACAAAAGCTTACAGACTTAGGTGTTATTAACCATAGTATCAAATGAAGCATTGCGATAATCTCATTATAACATACTCAGTCTCAGATGGATGGAATTTTCCATTCATTTGTTATAATGAAGACATTTATCACCTTAATCCTAATGCCGACGAACAATGGCCAATTACACAAATAATGTCTTCATCAGAATAACTTATGAGGTCTCTAGTGGTTATCATCTCCCGCTGGAATCATCTTTTTCCATGAACTTCGGATAATGGCTCATTAGAACTCGCATTCTTGGAAGCAGATGTCAGACCAGGGGTTGTTTATTGATGTCCAGTTTAAAATTTTGAATGTGTTTTGTAGTGAAAAGTAACAGATATGTGCAGTGGATTCATCTGAGATTGATTTTATAGATTGGTGTGACATTCTTTGTAAACCAAAGTTTCTAGTTAGAACCAGAAAAGGTTTTACAGCTTGATGCAGAAGGAGAACTGTTTTAAGAACTTTTTATTCTTTAGTTCTTTAGAAAACCATCTATGTTCTGATGCTTCAGAACTCAGAAACCAATATTCTGAGATATTTTTCATAGATGAAACATCAAGAATGTTTTTTTTTAATCTCTAAAGAACCACAGCCAACTTAAGAACCCTATAAAACAAAACATGTTCTAGATAAAAGAGGGTTCTTTTCTGAATCTATACTACAAAGAACCATTAAAGAACCTTTACTTTTAAGAATGTTGTTTATCAACTTCTTTTTCCAGTAAAGCCCTAAACATTGGATTGCTCAGAAGCACCATTTTAAAGTTGAAGACTGATGCTGATAGTTTCACTCAAGTAGCTTCTGCTAGAACAGTCTTTTTGTATGAAGGAATAAGAGCAGGGACACCTGGGCATTAATCCATAAAGTCCATTATTGTGGATCTCAAGCACCAACATAGTGACCCATTCTGAACAGGTTTTAGAGTGCAGTAGTTGCTTTTAACGTGATGTATTGTAGGTTTTATCGTATATGTCAGTATCCTTACCTCTCTTTGAACATGGAAGGACATTGGAGTTTGTGTATTGTAGGGTTAAAAATCATTTGGCAATGTTCCTCATGTTCTTCCAAACCGGTATGACTTTATTTCTTCTTGACTTTATCACTTTGTGGAACACAAAAGAAAATATTTTGAAAAATGTCAAAGAAAGTCACTGGAGCTCAATGAGTGTTTCAATTTGTGTTCTTTTTTGGGTGAACTATCCATTTAAGTTCCGAAAACTGCTCTAAGAATGAGAGTAGTTTTAAGCATTGGCGTATTCTTTCTTTTAGATACTGCTTTCTGTATATCTACATTACTTTTCAATGTAGGGCCTATACTTCTGTTTATTTTAGCAGCTATGATATTTTATTTTACATGCATGAACTATGCTCTAACAGTCCACTTCAATAGATAACACACTAAATATAAATGGCTCTCTTATGGGTTTTTTTTTTTTTTCAGTCTCTAGTTTCCTGTCATTTCAAGCTATGCGTTGTAAATAGTGGTGTACCTCTTTGAAAACCTCACAGTCCGTGATCTTTTTCAGCAAACTTATTATGGCTGACGTGGGAGAGTGATTAGTCATTATGTAACGGGGCAGTTTTTGCATGGCTGCGGTCACTGTTCTGACAAGAAAAAAATGGTTTCCATGCCACAAATACATAATTTAAACCTTCAAAGTTCTCCCAAATTATAGACGCATGAATAAAGATATTGTGCTCCTGTGTGTGAGAGAAAGTGAGAAAAGCTTATGCATGAAGTTTATGCCAAGTGTTTAGAATCAGTGACTAAGAAAACCAGAAAGCAACAGCAGTTCGTGGTGCAAATAAAATCGAATGCGTTACGTCAAAAGTTGATACCGGCCTTAACTGCAATCCATTTAATGAAACCTCTAATGCAATTGTGGTTTTTGTGTATTTACACTATACTAAAATTACATATAAGTAATAAATTAAATTGTGGTTGTGTTTCAAAATTTAATTTGCTAAATCTGATTGGCAGGATTTCGTTCATCAGCGGTCGGTGGTGGAGATGGAAGTTCCAGAATGCTCTCACAGTTTTCCTGCTGCAGATCTTCTTTTTGACTACAGGTAAAGGAGCTCTACAGTTACAAATGTAAAATGTTATAATGCAAATAGTGTGTTATCTGGAAATGTAATCCATAGTTATATTCTGAACTGATTTTATATGTATGTTGCTCATCATGCTAATCAACATTGCTTCCATCTCATTAATTCACCTTTTTTTCCCTCTCTTTAATGATTTATTTCATATTTTCAATTGCTTTCTGGCTTATTTCAGTAATTCTCTTATATATTGTCTTCTTTAATATATGTACATGTTTTAAACTTTCTCTCAGCTTCCTTACATTTGGATTTTGTCACATTTCTTGCTCTTTACCTTTATCATGCTTTTTAAAATCACCTTTAACATGCTTTTATTGTCTTTGTCCTTGAATTCTGAATCTGTAGGCTTAGAAATCACAACTGTTATACATGAAAAACATCTCAAAGTGTTAAAATACAATGTCACAATCAGTTTAGTGTTGAACAAAGATCCTCCATATAATCCTAAATCTATAAATAAAACATGAGATCTGATTGCCAGCTCTGTCAGTGGTCTGTCAGTTTGCATTGGATGGTTAAACTGTGCACCGTGCCTGCTTCTGTTTGTAGGCCAGCCATTACGCACAACATTTGTAGTTGTTTTTGTGAAGCTGACATAATCTCTGTTACGACAGTTTCCCCTGAGATGGAGTTATTATTCGGACGTGTTATTAATGATTTCAGCACCAAAGAAAACATGGATTTGCTCTTAACTGGCAGCTCGAATCCTTAATCGGTCTGCTGTTGCTGAATTTAAGTTCCTTGTGAGCTGCATATGAAAAGCATGTGTCTTTTTAATATTAGTCGCATACCGCAGCTCGCCTGATTTGTTCGTACTGTTATATTGGTCCAAGTAGGAACGTTTACGGTCGTTGGATGCCTGTCAGAAATGGTTTAGAGCAAAGATCAGATTTAATGCTGGGAAATTTCTAAAGCGCTTTAAGAGAACAGACAACCGAGAGCTAATACTCTTTCGAAACAACGAAATTCAATTAATTTGAGCCATGGCATAAACAAATAACGGAATAATGTTGTGCGGAGAAGGCCAAGAGCAATTTCGAACATCATTTGAGGACGGTACGCCTCTCATAGGCATTCTAGGCCTCATTTAAATCACGCCTAAATCAAATGTTGCTCAAACTTGGAAAATTTTTGATGAAATAACTTGTTGATTAGATCTGATTTGTCTCATTCTGTAAACAACGCGCACAGACTCTAGATTCCAGACAGAGGATCTTTACTGTCCTAGTAGTGCAAGAGCTTGTCATTAAAACCAGATGTGATTATGGCCCGTGGAGGGAACAACCCCGTTGTCCATAAGTTCACAATATGCTTTTGTTGTTTGTTTTCATACCGAAACCGCAAATGTACACACAACATGTCACGTGTTTGTTCTAGGATACCCTTATTTTTCTGCCATGCTTCATAAGCCAAGGAGCCATGGGTGTGTTTATAGAGTTTAATCTCTCTGGATCTTTGTAGAACAGCTGCTCCGTGTTGATCAAGAGCAGCGCGTTTAAATGAAGGACTCAGTTAAGGAATAGTTCCCCCAAAAACTAAAATGATCTTAAGCACTCTCTGTCATGTCATTCCAAACCTATATTGCTTTTTTCTTCCTTCCATAAAACACAAAATGAGATGCTGGGAAGAATGAGCGAGCTGTTTTTTTTCCCCATACAAAGTCACTTCACAACAGTGCTTTTATTTTATTTTATTTTATTTTATTTTATTTTATTTTATTTTATTTTTCCCTGTCATGAATAAGAATACAACTTGTACATGACTTTTATGATACATTTAGGATGCTTCATTTTGTCCTTTAAATACTTTTTAATTTATTTATTTCTCTCTTTTTTTTGGAAAAAGAACAGCTTAGACATTCTGCCTTGCATCTAATTTTTCTTTTTCATGAAAGAAAGAAAGAAAATAATGCAGGCATCTAGGATGACAAAGAGGTGAGTAAATGATGACAGGATTTTCATTTTTTGGGTGAGCTGTTAATTGACTTTTGGCAGATAAATGCGGCACACCTGAGGTACAAAGACAGCAGGTAAACTGCCAGGAGAGTGAGAGAAATGAGACACTTCAGGATTAAAGCTTTCACAAAATGTGACGCTGCTGAAAGGGCTATTTTTAATCTCCCGGGTCTTTTTTAGCCTGAGATCCGTGTATCTGACATTCCATCTTTTGGCATCTTTCCTAAGCGGCCTTCTTCTAAAAGGACATTTTGAGATCAAAGCTCTTCTTTTCTCCTGTATAATCAGGCATTCTTTCATTGACCTTCACTTCATCAGCAGTCACTTCACAACACTGCTCAAATCCCATCATATCAGCAGCTTATTTGTTTGTTTAGTTAGTTTTGCCCTGTCATGAATAAGTGTTTATTTTTGGGTATCTCTATAGTGCAAGAAAATAATTAAATGAAACAGGTGCCTTTTTCAATTTGACAAAGTGATTTTAAGTGTTACTTTTATAAAATTTTAGAGTAACCATGAAACAGAAGTTGTGACCAACTTTACTTCAGTATTGTGACGTATTTTTCAAGTGAAACGGAATATTAAATTAGAAACATAGAGGGCGCGGCTTGTTTTTTCCGGCTGGGAATTGATTGGATCTAGAAAAGTGGGCATTTTTTTTGTTTGTTTGTTTTGGTGAATCAACTTGCACGGATGAATTGCCACCACAAGACTAGTAATGCGCACTAACAAAGTAAATAGGGTCAATTTTAAATTTCAAGACTTTAAAGTGTTTGAGAAAAAATAATGTAAATAAATTGCATTGTGACATCACAAGTTAAATGAATATATTTGAATATGTGTGTAATACAAGGCCGTAACCATGTCTAGAACCAATTTTTTTATAAAGCATAAAGAAATAGAACAGTGAAGGAAATTCTAGTTCTAATTCTAGTTGGGAAATAGTCATTTTGAACTATTTGCAAATAATATTTGCATTAATTTGCATTAAAATATGTACACATGTACTTTTATTTGTATGCCTAATATGTCAAAAATGTAAAAAGTTTTTGTCTCGTCACATTCATTACATGAATCACATAAATGTATATGTTCAATTCAAAATGGCCATATTTGAGGAAAAAAGTCGAGTAGTTTGCATCACTGGATGTTACTGTCGTTTAACATTTCTATCGTAAAACAGTTGACATGTATAAAAATGTTTCGCTATTTACATCTTACCTCACTCTCTTTCAACGTTAAACTGACATTTCGTGTTGGAATGCACGCTCTGCTTCTGTGAACAGTAAACCCCGCCTACTTTGATTTGATTGGCCATCTCAATCATTTTGACATTGACGAGCGCTGTTAGACAGCTGAGGCAGACCAGACTACAAATGTAACTTTTAAACCATGTTATCACCCTAACAACATATAGCACTGCCGATTGGAGTGCAAGAATTTCAAATATTGGGGGGTGGGGACAATTTGGCCATTTCTAATTATTGAGGGGGACCTCAATGTCTATGGTGGATATGGCCCTGGTGTGATATAATTCAAATATAACAGGGTTGACAATACAGTTTCATTTGATATTACAAGTTACATTATAAGTTCAATTCATTTTATTGAAATGTTTAGAAAAAAATCTATAATCAATACATAGTGAAAGCTGTTACCAGCTATTCGTTTTTAAGACATTTTTTACATATGAAAGAGACAAATGGTACCTGTTTTGTAGAATGACCGGCTCACTAGTAAGTAAATGACATTTGAGTGGAGTGATCCATGTCTTGTTTTGTACAGTTTGTGCGAATAAGATCATTAAAAAAGGCACGTGACGTGTTTGGTCCCTCTGACGCAGTATTGAGATGAACCCGTCCTGGGTGGGAACCAGGATCTGAGCAGCACATCATGCTTTGCCAGGTTAGATCTGTGGCTTCTGTAGCACAGTTGGTCGGGCCTCTTTTTACTGTGGCCCACTCCGACAGCTTTGCACACATCTATAAAACAGCAGGATATTCCAGTAGCGTGATTCCGTCCAATAGTGATTTCAGCCTCTTTCTGCAAAACACTCACAGGCCACTTGTCAAATGCTGATCCCATTCCTTGCTTGTTCAAACCCCAGGCATGATGGCGGAAAGAATGATCTTTTTTCCCCTCACCTCTTTCCTTGTTTTTGCTGGACAACCATTATGAATTTTCCACCATTTTCTGTCCCAGGTGTGTCGATGGGGTCTTGTTTGTGGCGGGTTTTGTAGTGACCCATTTCAGACTGGTTTGACATTTTGATTTGTGTGGTGTATTTGATCCCCCAAAAGGGACCAGAAGAATGCAAATGTGTAGAAACCTTAGCTTACACTTCAATAAAATGGGTCTGCTATACATTTACGAAGTGTTGTGAAATGAAATAAAAAATGAGGTAGTTATAAAATGTATTTAAATCTATTTAGTTTAATTGTTTTATGCTTTACAACTAGCAACGATACAGCCAAAGATAATTTTGCCTTGGAGCCCTAACACATAATGTGTTATACTTTATTACATATTTTCCCTTTTCTTGACTTATTTAGTTTCATTTAAATTTGACTTGAATGCTGGCACAGAGCTATGGGAAGCAAGCAATTTTCTAGTATTTTTTTTCATTAAGAAGTTATCCGTTAATTTTATTCAATCAGAAAACTCGACCCGAGGCACATATAACACTTTTGCAAGAATTGTTTGTCCAATTTAGTTGTGTATGTCAGGAATTTGTATCCTGATGGCTTTTTTAGAGTTCAGTAATGTTTAACTTTCTGCAGCGTAGTCTGTTGAGCGTTTTAGTTTGGGCCCGACTTAATAAGGCATAAGAATACTTAAGTTGGTTTAAAATAAGCTTTAAAATAAGCTAAAACAACAACATTAACAACTGCTTTGCTTCCTTTGAACAACCAGGGTTCCCAATGTCTTGAAAAACTTGGATCTGAGGCAGAAAAGTCATGTAAATTTTTCTAATTCCATGGGCATTTTAATATATTTTATGAATATACATTTTCTAGTTTTGCCAAGCTCTAAAATATTTTATGTAGAAATTGTAAGTAAAAAAATATTTTTAAAAACCCTTATTCTTAATTCGTATCCAGTAAATCACAAACAACTGAAAGAGCCATGACATTTATACCAAAAAATGTATACCAAATTTTGTTAGAGAGTAAACAAATTTCGTAATTTGCAAAAGTAGTTGATAATGGGCATCTTTTGATTCTGTGAATGCTTTGAGTCAGTCTGACCACTTCTGACAGAATCAGAAAAAAGGGAAAATTGTGTAGTTTTGGCATCTTGACAGTTTGGATTGAATTGTAAGTGGTCTGCAATCCAGCCTCTGTATTAACTGTCCACTCTGCTGAACACAAGGCATGTAATGACTCAGGTCTCTGAAGAGAGCTCAGTCTGTGGTTTAGTTTGTATCCCCTTAAACAGAAGATCATTGCCCTTTCTTGGGTGGATGTCCTTTATTCATCTATTAGAAAGCAATTCTCAGGATTAAAGTATACTCCAACTGTATTGTTCCCTACCTGGAATCTGTATAAACCATCAAATCCCAAATTTCCAGTTTCTCCAGAGGTTTGATTACTATACCTGTGAGTTTAAAGTCAACTACTATGGATACTCTTTTTTTTTTTTTTTTTTTATGGCCTGTGCTTGGATAATTTTCTTTATGCAAAGAGTTGTACAATTTCATGCATGAAAATTCAATTGGTTGTTCTCAACAGTATCATTCCTGGAAGGGAAAATTTGTTTTTTCAGCAGAGAGGAAAAATCTTGTGAAATATTAACTTGGAGAACACATTGTAAACCATTTAAATTAGTTTGTTTTGGTTAACCCTCAGTAATGTTTGTTTACATACATCAAACTTGTCCTGAGAAAGCCACTGCATCTTGAGAAAGCTTAATCGCTCAGCCCTGCTCAATTTGCCAAAAAGTGGTGCGGTTTTTGCTTATGTGCTGTTCGGGACAGCATGAACGGAGGCCATTGTCTCTGAGTCAAGTCTTTTTCCAGTGTGTTGAAGTGTTTATATCCGAGAGTTGACATGAGGGATCTGAAAAGGTTAATTCACCCAAAAAAAAAAAAAAAAAAGTCATCATTTACTCACCCTCATGTCGTTCCAAACCCATAAGACTTTCGTTCATCTTCAAAACACAAATGAAGATATTTTTAATGAAATCTGAGAGATTTCTGTCCCTCCATTGACAGCTATGCAACTACCACTTTGACGCTTTAAAAAGTTCATATAGATTAGATAAAACTAATCTATATGAATTGAGGGGTTTAGTCCAAATTTTCTGAAGAGACACGATCGCTTTATATTACGAACAGATTGAATTTAGGCTTTTATTCACATATAAACATTGATCGGCGAACACAAACAGAAGCTCAACTGTACTTGCTTGATGCGTGAGAACAAACCTCATTGGTTCTTGCAGAAGCTCAAACATGCTGCGTAACACACGAGAATGAACCTCATTGGTTCTCGCACATGTCAAGCAAACATGCAAGAACCGTTTACCATAGCTGACGTGTGAGTTGATGAATGTTTATATGTGAATAAAAGCGTTGTTCATAATATAAAGCGATCGTGTCTCTTCAGAAAATTTGGACTAAACTGCTCAATTTATATTACTTTTATGATCTCTTTATGAACATTTTGAAGCGTCAAAGTGGTAGTTGCATAGACTGTCAATGGAGGGACAGAAACCTCTCAGATTTCATTAAAATATCTTTATTTGTGTTTTCAAGATGAATGAAAGTCTTATGGGTTTGGAACGACATGAGGGTAAGTAAATAGGTTGTTTGCACATGACGTCATTGCTGCACGCGAAATGCAGCTGGAGGGCAAGCAGTGATTTTTCTATGTAGGAATCCTATCACAAACTCAAAATTCCTTTGTTTGGCGTTGTTTATGGTTACAGTACGGACTTTTCCCCATCTCTTCCATTCTAATTTTCACTGCTTGCCCTCCACATTAATTTCACGCATCACCAGAACCACGTGATTGCAAACCACCTATTGGGTGACAGAATTTCCATTTTTGAGTGAACTAAACCGTTAAAAGATTTGGTTGGTGGTGTCGTTCATGTGTCTACTAAATGGTTAAATCAAGAATCAATGTTGTCTTTATGAGAAAATGGCTTCGGGATTCCAAAAGTAATTCAGCATATCTCGACAAGGCCTGATATCTCTTTCCCTCTCGTTCTGTCCCTGTCGATGCACTAACCCGGCGGCTGTCTAAACGCATCTTCCTGTCATCTGATTTCCTTCCTGTCCTTGGCCTCTGCTAATACCTCTGTCCTTCGGACATGCAAGGTAAAGTGACATGTGACCTGTTTGCTTGCAGTAGCACAGAGCTGCCAGAGTAGCGTCAGCTGCAATGTGGTGCTCACCGACTCCCAGGGCTCTTTTACCTCCCCGTGCTACCCCAATGACTACCCACCCAGTCAGGCCTGCAAGTGGACCATACAGGCCCCGGCTGGCTTTATAGTGCAAATCACCTTCCTAGATTTTGAGCTCGAGGAAGCACACGGCTGCATCTATGACCGCATCATCATCAGCACTGGCACAAGTGATGCCAAATTTTGCGGCTTAACACCCAATGGACTAACTCTCAACTCCAGTGGCAATGTGATGGAGGTTACCTTTAACTCAGACTTTAGTGTCCAAAAGAAAGGCTTCCATATCAGTTACAACCAAGGTATGTTTATTACATGGCGAGCTCTGCACAGAATGTTTATTTATCTATTGTTTTATTATAAGATATTTGTTTATAATTAATGATAATTTAAATTATTAATATTTAATATTTTTGTAATAATTTATAATTAAAATACTCTTTTTGTTAATTAATTTGTATTAATTTATGCTTTGTGTCCTGTTATGGTTTATGGCATGCCATTAATTATGTTTTGCTTTGGTTTTGTGGCTTCAAAAAAAAAAAAAATCCAGATAATCATTCCAGACGAGCGTGACAGCTGGAGCACAATGTTTTAATGTAGTGAATAAACATCAGACTTCATAGACAGCAGCATTATCAAGATTACATTGTTAAACTTTACCACTCTGTTTCATATCACAGCTGCTGCAGCATATTGCTTTGCCTTTCACTCTGTCAGTATCATCTCATTGTGTTCTTATGACCACAGTCACAAACAGTTAATCATATTAAATTATTTTTATTCAGCACTTCTCGCATTCTCTCAGTCTGAGTTTTCAGCCTTCAAAATCATTTTCTTAATCAAACTTTTTGTCTTGTTTTTGTTTTTCAGGGGAAAAAAAGAGATTAATTTATTCATTTGATTGTGTAAGATGATAAGGCTTGTTTTCAGATTATATATATATATATATATATAAAATACTACTTTTATATTTCATGCCCATTGGCAAATAGGTTTTTTCTTCTTCATAAACATATGGAAGCCTGTTTTTACCTCAGAGTTAATAGTAAAACGTGTACAGTACCATTCAACAGTTGCAACCTTTGGGCTTGGTAAAATTTTTGAATGTTTTTGAAAGAAGTCTCTTATGCTTACAAAGGCTGCAATTATTTGATCAAAAATGCAGTAGAAACAGTAATATTGTGAAATATTATTGCATTTTAAAATAACTCTTTTCTATTTTAATATGTCTTAGAATATAGTGATAGAACGTTCCAAACAAACAAGTTATTTGAATTTTTTTTGTTCACTTTTGTTTAATTTAATGTATGCTTGCTTAATAATAGTAATAATTTCTTTGAGGTATAAAGTAAAAAAAATATATATTTTAAAGGGTTACTTCACCCAAAAATGAAAATTATGTAATTTTGTCATTCGTTCCAGGTCGTTCCACACCTGTAAGACCTTCGTTCATCTTCGGAACACAAATTAAGATATTTTTTGATAAAATCCAATGGCTCAGTGAGGCCTCCATTGCCAGCAAGATAATTAACACTTTCAGATGCCCAGAAAGCTACTAAAAACATATTTAAAACAGTTCATGTGAGTACGATGGTTCAACATTAATGTTATAAAGCGACGAGAATACTTTTTGTGTGCCAAAAAAACAAAATAACGACTTTTCAACAATATCTAATGATGGCCGATTTCAAAACACTGCTTCAAAGCTTTACAAATCTTTTGTTTCGAATCTGTGGTTCAGATCGCATATCAAACTGCCAAATTTCAAAACACTTATGACGTAACAAAGCCTCATTTACTGAAATCACGTGACTTTGGCGCTCCGAACCACTGTTTCAAAACAAAAGATTCGTAAAGCTTCGAAGCAGTGTTTTGAAATCACCCATCACTAGATATTGTTGAAAAGTCGTTATTTAGTTTTTTTTGGCGCACAGAAAGTATTCTCGTCGCTTTATAATATTAAGGTTGAACCACTGTACTCACATGAACTGATTTAAATATGTTTTTAGTAGCTTTCTGGGCATCTGAAAGTGTTAATTATCTTGCTGGCAATAGAGGCCTCACTGAGCCATCGGATTTCTTCAAAAATATCTTAATTTGTGTTCCGAAGATGAACGAAGGTCTTACGGGTGTAGAACGACATGATGGTGAGTAATAAATGACATTATTTTCAATTTTGGGTGAACTAACCCTTTAACATGATTTTCTGCAGAATTTCTGAAGCAAAGAAAGAGTTTGTGAAGTCACACATTGTATTTTTTTCAGCACAGAATCAATTCAGCTCATAGAGGGCGATAAATCTTTTTGTGGCAAAAACTAAAATAAAATTGATATCTATACACTTTTTTCTAGGTGTAGCTCATTATCCAGCAACAAGGGTGCCTGCATAAATTGACAGGTAGAAGTTTGTTCTCGTTGCAATCAAACAGCACAAACTCCTCCAAAAGAAATAACAACCAGCAATAAATAACCTTTGTAATGAAGTCAGACAGCTATGAAAGTACCCATTAATACCCAGTAGCTTTAACAGAGTCAGTATTTTCTATTATCTTCCCAGTTTGAAAATGAAGCACCTTTGAGATTAAGCTCATTAATGTTTAGTGTTTCATCCTTTGATGGCATTAGACGTCTGGTTATGTCAGGAAGCATCACTAATATAGAGCGCAGGGATCTAATAGTACAAGAAGAGATGTATTTTTCCATTCCGAATTGGTCATGGTTTTTATATTGAGCCGGCCAACAGACACAAACTTCGGCCAATTTAAATGAAATGTGTCAGCAAATAGGACTTAAAAGAGGTGTTTTAACATGGCCAAAAGAATATGACTGACCAGTTTGGAAGAAGTTTACTATGCTTGTCTTAGAATGATTTCTTAATATAATGTTCCTGACAATCTTGGATGATTTCAGACATTAATGTTTCTCTTCTTTTCTCATGTGATGAAACGTATTATAAAACAGTTACTCTGTATTAGTTGATTCACATTTGAATGTAGACCGTTTGGAGATCATAAAGTGGTTTGAATTAATAGTTTTCTATTCCACAGTAACTAAGTACATGCATTTGTGTCATGTTTTAAGATCTAATGGTTTTTTACTCTTGCAGTGGCAGTGGCACTGAGGAGCCAGAAGGTCACAATGCCAAAGAGCAGCAAGAGTATAGTGAGAGTGTCCAATTCAGTCTCCATTCCTGTTCTCACTGCGTTTACCGTGTGCTTTGAGATCGCCCGCACTGCCCAGAAGAGCACAGAGACCATCTTTACCTTGTCTGATGCTGCTGGGACATCCATTTTGGCATTTGAAAAAACAACGAGAGGCATGGAGCTGTTCATCGGCAGTTCCTACTGTTCTGTAAACGACATACTCACTAGCTCAGATATCACATCCAGCATGATGCCCATCTGCCTCACCTGGACCAAGTCTTCTGGCCAGGTGGCAGTGTACTTTGGAGGCCGCTATAAAGCCAACACCTGCTCAACCTCTCAGCTTTACACCCTGCAGGGTGGGGATATCCTCCAGCTTGGAGGAAAAGGGTCAAGCTCAGTCAGTGTGGATGATCAGAATTTGGATGGCTTCATTTATAATTTCCGATTGTGGGATTACGCCATGCTCTTATCTGAGCTGTCTGCCCTCACCTGTGATGTTGTGGGTAATGTCGTTGACTGGGATCATCGCTTCTGGACTATCCCGGGCAGTTACACGCAGACTGACAGCACACTCAGCTGCAGTGAGTATACTGTTTTAGCTATATTCTGTGGATGCTGGTTTATGGTAGATTAATAATCAGGAGGTATTGGTTTGTCCACCAGTACCATTTTCTCATAAATATTTGAAATAAATTAAATAATAATGTCATAAAACTTCAAAACAATATCAATATAAAAATTTAAAGCTGGAGTCTGTAAGTTTTGCCTCTTTGTCGCCATCTCTGTTTAAAACCTGCAATTGCAGTTATTTGCAGAATTATCATCTTTACTGTACGTGGGTTGTGCATCGGCACGGCTCCTCAGCGTGGATTAATCTAATTTTTTGAGGTGTATGTGTCAGTCAATGCACCAGTGTGGATATTCACTGTACTTTGGAATTACAGATACTACGTCTTAGAAATTAAAAAAAAAAAGTTCATCTAAAGCAGGGGTGGGGAACATTGATCCTGGAGGGCCATTGTCCTGCAGAGTTTAGCTCCAACCCTAATTAAACACACCTGAAGCTAATCAAGGTCTTCAGGATTACTAAAGTTACAGGCAGGTGAGTGTTTTTTTCAGGGTTGGAGCTAAACTCTGCAGGACAATGGCCCTCCAGGATCAACATTCCCCACCCCTGATCTAAAGAAATTGTTCTTAACCTCAAAAAGCAATTTAATGTTCCTTAGAACTCATTCTCTTTGAAATACAAATCTTTTATAAATACAGTGTAATCCCATGTATCTGTAATCAGATGCACGTTTAAAACTGGAATATAATCTAATTTCAGTCACTCTGCAGTCCGAAGTCTTTTGCTTTTTACTACTAGTGATTCACCTGTTGTCAATGATTATTGTCGTTTTGAACTGTCTTGATTACAAGCCGCCATCAAAATGACAAGTTTAATTATTCCAGCTGCTGTAAGAGGCTACAAATGATCTGCCAGCTGCAGCATCCACACACACGATATAGCCTACTTGCCGGGACTCCTTCTTTATGTATACAGACGTGACGTAATGACGCAAAGACGAACGCCGGCAAACTCGTATTTCCCACAGAAACCGACCCAAACCACTCAAATTAGAAAACATTATTACATGGTTCCCAACTGACAATTTTTGGTTCCCAAAACGTTCCCAGGATGTTCCCAGAATGTTATTTTTTGGTTCCCAGAACGTTATTCTAATGTTAATCTAACATTCCCAGAATGTTAGTTTTTTGTTTGTATAATGTTATTCTAACGTTCTCATAATGTAATTATAAAGTTTCCAGAACGTTAGTTTTTGGCTCCCAGAACGTTAGTTTTTATGGTTTGTTAGTTTTTTTAGCCAGGAAAGTTTTCTTAACGTTCCTAGAGCGTTAATTTTTGGTTTGTATAATTTATTCTAACGTTCTCATAACATTATTATAACGTTTCCAGAACGTTAGTTTTTGGTTCCCAGAACATTATTGTTTATGGTTTGTTTTTGGTTAGACAGGAACGTTTTCTTAATGTTCCCAGAACGTTAGTTTTTGGTTCCCAGAACGTTATTCTAACGTTCCCAGAACGTTAGTTTTTTGGTTTGTCTAACATTATTCTAACATTCTCATAACGTTATTATAACATTTCCAGAATGTTAGTTTTTGGTTCCCAGAACATTATTTTTTATGGTTTGTTTTTGTTTAGCCAAGAAAAGTTTTTTTTAACTTTCCTAGAACGTTAGTTTTTGGTTCCCAGAACGTTATTCTAACGTTCCCAGAATGTTAGTTTTTCGTTTGTATGTTATTCTTATGTTCTCATAACGTAATTATAACGTTTCCAGAACGTTAGGTTTTGGTTCCCAGAACGTTATTGTAACATTAATCTAACGTTCCCAGAACATTAGTTTTTGATTTGTATAACGTTATTCTAACATTCTCATAACGTTATTATAACGTTTCCAGAATGTTAGTTTTTGGTTCCCAGAAAGTTATTCTAACGTTAATCTAACGTTCCCAGAACATTAGTATTTGGTTCCCAGAACGTTATTGTAACGTTAATCTAACGTTCCCTGAACATTAGTTTTGGTTTGTATAACATTATTCTAACGTTATTTTAACATTCCCATAACTTTACTATAACTTTCCCCAACACTGTTTATACTAGGGGTGCAATGGTTCAGATTACTCACGGTTCGGTTTGTATCACGGTTTTAGGCTCTCGGTTTCGGTACGGTTTGGTATGTGCTATGTTCAGGTAAAAAATTACTACTGTCAAATAAAAATAAAGAAAATAAGAACAAATAATCAAACAGCACAATTAAATACAGTAAAGCAAAGATACAAACAAATAAAGCTTTTCAGGTTTTTCATGTATCCAGTTTTCAGGTACAGAAATTGAATAAAGTAGCCAACAAAATGTAAAACAACATTGCATGTAATCTTCACTGTATAAATTAAATGAAGATCAATCATTATTAATTATTAAGTTACTATTTAGTCATGAGCAATGAGTGATTTCCTTGTCTTTTGTTGTTTGATTAACATTAAAAACACATTCAGACAGCAGGAATGCAAGGGCTGCTGTCTCTTTAAGACATAATACACAGATCAGTACACTGATACTGAACACATGCGTTTTTTCTCGAGTGTTTAAAGTTCACTTAAGACATAACCGACTATGCTTGCTAGGATACTCGCCAAGACGGGCATGTTGACATAATCTTGTGTGAATTTGTCCGTTCAAGCACAAGACTTGAAAGAGACCTCAATATGTGCGCGCTGTACCCGCGCTTACGCGTGCGCGCTTCGGATGAGTGCACAAATCTTCTCCCAGTGCGCGCCTAAGTTCTCTTTAGCGCTTTGCACTCGAATGTTTAAATTGGCAAGTTTATACGCAGATAGCAACGTGTGCTGTTCAGGTCTCACCTGCGCTCGCACGCTATCAACACCCGGGTGATGACGGCGTAAATGACTGGTCAGATAGAGCATACGGCACTCGCAGTGAACAAAGTTTAGGAGAAGCCAGAATGCGTATCCATCGACAGAACCATACATTAGCCTAACTCTGTCTGCCTGTTTTATTTATTTTCTACAAACCATATTATAGATGCGTATGCGTCGTCAGTTATGAGATGAACCGCGGTGCAAGTGCATGCCGAACGGTACGGTTCGATTTTTTACCGAGAACCGTTTCACCCCTAGATTATACATGACATTAACTGTGCACATCAACAAAGTATAAGTAGAACGATTTATTTGTCTGATGAATCTGACAATATCAAATTAGATTCATCTTTTGTAGTAATTTCAGATTAATTTCACTGAAAAAAAAATCCTAACATCCTAAAAACAGAGAAGTAAAAGTGCATAATAGATAAAATTCAGGGGTAGAAAGCATTTGAAAAAACATAAGCAAATACAGATACATAAGAAAGAAAGGGAAAATGCATTTATTTATTTGAGATGTTTTACACTAACAGAGAAGGCTTTGCCTGTCCTGTGATCATAACGAACATATGAATGCACCCAAGATTCATTAAAACCACATTCATTGGTGGTCAAAGACTTGTGCATGTTAATGTTGTTTTGTTATGTGCACATAACCATGCAAATAATATCTAAGTGCTGATATTCATCTTGCATGGACAAGTTTCTGCTGTATGTTTTTCATCCAGTATATCACACTGGAAACACATTGGCATGCAAGGTGTAAATGCAATCCAGGCAAAGGATATCCAGACTTTCTGGATACAAATGGATGTTAATGCCAGGTTTGAAGGGGCCTTAGTTTGACCATTCCCGGTGCATTTTCTGATCAAAAAATGCAGAAAGAATCTTGAGAACCAAATCTCATCCCACTACCCAAGACAGCACTTTTAAAGTCCTTCAAATGCCCTCTAACTCCCAGCGTAGAGGAATGAGCTTTGGGTGGAATAGCACAGGCAGGCATGACTCACATGCATAACAAGCTTCACCAGGGACTGCTTTCTTCCACTTAGTTTGGTTCCTGAAACTCTAGATGCCCAGCACAGCTTGGGTCTGCAGCCCATGGAAAAAAGTGTCGCTTTAAACTATGGCGCCTCAGGTCAAAAGCATTAACTCACAAACTTCTGTTCTTTAAGAAAGATAAAGCCATATGTCCTGTGTGAACATTTGGTCTGTGTTAGTCTTGGAAGTATTTTCTCTGGATAACCTGTTGAATCGCCTATATAGAGATCCCTGTCAGGAGCATATAAGAACAGAGAGAACACTTATTCCTCTTCAGAGTTCCTTTAGATAACAGATCATATGCAAATCATTAGCAACACAATGTCTTTTTATGTTAATATACAGTGGGCTTCAAAGGTCTGAGTCCATGTGAAAATGCTTGGTTTTTTCATTATCATTTTTTTTATCATAACAATTTGAGTGAAAAGTATTGAAAAATAAGCATGTCCCCCTTTTGCTCTGTGTAAAAACCTAAAGATCAGCATGATTTGAGAATGATCTTGAATGATCATCTTTCATCACAAATTTGCTTTTTTTTCAAGCAATTTTTTAAACTATGGTGAACAATCTTAAATACTTCTTTATTTTTTGTCATAAAACTCCTTTGTTTGATGTTTTTGATAATCTATATGGTTCATGATTTAAATTGAATTTTGAATCCAAGATTTTCAATGTGGACTTCCACTGTATACATATTTCATGTTTTTAAAGGTGTTATCATCACTCCATTTCAAAGAGAAATGTATTCCTTTGCTAGATATTGTATGCAACTTACTGAAATGTCACTGCCATTTCACTTGAATTGAATGAACTGCTTATGCTAACTGTAGTTTGGAAAAGCAACTAATTTCTTGTCTTCTTTTGCAGTCTGTTACCCAAATTGCATTCACTTAACAGCTTCAACTAGTGGTGAGTGTACTGCTAACATGCCTAATATGTGTGTAATTTGCTTGCTTTTAACTGTGAATGTCAACGCTTCAACGTTTTTCTGTACCTGAAGATGTTTTTTGCTTTATTAACTGTCATGTCATTCCAAACTCCCATGACTTTCTGTGACTACTTGCTTTTGAAGAACGCAAAAGGTGAATTTTGAATAAGGCTGTGAACTGAACTGAGACTGAAGCATCAAGCTTCATAAAGGATGCAAATGCTCCATAAGAATTATCATAAAAGCAGTCCATATGATTCAAATTCACAGTTCAAGTCTTCTAACATCAGCACATCTGAAGTCAGTATGCTAAGCTTTGTGTGATGAATAGTCCACTTTTTTAAGTTATAGCCTATTTTTGGCCTTTTATGCCTCTATTAGATAGGATAGTGTAGATGAGTCAGGAAGCAATGGGGACTTGTAACCCGAAGGTCGTGGGTTCGAGTCTCGGTACCGGCAGGAAATGTAAATGGGGGGAGTGAATGAACAGAGCTCTCTCCCACTCTCATTACCCACAACTGAGGTGCCCTTGAGCAAGGCACCTAACCCCCAATCACTCCCCGGGCGCCGCAGCAAAAACGTCTGCCCACTGTTCTGGGTGTGTGTTCACGGTGTGTGTGTACACTTGGATGGGTGAAATGTGGAGCACAAATTCCGAGTATGGGACACTTGAAGCACAGATGCGCCATATGTCGGAGCACTGCCCACAAGGCTGTTGTTCCGATGAATAGTCCAAATTTTAAGTCTTTTTTTACTGATAATCATCTCCTCCAGTGAGCTGTTAACTATTTTGTCTGGATTAAAGGCCTGTTCACACCAAGAACGATAATTATAACGATAACTTTATTTGTGTCCACACAATGAACAATAACGGTCTGTTTATTCTAAGCTCACACGCTGCGGTTTCAAAGTGTGTACAACATGTTTTTGCTGTTCTTGTTGCATTTACACAGCTTTAACCAGCAGATGTCCTCAGCATGCTATGTTTCGAGTGAATAGCTAGTGTAATCAATCTAATCTAACAAATCTAATATACAAATCTAATAATATCTAATCTGACAAAGTCAATATAGTGGAATAAAAACAACGCCTAGTCTTTTTCGCTGCAAATTCAAAGGAAGCAAGACAATGTTGTCGAAACTAGCGTAATTTTATTTATTTATTTTAATTTTAACTAGCGTAGGGTAATTTTATTTTACACTGTTTACTAGCCTGGCATATGTCGTTAATACTTCTCACCATTTATTCCGAGGGTATAACCGATTGTTTTCCATATATCCATTTTCTTTAAAGTATACTTGAAAAGGGTGTTTGACTTGTCAAACAGTGGTGGGTTTTTCTGGACCTCAGCGATTAACTTCTCCGCAATGTCGTCTGCCATTTCAAATGCGCAAGCCCTTAAATTAGAATGGATTCTGATTGGCTGACAGTGTTTTATCGTTCAACAGCTGAAAAAAAAAATCGTTCTGAAAGTGATCCCAACGATATTGTTTCTCTATATAGTTATCGTTATAGCTGTGGTGTGGACAGTGCTATTCTTTTATATTTAGAATGATTTTTAGAACTATATCTTTATCATTATCTTTATAGTTATCGTTCTTGGTGTGAATGGGCCTTTAGTCACTAGGTTGAACTTGAGAACTGGATCTGTCTATTTCTTGAATGAATCATTTTGCCTGGTTTTGTGAACTGAGACGTTCTTCATTGAGAAGATCTAAATGAGTCCTTCACAAATAAGATGCCCCTATGATATTTTAAAGGTGCTTCTTTGTCATTTTGCAGAATATTTTTAGAAATTCACCTTTTTGGTTCTTCACTAAAGAAAGTCATGTTTGGAATGACTGAGGGTCAATGAAAATGTAAATTCATTAATTTAAAAATTTTGCCATTTTGGTAGAATTTTTTTTTTTTTTTGTAAAAATTTTGGTAGACCTGTTCCAGGGCATTTTTGCTTTTAGCTAGCTTTTCTTGACCTTGACAGGAGCAGTGTAAGACCCCCTTAGCAAACTGCAGACAGTTAGACGCTGGAGCCTATGACACATAACTATTTCCTTTGCTCAGTTACAACCAGCTGTGCTTGTGATGTTGGCATGAAGTCAAGAGGCCCGTGAAGTTGAGCCCGGAGCAAAACTAATGCTGTCACTAATAAGCATGCTTTTAAGACTTTAAGATGCTACCTTCCCCTCTCTTTCCATTGGCTACTCATGTGGTTCCCTCTCATCCTTTGACAAGATCAGTGGGAGACGGCGATCCCACCTTGCATGGAAACGCACTGGAGGAGCCCATCCTTAGAACAGCTCTGTGTTTTTTTTCCCTCAACCTGCCTTTTAACGCAGAACTTCAAGATGATCAGAGACTCAGTGCTATAATGCTAGACAGCCGCCGCAATGTGACGTCTCCGTTGATATATTTAAGAGCTCTTAAAGTTATCCTGCTACTTCATTCCTATGAGGTGCTATGGATTAGTTCCTCTGTGTAGTTTGACACCTGAATCAAGTCATTTAGGAGTTTTTCCACGAATGACTTGTCCTCAGAGCTTAAGTCAGATTTATATTGTATTAGAAAATGTCAAAATAATCAGCTTTTGTTGGAACCAATAGTGTTTTGATTTACATTTCAAAACTCAAAATCTTCAGTCATCGAGACACTGAAAATGTGAAAAAAAAATTAAAACCTTCAAAATCTTGGTCTGTGCAAATGGTTTATTGACTGAACTTTTGGTCAGTGCGGTATGCTCAGACATGCTCTGATGAGGATTGCATTGACTAAAGCTTAACCAATAGATTTGCATTGCAAGTTGAGTTTTTCCTTTTGCAGATTGCGATGGCTTCATGTATTCAAGCATGTTGTTTAGACAGTCAGAATCTAGCGGATGAATTGGAAAGATCTGAAAAGCAAAACAAGATACAATTTGGTATTTCACACATCCCTAATGGATTTGTGTTGAGAAAAGGTGGCACTCCTGGGCCTGGATCAAACCAGCCAGTAGAACATTTCTGTCATTCAACTGTGGCGAATTATTAAATTCCACCTTTGAGTCGCTGATGTTCAAGTTTCAGCTTGGACATTTTGAGGTCACATTCCATTGTCAAAGCCCAGAGGAGTGCTGGGAAATCTATGACACTTTTTCAATCCAATTTTTGTCCTAAGTTAGACTTGAAATTCTGTTTATGGACGTAAAAGAGAAAGAATGAATATTTTTGACAGTGTTTTAAGTCTGCCCACTTGATTAATTTTTGATATATTTTTGTGTCTTTGTACAGTATGTCAGTAGATTTTATATATATTATAGATATTTTTATAGATTTAGTTTTAGTTTCACTTGAGAATTTTTTTTGTTTTTCAAACATGTATTTATTTATAAAATGTCAAATGTTCATTTTCAAATCTTTCATAGGCACTGCCATAGCAACTCTTTCCCCGGAAACCCCAGGTTGTGCTTCCCCCGGACTTGGCTGCCCAGGTAGGAAGAGAAATATCCTTATTAACTTTTAATGCTGAACACATTCTTCAAAACATGTATTTTCTTCCTGGATAATTAGTTGACCAATTATAAACAGTTCTCATCAAAGAATACCTTTTTTATTGCATCTATACAACTTTGCTAATTAAAAATATTCCTTTGTCTCTTATTGATTTCATTTATTATTTTTTAAACTAATGTATTAAAAAAAAACTTTTCCTGAAAAATGAAGTATAATACTTAATTTGTTAGTCTTAGACCTTTAGTTTTGTGTAAGCATGCCAAACAAAAACGGCTTGACTTCCGCTCATTAAGACTCCCATAAACTGAACTGGTGGCCAGTAAATGTCCATCATCAGCAGGGAGCCATGAGAATCCTCAGGCTTAATGTTCTTAAGTAATTTCCATTAAAGGTCATTGTCCTATTTTAACCATTTTGCTTCTTTCCCACCGGTCTACTAAAATTTCTTTGCATCATATTTATTCCCATGTAGTACAAAAATGGCACATTCATGCCTGGAGATTGGACAGTCTTCTTTCAATAAAGTTAGTCTTCTAGGTTTAGAAATGTCTTGTTAACCTTTTCTTCTCACCGTTGAACTATACTTCATCATAGTTTTTGTTGTTGTTGTTTTGTTTTGTTTTTTCCATTAATGATATGCCTACAGTATATCATGGAGCTAAAACACCTATGCAGAGAAATCTATATTAGTTTATCAGTGTATATAAAGTATGAAGTTTCTGCGCATCTCTCTTTTTGGGGGGTTAGGGAATCACAGGTAATTGCCTCCTTGTAAAATTCCATGATGATTAATTACACTTAACTGGCTGTCGTACCTGAGGGGAAAAAAGCATAGGTGAAAAAAGACAGAATGACCTGTGTATTTCTAAGGATACGCAATCTAGTATTCAATGTCCTGGGTGTTTGTAGAAAATGTCCGGTTTTTCATTTCTGGTTAATCTCTTTTTTCCATATTCATCTCACGCTATGCTTGTGATTCACACAACTGTTCATTTGCTCCACAAGTTGTTCTTGCTTTTTTGGTTTCATTCTAACCTCCATTTAATGCCAGTGTGCCCTTCTTCCATCCCTGCCACCAGCAACATTAACTGTTACCACCGCATCCATTGCCACCACTAACATGATTCCTACTAATGCAACAATCCACGGTAAGCATTCACCTCTGCCTTCTCATCATTTTATTCCTGTGTTCCTTTTGTTTCATGAGGGTAATGTCTTTTGCCTTATGCAGAACAGGTGGTGGTCAACTCATTTGGAGAATATCCTTATTAGCTGCGAAAGTAATGTTCCATTTAGAAATAGAGGATGTTTTATTAATGCCAGTGGCCTTGTTCCAGAATATTTAATGACTTTTAAAATGTTTGAAAGTAGATTTGAAATAATGCCAAAGAGAATGGTTGCTTTATATGGCACGTGATGTTTTTTATTTAATCCTGCAGGATTGTTTTAAAGTACATCTGTCTGGTTGAAATGCTAATATCTGTCACATCATTGTAGTTTACAGGTGATTTAAAAGTTTGTAAGCAGTATTAATTCCCGTTTAAATGTACGTTATTCCCTCTCTTTTCATCTTTTTTTTCTTTTGTTCTGGCATCAAATAATGTAGTAACAATGCAGTTGATTGTCTTCATTTAAATAGATGCCAAATGGGGTAGATTACTTTGTATAACAAGGTGTAGTTTACCCAAAAATGACAATTTTGTCATCATTTATTCATCCATATAATGTTTAAATGATGACAGAAATTTTGGCATATGGCATCTGTCAAATAATTCATAATTTTTTTAACCGCATATTCCAAGTTAAATGTATATCTACATTTTTAAATTAATGTTATGAAGCGAATGACCCAGTAGATTTAATCGTTGTTGAACTTTAAATATGGATGCATGTCAGTAGAGCTCATTATCTCTCTATTTTCTTCTTTAGCTATTACTACTACTCTTTCATACACAACTACTTCTAGCATGCCTCTAACCACAACTTCTGGTAAGCAAATATCTAGGTTTCCTATTGTTTTATATTCTGTTTAATGAAGTATGATAAATACCCTCACTAATACATGTGCTTGGCTCTGCCTCTTTATACCAACACTAGTTCTACTCACACCCACCACTAGTGCTAAAACAACAACTACAACTACTGGTAAGCTAACAGTTACTGAATAACCGATTTCTTTTCATTTTCATTCACCTTTTCAGCCATTAATATACATTTATGCTGTTTCATATTGCCATACTAACCAAACTTTTAACATTGTCATGTCTATGTGTGCCATCATTAGTACCAACTACATCACCTTTAATCCAATCTAACCCACCACTCATCAACCCTGGTAAGATATCACTTCTGCAAAAGATATATGATCAAATACCAATTATATTACCCCAAATGTTTAATATTGCCTAGACTATTTGATTGTATTTGCCAGTGTTTCTAAGTATTCCTGATTAGTTTAACAGATTTACCTTTATTTAATATACTGTAAGACTAGATATATGTAAGAAATAAAATTAGCATTTCAACAATAAATGTGCTGTTTCTATTTTTATAGTTTTTTTAATTGGATAAAATAATGGCACATGTTTTGGCAAATACCTTTAACTGCAAGAAATTAAAAATAAACAAAAATGACCAATCAATATATAGAAAATGCATGTCGGTATAAGGACCTTGTCTCATGTCCTCATGCATAGCTATTTGTTCATTTACCTAAAGCATTCATCAGTCACTTAATCCATTCCTTCATCTGCAGCTGCTGCTACTAACTCACCTCTGTCCAACAGCAAAACCAATGGTAAGCCAAACCTGTTATCTCACATCATACATGGCTTGCTTGTGCTTACCAGGGGGTGTCACTGCTAAACTTTCATTTGTATGGGCAAAATGGGAGCGGCTAGCTTGTCTAAATAGAAACGGGAATTAAAAGATTGGTTTATTGCTCTGAAAATTTTCTGGGTGCAGATTAAAGGCTTCATACCTCTTCTTTTTTATATATTTATCTAATATTACCTTGATTATCTACTAGAATGTTAAAAATATATTTGGATTAATAAACACCTTTCTAACTTTATTTTGTCAAGTGTCTGCTGTGTTTAGCTTAGCTTAAATATGTGAATTTGTTTTTTTTTGTTTTGTTTTTTTTAGACTTCTACTTCCTGTATGGATCTATCAAAATCTTGAAAGCTTTTTGTATTTTTTTTTTTTTTTTTCAGGTCATAGCAGTCTTTAAACACTTATCTTCCCTCTTCTCTTTCATTGCATATTCTTAAATTCCCTAAATGTGTTCAGCTAAAACCTTTCCTGGCAGCTATTACAGTTCTCTACTGTTCTCTTACTCTTTAGCAAAGCTACATATTCAAAATACATTTCAACTACTATTCTTTTAGCACCCTAAAATAGATTAATATAATCTATTTTATATTTGTTAGTCCCTTATATTAACTGTCAAGTCATTTAGAACTAATTATTGGCTTATTTATGATGCTAATACTATCTTTCTAGCATTCCTTCTGTGCTAACATTAGCATTGCCTTCCTGACAGTTTTCCTGAAATCCTTGAGCTGTGTTTCTGCTGTATAACTTCATTTTTGCTTTCTTTACAGTCCTCATTTAGGTATTGTCCTCTGGATTATGTGCTTTGTTTGTTTCAAACAGTCCTTATGCTAACCTCTATATTGTTTTTTGAATGGGATTTTTTTCAGAATGTTTTCCAGTATATTGTTTTGTTTTGTTATATGGTGTACTGTATATCTGCAAAGATAAATAATAGCCTGCTCTGACCTCTTCATTTTTACCAAATCCTGGATCCTCTGCTAAATAATTGGAGCAGAAAAAGAGAGGGCTGCATTTTTGTGGTCACTACTGCGGTTTACTCCTCGCGCTGAGACTCCGTCCACTAGCTCTCCCCCTGCTAGGCCTCTTGTTGCTCCTGCTCCCCGGGGCCCCAAAACATCACTTGGCTTCATCTCCACACCCCTCATCTGGCCCGTGAGGAAGAAAGTTGAGACTGCCGTCACTCGGCCGCACAAACGTCCCGTCATCCATCTGACCAAGCCGCCTGCCCAACCGACAATAAGCATGACGAATGAATCCCACTGGCTGAAAACATCCACTATGGCCTCTGTTGCCAAGAAAACAGACTCTACAAGCATGAGGCCAGCCTATTCCCAGGTGAAGCCTCCATGGCAACCAGATGCTCATAATCAGAGTGAAGACTTTGAGTCTTTCCAGGTGGCGTCACTCAGTAATCGTAAGAATAAGCCGCTAGCTCCCCAACTGGTCCTGAGCGATAGTGACAAGAACAGCACAGAGATACTTGATTACCCATCTGGTTTTGGCCCAGAGGCGTTTTTTTACGACATTGACTTGGATGATGATGTCTTCAGCCTGTTTGACTTTGATTCCACCTACTCCCTGGATGAAAGCTTGGCCACTGCCATCCCCCATAACATGTCTTTCTTAGAAGTAGAAAGTGTGCCTACTGTCAACACCACGACTTTTGGACCTGTGAGACAGGCTGTTAGCAAACACGAACATTTACACAGTCAGTCAGACCTTAGTTTACCCTGGGCTATGTCAGAGTTGGCACAGGTCTCAGAGCAGCTCGAGACAGACAGCAACTGGACACTTATCCCTTCTCCCGTCATGAGTCCGGGAGGAACAGGTGTGCAAATGATACAGCCTGAGCTCAAGAGTCTCTCTGGCCAAACAGAAGCATGGCCAGAGTGGTCGCCCACACACCTTGTGGATATAAAGCTAACAAGCACCGTGCCCTGGGGCCTCTCTGAGGCAACTGCCACCAAGGACACTTTTAAAGATGTTCAACATGGTCAGAAAAAGTCCACCATTGTGCCCACAACAGTTACACATGACCAGATAGAAACTTTAGCAGAGGGTTATGCCAGGACAAGCCTGACAGAACATGAGTATAGTCTTACCGATACCACCCCTTCCTTTTCTTCATCAACCTCCCAATTGAGCTCTTTCGACTATCTCACTGATCAAACTATTTTAATCGTAGTGCCTTTGGCAGCGAGCCCTCTCGCTCCGCAAGGCAGCTATCCCCTCACAACAGAGACACTTGTTATCTCCTCTCTCTCTCCCTCTTTTAGTGTCGAGCCAGTGACTGGACTGCTTATGGATTCAAGCCGCAGTGCTGCCACTCTTATTGAGCCTCTGAGTTCATTGCCTACTGCAGGGGTTCAAAGTGATTCTTTAATGACAGAGGCCATCAGACCGAGTCTGTTGTCTTCTTCGCCGCACACTGATGTGTTCCCATCTCTGACACCTGGCTCAGCCCAAAGTCTCTTTATCTCTGATGCCAAAAACAACACTGACCTGGTTTTACCCTCAATGAACAATCAGTTTATCCTCTCTGAAAACCCACAAGCTGTTGACTCCAGCCAACTCCCAACTTCCAGAGTTCTCACTTTGTTTTCGGGCATCGAAAGCGGCATTTCTACGTCAATAGTGGGCAGCGGGTCCAATTTAGATTCACCTCTGGTGCTGGAGCCGTCACGTGTAAACAGATTGCCAGAGACCCTTTTCAGAGGCTTAAGCAGGCGAGGTGATGTTAATCCTTCAGAGGCTGATCTGAGGGACTTGTCGCATATGCCTCATAATTCTGTCAGCGCTAGTTCAGTATTACCATACGGTTCTTTGGTGGCCCTGACAGACGAATGGAGAGGTTCTCAGTCTTCACCCCTTAATTCAGACTCTCAAATGAAAGTGGAAAGGATAGATGTATCACCCACATTCAATTTGCCCTCCCAAAACATTTTAGACTCTGGCTCAGAACATGGCATGGTCACTACGACGTGGTTGGGCTATTCCGGGGAGAGCTCCCAAATTTCATCATCTGAAATATTTCCCTCCCTTTTGTTCAATTTGATAAGTAGGAATGGACCAGATGAGGCCTCACCTTATGAAACCAAATTCAGACATCATTCAGAGACAATGGACATTTCTAACTTCATAAAGCCTGCTGATGTCCTTCCTTCTCAGTCTGAAGGAGAGATTTATCAGGATGGATTTGTTATTTCTGGTGCATATAGTCGAATAAGCAGTCCAACCCACACATATGTTGAAGCCACCACTACCACATGGTCTCTCAATACAACTTCTTCTCTAAATATATCAGAAGTCTCTAAGTCATTTAACCAAAACAGCACACATGACTCTATTGATCAACATAGTAACTTCACAAACATGACCACTGAGCAGATTGTGAGCCATTCAAACACCATTTTAGCCTATGAATTGTTTAGAACAGATGTACACACATTTGAATCATTGTCAGTGAACTTGCCACACACTCCTCCTCCTTTGCAAATGACTATGACTTATGCAGATCTGTCATCTCGTACCCGACCAAACCCTGCTTTTCATCAATTCTCCACCTTTATAAGCAGCATGCCATCAGAACTTGAAAGGAGTGCTTCCATTCCAGTCCTTCAACCCTCCAAATCAATGGACATCTCAAGCAGTTACAGTCAAGACCTGCTGGACACTAAACATGTCCACTCCTCAACAACAAAGCAGCCATTTTGGGCCAAGAATGAATCAGCAAACCCCTCCAGCCACAACCACAATGTGCTCGTTGTTCAGCCCGCCACCACAGATAGCGAGACGCATCCGTCTCCAGCTATTGACGACCAGTCTTTTGTCCCCTCAAATGGCACAGTCGACACCCCGACCAAAGGAGTCAGCGCAGGTTTTGGCTCTGTGCACACTGGTGCCACCAATGGAGCTACTACAGAACTGGCCCCATGTCCATGTAAAGCTCCCTTTCATATTACATGTCTGTGTGGACTTTCAACCGGGAACAGTATGTTTTCCAATAACAATCTAGAACTTAGAAAGAAAGATAGCTTCTTTTATTGCTGAATCCTGACTTTCTGAGCAAGTGATCGTAGAATGATGGGTTGTTCAATTGAGGGGGGAAAAATCACTCTGTCTTCTCGGTGTGCAAATTTTCGTTTTTGATTCCATGTGATTTACTAGAAGTAGTAAGATATTAACCATAGCCAGTTCTGAGAATCACTGAGTTTCAGTTCTCTTTGTGTACTGGCTGTTACTCGCTCACTCAAATTGAGTGCATAGGTCTCTTGTAATTATCCAGATTTGTATCATTCTTCCTTCTTAGGAGACTGCCTGAAGAACAGTTCAGCTTTACTTTCAAGAAGAATTTGCACTCTGATGATTTTACGAGAGAAGTGTGCTATCTTAGAAAGCTCTCTCACATTTTTAATTTGTGGAAATAATTATTTATTTAATTTTTATTATATCTGGAGTCTCCTAAGAAAGTTTTGGCATGGTGTAGTTATGCATTATAAAGTAGTCCAGCACTAACAACTCAAGATACATGAGAGCCATCTTGTGATAGAAGTGAAGCATAGCAGTAGATCTCAAAAAAAACTTGGCATGATGAACCAGGATTTTCTTTTACTGTCAAATCATCTATACTGAATTTGTTTTTACAACACTTTGGATAGATTTGATTTAAAAAGTCAAAGAGACCACATTTGTTTCAAAATTGTTAATTACCAAGATTTTTTTGACTACTGCTATGCAACACAGGAGTAAAGTGAATTAATAAAGTGTGTTTTGATTGATAAAAAATACTGTATTCTCCTTTTACAGAGGAAATTTTCTACAGAATATCCCTTGTGGTTATTGATGAACAAGCAAACACCCCCAGTGATGTTAAGATGATGATATCTCAATGGGTATATCTATATATTTGTTTTGTTTCACTGTCAAATACATTTTAAGTCTCTATTAATGGATATTATGATAACTGATAATTTTATGAATTTTGAAATTGCACCAATATGACACGTTTTCCTCTTCTGCATTAGCTCTCAATTATATCTCTTTCTGAACATGTCGCTGCTTACTAATCCATTTCTGTGATTTTTACAGCTTAATCAAACGTTTCAGAACTGGATCTACAGAGTTTATGTTAATAGTGTCAGGTAGGGTTCTTTTTTAATTGAAAATGAACATCTCTTTCTTTTATCTAATGATGACTGTTAGCAATCTTGCTCTCATCCCCTTTTCAGCCTCCAATCTGACACTGTTCTCTCAAGGGCCGCAACGATTCGGTAAAACAATTCAACAGTTCATATCTATTTTTTTATCTATTTTTACTAATGTAATGGTAACCATGTTTTACAATATTTTGTTTTCAGTATTTTTGATGTCTAAAAAAATGTTGTGTTGTTGTATTCTACTTAGACAAACCTACATGGCCCTGCTGGTGTATAAGAATACCACTGATGCAAGTCTGACCGAGGCAGAGATTGAGAACAGGCTGAGAAGTGCCCCTGTAATTGGAAATGGCTTAATATTGGACAGTGTGTTCGTGAATTTAATGGGTATGGCTTGATCCATAGTGTTAAATAATTCAGTAGCCTTTGCATTTGCATATTGTTTAAAAAAACATTATTATTAAGATCTCCTCCTAGAATTTGGCTGATATGGTCAATTCATCTTGAACTTACACAGTAGCTAGCGACGTGGAGGTTGCATCACGCCACAGCAAAAGTTTGTAGTTATCAAAGCCATAATATCATTTTAAACATTTTCATGTCTTAGGAGTAAATCCTTTTAATGAGAAAAAAGTACTGAGTGCACCTTTAAGGAAGCACATAGCCTGGACAATTTCAGAACATGTGGCTCCTCTTTAAAAAAAGGTTTGTAATTGAATCCTTTTAATCCTGTCCCTGTTTGGTTGCTTTGCCTCAGAAAACTGCCAGCCAGAGGAGTTCCCATTCCACTACAGATGGCCAGAGAGCAGACCCACAGTCACCCAGTATATCCCCTGCTTCCCTTACAAAGAGCAAAACGCATCCAGGACTTGGTGAGTAGACACTTATACCTTGTGATCTAAATGCAAATAGGAATAAACTACTAATTGAAGCAGTAATCATGTTTTAGCAAGTCAATTAAATAATTTGCATTTGTTTTTTCTGCTCTTTAGCATGATTAGCCAGTATAATTACACATCATTTTGGGCTCTCCCTGAACGTGGAAACTGCACTAATATAACAAGCATTTCAGTTTCACAAGGTAGGTTCTGATCCACACTGCACACATTACTCTGAAATCAAAACTAGCTTTAATAACTCTTACTTTCAATTCAACAGAGAATGCAATGGAAGTGGCCGTGCAGCTCGCTGACATCACTAATAATGAGCTCTCTAAGGAGGAGGTGGCACAGATTGTCTCCAAGTTGAAAGAGCTTGTGAACATAGCCAAAATCAACGCCACCCTGGCCAGCACTGTGGTCACTATCATCTCCAACGTCATGGTCAGCTCAGATGACGCTCAAAAGGACGCCTCAGAGACGTATGTACACTGTAGAAAATTTAAGTTTGTTGAACTTAAAAATGAAGGCAAAATTTGATTAAAGGGTTCACCCAAAAATTTAATTTCTATCATTAGGTACTCACCATCATGTCGTCCCAAACTCGTAAGACCTTTGTTCATTTTCGGAACACAGATTAAGATATTTTTGATGAAATCCGAAGGTTTCTAAACCACACATATAGGCAGAAAGGTATTGAAGACATTGTTAAAATAGTCCATGTGACTACAGTGGTTCAACCTTAATGTTATGAAGTGACAAGAATACTTTTTGTGCACAAAAAAAAAAAAAAAGACTTTATTTAACAATTTTATTTATTTAACTCTTGTATTTCATCAAAAATATCTTAATTTGTGTTCCGAAGATGAACGAAGGTCTTACGGGTTTGGGACGACATGAGGGTGAATACCTAATGACAGAAATTTCATTTTTGGGTGAACTAACCCTTTAAATGTCTTCACTAAACATCGATTTTCTAGTTGTCATGACTTAAAATCTGGCATCGTTGTTGGTGCAACTTAAAACATTGGTGTATATTGTAATAGAAAATTGGTACAGAGATTCATTACTTGCTTTTCTGAAAGTTATAAGTTGTTAGGGCTTACTTGTGTGATTCTTTGGTTATTTTTCAGCATTATTTACTGGATTTAAGAATATATTTGTTACACTATTTTCTGAATCTCTCGGAAATGTCTGGTCTTATTCATCCAAATGCTTCTAGTTTCAAGTGTGTGGAGGGGGTCTTCTTGTATCTTCAGTCCAGAAGTTTTTAATCTTCTCATCTGTGCCTTCTTATTGTTGTATCATGTGTCTTGGTTCAGAGCTCTCAAAGCAGTGGATGAAATGGTGCATAAGATTGAATTTGATGGACCCTCACTGACCATCACATCCAAATATCTGGCTGTGGGAGTTTCTGCCCTCAACACCAGCAATTTTAATGGGACCACTTTCAGTGCATTTATAGCCACAAACATGACAGACCCTCAGGTAAATGTCACGGCACATCTCTGCTTCAGGTGTTACATGTCATTTGACAAGTCTTTATATAAGTATGTGAGTGTGTTTCTGCTTGATGTGGTCTATATCTGGTTATGCGTGTATATTTGAATATGTACTGCACATAAAATTTGCTTAAGGCTTCCTACAGTGGGCTGTCCAAACATTTAAGCTGTATTTTGTGCTGCCCAAACATTTTAGCAATAAAGTTTTAAAGTAATCTTCAGCAATTAAAGCAGTGTAATGAGAGGTGACGTGTATGGACCATGCCCAGAGGTTGCACCCATTGATTAGGAGCCAACGGTTCCTGGAAAGTTGTGGGAGGAAAAAGCAACATTGTAGAGTCTGAGTCTGACTCAGAAAATGACACATTTTCTCTCTTTTCAGTGCATCAGTGTCAGAATGTATATTTTTGCAAGTATTTAAGTGGATTTTCTGTATTTTTAGTATGCTCGCAGCTTTAAATTGTTGTTTTTGTGCCATTTTGTACAGTATGTATATAGTTGAGGTTCACTGAAACTATTTAAGGGATTTTAAAGAATTAAAAATACAAATTAGCCAAACAAAGGTTTATATTATCGCCTGAAGGCCCCATTTATACTACATAATAGGTTTTACAACCAGATGTCTGTTCAGTCTATTTTTACTTGAGATCCTGTAATGAATTAATTACTGCTTTATTCTGGCAGATGGTGTAGTAAACTCTTTAAATGCATTTGACTCTCTCTCTCAACCTTATTACATAAATTGTAGCTCTTATAATTTTAAGAATACTAATTTGGGATCACACAACATGGAGATTTGATCTTTGGTACAGTAACACAAGACATCTGGGTGTTTATGTTACTCATGAGCAGATCCCCCGTTCCTTGCGTATCCATTTATTAAATATTTTGACTAATATTATCATGCAGACCTGCGATGAGTAACTTTTTCTCCACAGATCGATTTTGAGTCTGAGGCCCAGAACGCTTTGGCTGTGGTCACTCTACCTCCAACACTGCTGCACAACCTGAGTAATTCACTAATGGAGAGAGTGTCCAGAATAAACTTTATGTTCTTCACCAAGACAGGGCTCTTTCAGGTGAGCATGAACCAAATTAGCTTTTTTTCCTTCGTTGTACTGTACATTTTTCTATCAAAAAGTATTGTGGTATTCATTGGTCCATTCACATATTAAAGTAAGGCTTTATTTAAAGAGCTGAAGAACAATGTAATATTGACAATTCTCATTGATATTTCTGTCAATAGCAATTTGGATCATTAATGGTACGGTAATGAATCTCTGAACATTTTCTCTCAGTTCTGAGTGAACTAACTCAGAATAAACTCTGCATTAAATTGTGTAACATACACTACCTTTAAAACTTGTTAAGGGTTTATTCAGCAAAGATGCATTAAATTGATCGAAAGTGACAGTAAAATCTATTTTAAATAAATGCCGTTGTTTTGAACTTTCTGTTCATCAAAAGCATCCTGAAAAAAATGAACACTTAAAGGGATAGTTCACCCCAAAATAAAATTCTGCCAAAACACAAAAAGAAGATATTTTGAAGAATGTTGGCAACCAGACAGTTGACGGTAGCCATTGATTTCCATAGCATTTTTTTCCTAATATGGAAGTCAGTGGCTACCGTCTGGTTGCCAACATTCTTCAAAATATCTTCTTCTGTGTTCAACTGAAGAAAGAAACTCATAAAGGTTTGGAACAACATGAGTGTGAGTAAATAATGGCAGAATTGTATTTTGAGGTGAACTATCCCTTGAAGAATGGAGTAATAGCTCCTGAAATTTCAGCTTTGCCATCACAGAAATAAATTACATTTTAAAATGTATTAAAATTGAAAACAGTTATATTAATTTGCAATAATATTTCACAGTATTACTGTTTTACTGTATTTTTGATCAAATAAATGCAAACTTGGTGAGCATAAGAGACTTACTGAAGTCACTTATGAGAAAAACTTACTTTTGTCATTAATTTGATTAACATATACTGTATATCTAATGATGTGTTTCTTATCTGAATGCAACGTTTATCACTTACTAATAGCTAACAAAAGTGATAATCTCTGTCCATACTTACAAAACTGATATATATATTTATATAGACAAAAATTGGGTGTAATTTTTTGTGCCTGACTCGCCCTAAAACTAAGATGAGCAGTTTTGTCCTGACAGTACGTTTCATTTCTTTTCAGGATCAGCAAAGTAATGGCAAGTCCTTGAACAGCTATGTGGTGGCTAGCAGTGTTGGCAACTTCACAATCAAAAACCTGCAGGATCCCGTCAAGATAGAGATTGCACATTTGGAGTACAAGGTACTCAGCTTTTTTTGCCAGCAGGCGTGGCTAACCCCAAAGTTTATTGTAATACCAGTTTTGGTAACTGGCGTTTTTGCATAAACTAGGATTTTGGTGATACATTTTTCTATGGGTAATTACAGTAACTATTCATGTTATTAGTTTAACCTTCCCATCAATGAAATTTCAAAGCAGTCATTTTCTTCCAAAATAATTATTTGTCCAAGCTAACTAGAACAATTGTGTCTAACACTCTTAATGTGTCTGTCTGTCCTCCAGAGAGATCCAAAGCCTCTTTGTGTGTTTTGGGATTTCAACCTTAAAAGTGAGGGTAAAATAAATGATTTATTTGGCCCCTTTTTAAGCATTAAAACAGTCCCATAGGAAGCTATACATATAGACTTACAGTAATTGTACAATATCCATTTGTCTCCATTAGATCGCACAGGGGGCTGGAATAGTGAAGGCTGTGAGGTCAGTCCGGAGTCCAACAGCAACAGGACCGTCTGCTTGTGTAATCACCTCACACACTTTGGCATTCTAATGGTGAGATTTGTGGGATTGGCAACAAAATGACCCAATACAGCGGTTTCTTGTATTAAGCCAGTATGACAGACTGAACCAACGTCGATGTGTCTTATGTGTCATCCAGAGTGGCTAACCACGCCTGAAACGGACAGGGCCAAATACTTGGCAAATAGCTAATCAGGGAACTTGATGTAGTTTGGCACTATACGCATGTAATATTAAAGGTGCACTTTATATTAGGCTGGTGTACAGTATATGGCAGTCGTGTTAATGTAGCATTATGTAAACGTTACCAATGGCATTGTAAAAAATTCGTTATTCACAAGTTGTCATGATTTATTTATTTCATGAGCAAAAGTTAAGTGGAAAGAAAAAAAAAAAAGCTTTTTTGTACTGTTAAAGGAATAGTTCACCCAAAAATGAAAATTATCCCATAATTTACTCACCGTCAAGCCTTCCTAGGTGTATAAGGCTTTCTTCTTTCAGCCAAACACAAACTGAGTTATATTAAATAATATCCCAGAGTTTTTGAAGCACCAAAAAGCGCATCCATCCATCATAAAAGTGATCCATACGGCTCCAGTGGGTTAATAAATGCCTTCTGAAGCAAGGTGATGGGTTTTTGTAAGAAAAATATCCATATTTAAAACTTTATAAACAATAATCATTGGCTTCCGGCAACGTCTGTACGCATGTTCACGAGAGAGTCAAGTTGCGGCAGAAGGGTGACCTCTGACCTGACGTATGATGTAGCTCCTCTTCTCTTATATCGAACTCATCTGACATTTTTCTTTAAAACTTCTTATTTTAGACTTCTAATTCGTGACCAGCAACTGTCACTGATAATTAAACACTAATGAGACACATCTCTGATGAATGTCATTGTTGATTAATTTTGCCTCGCTTTTGTCTTTTAGGACATCTCTGGAGCTGCTGCGCAGATAGATGAGAAGAACAACAGGGTTCTTACCTTCATTACCTACATCGGCTGTGGCATCTCAGCCATTTTTTCAGCAGCAACACTGCTCACATACATCGCTTTTGAGTGAGTGTCCTGACAGCGTTTGACTTTTAAACACTGTGTTTATAATGACTCATCTATGTAAACATATTGTGAAATCTTACATTTTGCTTTCCAATAACAGCTATTCAAATTCTGATGTTTTCTCAAAGAATGTCTTCATCAGCTCTGCACAATATCCAGGATTGTGTTTTACCCAGATTAGGCTACACCCTCCTCTTCAAGCCCTAATTATATACCATAAAATTAGACTGCTTGTATTTAATGTTGCTGATATTTAAAATCAATTAGAAAGAAATACATTCATTTATTCAGTAAGGAAGTATTAAATTAATCATAAGTGACAGTAAAGACTTTTACATTGTTACAAAAATTTCTGTTTCAAATAAATGCTGTTCTATTCATCAAAGATTCCTGAAAAAAGGTATCACAATTTCCAAAAAATATTAAGCAGCTCAACTGTTTTCAACATTGATAATAATAAGAAATGTTTCTTGAGCAGCAAATCAGCATTAGAATGATTTCTGAAGGGTCATGTGACATTGAAGACTGGAGTAATGATGCTGAAAATTCAGCTTTGCCATCAAAAGTATAAATTACATTTTAAAATATTTTAAAATAGATAACAGTTATTTTAAATCGTAAAAATATTTCAGAATATTGCTGTTTTTACTGTATTTTTGATCAATTAAATGTAGCCTTGGTGAGCATAAGAGACTTAACAAATCTTCTAGACCCCAAACTTTGAAACGGTAGTGTAAATGGCTAAAGGTGCAATGGAATTGCAAAGACTCATTGTTTTCTTTGATTTAAATCTGTAGGAAGCTGCGGCGAGACTATCCTTCCAAGATCCTGATGAATCTCAGCACGTCACTGCTCTTCCTCAACATGGTGTTTCTTCTGGATGGCTGGTTGGCTTCATACGACATTGAGGGATTGTGTGTGACAGTTGCTGTTTTCCTGCACTTTTTTCTTCTCACTTCTTTCACCTGGATGGGCTTGGAGTCCATCCACATGTACATTGCCCTGGTCAAGGTCTTCAACACCTACATCCGGCGATACATCCTCAAGTTTTGCATCGTGGGATGGGGTAAGTTCTACACCAAGGATTTTTTCCTTCATAAACTTTTGCTTTGTTTGCTAATGTTCAATATTGTATGAGATCACTGTGAAGGAGCGTTGAACATATTAAGCAGTGAGAAGATCTCACTCTGTTTTCAGGTGTCCCTGCTGCAATTGTTGGAATTGTGTTGGCTGTGAGCAAAAATTCTTATGGAAAAAACTATTATGGAAAAGCAGAGAATGGACAGGGCACATCAGAATTGTAAGTTTGGCCCAAGAAATTTAAACTGACAATTTATTTATGCTTGATGTCTTCTGTGAAAGTTGAATGCTACAGATCTGTGTAGTTCACATTCTTGAATAAAGAATGAATTTCTTTTAGAATGGTCTTTTACTTCCTTATTCCTTTGGTTTTCCCGGTCTTTCTTTCTGTAGCTGTTGGATTAATAGTCCGGTGGTATTCTACGTGACGTGCGTGGGCTACTTTTCCATGATCTTCCTGATGAATGTTGCCATGTTCATCGTGGTCATGATCCAGATCTGCGGGCGTAACGGCAAGCGCAGCAACCGAACACTCCGAGAGGAGATCTTGCGTAACCTGCGAAGTGTGGTCAGCCTGACTTTCTTGCTGGGCATGACCTGGGGCTTTGCTTTTTTCGCCTGGGGTCCGGTCAGCCTGGCCTTCATGTACCTCTTCTCCATTTTCAACTCCTTACAGGGTTGGTTTATACTTAAACCATTTTCACTATCCTGTATAAAAGACCCCATGGAATCACTTGATGCTGGGCTTGATATCTTTCATGTGTTGACATGTTTCCTATTTATACATACCATATGATTTTTCCCCTTAATCTGATAGGCTTTAGTTACACCACAGCCATGAACCATGGTTTGCTACTTTTTTAAATGACAAAAATCTGTGTAATGCAACATGAGTCATTTACCCAAGATCATTTTTTAATGCATATGATCTGTCAAAAGTGAATTTTGTCGATTTCTATAACCTTTTAAAACATTTAGAACCCCCAAACTCTTTTTGATTTCATGGGCTCCTTACCTTTTTCTTAAACATATTTTTGACATTTCTGAAAATATACAAAAAAATGGTATATTTTTGTGTATTATTTACTTTTTTAAATAGTAATAGAGTTAAAATTATCCCAAATTTTGCTCTTAATGTTATTGGCATTAAAAAGCTATTCTAAACAAATATTCTGCCGAAACCCGGGATCGAACCAGGGACCTTTAGATCTTCAGTCTAACGCTCTCCCAACTGAGCTATTTCGGCCTGTAGGGGGTGTTGTGTATAAATGTCTCTGTTATCCGCTAGAGGTCGCTATTAAATGTGAAATATGACAAATTTGTAGGTTTGTAAAGATTAAGAAGATTGTTTATTATTTTTTTCAACAGGATTATTCATATTTGTGTTCCACTGTGCCCTGAAAGAAAATGTACAGAAGCAATGGAGAAGATATTTGTGCTGTGGAAAGTTCCGCTTGGCAGATAATTCAGGTAAATTTAGTTAGTAGGCTACTATGATATTTAAAATTAAGTTGTTTTTTTTTCACGAGGATTTTTGTCAGCTACCATATGACAGAATCCAATACCAAGGGAGATTCGTATATTTAATAACATTACATGATGCTATATTGGTTAGTTTAACATTGTGTAGCTCTCCTGTTGCATCACAGCACATTGCATTTGTGCCTATACTTTTTTATTTTTATTTTTAAAAGCATGCATTATTGGCCAGTAACTTATATTTTGTTTTTCATAGGCGTATTGTATATAACCTGTGCTGTGATTACATCTTTAGGTGCTGAATTCCTGAGACTTTTGTTGCACTTAGAATGTGTGTTTCAGTAAAGCCCAGCTTTTGAGACTTCCTTTCGCAGATGTATTGTTAATAAAAAATTTAGGACCAGAGAGAACTTAGCTGGGCTTTACTTCCAGTTAAATCTGATAAAATTAGATGGGAAGTTAAAGAGTGTTTTTTTTGTTTGTTTTTTTTGTTTTTTTTCAAATGCCAGTCCCACACAACTTTCCTTTAGAAAGTTGTCTGTCCTGCATTTATGATGATGGAACTGCAGTATATTATCTGAATTAACTGCGTTTTCTTGTGCTGTATCTTTATGCATGGGATGCACCTGTCTGGCGAAAGTTAACTGGTAGTTATAGATAACATTTAACCATATTTTGCAGACTGGAGCAAGACTGCCACTAATAATACCAAGAAAGTGAGCTCTGATAACCTGGGAAAGTCCCTCTCCTCCAGTTCTTTTGGCTCCACTACAGCCAACTGGACGTCTAAAGCCAAAGCCACACTAAACCCCTTTGCCAGGCACAGTAATGCAGGTGAGCATAAAAAATAATGATGTGGATTGCTTAGGCCACAGTTGGTGTTGCATTAAGATGGAATAAAACTGGCATTTAATTCCAAAGATAGGACTTGAAAACATTTTGTAAGCATGCTCTCAGTAATATATTGCTAAGATGTGTAATGGTTGACTATTTCCCCTACATGCCTTGTGTTACTTTGTGCTTTACTCAACTGTGTTACTTTTTGTGTGACTGTATGCCTGGACTCAGTGGTGCTGTGTGTCTGTATTTATGTTTGTGGTATAGATAGTACCCTGCAATAATGCCATGGAGAGACTTCCTGAGGTAAAACCACGCAAGCCAGCTTGAGTTCACACTGCTTTTCTCTGTTCATGTGATCAGCTTCCCCTGTTGGGATAGACTGAATTCAATCCAGCGGCCCTAGACATAATACCTAGTCTAACTCACTCCTAACACATAAATGCTTCTTTTTGACCCTCCAAAATAGTCCTTCATAAGACATTACCTTTTTAAAAACTTTAGGCATCTGCTGTGATGTTTTATGGTGGAACAATTGCCTGTTGGATTGAATCCAAGTTGTGGAGTGACATTCAAGAACTAGAAAGCACACTGCTGCTGGTTGTCATTGTCATTAGTATTGCAAATAAAGTTGCTAGCACCGTAGTGCAATACAAGGAAACACCTCAATGCTGAAAAAATAATGTTAAAGAGGTTATAGACCGAGCCTTTCAGTAGACATTGACAAGCTTTAGTGTCTTTTAGGAGTTCTGAATGTCATTTGCACTCTGTTTGACACTAATTTTTCTCACTGTGGGCTGTTTTTATTTATCTCCATTGTTTTGTTCTTTTTCTTTTCGTTTGGCAGTGTTAATGTCCCCACAGGAGAAAACACCCAGCTTGCACTGACTGCTGATGCTAAAATTTACAAAATTATACACAGTAAAACTCCATCCCCACAGCAGGATCGCTCTACATGCTGGCCATGCAGAGGATAGATTATATGCACTTGCTGTATAGCACTAATAATGTACTTAACATCAGAGATTTCAACACTATAGATACAATTTTTACTTTGTGAACTTAGTACTGCTCATTACTTTGGCTCAAGTAATTGTACTGTTATGCACAGTAGAGTTTATGTCATTGTAAAATATTGAGACATTTAGGATTTAGAAGGTGTAGACTTGCTATGTTTGCATATATGCTAAGATGAAAGGAATGCTGTGCTGGTTGTCACTGCAATTGCATCAAAAGTTCACTTAGTAAAGCTCACTGTGTAATTATGTATTTTAAGTTATTGTAATGTACACTGTATAGATTTTTCCTTAATCAACAATATTTATAATTGACCATTCTTTCTTTCTATTTAATTAAAGGTACACTATGTAACTTTTGGCCCTCTAGTGGTTCAAAAACAAAACTGCATGTATTTTGTGGAAGAACATTGTTTTGGTTGTGCTTTGGTTCTACGTGACTGTGTGGATGAATATGGTTATCCTACTGCTCATAAAACATTCACTACTAGGCTTAAGAGATATAACCAGTTTTGATGGAAAGGATCTCAAGATGACTAGCTGAAGACATTACTGTAGCTATACCCATTAATAGACACGGTACTTCCTTGAAAATAAATTCCAGCACAACGCTACAACAACCATAATGAAATGACCTTTCACAATAGATAATGCTTTACAATGAACTCTGTTAGAGAGCTACATATGGCATTTTATCGGTTCATTAAAATATCTTACTCACCTGTTGACTAACAAAAACATTTCAAATCCCTCAGTTCTCACCATCTCCGAAAAGCCGAGCCAATGTTGGCTATGTGTAACCCCTCCTGTTCAAACCACCCGCTCTAAGCGGGACTCGAACCCCGGTCTGTCAGCATGGGAGTCGGGCACTCTAACAATGAGGCTAAAGACCACAGGCTCTAGAGCGCCTCTTGAGATCAGGGGAGTGAGGTTTACATGCAGACCTCTTACCGGCCTATGTCCGTTACATTCACCCCCCTAAACCTCACTCCCATCCGGGTCACGGCACCAATGTAATCCCTCCTGTTCGAACCGCCCGCTCTAAGCGGGACTCGAACCCAGGTCTGCCGGCACGGGAGTCGGGTGCTCTAACGAGGATAAAGAAGTCTCTAGTGTTAGTCGCTAGAGCGCCTCTTGAGATCAGGGGAGTGAGGTTTACACGGCCTATGTCCGTTACACATGTCAGCGTTTCGTTGTGACAACTAACCTATGCCACTCTCACACCATATATACTTCAAAGTAGCTAGAGCAACTTTTGTCTATTTACGGATTTGACGAGACACACACGGGCGTGTACACAGTTTTCTCGTGAAAACATCCCATCAGGTCTAAAATATAAACACTTATAATAGGCTTACAATAGTGAATCAGGGTAAAACAAAAACACGTTTTGGAAAAAGGATTGATGATGTGTTGACTCATTATTTAAATTGTATTAATTTTGAACAAAAAAAGTTACATAGTGTACCTTTAAAATATATTAAAGAATAACATTTTTATTTCCAATTTTCCAAATTTCTAATTTTCACTTTTTGCTATTATATTTTTGCAGCTTCTAGCAAAGTAAAAATCCCATCAAGCGAAGGAAGGACTAGTTCTAGTTCTAGTTGTGAAGACCAATTACAACACAAATTGTGACACTGTGTTAATTTGAATACAGATTTATTTGACTGACTTTTTGTTGTTGTTTTGTTTGTTTGTTTTGCCAGTACGACTCAATATGTTAATTGTGAAATAATCTTTGCTATTATATTGAATATTATAATTAGCTGTCTAAATGACCTCATCATCATTATCATCAAATAATGACTTTTCTAGCATAGTACATAGGAGCATAATATATTCTGGCTGAGATGCCAAAACTGTGCTCCAATTTTTGCTATTCTGTATTTAGACCTGTAGGTCAATAACTTTCTGGAGCCCCAATTTCCCTCATAATAGGACAGAGGCTGTTCAGTTTGTTGCACATTAAAAAGGAATCATTGAACAGGAAAACTTAAGCAATATTGTTCTGGCAAAAGCACTACAGAAGGGGACTGAAGATGCATGTGTGTATTGGAATGTTTTTGCCCAAGAATGCACAAAGGCATGGAAAATCAACAGAATGGCATGGACAATTAATGACTCACCCCTTTTAATGACCATTAGTTGTATGAATTGGAAACTAATATGATCAAACTGTCAAAGTATTGACAACACCCAGGTCTGCTTTCTTTTGAAGCAGCCAACATGTTTGAAAATACTTTACATTGGGTGCCAGTTGTCATCTTCATATTGTATGTATGGATACTTTGGCATCAATACTCGATAGCTCACTAATTGCAACTATTATAAAAAATATATTCACGCAGTCCTTCAATCAACCATTGTGGCGTATTTGCAGGTAAAAGTTTCTCCAATCAGAGCAGTCCCAAATGCAGCCCTTCCGACGGAGAGGCTTCCTCGTCCATCCTCCCCGTGCACCAGGTCTTGGACAAGGTAAAGGGCTACTGCTCCGTGCGCTCGGACAACTTCTACAAAAACATCATCATGTCAGACAGCTTTAGCAATAGCACTAAATTCTAGGGAGCGGAGGCTGAGAAGGAGCCTTCCTGTGTCCCAGACTTACCTTGTGCGGAAAGGCGGGACCATGTTTATACGCCACAGTACATATTGAGTTAACCCTCCCCGACTGGAGTAGAGAAACACATAACCCTGTAGAGAGGGCAAGCTATGAAAGTGTGGATTTTACATACTGTGATATTCAGCTTATACTGACTATGTGATCTGTAAATAATCATAATATATTTTACTATTTGTGCTTTTTCTAATTTCTGTTTTGCATACTTTCTTTTTTTGCACATTACTTTGTTTTTTTGTTCGAGTATTTTGTATATATAAATACATCAATGCTTGCTACAGCAGAAAAATGGGACCATTTCACAACCAAAGACTGACGAACATGAGGAGTAGTTAGTTCCTCTGTTCGGGACTGAAAGAACACAAATGGTTGGAGCTTGAATTTTCACGCTTGTGAATTTTGCCTTGGTTTAGCTTTCGTTACCGTAAGCAGATAAAGTACATTTTCACTGTAAATTAGTGAAGCTTTAATACCTTTGTTTTGTCATTATTTAAATGCTCTCTATTTCAGTCTTTACATGATCTACTACTGATTAACATGTTACAGAAAATGTTGTTTTTTTACAGTGTGAACATTGTTCAGTTGTTTCAGTGCATACAGTTTCATAAAACTGCTCTAACAGAAGGGCAGGACACCGAGATCAGTCTTCTGCTGTTTGATAACGGAATGGAAAACAACAGCTATACACCAAATCTAACATGTTCAGATCTTCCTATTGCTGTAGTTTAATGACATTGTTGTTTTGACTTGGTATTTATTTTAAACGCTTTTAAGAGATTTCTATGCTTCAGTGAAGAAAATGTCAGCAGCGGGAAACGCTTACCAAGGGCTGTTCAGTTTGCTCTGGTCATCAGTGTAGATCATCATTAGTATAGCGGTTATGGATGCTTTGTGAAAATGTGACATCTTGCATATTAAATGCACTTAAACCAGATCTTGTCTGTCTTATTCGTTTGAACAGTAACAATTTTCTGCTTATGGTGAATAGCCTGAAATATTAGAGATGCCTTAAAAAGCCTGGTTAATGTTTTTCATGGATATTAATTGAATTCATTGACTTTCTGGTTGGTCAGATTTTTCTGTCTGTACTTTTAGGTACGCAATTGTACAGAGCACCGCAGATGACATGCGGACAAATATATTGTGGCCACAAATTAAGAATTTGTTTACATAAATTATTAATTCCTGGCCACGTTTGTTTAATTCTTTCTTTCATTTTAGGTAAATTGTGGCGCAGTAGTAATATATTTCTTCGTTTAAAATTACTCCAATGTGACAGAATTGACCTAAAACAAGGAACAAATCAATCAGGAGCTTGGCCCACCCTGGCCGTACGCAAAATAATGACCAACTGCAAAATTGGTGCGATGTTCAATTCAGCTCCAGATTTTGGGGGAGATCATGCCTTTCAGCTGCTTGGTATCAAAACCCTGCATGGTATTTAGAAACTAGAAAGTAGTATTAGAATTATGTCCGCAGTCTTCATAAACATTCAAACAATTTTAAACTGTTCAAGCTCAAGAAGACGTGAAAGAAACTCTGTACCCGCACGCTGTTTTCTGTGCTCATACACACAAAGCGCGCACACAGAAAGCTGCGTCTCAGAAAACGCTCTATTACTGAACTGAGTTCTCTTTTGTGTCTTATCGCACTTAAATGGAAGAATACACACAAAATGACATGCCCGTTTTGGTGAGTATCCTTGTAAGCACAGTCTTAACTGAGTTAAAATAAAAAGTCAATGAACGTTAACAGTTGGGGAAAAAAATCTGATATGTGTCAGATCTGTGCAATTGGTCTTATAGTGACAGTAGCTTAAATCCCTGCTGCTGTTTTGTGTCATTAATGTTAAAGAACAAAAGAAAATAAAAATAAAAAACTGCTCAAAGCTGCTCTTGACTAACTTCTTTAGCTTTAATATATATATTTAATTAATACATTCTAGTATTTTGTACCTGCATTCTACCTGAAATCTGTATATTTAATTTGTATTTTTGTTCTATTGTATTTATTGCTTTTAATTTGTTCATTCCTTCTTATTTGATTACTGTTTACTTGTCCTTATTTAACTTTTTTTATTAAAATACTATTTTTTATTTATATTTATTATTATAATTTTTGTTTGTGGTGGGGCCAGTGAAAATTTTGGCAGGGCAAGTAACCAGTAAACTCCTTAGTGTTGAGCCCTGTGTGTTTATAAATAGAGTCCATTTTAAGACCTGCCCATTTTGTTATAAAATAAAGTTCCAAAATCTGTTAGGGGGAAAAAAAAAAAGTTAAAACTCTGGCCCACTAGGAATGTCACTTGTCCCATCTTATATTTCAAAGCATGTCATGCGTGCGGCTCTGTACACTAGTGTATTTTTTAAATGCAACACGTCAACTCCTAACACCTAACCCTAACAGTCGAGTATCTTAAAGCCAATTTAAACAATATGTTTTTGTTATGTTTGTGATGTCTAAATCTAAAATAAAGAGCTAAGTAATGACCGTAGGTTGTACAACAAAGCAGCTTTACTGTTGCTAACCTCCCCGGTAAACGCGACTTTGAGAGCATGTGTTTACTGCAGTTGGTTGCTAAAAAGCTGTTTAAATGTATTTTACAAACAGTATATACAGAACATATTTCTTCACATTTATGCGCAAATTAAGGTTAATTAGTAAAGAGATTGATTTAACATTGTTTCAGCTTTATGTGATAGGCCTACATCCAAAGTCCCTTTCAAGGAAAGTATGTTCACTCGGGCTCGGCGGCCATATTTGCAACACCTCCAGGCAGCTATTTCAGGCATCCAAGACCAAGTCCTATCTACTTGAATGTGGGGAATCCTCAAAAACTGCTTGCCGAACTCACAATTAGATAACATATTTCAAATCAGCAACAAAATCTGTCATTAACTGTCTTATAAATGCTGTTAATCATCTTAATCATCTGTTTTTAGCTCACTTTTAATCATTTGTTGGGTTTTGTCAGGGTGTTTCCCAGAACCTAACAATGTGGTTAGTGGCTGGCTCAATGCGTCTGACTGTAACAGGGGGACAGGAATAGAGAGTGTTTGTTCCTTTGTCCCGGTAGTAAATGAGAGCACCACAAATTCCTTCCAGAAGTTTCTTGTGAAAGCCTTCCTGTGAGGTAAACCAGCATTCCTGATGATGCCAAAAATGAATGGAGGTAAATAGCCGGCCTTATATAAAGATTAAGGCACTACTAGGCTATTCACCTTAACTACATGGTCGATCCTTCAATATGTGATCACTCAGCGACCAGAGCAACCAACAATATTGGTTTAAACCAGAAAGGCTTTACACATCACCTCATGGAAAACAACAACAACAGCAAAAGAAAGAGCGAGTGCAGTTATTCAGAAAATTGCTAGCCTCTAGCACTGTGGAAACATTTAGCTTTGCCATTACCCTCTCCATGATGAGACTCCTGTTTGATCTCCGGGCACGGTGACAGTTTTATCGGATTCTCTCACACTATTCTTCTCTGAAGTTATTTTCTGCTTAACTGTACCTGTCTTCCACTTTTTCTGTACACATTTAACCTCACTTTCATTGTAGGTACAGTAAGCTTGTAAGCAATTTTTCTGTCATTGCAAGTTTAAAAACCAGAAAGTAGTGACAAAAACCAGCCATATTCCCTCAAGAAAGATGGTCTATGTGGAAAATGTAGGTTTTTATTATTTGCCTTTTCACATTACAATAAATATTCAGTTCGTTCATTAGATTAGAAATTGATTGCAAGTTTCAACTGTCTGAAAAATCAAACTACTGTATATTGATAAATGTAAACTGCTTGTTCTAGTTCTGTGCAGGCATTTATTATTATTTGTATCATTCACTGACAATGTCTTAACTCTAAGAATAAACTGGATGCCAGAATGATCTTTACCCGAGGCCAACTAATATGTTTAATGTCAAACATAAAGTGCCCACAAACCACTATTGTCCTTAATAAATAGTCAAATGTATTCACTATAAGGAAACAAAATTGGAAACATCAAATGATATATATAATACACATCAATTAGAAGCAATACGGTTTTACAGTATTCCACAAAATACTGACAGTTAGATAATATATCACTCCTATTTGCTTCATATACTGTCACTATTGAGATGCTAGCATTTCATGACAAGCCCAATAGAAATGTTGTCTAATACTGTACTTTGTAAACCATTCACAGCACACATATTCAGACATATGGCCAGGCTTGCTGCCCAAATAGTAATAATATACAGTAAATTACTATGTAGCTTTTTTCCATCCCTCTCAGGTTTGTATTGGATTGTGCCTCCTCTGTCTCTGGGGGAATCTAGACTTGTATCGTTCTTTGTAGTTTCTGGGATGGTAACTTTTGACTGAGGCGTTTTCATCTCTGAAAAAGATGGGCATCAGTAAAATACAATGCAACTGACACAATGTGTGAATTTAATAATGACACTCACTCTTGCTGGAGATCCAAGTAAGAGCAAAACCGAACACATTTTGTGTCTCTCCTGTGTGCGCAGTGGCATCGTTCCACATCTCGTCTTAGACGCATTTGGAGTGAACCTACACCATAGGGAATGACCTGACTGAAAGAGAACAGCTGATATTTTAAAGTGCATTTCAAACATATCAATATTTAACATATGATTTTTTAAATCAAATGTAATAACTCATTGAATAATAAACTCATATTATAGCAATATATACATCTCAAACTTAAATTGAACACTAATTGGGAGCATAGATATAATTAAAATCTAAAATGGCTGAATAGAAATTGAACAGACAATCGTAATTACCGTTTTTGATGCGTTCTTTCAATGTTGAAAGGTGGAGCTGCACTTGTATACAGTAAGCTGATTCATTGGTTAATTTGGTAACACTTTATTTTGATTGTCCCCTAACAGACATTCTATTAAAGGATTAGTTCGCTTCAGAATTAAAATTTTCTGATAATTTACTCATCCACATGTCATGCAAGATGTTTATGTCTTTCTTTCTTCAGTCAAAAAGAAACTATGGTTTTTGAGGAAAACATTCCAGGATTTTTCTCCATATTGTTGACTTCAACAGCTACCAACGGGTTGAAGGTCCAAATTGCAGCTTCAATGCAGCTTCAAAGGGCTCTACACGATCCCAGCCGAATAAGGGTCTTATCTAGCGAAACGATCAGTCATTTTCTAAAAGAAAATAATAATGGATATACTTTTTAACCACAAATGCTCATCTTGCACCAGCTCTGCGATGCGCCATGCATTATGTAATCACGTTGGAAAGGTCACGTGTGACGTAGGTGGAAGTACCACGGTAGGGTGAAAAACTCCATCTCATTTTCTCCTCCAACTTTAAAATCGCCCGACATTGTTGTTTTACCTTTTTTTGTAAAGGCCATTGACATAGTATTTGCACGTTCGCTTTGTAAACACTTGCTCGGTACTTCCACCTTTGTCACATGTGACCTTCCCAACGTGATTACGTAAGGCATGGCAGATTGCAGAGCTAGACCAAGATAAGCATTTGTGGTTAAAAAGTATATACATTCTTTTTTTTCCTTTTTTTTAAGAAAATGACTTTTCGCAAGATAAGACCCTTATTCCTTGACTGGGATTGTGTAGAGCCCTTAGAATTTGGACCTTCAACCCATTGTTAGCTATTGAAGTCAACTATATCCTGGAATGTTTTCCTCAAAAACCTTAATTTCTTTTCGAATGAAGTAAGAAAGACATAAACATCTTGGATGACAGGGGGGTGAATAAATTATCAGGAAATTATAATTCTGAAGTGAACTAATCCTTTAATTACAAGTAATTTTGCAAATACATGTCAACTTATTCTACTAACCCTTACCCTACCCCTAACAGTCTACTACTACTCTACTAATACTCTAATGAGAGTTAGGTGACATGTAGTTGCAACACTACTTATAGTCAACATAATGTCTAAAGGAGACCATCATAATAAAGTGTAACCATTAATTTTATCCTGTTCAGTGCGTTTACTCCTTGTTTGTAATTAGCTTTGTTTTTAACATGTATAAATGCTTGGTTTTGATCATATTCATAACATATTTAAAAATATGATTTTTTTTTTTATACATCTTTTGTTTTTGTGCACAATGTAGAACTCTTTTCAAATTCATGCACTGAACTGAAAGCCTTGCACTTCTTTGAATTTTCAATTTGACCAGGTGTTCAGATTCCTGTTTGTTTCTGGATATAAAAGACTTCACTCTTGTTTCACTTCCCGAGAGCCAGACCCTCAATCTTTGGTTTCTAGGTTGTTTTTCACCAAAGGCAGTCTGCCTGTCCTCAGGTCTCCATGCGTGGGCCACATTAATGAGACCACACACTTAAATACAACCAGACACGTGCTTTCAGCGTGTACAGGTTACCGGCATCAGTCCCCCACAGATTTCAACCTCCACTTCTCTCTCTTTTTTGTATTGCTCAAAGAGATCTCTGTAGGAACACAGACAAATGTTTGGATGATGTACCTGGGTGTATCGACCCAGACGATTCCTATGTGGCAAAAGTACACACATTCTTTGTCCTTCAGGTTTTCACAGGAGCAGCGTCTCTCGCGGTGGTGAATTTCTGGAGTAGCATTCACAGATGGACTTCTGTTTGCATGGGACCCTGGGACTGAAAAAATACAAAGAAAAGAAGACAAAAGAAACTATCAAAATCAGAAATGTTACAAAATTCTGTTGTTTTGAACTTTCTATTCGGTTTCCACAAAAATATTAAGCAGCACAACTGTTTTTAACATTGATAATAATAAGAAATGTTTCTTGAGCAGCAAATCAGCACATAAGAATGATTTCTGAAGGGCACTGAAGACATCACAGAAATAAATTACATTTTAAAATATATTCATATCAAAATATATATTCACGAGATCACTGTTTTTACTGTATTTTTATGAAATAATAATCTTGATAGTTGCAGTAAAAAAACAAATGTGGTAACACTATCAAATACAGCCTTCAAAATGCTGAATCTGATGATTTCTAGCAAATATTTTCCTATTTCCCCAAGCCTAAGATTTTTTGCTTTGATGTGTTACACCTGAGACAAAACCTCAAAAGTTGTCAAAATATTAGTCAATGTGGGATCTTCGCTTGACGATGTAAGACAAAACATGTCTAAGCTCTTGCTGCTGTCTAAACATTTCAGCAATGTTGTGTCTGCGAAGTCCTCTTTGTTTTAGGCCATTAATCCTGAGGATTCTCATACAGACCAAGTTTTCATGTAACTATGATCTAATAGGTTATCAGTTCAGAAGTGAGTTGCAACTCAATCGCAGCAAAAATAATAAAATCATAGGCTATATGAAGGAAATCTAAAAACAAAATGGCTGAGGTTGCGTGAGCTTCATTAAGGTTGAGGGAAATGAAAAGCCATGTGGACCATGTTTAAAGAAGACAGCAAATTCGAATCTGTGGCCAACCACATTTTATGCCTCTAGGATTCCAGCAGTGCATGTAGATGGTACAAAGCAAACCACCACTACAGCTTCCGATGGTTGGGGTTTTAAAAGTTGAATCAAAAACAGATCTCTTGTTCATCTGCAACATGGCAACTCTTTAACAGAAAAACAGAGTGAATACAAAAGAACAAATATGATGGTATTTACATGACACACCAAGGTACTTTCAAGAATGGAAAAGTTAGAGGATAAATTCTTTAATGAGGTAAGATTGATAAAGTGGGAACTAAGGCTGCAGGAGGTCTTGCTCTCTTGAAGGATCAGCAGTGGTGAGTTTTGTCCGAGTTTTGTTCAGGATACTTGGAAGAGGGGTTTAAGTTGGACCCCAGTAACCGGAATGACTTCTAAGGTGCTCAATCAAGCGAACAGAGCCTGAGGCTTTAAGGCCTTATAGAAACGGATGAAATTGCATGCCCTGGTCCTGTGGAAAGTGATCTGGGAGTGATCACAGTAATCCATCATTATCACAAAGCTGTGGGGGTCTAACTATATAAGTTTGATGTGGAATACACAACAAATGGTCTGACTTTTGTTTTGATGGTGGAAATCAGTTGTCATCCATGTCCTCAAGGCGTCGGTTGAGGTTTCCCGGGTCTAGTTTTCATATATCAGGCAAGGATAATGAATCACAACAAGTAGCTCAGATTTAGAGCTTGGAATTTATTACAAATCCATTGGAATGTCTGCTTAAAATGCCTCACATAATTCACATACAACTAACTTTGTACCATCCTACCCTAAATCGTGAGAAAGACAATCAGGAAACGTTTTCTTTATCCCTGTAATATTTTATCAGACTAGACATTTCTAACTCGATACTGGCATGAGACTGTATGAAACCTACGGCAAGCTCTGTACTCCTCAGCGCAGTTTGTTTTCCCAAGAAAAATTTAATTTTGTGAAACGTGCCCTGAAGAGAGAGAGGACTGCCAAGGTGGATCAGCGTAGAATTGTAAAGGACAGGCAAGGGATTACATAAATCCATACCCACCAATGTTAAACCAGACCATCTCACCTATGATGAAGCAGCAAAAGGTTTTCTGTTGTTAGCATTAAGATGTAAGCAATAAATCCTTACTAATCCCAAATAGTTTGACTGCTGTTATTAAAATGAAAAGCTGTGATAATTTCCGTCCTGTGGGAGACTGGCCTTGAAACTCAAAACTTCGGAGGAGCATGGTACTGTAGTTCCAGCAATTAACCGCAATAATATTCATTGCTAGTGCTAGTATATTATCCTAGTCTATCCTAGAATTTTGTACTACATACATCCAATGCTGAAACTAAAGAGCTCAACAACAAACCTGGTTATGGACAAAAATGTGAGCCAACATGCAACCATGTTATTCGATTTGTCCCTTGTAAAACAAAAAATTATGACTGAAATGTATCATTGCTTAAACTAATGTTTACAGAGATAACTTGCACTGGCTATGAACTCTGCAGGCTATTAAAATGAAGCCTACCCACAGTGCAAAAGCCTTATTTCCTCCAGCTAGACCATTTTGAGGCAACTGTCTCTGCTTTTGCTCCACCATGAGGGAAGTTACATGTTCTGCGGTCCATAGAAGTGGTAGGAGATGGCCTACACATGGGGAGTTTACACCCTTACATGCTCAAACCAGACGGATTAAGAAGCATTTTACGCCACATTTAACCCTAATTCACCAGTTCAATCTACTTTTGCATGACTAACTGCATATTGTGACGTGTTATAAAAGCAAAGACATTTGATACTGGAAATCTACATTGGTGGTTGACTGTTAGACAATGTGAGTTAATTACAGGGGCAAAAAAGAAAAAATTCTATCATTTACTCATGTTTTTCCAAACCTGTATGACTTTGTCTTATATTTTAGTAGATATTTTGAAGAATGTTGGTAACCAAACCATTTCTCAAAATATCTCGACATGAAGATTAGTATATGATGACAGAATTTTCATTTTTGGGTGAACTATCGCTTTAACCTTTTTTCTTTATGCAACAGCAATTAGCTCACTCCTTCAAATTACAAGAAATTTGCTAAACAAATCTTTTTAATATTAAAATTTGATGTGAAAATACACTCCAAGTGCAAAGAACAAACCAGAGAGAATCTGATAATGTTTTTACAGCAGAAGATAAAATCTCATGTAAACTGAATTAGCACTGAATTTAAATTAACATTTTTCAGATAGGAAAATATTCACATAGTTGTTCAAAATTTGAACAGAAAGCCAGAACTATATATATAAGAAAGATGATAGCCATTTACCTTGTTGTTCCAATATGAAAACAACCGCACTTATTACAAATACGAAGGAAAAATCCATGATGCACAGTACTTTAATTGGCAAGCCTGTCTCCTGGATGTCTATCCACACTCAGAGAGCAAAGCTGTGTGGAGAGAGAGCAGGTTGTGGAGTTTTTCAGGAACTCCTGCCACTCTCTCGACACCTCCAGCCTACCACACCCTCCTCCCCCCATCTCCGTCTTTGGATCAGCCTGCCAAGTTGTTCTTCACAATGCTGGGGACAGGTGTTTGACAAGATGCATTGTATGTGAGTGTCAGTGGGAGAGAGAGAAAGGGAGAGCTTGTTCTCTTTCTTTGGAGATGCTCTAACTCCAATGAAAGCACTTGTGAATGAAGGTTTCTCAACTTTGTCTGTTTTCATCAAGTGCTTCCAGCATGGTCAGAGGTATGGACAAATTGGGGGAGCTGGCATCTCATGGGAATTTTTTCGCACTCTTTGTTTTTGCCTTCCTGATGCTGCTAATGGAGGTTAGAAGAACAAAGTCAAAACTACAGCCTGGAGAGGAAACCCAAATTTTTCAAAGTGGAAAGCCTAGACCTAGACAGACAAGTTTTTTCCCCCAAACCAAGGGAAGCCCATTGTGGTAAACCTCCATCTTAATTAAAACAATAAAAAGCCAATTGAAACATCTCAATATAAGCATCTGCATGCCAGACTCTATTAACTGTGGAGGGTTCCTCTAACTGGTTAAACATTTTCTGCAGTTCAGTTCAAAACAGTTCTTGCTCTCATTTTAATCATCTCAAACTTTGTGAAAATTCATAAAACAAGAGCTCCACCGTCCAAACAAGCGAAGAGATATGAAATGTGGCGTGAAAGTTGTTGAGAATGGTCCTCAATGGGGCCTGTCATTTAATCACAGTGGGGGCAAACTGATGTATTCTATGCAGTGCCACAGGGGTTATTTTTTCCCACCCGTAGTTCTATTTAGCTCACTTTTTGACTTCTCATTAGTCCAGATTAGGCTTAGTTTTGCATTCAGGAGAGATAATTAAAGGCTGGGCACAACACAAAACAACATATTTGGTCACAGAGCCCCTGGCTACAGCAATTAGATCTGTGAGGTGAGGTGCTGTGGAGAAGGAAGGAGAACTTCAGAGCTCCAAACGGCTTCTTCCTGCAGCTGTGGGAGAGACTTAATGAACAGTTTGACCGACTGTCTGAAAAAATGCTCATGCTCCTGAATTGAACTGTGAACTATGGGACACCGTGCCACTATATATAAGTTAAACTGATTTTTTTTATGTGATTCTAACTGTCTTTGTTCTTTTATTGAAGACTTGCAGTCTTGGTATTTGGAAGAGAATGACAGGGTGGAAAAGGACAGGAAAGTTTAATTTTTGTGCCAGTCTTTGTTGCTGTATGGCATTTCATATCACATTATGTCAGCGCTTTATATTTTTATTTGATAAAAGATAGTTTTGTCTTTCGTAGCTATGTATATGTGCTGAACAAGTGTTTATTAAAGTAATAAATAGTATGGCTAACTGCTCCAAGTATCAAATGAAAATACAAAGGCATGTGGAATCGCTCACTAAATCAATCAGTAAATCAATAACTTTTCTGTTTTCACAGAACACTGACCTCTATACAAGAAGAAAGCTTCGTAAGCTTTTCAACAGAATTATTGTTAGCTCGCCAAGCTAGCCTAAAATGAAACAATCTGTTCATGATTATCCATCCTGGAACCAGCAAATACATTAAAATGAAAATTAAAATATTATTGAGAGAAGACAATTATAAAGCTAGACTATCTCTTTCTCCTGAAAACCAGTTTCCTGCCCCCTTCATCTGCTTCATGTGCAGGTGCTTTTTACACACTCCCCTACTCTCACTGACCCCCAGCTGCACTTCCCCCTTTAAGCCTCTAATAATATATGCAAAAAAAGGCTGCCTGCTTCACTGTCATTTCTTGAGATGTCCCAGATGTCTCAAGAAATGCTTTCTATATGATGGAGGTGATATTTGCAGTATCTGAGATTGTCGCGATCGTCCTATTTTTCCTAAAATCAACAGTCAACAATTACTCATTTCAGGAGAGTATATGTGTGTGTGTGTGTCTGTGTGTGTCTGTGTCTGTGTGTGTGTGTGTGTGTGTAGTCCTGGTAAACCCTATGTTATGGGAAAAAAAACTTTTTGGTTCCCATGAGGAAAACAGCTTAAAATCATACAATTTTTTGTTTTGTTTAGGGGTTTGGTTAGGGTTACCGGATAGACTATATGGTTTGTACAGTATAAAAAATCATTAGGCTATGTCTATGGAAAGTGCCCATAAAACATGGAAACCCAACGTGTGTGTGTGTGTGTGTGTGTATAACGATTAAAATTATAAAATTACATATTCCAGGCATGGATAATGAAGGTGATATCCTCGACAGAAAAAAGTGCGCTATAACTCCACCTAGTGCTCAGATGTGGGAATTAAACGAAGCGTTCAACTACAATCTCATTTCTAGGCCAATTTTTAAAGGTAGGTAACACGTTGATCAAATGAAGATGAGTAAATTAGCCTTCTTTTCTTAACTCGACAATCATGTCTCACCCATTGGCCCACACAGTGGATAAGAAATGGTTGTGGCGCGTTTTTCCCCCTGTGTGTCGAAATATGGTGAGAGATTCCCGCTCAAAGCAGCACTTCAGAGTCAGTCAGAGCTTCAGTGTTTTACATGAACCATCTGGAAAGCTCAGCAGGATTGGTTAATGTCCCTCATGTCCGCATTGTTTAGAATGATTAGAATTTGTGGGCACCTCACAATTCGACTTCTATTTAAATTCAAAATACTATTTTAAAACTCAATTCTTGATTGAATTTGTGTACATATACAGCAAATGTGTTGCTACATATTTTGAAAAGTAGGCCTAAAAAGTTCTGATGATGACTGGCTAACATTAGCCTACGTTATGCTTTACATTAACTTAATAAAGCATATTGCTTTTGAAAAATAGGCAGTAAGCAGTAGCCATTGCCAGTATTGCATTACAAAATAAATCCTGATTTTTATGTGCTGGATTTTTGGATTTCAGTTTTATTCAGTTTTAAAGTATAGAGTTAATTAAAAAAGATCACAGCAAAACTTCTTCTGAATCATTACATTTGTTTTAAAAGAAGTTATGATTAAAATATGATTTTAAAGTAAGTTAAGATAAGGTGTTTTTTTTTTTTTTGCCAGCACAAACCATGTTATATTTACAAAAATACCTCAGATTGTAAAAGGTCAGGAAGTGCTAATGCTTTCTTCTTTCCAGAGTGAAGCATAATGTACGAGCGCATGGTAATATTATAAAAAGTCCTGCTAACACAGGTCCACCACATCCTGTCTCATATTCAAGCGCTGGGCTTAGACACACATACGCAAGGAAATTAAATGTGACTTATAACCGATTATCCCAGCAGGAAACCAGGGAGCCGGATGCATCAATCTGAGACACTTTCTTACTAAAAACCATACTTTTTACCTTTGATTACAGAATGAATGCTGACTGTTCCCCACGGGCCTGTTGGGTGACTGTTCCAGACAGCTAATGGAGCAGAGGTGACTTTTATTGCTGCTGAGAGGCTGTCAGCCATCAATTTGATCTCAGGTAGCATGAGAGCTTGTCAGGTACAAATTTTGTCCTCTGCTTTACACTAAGAACTGCTAGAACTTTTCTGTAAATTTCCCTACAGCCCTGGGGCCAATATTTTGTTTTACGTTTTAACCAAACCTCTTGCTTTCAGTAATTAAAAGTTAATAATTTCTTCTTCTTTTTTTTTTTTTTAAAAAAAGAAGAAGATTCTTTAATAATTTACTCAACCAAAAGACTGACTTGCCTTTGGCCCGAGACGCTGGAATAGGCTTCGGCTGCCTGTGACCCTACAGAAGAAAAGCAGTTTAGAGAATGGATGGATAGATATGACTGACTTTCTTTCATAGATCACAAAAAGAGATTTTAGTTACACTTCTTTTTTTGTACAATGAAAGTGAATGAATATCAGAGGATGTTAAGCTCCAAGAATGGCAAACAACACCATAACAGTAGTCCATAATAATTGTGCAATATATATAAGTCTTCTAAAGTCATACAATAACTTTGTGTGAGGAACTAAACAAAGAAATTAAGTCATAAATATTTACAACGATGTGACGGTCGTACATGATGACAGAATTTCCATTTTGGATGAATTATTCCTTTACGATGGCCCCTCATTTTGTGGAACCATCATTGCATTGACAAAATGTCTAGTATTTAGGAAACTATACACACTGTAAAAAAATGAGAAGTTATAAATAATACAAAGATTACTGGAGTACGTTTTACAAGAAAATACTATTTCAGTCTGTCTACTACAAAATTTTGTGTTTAATTCAATGTGTTACTTGCTGTTTCTTTGTAATTATTTGTGAAATGTACGAGCAATTTGTGAAAAGTAAATTCTACACCAATTTTTTTAGTCTATTGCAAAATGATGTGCAATAATACTAATATACCCACTGGCACTAATGCTGCTAAAGAGTTTATGGATGCTTTTATTTGTCTGTACATCAGCATTTTAATTGTTCTGATATATCCAAGAACCACTTATGGAGCATATGAATTAGATAAGACAACAAAATTAATTAAAGGTTAAGCAAATGATAATTATGTTATTTTTGTGCCGAAACACAGTAATTACACAACCAGAAAAACACACGTTGGTCAACTGCGACTTGAAATACCGAAAAGATTTTGAGGCTATATTTAGATAATTGGGCTCAGGCAAAGGTCTTTAAGAGTTACTGGGCAATTTCTGGCAAACATTGAAAGTAATGGTTACAAATGCACATTTTTTTCTGATGACTTACCTCTGTAGATTTATGTGTGTGTGTGTTGCTTTTTTTTTTTTTTAACCACTAATTTTATACATACAATACTGTGCTAAAATCATTAGATGCAAAAAAAATCTCAATTATTACTATATTTGTGAAAGGAATATTTGAAATTATATTTAAATTTTTCATACTGGCATAGATAACCCTATTAAAACAAATTGTTGTGAAGCATCTAATGTGCGTTTGCACAGTTTGTATATACTGTAAGAACACACAGTACTAAATATGTAAACAACATGCTAAATATTTAGTACTGTGTGTACTCTGAGTGCAATTGGCAGTTTGCTATTTATGAGACCATCAGTGTACGGCAAGATGACGACAAAGCGTTCTAAATATAATAGACTATCAGAGGGTGGGCAGCCCTACAGTGCTCAACTGGTTCAAAATGCGTCAGCTCCACAAGAGCAGTATTCTGTGTCTGCCATGGCTTACTGGGTATGCCTTGGCTAAAGGCAGCCTGAGAGCCACTTAATAACAGAGAAGAACAGATTTTTCACCATATGCCATGCAGGTCTTGCTGGGCTTGCATCTAGCCCTTCTATTCTACTGCCCGCCTGCTTGTCTGCCTGCCTGCCTGGTCACTTCCTCCCTGCCACTGTACATTATACGTCTCTATTCCGCTCGGGTGTGGAATCATATGTCCATAATGTACAAGATACGATCAAAGTCGAACTTCCAGGAGAAGATTAATCACAGCTAAACATCCTCTCCTGGCTCCTGTCCTGCAAAAACATGACGCCTTTGAGGCTGTAGGTGGAGTGATTTAGAGTTCTGCATTAATGGAAAGGTTCTCCTGCTCTTGGCCGGACTCCTGCTCTGTCTCCTTGGCCTTAGTCTATGGATGGAAAGTAACCTCTCTGTATGTACCTGCACGCCTCCAGCTTTTCCACAAGCCACCAAAGCAAAACTGATGTTGTTCTTTCCCCAAGTGTTTCCAAATGAATCACTTTTAAAGGTGGCAGCGGTGATCACAGTTTAAACTCCTCTGACTAAAAAGCTCTCATCTGTCTCGTCCTTCTTCCTGATGTTTGTATTGTCCTTTTTTAACTTTATTTGTCAGGAGACTGCCACACTTTATTCACCATTTTGAAATTGGTGATCATAGATGGTGAAAATATTCATATGCCTTCCGTGTATGGAGTTAGATAACAGTAGTGGTTCAACGGTTCACAAAACTCACAGTTCGGATCATATCACGGTTTTTAATTCATGGATCATTTTCATTTTGGAAAGCCAACATTATTACTGTTCTATGTTAGCAATAGAAAATTGTAACTTTGCTTTCCATTTAATACTTAAAGCACACTTTAAGTACTTTGATACCACAGCAAAAACTACTGGCCTAACTAATAAAGTTCAAACATTCAAGAAAAAAAAAAAGATCAAAAACACTAATTACAAGCATAGATAAATACAATATTATTATTGGTTATTAATATAACTCCGATTGTATTCGTCTGAAAGAAGAAAGTCATCTACACCTAGGGTGGCTTGAGGGTGAGTAAATCATGGGGTAATTTTCATTTTAAAGTGAACTAATCTTTTAACAACATTAATGACTTAGACAGCAGCAGGTATTTATAGGTCACTGTCACTTTAAGACCGAATGCACGGATCCAAACATCACACAAGTAGATCTTTCCTGCTAAGGCATTGCTGCCTGACGCACCTCCTCCGGTGCCTACATATTGGCAGGCTGCAGGGTCATCAGCCGGGTACCACCGCTCATTGACTTTTCGCCCCCTTTAAACCCGGATCGCCTCCTGGTGGCAGGGCAGTGGCAAGGACGTCTTCCTGTCACCCCCTGCAGCAAGCCTCTGTGCTAGGTGGTGCCCCAACACATGTCCTTCCTCTTTAGCCAGAGCCAAAAACTACTCTTCTCGGCTTCCTCAGCCAGGTCTTTAAGCGCCTTCCGAAGGCTTGCACCAGACACTCCCAGATCCCTCATGAGGTGGAAGGCTGACGTCCCTACAAAGCCGCGGCATCCCACCTCTACCGGGTAAATGGTGGTTCTCCATCCTGCCTCCCTGCACTCAGCCACAAGATCTGCATATTTCAGCCTCTTCCTCTCCCATGCAGCCTACAACCCTGCCTCCCACGGAATGGTTAACTCAACAAGGATAACCGCTTTGGTGCTGCTGGACCAGATCATGATGTCTGGGCGCAGGCTTGTGCTGGTGATCTCGGTGGGAAACTAGAGCTTCCTGCCAAGTTTGACTCTCATACTGCAGTCCTGGGTCAAGCGGGCTGATCTCTGTGATACTCTCGGAGTGGCACTTCTGCCCCCTCCCCCTTCTTGAACAAACTGGATGTAATGGTCTGCTGGTGCGGAGTGCCCTCTGCTCGCTTCCTGCCTCTGTCTCTCCAGGATCTCAGCCAGCCTTCTCAAGACATGGCCATGCCGCCATCTGTAGCGGCCCTGGGAGAGTGCTGTTACAAAGAGAGCAGCATTCCTCCTTGCCAAACCATAGGAGCAAGTTCCGTGGACAGGGAAGAGTGTCGTACGTTGCCCTAATCAGAAAACTAAGCCTTGCCTGCGGGATCTTCCAGAGGTCTGCCAACCTGATGTTTCTGGCAACCACACTCTCCCATGTTGTCCATTTTTCCTGGCATCCCTGGGCTACGGCCTTGACTTTCTGACGCTCACTCTCCATGCTCATCACCTCTACAATGACCAGCTCCTTCCTCTCTTTCCTGCTGGCCTTAGAACTTTGGGACTTCTCCATGCCCAAGGCCTGCCCTTCCTGCTTGCACTCTGCCAATGATCTTTTTTTGCTGCAGCCTGCTTATTGCCTGGTCATCCTCCGCCTGGGCTTTCCATTTGCGGCCAGTGCGGATCTGGACGTTGGCACTCCTCACTGACTGGTCAGTGGACTCCTTCATCTCCATCACAAGCCTGGATTTCTCCTGTTTGTAGCCCATGGTGATTGACTGTAGAGGCAGCTGGAGCATGTTTCTTCTAAATAATTATAACAATTCCTTACATTTATATAGCGCTTTTCTGGGTACTCAAAGCGCTTTACATATGGAAGGAGGAATCTCCTCAACCACCACCAATGTGCAGCATCCACCTGGATAATGCGACGGCAGCCATATTGCGCCAGAACGCCCACCACACACCCACACACCACAAAGATACCGGTTTCAGACAGACATCGCGGCAATCCCAGCCATTTTCGGATGAACGAGTTGGCTTTTCCATCCAGCCTGCTTACTGTAGATAATGGGATCTCGCACAGCTTGAGCGGCCACATTAACTTTTGGTAAAGTATGGTGTGATAGCACCAGGCCTTAAGTTTATATATCCAATATACTGATCCACATCCAATTTCTTTCTCAACTGTTTATGTTCACAGACATAACCGGCTGTGTTTACGAGAATACTTGCCGAGACTGGTATTTTGACACAATTTTGTGTATGTGTCTATTCAAGTGCATGGAGATGTGAAAGAGGAATCAATTAGCTTTTCATGCGCTATCTGAAACACGCCTCTCTGTGTGCGCACTTCGGGTGTGCCGAATTGATGGTGAAGCTTAGCAATCTGCAAATCTCATGCTTGCTGAACCGTGGGGCCTTGCCCGTACAGATCACGGATCAACTACAATACGGTTAACCCCTACATTAACAGCTGTATCATTTGGCATCACAGCGTGATGTAATTTTCTTTGGAAAAGAAAAAAAAATGTTTGCATGTGAAGAGCATAACATTTAATGAAAAAAAAATCTAAAAATATAGAAGTACATTGCTAAAAAATAAAAATTTAAATGTAAAATGTTGGATAGGCAACTCGGCCAGCAGAAAGTTGAGCCTTTAGGATTGTATTTATAGTGCACAAGCATTGTAGCATTTGTTGTGCACTCTTACAAATAAAGGTTCCAAAAGGGGCTTTTTGTAGGGATGCAATAGAAGAACAATTTAGGGAACATTTCTGTTAACAGATCTTAAAAGAATCATTTTTTTCTTAGTGTGAACAATATTTCAATAATAAAGAACCCTTTCCCACTATAAAGACCATTTGTGCAATGGAAATGTTCCAATAAAGTTGTCTTTTACCCCACCCTGCAGATGCTTTAACATCTGCCATGGTTAATAGCTGACTGTACAGAAATTCATTGACTTATATATTGACTCATGCACTATGTGACAGTAACATTCCATCAGCTTACTGTCATGACATAAAACACATGATACATGTCAGCACAGAAGCAATTAGTTAGCGCAGCAAGAAAATCTCTGAGCAAGTATTCTTCCATGATAAGAGGGGGAAAATTATTGCCTGTAAATTGATTTGGAAAGTTTTACAGAAGCCCTTCAGCACAAGAGAACGCTGGAGGGAACAGGCCATAAACAGTGCTATAAGTCTGACTTTGAGACCGTCGCTGTCTCCTTTACATCTGGTTCTTATTATGGCTCAGAAGTTCCCTCCAAGCCATATATGTCTGTCCCTCTCAGCATACAGACAGGCCCAGACAAACAAGGTCAGCATAGTGAACCACATCACCTAACAATCCACTCCCTTACATATGCTTACATATGTCTTATCTGTGTGCCCTAATGAGCATTGATAGCAAACATAGGGTGAATTCAGGTTGATTGGGACACTTTTTCCATGTCATCTCAATGGCAGAAAGTGTCCCAATCAACCTGAATTCACCATACTATTGACATAAGTTGCCCGAGTGCACTTGATCACTCAGATACGGCCTAGTTCATAGATTACCTTGATTTATAATTCAGGCCAGTATAGTGGAGCTGGGTAAAAATGTTGATTTTCTGAGATTTTCATGTGTAGTCTATGGAAGCCCGTTTCCGCCACTAAATAAAAAAATAAAAACAGTAATTGCGACTTTTTATCTCAGAATTCTGACTTTTTTTCTCACAATTGTGTGTTATAAAGTCAGAATTGCGAGATATAAACTCGCAATTGCGTGATATAAAGTCAGAATTCTGACTTTTTTTTCCCGCAATTCTGACTTTATAACTCGCAATTGCGTGATATAGTCACAATTCTGACTTTATTTCTTGCAATTCTGACTTTTTTTCTCACAATTCTGACTTTTTTTTCTCACAATTGTGAAACTTTTTTTTCTCGCAATTCTTTTTTTTCTCGCAATTGCGAATTTATATCTCAGAATTGACTTTATATCACGCAATTGCGAGTTTATATCTCAGAATTGTGACTTTATATCATGCAATTGCGAGTTTATATCTCGCCATAGACTTTAAATCACGCAATTGCGAGTTTATATCTCGCAATTTTGACTTTTTATCACGCAATTGCGAGTTTATATATCAGAATTGTAACTTTATTATTCTGACTTTATTGTGAGACAAAAAGTCAGAATTGTGAGATATAAACTCGCAATTGCGAGATAAAAAGTTATTGTTTTTATTTTTTTATTTAGCGGCGGAAACAGACTTCCATAGTTGTCTGATTTAAAAAAAAAAAAAAAAAAACACTGATTAGTTGATCTGTAATTTAGGGTAAAAATAGCAATAATTGAATTGCATATTTTCGACCCTGTTGTTATTTTTTTAAATGTATATTATTATTTTTAAATTTATCATTGTAATTTATATTTTGTACTGTACCAAGTTAGAAGATTCCCTGTGTAATTTACAGCACTTGTTTAAGAAAGAATTACAGTTCAAAAGTTTGGGGTTGGTAAGATTTTTAAATGTTACTTTAAAAAAAAAAAAAAAAACTCACTTGGTTGTATTTATTGATCAAAAATACAGAAATTCAAAGTAACCATTTTGCATTTGAATACATTTTAAAATGTAATTTATTCCTGTAATCAAAGCTGAAATTTCAGCATCATTACTCCAGTCTTAAGTGTCACATGATGCTTCAGAGATCATTCTAATATGCTGATTTCTTATTGTCAATGTTGTGCTGCTTAACATTTTTGTGGAAACAAAAAAAAAAAAAATATATTTTTTCCAGATTCTTTGATAAATAGAAAGTTCAAAAGAACAGAATTTATTTGAAATAAACGTAACAAATTTCTTTGTCACTTTTGATCAAATTAATGTGTCCTTGCTGTTTAAGTATTACTTTCTTAAAAAAAAAAAAAGAAAAAAAAGAATCAAACTCTACATGAATTGGGAGATTTGTATCACCATCCTGCGTTACAGTGTACTGCAGATAAGAAAAGGCTTGTCATGGTGACCATCATTAAATACTGTTTGCTTCCTGTTATTGCATATTTCAAAGATCAGTAGATCTGACAAACATTTTATTGACGTTAGAATTGCATTTTTAAAATATTGCAAGTCACATGTGCGTGCTCTGAGCTGTATTATTGCTCATGTACAGTATAGTTTTAAAAAAAACAGTTAAATCCTAAACCAACAGATGGCAGTATGTCTTAAAGAAAAGACCAGGACGCATACAGTTTACACACACACTGTAACACTGCAGCATGTGCCTATGACATACTGCCAATGTGAGAAGTTTGAAATTACACTAAATTTAGCTTGAGGCATCTCAGTAAATTTCTATAGACTGATCTCCAGACATGATCCTATTCTCAGAGTTTGTCAGAGATGACATCCGGTCACCTCCAGCAGGACAGGCACTGTTGTCGCCCTTGAATAAAGCTGTGTAGGAACATTGACTACACATGGAAAATGTGGGCTGTGGTTTTCTTCTCTTCTTGGCAAGAGGCTGCCGTAGTAAAAAAAAAAAAAAAAAATGGAAAAATGTTAACCGTTCCAAACATATGTTCCCATGGAAGGGGGCAGCACTTTTGGTTGGTCCCCCAACCTATGTACAGGCCTAACATTCTAATTATCAATTATTTTCTCCACAGTCTCTACAGAAGCTGTTTAGACATAAAACAGCAGAGGAAAATATGTCAGTCTGGTTAAATAGATCACAAACATTTATTGTAGCTTGTGTGTTCCAGTTCATTCTAATCACCATCAGTTTGAACAAGGTTGCTGCTATTTTTTGAGACTTTTGGCATTTGTGTGCTTGTGTAGAATTCTGATACACACATTTTTATGACAGCAATCAAGTTTCTTCTTGCCTAATAAAATGATTCAGCTGCATAAGGCTATATTGCGCAATCATTCTATAGAGGGAGGCGTGTGAAATGGTTCATTATGTAGAATAGGGAGGGAAACCATGTCACATTTCTTAAAACATTCAAGATTTCCTCATTGTTCAGGAAGCACAATTCCCTTGTTCAGTTAAACAGTAACAGCTGTCACATGATGACACCATATAGTTAATGATAAATGGATTATGTCTTATTTTGGCAATAATCAAGAATAGTAAACAAAGGAACACCATATTATTTCAAAAGTAATGTGACAAATAATACAATGGATTTTTCCCAATAATCTGTGCACTTTATCAGCTTTTGGATGACGTGGTGGTACAAGGTCAACATATTTCCAATCGGAGAGTCTCAGGAATATGTTCAGCTCATGTAACTATGTTAAATGTACAAAATGTGTAAATATTTTCGTCAGTTCTGATACTGTAGATGTGGTGAAATTTTGGGGAGCAAAAGTTTTAAGTTTAAATAGGTTGAAAATATAAGGTTCAAGGTCAATAGTCCTTTAAAACTTGGTCTTTCAAAAAATGCATTTTTTTCAGAGAACGCAAATAATCACATCAATGACTATTACAAGTTTACAACTACTTTTCTTGCTGTTGAGATTAAAAATAATTTGAAAGACTGAAAACTATTAGATAAAGATTGATAGGTTGATCTAATTGGTAAATGCACAAAAAGATGTCTCATCAACCTACTTGTGTCAACATGTATTAACGTTTTGGCGTTACAGTTTTCATGTACAGTCAGACTACTAAAATTAGCAGTGCTAGACATCTTTGTGTACTGACGTCAATCTGATCATGTGGCTGATCCCTTTCAGATTTGTTGTTTTGTCTTCTGCTTTCTTCACCTCTCTTTTGTACAAAAGTTGAAAGAGAATTTGAGCATTTTAATTTTTGAAAAACATTAAGACATCACGGACATGCAAAGTTGCCATAGTTGTATTTATTTGAAAACAGCAATCTGTATTTTTTTCACCTGTGCTGTGATTCGTCAAAACCGATATTGTACATAGTTTTTCCACTGAAAATCACAAAGATACCCTTTTTATTTTTTATTATTTTTATAATTATGTTTGTCTTTTATTCTTTTTTGTTTGTTTCAATACAATGATTTGTGCTTTTGATACCTTAGGTTTTAAAGACATGTTAATACAGTTAAGTGGATAGCAGGGACTACTGACAAAAATGTCAAAGGAGTCAATTACATAGATCATATACACACAATACAAAATACAGATATACACACAAGAGTGCACTGGCTTCATTCTCCAGTTCAGTTAGGTTGCTTCAACTCAAAACATGTAAAAAAACAAAACAAAAAAAAAACAAAGAAAAAAAAAAAAAACTATTTCCAATCCCAGTTCTAAAAGTGATATAATTTGGGATTCTTTAGGAAGGTTTAGGAAACATAAGGTGCATTTTAGGAGTTCTCAGTATTGGAGTTTTTGTATGTATAGTTATAAAAGTGTTTGAGGACTGATGACGTGGCCCATGACGAACTCCTTCAATGTATGAATATGTATGGCTATGAGCGTACAGAACCGTAGGCATCCAATATTTACATCTGTTGGAATGTTCCCCATACTAATCATCAACAAGTCAAGTACTTCAAGCAACATAATTCACAGAAGATCAAAATACCTTTCACATCTACCTCAGTAAGTGGTGGAGTAAATGCAGAAGTGCGAAAGTTGATTCACTTGCTTAATGCTTAACAGTTCTACATTTAAAATGTGAACGGTGAAATCACAACTAGTGTAGCCTACCAGCCAATAGGAAAGAGAAGGGTACAAGCACTTAGAACCAACTACCATACTGTATGTGGGTGTCAATCTAAAACATGTGCAGATATATTTGTTTTTTTTTTTTTTTTCTGTATACTAGGTATATAAACATTTACTTAAATTATATAGAATTCTAAATAAAGCGAGTTTACTGAGAAGTATATGCACACATACTTCTAATATATAAAGCCATATTACATGTACATAATTTTTGCTCTAATTATGCAATAGCAAAACCCATGCTTTACATAGAAAAGGCATCCACAACATTAAGAAAAATGTACAATTTATGAAACAAGATACAATAAATAGTATTATAGAATCGCTGCTGTACACAAAAGCCATTTAATTTCACACATATAAAAATATGTTTTAGTGCAACCTTACATGTATTGATACTTCACATCATTCAGACCGAAAGTGTCCAAAAAGACGGTAAATTGCATTTATTACAAAGCGGGGTACACAAAACTCGATATATATTTACATGTCTTCCTGTTTAATGCTTATAAGAATATAAGCAAAAAGTAAAGAAAAGGCACACACATCTGTACATTTTTTAAAAGTACCAGACAAAGTCCATAAGCAATTTTGGTCAGGCTCATATATGTATAAGTTAACATATATATATATTTATATATATATATATATGTATATTCTTTGAAACTTTAAATAAGAAAGTAATTATAGTTGAGATAGCAAACCATGTTATAAAAGGCATGCTATACATGTACATCGAACCCACGGAATCAGTTCACTTGTTTTTTGAGACTGATTTTGTGTGTGTGCATGGATGTACATTTGTAAATATAAAATGTGTTAGCATAATTTACCACTCTCCCTTCGACCTTGTTCACCTGTTGTTAATAGCGTCTTTTGAATCTTTGCCTTTCTTTATGGTCGCTGGCCTCTCTCCACGGCCCTGTTGGCCAGGCGCTCGCTCTGCCGTCTCTGTGTTGTAGAGAGTGGGATGGCTTGCTGCGGGAGTCTTTGATGTGGCAGACATACTGCTCTCTGCTCTGGAGTGTAGGGGGTGACTGATCTCTGAGCTGCAATAGTGCTGCGCTCTCGCCGCACAGTCTTGCTGAGCTGCGTTTGAGTGAGATAATGTGTGCTGATGGTAAGGATCGACAGGAACTGCCGATTTTTCAGGGGTTTCCTCAGAGGCGATGCACAGCGATGCAATTGCCTTAGTGCACGTTTGGATGCACTCTTCTTGCTTGCTTTCCTTGTCGGACACGTCGGTGCTGTCCTCTCGTGACTTTTGTGAGGAAGGTGATGGAGCATTGGGGGACATGGATTTTTCATGGGGTTGAGGCGAGTCTTCTGGGCCTCTGCTGGAGGGCCCTCTGCCCTCAGAAAAGTGGTAGGACACCTCACTGGTGCTGGACTCCTCCGAGGTGCTCTTCTGCAGGGGAAGGCGTGTAGGGTGGCCATGACCTGTGACAGAAGCGGGCACAGAATGGACCATCTGGATGCCGCCAATGGGTATCATGGAGAACGGAGTGCGGATCTGTTGCTGGGAGTGCAGGGGAAGGTGGCTAAATAATCCCTGGTGGACGCTAGAGGCATCTGTGTTGCGAGCATCCCCTTGACGATGAGATGTCTTTCGCTGGTCCTAAACAGTTAGAACACATGGTTCATTTTACATTGCAAATTGTCAAAATTCCAGGACAAAAAAGCAGTGTTCAAATTCACGTTGGATGATAAGATTAGCAAAGAATTCTTGAAATACTTATTCTGCTTATCTGGGGCCTGCTTCACAGTTATTTAAACTGGACCTCTTCGAAAGTTTGGAAAATTTAACAAGACCAACAAAGAACAAAAACAACAGTTGCCAGTAAAAAGGGCCAAGCTTACATAATAGACCTTGCTCATTTGTCTTATTATCCCCCTAGCTTCGTGGGAACAAGCCAGGTAGAGCTGAAATGAATTACTACACTGCATACACTGTATAGGCACTGCAGGTTCCCATTTTCTCCAGAGGGTTCTTAACTAGTACACAGTATAAATAGAAATGCTCCATTCTGTTGTATGATGGCCATTTGTTAGTCTGTTAGAGACATAACTGGCTATCACTGCAATTTATTTGTCCACACTTGTCTTGCAATTGTATACTTCAGCATTCTATATTTTATTCAGAATCATATACTTATTATTAGTCCTCATTTTGAACAGCAGTGATTTTAACTCGTCAAAGTATGCAGCCATGTGCACTGTGTAATTTTGAGATGGACTGGATATGGTTGCCTAGCTAGTGCACTGTTTACAGCTATATTAATTTTCTAAAACAAATGAAATGTGAAAAACAGTTCCGTAATGACTGGAGCTATAATGTTTTAACTGTTTATGAAGCATGTATAATAACTTACCATCTCCAATTCTGCATGGCCCTTGGTCTTTTGGCTTAATGATATCATCTCTGCATGTGGACTGGGGCTGAGCGCCCATGGGCTACTTTGATAATGGAGAGCCCTCCTGGGGGACACAGGTCTGATCATGCCCCTGCGGCTTCTGGGAGAAAGTCTACCCGAAAGATCCCTTCCTGGGGATGTCGGCCGTCCTGTCTGGGAGATGGGAGAGAGATGTCCTCTAGGAGAAAGGTCCCTCCTTGGTGACAAATCCCTTCTATAAACATCTCGCCTGGGGGAGATATGCCTAAGGGGAGATGCTTCACGCCTTGGTGACAAACGGCCACGTGGGGAGAGGTCCCTTCGAGGGGACAGATACCGCTTAGAGGAGGGTGAGCTTTCTCGAAGAGGGGAGGAATCACAGCCTGGTGAAGACAGACGGGAGCAGAAGTCAAAGGAGGATGAGCTGTGTTCCAGGTCTTCATCCATAGAGCTAGGCACATCCAGTCTGTTTTTGTGATCTTCACCCAGAGCCCCTTGAAGGAGCTTCTGGTATTCAGCCATCTGGGCCTCTCCAGCTTTCTCACTGGGTGCCATGAGTTGGGTGATCTGAATACTGGGCAGACTAGTGAAATAAGTGAAAAGAGGCTGTTTGGAGACAGAGGCCAGAGGCTCTGGGGTGGATTCCTGTGAAGCAGCGACAGTGATGGAGTGTGAGGGGATGGCACATGGCTGTGGGCTTGTGCTTCGAGACCGTGTTTTCGGTGTTGAATCGCCATCATACTCGTCATCCTCATCTTCGTCTTCATCAACTTCATCACCATCCTCTTCAGCACCCTCTGAGTCATCAGCGTCAGAGAATTGGTGCTCTGCCATTATCTCTGACATCTTCTCTGATGCTCTTTGAACCTCCTCAGTGGTGTCTGGGAAAACATGAACAATGGCACATTTTCACAACTGACTTTCACAGGTCAACATTGTTTGAGGTGTGGTGAAATCAAAGTGTTTCATTTATTCCTTTGAACAAAACTGCATAAATCTTGGCCTAGAAAGGTTACTGGGTTTCTTTGCCTCTTGTGCTCAAAATCAGAAAAATGTTCTTTTTAATTTTACTGTTTTTAATTAGGCTAATATTCCTGTACTGGTACAACTTTCAGCTTCAAATATATTGCAATGTTGAGTCCTCTCAATAAAACCATACCTGGTTCTTCTGCCTCAGCCTCATCCACAGATGTCACTGACACTCCAAGCTCTAAGCACTTTTTCATGTGAGCTTTTGACTTCATGTGTTTCGTAAGGTTTCCTGAAAACAGATTTTAAAATGTGTTTGAATTGCTTGCATTGGCCAAAATTATTTCTAACCCTCAATTTATTCTAATAAAATAGTACAGAGATCTTCTGTTGTTCAGTGTGGTACAGACAAATGTTTTTTTTTTTGTTTTTTTTACATTTATTTAAAACTTATACGAATCATGGTTTTATTCAAACTATAAGACGTTATGTGTGTATTTGCATGTGTGTTGTTATTAAATGAATGAGAAAACCCACCTTTTGTTTTAAAAGCAAAGTTGCAAAACTTGCAGACATATGGCCTGACATCTGTGTGTGTGCGAATATGTTTCTTCAGCATGCTTGGCTTTTTGCAGCGGATCCCGCACTCCTCACAGATGTACTTTCCCCGGCCTCGGCCACGCACATAAACATAGTCTTCGTTGGATTTGTACCTGAAATAAAAACAAGGCAAGGGTTATTAACATTATTGGAAGGTATCAAATATATTGGTGAATACTGCTGATGGGGAATTAAATCACATACATCAAAAAGCTCATGTTATATATTTTGAAAGGAATGATTCTTTTATATGTTTTAAACTAAAACATTTTCACAGCTGTATCGATTTAAGTTTTTGTTCCTGCACAGGATAATATTATATGGAGCACCAAATATTTTAAAAGCACAAGTTTCATTTTAAATATATATCGAAGGCACATGCATTTACAGTACATGTGTAATCTATATTATGATACAAAAACACAAAACAATAATATATCATTCACATTTCAGCTGCTTCAGTTTTAACAGATTTAGGCACCAATTAATTAAATGAATTTGTATGTTGATAGATGTTGGATTCCTCAGCTCCTAATATGTGTTTCCCAGCAGTATTAAACTTTAATTGGGTTTTAGAAAAGGGGAGTCTCATGTTCTATAAAGAACACTCAGTTAGATGTTAAAAAATAACCATACATCTTCACATACCCTCCTTCAAAGATTTTGATGCGAGTGGGTTCAGCCTGCTTTGAAGAAGCTTCTTTTTCTCCATGGTCCTCTTTCCCCCTGTCTCTTGAGCTAATTCCCTTCATTTTCTTCCCAAACTTTCCAACATCAAACTGTATAAGCTCAGGCTTCAACTGGAAATGTAAACAGAAAACAGTTTGAATAATGAACCCTAAAACTATAAGCATAAAACATAAGCAACAAGTTGGTCTGTCCATTTTCTTGTAATTAATTTTTAATAATTATTTGAGAAATTTAAAAATGAGCAACCGGCAACTTTTATGTTTTGATTTTTTGAGGTTTCATTTTTTCACAATATATGTCTGTATTATCTGTCTATAGAAATTACTATTAAAATCTCCATGTTCTAGAATGGGTATTTATTCACAAAAATCAATAGAATGAAATGTTTATTGTTATGTGTATAATAAACATGTGTATAATATTTTTCTTTTCAATTAAATCTGAATTACTTAAAAAAAAAAAAAAAACTGTTCTTGTATATTTTAGTAAAGTCAGGAGTACCTGCTCAAACTTCTGTTTCCACCGGAGGGATGAAACAAGTTTTCCAGTGCCAGGTTGATGCATAGCAGCCATTGTGTACATCTCTGTGTTCTTCCTCTGTTTGGACCGAAGAAGTGCCAGAGTGGCCTTGGTGCTGAGGTTGAGTGGGTTGGGGTTGTAAGAGCTGACGCACCAAGAACCATACACAGAGGTTAGGGGAGTTGTATGTGCGTAATTTGGCTTGGTATAATTTAAGAAGCACCAGCTGACACTAGTTGGTGTGCGAAGACTTGGGAATTGAAAGAACTGATGGACATCTGCAAGATCAGTGAGTAGGAGAGTGCTACCAGCAACTCCTCCACCACCCTGATTGGCAGCTAGCTGCACCAGCATGTTTACTGGGAACTTGTTACCCATGTTCTGCTTGGATTCTTCTTGAGTATCACTTGAGGAGATTACTGATTGTGGGCTTGAGCTTGCCTCTGGGGTAGACTCATCTACATCAAGCTCTTCTGGGGAATCTGCTCTGCTAGCCACATTTGTAATAATTTGCAAGGGTGGAATGAAGTTGTCTTTTGGAGGCACATCAGGTAAATGAGGTGCAGATGGGTACCCAAGTAATTTAGACGACAAGAAATCAGAGGGTGGAGATGAGGACATCCTCTCTTGTTCATCTATGGAGTCATCTCTCTTTGAAAATTCAGGTTTGGGGGACTTATCATCTTTCGGTGCACTGGAATTGCTCAGCTCAACTGCACTAAGCTCTTTCACTATCTGTCCATACATCTTCTCTTCCTTGACCCGTTTCTGTTGTTTGGTTTCAATAAAAAGCTCAAGACTGCTAGCTGGCGACAACATTCTCTTGCTCCCCCCGATACTAGAGGAAGCATCTGTAGTAGAGATAGTTCCTGACGTCAGAGACAAAGGAATTCCTGTATTAAGGCTCCCAGGTAAATATTCAGGAACTTTCCATATTGGAAAATTTAAGGACCCTTCAGAATGTCCTAATATTTTGGATAAATTGATGCCTACTTGGTGCTTTGATCCAGTGCCTGTTAGTGAAGCAGTCGACACATTGTCTGTGCATATAACTCTGATAGAATTTGTGCTCTGAGCATGAGTGACAAAGACTTGTGAAACACTTGTATACATAACACTCCCATAAGATGGCACATTTGTCTGGATCCTGACTGGGACCAGCATTCCAGGGAGTGAGGGTTGTGAACCTACATTTTGAGTAGCAAAGATAGGCTGAACTTGTTGTAAGAAGCTTGTAGTCAGCACTTTAGATGACAAGACCCCGAGCTGCTGTGGGGAGGCTCTTGAGGGATAGGGATAGTTGTGACTTGCCCCATCGGTTTTTGAGTCTGTGTGCACTTGAATTTGATGTGGAGGTTGGTATTGTTTCTGTAGAATGGGCTGTAGATTTGGCTGTTTGATATGTAGTTTCTGTAACTGATGTGTCTGGAAAGCCAGGTGCTGCTTGTTTCTTTGTGTTGATTCAGGATGCCAGAGCATTGGCTGAAATGGCAAGAAGGGTGAGGTTGCCATGTTGCTCTGAAGTGAAGAGTGCTGAATTATATCCTGGGTCATGTGCTCATGCACTGAATGCTCACTATCTGATGAAAGCTGTGCAGGCAAACGAGGAGCATTCTGGAAATGATCCTCAGACTGGCTGTCCTCACTGATGCTTTGTTGCAGCAAGTGATGCGATCCTAGAACTGACTGTGTTGCTCTTCTGGGTCTTGCCATGTCACTAGTTACACAATAGGATGTACCAATTAAAGGAGCTTGAGAAACATGGTCAGAATGCTCTTGTTTGATATTCAACTCTGAGATTGGCTCTTGAACCACTACTTCAGGATAGACACTGAGAGATGCCTGTCTAACCAGGTAACCACGTCTGCGCTCCTTCATAGCTGAAGCACTTGCATATACTTCCCCTTGTCTTGAACCGGTTGAAAGACTTCCATAATCAAATGACTTACTACGTATTTCTGGTACTTCAGTGAGCAAAGCACAGGGTGCCTGCTCTGATGAGGAGCGTCGCATCTCTCTTTGATGATGGCCTGGTATAGACAGAGAATGGCCACTGCCTGGAACAGTTAAGAACTCAGACTGCTTAGCAAAGTCTTCTTGTTTAGTTGGGGACACAGATTTGATGCTTTCCTCTCTGTCAAATGACATTGAAAAACTTGAGCTATGAGATAAGTTACTTTCTTGACTAGGGCTTCTTGAAAGGCTAGTACAAGTGGACTCAAAGCTTGACTCCCCAGAAGAGTGCTCCATATCTGCAAGACGCAGACGTTTCTTCTTTGGGGGTAGCTTCTCTGCAGGAAGCTGGGACAATGTTTCACTCCTTTGTGGCCACTGAAATTCCTCAACATGTTTCTCTGGTTCTTTCACTGGTACTTCAGGTTCTTTTTCTGGTTTGTCAGGCTCTTCTGTAACTCTTATTTCAGGCACTTGAATGTTGGGTTGTCGTACAAGTTTGTGGGGCATATGATACAACGGGTTAGAAGAGAATGATCCATGCTCATTGTCACCCTGCTGCTGATGTTCCATGCTTTCTGATCTGTGATGAGAATCAGGGCTCTGCACATCATCAATGTTTTCTGTGTCTGATTGCTCAGAAAGATGTCCAGCATGCTTATCTGGCTGATAAAATGGATGTTCAATTGATTCAGTCTTCTCAAATGAGTTTGGCCTGCTCAGCGAATTAGTATGTTGAATAACAGATATTACATTACCAGCAGTTTTTGTGTCTGAATCTTGAACAAGTACCACATCCTCTGGTGTCATACATGAGCCTCTGTCAAAACTGTCTGATGGACTGTGTGCTCTAAACATGGATCCCTTACTAGCAGGAGCAGCCTTGGCAGAATCTTGACTTCCTTGTCTTAGGTCATAGTCCCCTGTGATTTCAGTAGAGCCATTCCGACTGCCATCATCTTGTCCAAGGCAATCTTCCTCTTCACCAACACTCTTTTTCATGCGCCGTTTTCTTGTGGTGAACTCTGTCATTCCCACCTTTGTACCATATGAAGTGTATGCTGTGCGTACTTCTGGGCAAGCCATCTCTGAGCCAGAGCCTTTAAATTCAGGTATCAAAGACCCCCTCTCTCCCATTTTCAAAGAGTTCGGACCTGTGATCTTCCCGTAGTTCTCTGACTCTCCATGCCCTTCTTGGGCAGAGTGTTCAAAGGCACCCTGTCTCCTTAACCTCTTTAGACCCACGGCTCCTGTGTAAAAGACGTCATCTTGGGTCATCATCTCATCAAATGAGTGACTCCCTCTTAGACTTGGTGGGACATTGAGGTTGGTAGGGGAAGGTGTTGGCATTGAGTTGCTTCTGATAAGTGGCCCTGAATCAGAGGGTGCTTCAAGAAGACCTGTGTTAGTTTGGCAAGAGCCAGCATGATAATGCTTTGGGTCACATCCAGCAATTAATTGAGATTCTGCACAATCACTTTGATAAAATACATGACCCTCTGATATCTTTCCCATGGCCAACTCCTGCATGGCACTAGAATTGTTGATATTAGTGTCTTGACTAGCAATAGCTACCATCCCAACTGTGACTGATTGTCTAGATCTGGAGTTGGTTCTGTGGTACCAAGTTCTTCCAAACATTATCTCTTCATATGTCTTTACATTGGTGTTGGGTGGACTGATCTGCTGTTCAGCGCTCTCTGAGCGGGAAAAATAACCAGAATCAGTGCTACCTTTGCTGTGGGGGCTTAAGAGATTTTGCGACTGCTCTGAATCCTGGTCCTTTTTCTCAGTGAGTCTTAAGGCAAGTTTCTGTTTAACTGTATGAGACTCATCTCCTCTGCCCATCTGTCCACCAATAACTGAACCTTTAATGTCTGTAAACTGGGGACACTCTGTGGCAGGTGATGGAACCCCTTGTTTTGGAACAATTAAGATAGGCACTTTCATAGATGCCACGGACAGTTCCTCTGCTGGATCTGCATATGCTGGTCCCCTTTCCATTTGGCTCTTGTCAGACTCGAATGATATCTGTGGGCTACGTTTTTCAGGGAACATTGCCCCTTCTGCAGTTTCCTCATCAGTGTCTGTGCTTTGTTCACCGTCAGAGTGTGCCTCTGCTTCCCCAACTGAAGATGCTTGATCAGTGTCTGTTCGAGTTGCTAGCTCAGAGAATGGAACAAGTCCTGCTTTGATAGCATGAGCATGAGATTTTCTATGTTTATACAAATTGCTCTTGGTTTTGAATGAGAAACCACATGGAACACAGGGATAAGGACGCTCCCCTGTGTGGGACCGGATGTGTTTTTTGAGCACACTGGGTTTAGCACATGCCCTGCCACAGTAGTGACATATGTACTTTCCTGGCTTCTTGGGTTTTTGTTCCTTCTTATGACTATCATCTGGCTGCTCAGGTCCAGATTGGGAAAACTGGCCAAAACCAGCTGGAGACTTCTGACGGGGAAATACTCCATGAGAGCGGGAGTGAACAGGAAACATATCATCTGGTGGCAGAGATTGCAGTTGACCAGAGAAAGGCCAGGCATGGGCCTCTAACCCAGGTTGTGGCTTTGTACCGCCAAGGAAAGGCTCTTGCGGGTATGAATGTGGCAATTGGTAGGAGTAAGGCCGAGGGAAAACCTGTTGAAACTGACTTTCTTGTGATGAGTGTGTCACTGCAGATGACATCAGCTTTCCAGAGCTAAACTTTTGAGTTGAGCTTGCAAGGCTTGTCCCACTTGTAAGACTTTGCTCACGATGTGAGTGTCTTTTAACATCTGGATCTGCGAAGGTACTTCTTTTTGTTACAGCAGAAGGCTCAGAGACCCATTTTCTTTGTAAGAGGTTCTTTTCCCGTTGCTCCTTGGTGCATTTTTGGCCAACAGCAGGTTCATGTGGCTCCATTTTTATTAGTACTTCAATGGGGTTTCTTAAGATGGATGTTTGCTAAATTTCATTCATGTACGCTGTCATGCCAGATGAGTTACTTAAGTGACTCCTAAATAAAAGGTCCTTCCACTTCCATAGTTCAAGTGTCGCTCCACTTTAAAAATGTAAATTATGTCCCTCGGTGACAATCAGGCCAGTATCTTTCCATCACTCATTTCAGCAGTCCATTCACTTTTTGTTTCATCCAAGGTTGTTCCTCCTCTGTTTAAAGACCTCTGATGTTTCAGTATCTATAAGAGAGAAAAAAAATAAAACCAAAGTTTGAACTGCTTTTTAGACAAAGATTTTAAATGTATTACAGAAAATACTACATATTCAACACTACTACCTTTTGAAAGTTGATATCTAAAAAAGCTGGGGAAAAAATCATACTCAGCTGTCTAAACAAAACAGTATGGTAGTTGATCATGTGACTCTTGCTCATCATACTTCAAATACAGCTTGCTTTCTTGTTTTATTTCAGTTTGTTATGTAGGCAGCTGCACAGATGTGTACTTCTCGTCTAGCAAGTGTGTCAAGAGTTTTCAATGAACTGATGCAGAGGAGCTACCACCTCCCTCTGCTCATGAGTCATCATTAACAACCTTGCCCACTCATTTCCTAAAGTGACACAAACATATAAAAATAGCCCAAGGAATGCAAATGACATTCGAAGTAGTGTGGGTGGGTGTTTAAAGGGCAAACTCTAAGCATTTTCTTCCTTAAGAGTTTTGGGTTTTTCTAAGCTTTTAAAAACATTAACACTGTGAACACTTAATATTAAAAATACAGCATCAAGGTAGAGTACAACTTTGGACAACTTTTTGTACAACTTTACAGTACTCAAAGCAATAAATAGAACATGAATGTGTTTGTAAAGGGAAGATATGTTGAACACACTCTCTGTGTGATGTATATCTTAAACTCAGGCTCGTTCTGATTGCAACAGACAGCGCTGCCTGAGAATGAGTGAGGAAACTGTGTGACGCTGGTGTCTGGAAGGCGATGTGAGCACTAAAAATAGCAGGGTAGAAAAACCACTGGTATTTATAGCACTTGAAACATTAACTTTTGGTTCATTTTGTTTTCATAATTCTTCCATGCCTGACACAGGAAAGTATGTGTTCACAAACCAAGACAAACCATGAGTTGAACTCCTCAGTTACTGTTGCACTAAAGCAGTGATTTTAATTGAATAGCAGGCTTGTCAGGCATTGTTTCCTACAGCAACATGCACAACAAAATTTCTGCCAAATTATGTATATTAGTGAGGCTTTTAGAATAATGACAGAGAAACTACAGATACTGCTGACACTTTAAGACCCACTGCACGGATCCAATATATTGACATACATTCAGTCTTCTCCCAAATGTTTACATTCACTTAAGACAAAACTGACTAAGTTTTCATGAATACTCATCAAGACAGACATTTTGACATAATTCAAGTACAATAAAGGCCCCGATATACTTCAAACTAAACCGAAGAACGAACTGATGTGACGTCATTTCGAACAAAATCAGGCCAAAACGAAGTTCGTTTTGGGAGTTCGAAACGGCTTGCCAAAGCGAACTTTCAGGAAAAGTTCGCTCCAGCTGCAAAACACCTTCGTACTACTATTGGTCCGTGACGATAACGTAATAGGAGGTGTGCGGTGAGGCTCCGCGTTCTTTCACGTGGAACTCTTCTCTGACTCATTTCATCTGAGTTTGTTGAGGTAAGATCTCCTTGGGTGAAAACATGAACACACTGGATAGGCGCTTTATAGTACAAAATGATGTTGTGCTTCTGATAAAATGAGGCACTGACACTGTTTTTCATGTTTGATACTGTAAAGCTGCTTGCTTTTAAGCAATCTATGTTGCCATATAAATAAACGTGACATGACTTTACTGGAGTGCTAATTTGCAGAGCTGGTGCTAACACACCCATGTTATTATGATCAGATGCTTTTCTTATGCTTTCTATAAAAAAATGCTGTTTTTGTGTTTATTTTGTTACTGAGAGGAAAGCGTGCAGCACATTTTTACATATTCATCTAACCATCGATCTCAGCAGTGCGATCTCACAGTATATCGCTGCTCACGTATTTCGAACTTCGTTTTACCCCTAAACGAAGAACGAAAAAGAACTTCTTTTGAAGTATATCGGGGCCTTAAACCATGGCTGACAGGCACTTTTTTTTCTTTTTGTTTGGTCTTCGGGTGCGTGTCAAGACAGTATGAGTACCGCATTGAGTTCTATTTTGCTGCTTATTGCACTTAACTCTTTTTAACATCAAGCACTTTATTTTCTCATTCATGCATGTTTCTTAATCACTCTGAAGTGTCAATAAATTTAAGTAGTACTGCGCTGCATGGATATTTACCAATATAAACAATATAGAAAAACCCCTATTGATAGACACTATATATCGTCGCCGTGATACATACTTTCATACCGTCCACCCCTATTACTCGTGCTTTTCCCCACTTTTTTCCCTGACTTTCATGACATGATGGATTTTTGGGTGGCGAGATATCTACTGAATGAATTGCATAATCTATGTTTTAAAGGCAGGTTAAAAATACATTGAATCATATTTTTAGAGGCAAATGGATGTGCTTACAATTTGAGAGCACATGTGTGGGACACATACTGTGAAGAGGATGAGAGCAGTGCCTCCATTCACAGCAAATCCATCAGAATTTGGAATAGCATGACTAAGTCATATTACATAAACCAAAAGAGGTTACAAAAGTCTTACATGACATGAAGTCCCTGTGCTCTCTTCTACTGGTACCCTGTGAATCTACAGTAAGTCCTGTTCTACACACGTAGCTCAAAACATATTTTTCAACCACCCCATGTTGTTAAATGGTTATGAAACTTGTTTATGCCCAAAGATTATTGTGATCCTTGCATGGCTGAGATCAGTACGCTGCTGTCTGCTGTCCCACTCATCTTCCTGCCCCATTTTAATATACAAAGTGTAGGAGGTTCGTAGCCTGGGGCCACAGCAAGGCCTCCACACTGGATGCACAATACCAGTATAATAAAGAACATAAAAACTTTTATGAGGACACTTGCTCATGAATAAAAATACACCACCTAATCTAATGCAAGGATTATGCATTTTACAGTTCTGCTGTCAGATTCCAGTGAGAGGATTAACATCAGTCTTCTCAAAGTCTGTTTGTCAAGGAGTGCTGCATGGTGCAGCAGTCCTAAAAGGATTTGGAGAGGCATTATGTCACATTCTAAGCCATTTGGATATCCTTTTCACTTGAAGGGAGACTCCCTGTCTTTTTTAAGTGCCATCACATTTAAAGCCATTATGCAGTGGAAATGCCTAATCTCCCAGAAGTTCACCACAGGACACTGCAAGACTGCAAACAAATAAATATATAAATGAACAACTAAATAAAGAATAAAATAAAAGCAGAACTAAAAAAAAAAAAAAAAATAGGTATTTTGCCAAAGTATGTTCTTAAAATATTCTGAGTCATGCTCTTTAACAGGCATTGTGATTATCAGCTGCCTAGTGGTTTAGCTCCTGCCAAAGTTACAGGGTTATAGCAATAAACAACTAGAGTAATTCAGTCAAGCTTGTCCATTTACCGCTCCCCACCTTTTAAAAGGTTGGTTTTGCAGTCCAAAGCCCTTATGGTGTGATATGCTGGTTTAAGTACAAAGAACTGCAAATTCAGTAGTGCAAATGACTCTATAAAGAATTAGGAGATATGTATGTGACTGTAGTTTACATACTTAAGCTAATGGACTCTTTGGAGGCAGACAGTGTTACTAGATCATGTAGTTCACTGAGGTGCACCTGGACACCGAGCGGTATGTTCCAGAGATTGGGTTCCACCTTTTGTCTACTCCCCCATGACATCACAGCCATGATGCTGGGGAGGTACACAAGCCAGATCTCATTGCCCTGAGTCCAAAGTGGGACAATTTTTTGTTCCTTGTAGGACAGACACTGAATAATTCAACAAGCTGCTAATTGTTTCAATTCAGTGGTTATAGAGGTTATAGTGACAAACTCCTACCGCTAAAACAATTGTGGTCATTCCCTTAAACTTTATTTTGCACCTTATTTGTATTTGTCTTGTTGTCGTACTCTAAATTTTGCTTACACCTTGCTTGGTTGTCTCAAGAGGAACTTTACTGCCATAAGGGAATTTCAAGTGTGCACGAATACCACTACTCTTGCAGAGGAGGAGAGGTTGCTAAGTTGATTTTTCCACGGCCCTTGTTCCAGCTATCCCAACTCATTAGTGATGGAGGCAACTTTTACTACTCCAACTGAGCTTTATCATCTGGCACAGAGCAGATAAGAATGAGTATGAAAATAGATTGAAGTAAAGACACCACAATAAAGTCTTCTGTTTTAAAGGAACTGGCACATGTCTTTTCAAAGCAATTATTCAAGCAAACTCGACTGCATGCTGGAAGCATCTCAATAGCTGTTCTTTTATTTAACTTCCTATAACTGAAAAAATCCACCGTCCGTTTGCTCAAATAAAGGAAATTTCTGAGACAATCCTGAATTATGGCCCACTAATGCTATCCTCACATTACCTTTTCCTTCACTCGCACAGAACTTTTGTCTTTGCAGTTTATCTCAGCTCTCCGCAAGATTCACCTTTTGCTCATCCAGCAACTTTTACGGTGTGATTTTGGTCTGTGTTAGCAGGACCAGAGGATGTATCACCCAAAATGTGTGTGAGTCAGCCCCCTGGAGTGTCATACTGACTCCTCATTAAGACTCCAAAGTTGAATCTTGGGCAGGCGACTCATCCAACTCCACATGCAGCCGGGTGAGAGGCCAGCGCAGAGACACAGGCCTGCTAAAATCATGTCCAGATGGTCAGCATAGGGGAGTTCTACACATCGGCAATATCACAATCACATTCCAAGGGCACAGGACTTCCATAACTCACTACTCAACAATAGCTACAATGCCTTCTGAAAGTAGGAAACAATGCCTTCTGAAAGTAGGAAATAGGAGGATTGATAGGATTTCATAAAAAGGCAGCTGTACTTGCAGGTCGTTTTTTTTTGAAGAAGAAGAAGAAGAATCACACCATTGCATACAAAAGGAACAATTACACTTAATGGCAACCAGTTTGAAATAACTTCCTTCTGTAAACTCTTTCTTATCACAAAATGAGGCAGAAATTATATTATTTTATGGTATTCTATACAGTGATAAAGGCTATGTCGATTGGCATTGCATTGCAAATATATATTATCCTTATGAAAATACCCAAGATGGCTTGAAGAACACAGATAAACCATATACTGTCGCAATGGTGTGTTAATTCTCTTCATGTTTAATCAGTCAAAATATCTATATCTGCATTTTATTCAGCTACAGTGTGCAATATCTGGATGTCTTTGTCCATATTAGGGATTTCCTGGAACATCCTAAGTTTCATTTCTCCTATGAGTTTCACTTGTATACTTTCTGCACGATTGCGCCCTCCAGCGTCGAGTATGAATGAAACCGACCTTACGTGTGAGAGTTTAGCGTTCCATAATGCTCACATCACCCTAATTTGGGTAAAAATAGAAAAACATTCAGGTATATCACGACAACCCTAGTTCAGACAGATAAACCAGTCTTTGAAAGCTATATGGAGGAGAGGAAAAAGCCATTAAAGCAAAGGGGAAGTATTTTTAAAACTCTGTACTGGAGAGCCTGAACAGTTATGTGTGCACTGGAGAGAGAAAGCATGCGTGGGAAGCATCTACAGCCATCTCGAGACGAGGTGAGGAGAGTGGGTGACTGTTCCTGTGTGGGTGGAGAAGGCATGAATACCATGCAGGGTTATGGTGCTGATGAATTGCGTTATGAAAGGGGCTTCAGTTACACAACCCAGCCCATCTAATTCTCTGCCTGTGTGGGCCGAGAGGGATGGCAGTGCTGCTGTGATCCGTGCGCAGCCGGAAACGAGGTGCATACAACCCTTCAAGACATTTGGTCGAATGCGTAATTATCTAGCAGCTGTGATGCCAGCAACTCAGCGAGAGTGAGAGAGTGAATGTACCGGAAAAATCAAGCATCAACAGACTCACATTCATAGAAATGATGGGCAATTCTTTCATAAGGACAATATCACGGCATAAAGAAGAGGGAGAAAACGCTCGCTCGCTCTGATTAGTTTTGAGATACGGCAGCGGAAAGGACACATTATCCATTAGCTTGTCATTATAATCATATCAATGGTGATTATTTAAATAACATCATCTGTCCAGACGGCTGCTCTCTCAACAAATTGCTATGCGCTAAAATTTGACTGGGCCTTGACATCAGTCATTAAATAAGACATTATCACTGTCTCAGTTTGGGAAATGTTGCGATTTATCTTGATGAACAGTAACAGCAGTTAAGAAAGTGCCCAGTTATTATGTCCGCCATTTATGTCCTAATATTGAAAACGCTACTGATATCTATTTGCTACAAGCCAACAACTACTTGAAGTGATCTGATGGGAAGCCCTGAATAAACCTATCACATTGAAGCAGCGGTTCTTTCTATCTTCTTTCTCTGTCACCGAAGAGGTCTACATTGGAACAATACCACAATCGAAGTTCTGCTGTGGGTGTCGGGTCAAAAGGCAGTGCCTGCTGATAGAAAACACAACAACTATTAAGAAGAGAATAAATCCCTTTCAACATGAGGTCATGTCTAATTTAACTGCCACTCTGAAAGCCCAAGCACGAGATACTGTTACCAATCAAATTAGTGACCGGACCGTCTAGTAGAGAAAGAGAGGTCCTGGAAGGAAAAATGTACCCCGGTCTGGGATAGAGGTCTGGCCCGGGACTCTGAGGCACACCAGCAGTCCAATATGGGGCAAAGCAACGTAATTACAGGATAGCTCGATAATTGAAAACGGCACAGATGAAAACATTCTCTGTGAATAACCCGCTCCCAAAACAAGAGCTGCATATTTGTGGACTGGTGCAATGCAGGAAAACGTCATGGAAGTAAATGGAGTAAAGATCATCAGCACCATGTATAGGTCATTAGATGGATTTATGACACATTCCTGGAGGCGGTGTTTAAAAACATGCCCGCCTTGTGGACTGTGGGAGGGAATGTGTGATTTGACACTAAATCTTCCTGTAGGTGCCATTGCTTAGATTGCTTAGCAAAGCGCCAACAATCCTAGGGGTTTTTCAAACTCCACAGCTGTATCTGTTTTAATGTACATGTTTCCATTTAGCCTTGGCTTAAACACAGAACACTGCCCTATGGAAGGAAAGACAGATTAAAAAAAGTAAAAAACAGGGCTTCATGTTGGTCTTAATTGTCTATGGAAAGACTGTCATATTTTCCACCGGGTAAGCTTGAAACCATTACAAGCTAGCCTTCATTAAATTTTCCACAACATTTTGCAGAAATGTCAGGAAGCAGCTGTGGAGGCACTGATTAATTGTCTTTCTTACTGGTTCCCCACTTACAACATTATGCTTCATTGAAATATATCCTTGTTTTTTTTTTTTTTTTTCACTTCCTCTCACCTACATTAGAAAGTCAACTGAAGCATGTATAACGTAAAAGCTGTGTGTCCAGTTGTTGACATTTAAAATCACAGAACCCAAAGGGAAATGACTGCCTCCAAAGGAGGTCTTAGCTTGGCTCTACCTTTAAAGGGGGTTGGACACAGCTTGGATCTTGTAAACTAACACATGTCGACCCTTCCGCCACATGAAGGTCTCCCCACAGCTTACTGGACGCAAGTACATCAAAAAAAGAAGGTGTTGCACAGGTCTAGCCAAAGCAAGTGGAACAGTATACCTCATAAGTATGTCCACTGCCAAAATTCTATAAAGAGAAGGTGCAAAACAAGAGAGCATCTGGAGGTTGTGATCCCGAGTTGAAACATCTGCCACAAGTGTTCCCTGGCCTCTTGGAGTAAAACAAATAAAAGACTCTAGTCACTGTCCGAGGTTAAAAGCTTAATCACTGGTGGGCGAGCAAGCACGAGTGGGACGTCTGGCTGCCACTACTCTTGAGCACCACTGAAAATAAACCGTCACTGTTTTGGGCTCAGGCTTTGAAGCACCGGCATTTGTGGTGTCCACAAACACATCATAGAACTGTGGAAAAGATTCAACGGTCTGATCTTTGTTCTGTTGTAGAAGACTAAAGGCTGGAATACACTGCATGACCTTTGCTTAGAATTTTTACAGTCTGGACCCGTTGACGATAGTTGCTCAAAGTCAGAGCCAATCTGCAGATTTTGGCCAGTGTATGATGGGTACACTCTTATTTTTTTAACTTCAGACTGATTCTATTCAGTCGGAGGATATCAAACATATTTGATATTTTGAGCGATTTTAGAACACCAGCAATGAGGCGTAAATCCTCAGTCAATAAGTGTATGATGTCTACATTTTCTCTGTAACCATTTACAAAGTCGGCAAGTGTTTTAAAATCTGTTCAGATTTTAAAAGTTGTGTAGTGTATTCCAGCCTTAAGTCTACAATATCCATCAGAAAAACGGATATTAAAAATTACATTTAGAGGACTAAAAACTGGAATTGATACCAAAATAACCTTTTTAATCTTAAAACTTACTAAAGGTACTCTCATAAATATTGATGCATCTATATGATTCCACTCCCATGCTAATCAAGAGTTTTATTAGCCATGGTAAATCAGATATCATCAGCGATGCACTTTTATCTTCCTACTGCATCTGTGAGGCATGCAACCTCAGCACACAGTCCCGCCAGATGCACAGCCCGCAGAACATGTGTCTCCCTAACTTCTCTTTTACACTTTTTCCATATTAAACACCTGGGTCCTTCATGGGCTCCCAGATATTCCGCATCCTGCTGTCTTTGCTCTTGTGTGGTGTGACATTGTGAACTCACCCAAAGGTTCTCTGTAAGTTTGGGATCTGCTTGTTTCTCAGGATAAAGGCCTCACGCTGCGTCCTCTGTGGTAGTCGGGTTAGGCAGGCGAAGGCTGGGCAGTGAGGTGACAAGTAAGATCCCCTGGCCAGGGTGCTGAGATTATGCAGACCACTGTAGAGACAATGAAACGAAACAAGTTTAATGATAATAATGATATGAGACCATATAGACACTATCAGAGTAGCTGAAGGCTCTTCATATCGAATAAATAAACTGGAACTGAGCATCTGCTAGAACAATATTTCCACTCCCCTTGGAGCAAACTTGCTCTATTAATATGAATCCTCTGATGTGTTTATGCACAAACCATATTGCAATGAAGAGCTTGTCTGTGGGATAATATAGGCAAAGTATTATGAGACATGGCAGTACAAACTGATTAAACATCAACCTTTCCTTTGACACCTGAATGGTGGTACAGTTTATCTTGCACATTATTCTCTAAAATTGTTCTTGGACTTTTGCAGTTTCATAAAATCTTAATGATATATATATATATATATAATTTAGTAAAATTAGCATGCATTTCACATCCTTCCTTTATTCTACAATGAGAAAAAAAAAAAAAAAACATACCAGAAAAAGCCTCTCTGACAAAGGCCTTATAGTTTTAGTTCTTAGTTAAACAATTTGTTTGGCCTTTGTAGTGCTTTTGAGGCCTGCTCTCCAAAAGCCCGTCTAGAGAAGCATGCTTTACCGTGTTTTTATGCTCCCTGTCTTGGAGTGAATGCAGCCAAGCTGTGCTCTTCAGCCTCGCAATCTAAAATGTGCCCCAGGGCTGGAGATATTACAAACACCATTATGCTGCTCTGCTGCACTAAGACAAGCTCAGCTAACCCAGAAAAACAAGACATTTCTGTGAGGTTGCATCACAATCTGCAGTGGAGCTCACCCAGGGTAAACACAGGCAACACTTCCTCTCACCCGCAAAAACAGAGGGAAAAAAAATCCCTTTTCACCAGAACTCACATATATCGCACTGCACACCAAATCAAGACATCAGACTTTCAAAATCTTTTGATACCAGTATAAGGAAGGTTTAGTATGTCTTCATAACAAAAAATGTTTCTTAAAAAGATACAAATCATCAACCTTACAGACTAGGCATGAAGCGAAGTATATTTTGGTTGATGAAATAGCTTTCAAGGACTTTGGTGCCAGTAAACCCAGAAGCAGGCCCCAAAGTATATTATTAAGAGTGAATGAACAGGAACTGATACATTTACTGAACTGTGCTGGATGAACACGAAAATGTGTTTTTATTGTCATTCTTTTATAACTCCAATTGTCTACCACTAAATAAACTCTAAAAACAAAACTCTATAAATTATCCAAATTGTAGGAGTGACAGTTGCTTCAAAATTCTTTCAAAAAGCAGAGATTTGTCTCTACATATGCACATTAAAGGGTTAGTTCACCCAAAAAACCTAAATTTCTGTCATTTATTACTCACCCTCATGCCGTTCCACACCCGTAAGACCTTTGTTCATCTTCGGAACACAAATTAAGATATTTTTGATGAAATTCGAGAGGTTTCTGATCCCCCACAGAAAGCAACTTAATTACCACATTCAAGGTCCAGAAAGGTAGTTAAGACATTGTTAAAATAGTCCACGTGACTACAGTGGTCGGCCAATACTGAGTCGGTGTTCTGACATAGAACCCGGAAGTGTTGCACTGTGTCTAGAATGTAAACAGCGTAGGAGAAATTCTTGAATAAAGCCGTTATTTTTGTTTTGTTTTTGCGCACAAAAAGTATTCTCGTCGCTTCATAACACTAAGGTTGAACCACTGTAGTCACAGACTATTTTAACAATCTCTTTACTACCTTTCTGGACCATGAATGTGGTACTTACATTGTTTTCTATGGTGAATCAGAAACCACTCGGAATTTATCAAAGAATATCTTAATATGTGTTCCAAAGATGAAGGTCTTACGGGTTTGGAACGACATGAGGGTGAGTAATTAATGATAGTAATTTCATTTTTGGGTGAACTAACCCTTCAAGTGAAGAAGAAGGTTTTGAACAAGTAGCTTAAATGGCTGGCATTGTTATTCGTAGATCTTCGAGACCACTGGTGCCAATGGTTTCTACGATCTACAGTATGTAGGCTTATGATGCTTTTTGATTACTTGCTCAAAGCACTTTACCAAGGAGCTCACCCACAACAGGTTGCAAGAAAAATTATTCTTACCATGGAGATGTGCTGTGATGGGGCAATGATGAGTGCTTTAAAAAAAAAGCATCCAAAATAGAGATCCAACATAGGGCTGTTAGCTAACTGAACAGGCGATGAATTGGAGATGTACAGGGTATAAATAACTGCCTGTAATTATATGCCTCCACTTTTTTCCCTGGAAATTATCATTTGAAAGTACTTGAGGACATGTGGCACATTTCGTCAAAGCTCTCATAAACTATGCTCCGTGCCACTCCACAGTGTGTGAATTAAAATGTAAAGAGTGACAAGTGAATGCATGTTTTCTATTTCAATGGTCTGAGTAATTTCTGCAAAATGATTTCAGATGAAAAAGCACCATAAAATGTCATGCCATAAATGCGTTTCCAACCCCCTTCCCAACATCCTCACACCATTTTCTGCCTCTTTGTCTTAAATTGAATAGGATTACAGAACTGACACAGGAAATATATTATTATGAAGCTTTTTCTACACTAATCCATTTCATTTACTTCAGTGAGAGAACACAAACTCCTCCGGCAGCCTGGTAAACCAGGAGGAAGTCCTACTTGTTCAGATGGATCTTATGTAATATCAAAAAAAAAAAATAATAATAATAATTTAAACAATTCTTTATTTAAGCATTCAAGTTTTATTTTTAATGCTTGTTGCGTGCTAAGATGTAGGCACAATGCCAGATTTTTCTTGTATTTATGTACTTCTTTGGAGAGATCTGCAGTATATGAGTCACAGAATTTGAGATACCAATTTATACAGGCAGGTTATTGAGCACATCCTGCCCAAAAACCAAGCAGCTGTGCATTACCCTTATTTACATTGACCCGGCTCTAATGTTGCACGTGGTCAGTGACCACATCCTTCGAGTAAAATTTGTCAAGGCGAAGAGCCTTCCTGTTGCCTCACTTCCACAACATTATTCAGGGTGCTAAAAAATTCATACAGAGTAATACAGGAAAGTTAGCAAGATCATTTGAGGTGGCATTAAGAAGCTAAATGTATCACAGAGGAGGAAGGGCCCTGGGGCTAGTGAAGCTGTCATCATTCTGACTCGCCACTGATCGTACCGACCCTGCAACCATGGGAACCAATGAGCACTCTGTCAGGTGCACCTGCCTCAGCCTGACACCTCCATTGCGCTCAACACTCTCTTTCATTTCCTCTTGTACTCATTCTCTTTTAAAACTCTGCCCGTGTATCATATTGCATTCTCTTGCATGTCTGACAAACCATGACGCCATCCTTTCCAAAACCAAGACTCTTTTTACTTGAGGAAGTCAGTTTAATGAAGCCCAGCTGGGGACAAATAATAGGGTGAGGAGGATCTGTTGCTACCCAGAATAGATCGGCCCGACACCAGTCAAATCATCGATATGCAAAGTATTGACAGCTTTGTGAGCAAATCATGCTAACATTAAAATGGTACTCGTGACCCTCGCAGCATCGCAAGTTCTCCTCATCTTGCTCTCTCCTCTTCCTCCATAATTAATACCATACTTTTTATTAAATACTCTTAACACTCACTGGCTTTGTGTCTCTTTAATAGGACTTGTAGCTCCAGGCACCATATAGAGACAATGCAATTACCTTATATTTAATGGGCCGACTTAAAAATTTATGGAAGGAAACTGGAAAGTACATTTGACAAATGACACAACCAACAAATGTGACAGCTCCCTCCTTTAGCTTAGTCTTAAAAAAGAAGGCAGAAAAAAAGGAAAGGATCCCGTTAAACCATCACATGTCTCCCAGCGCAAACAAACAAATCAGTAGGCTCTGTTGTTCTCCTCCAGCCCCAGCTGCACACAATCCCCCACCGAAACCCCCCTTTCTATCTTTCTCTCTGGTTCCTTCCACCCTTTGATTCCCATGTCTCTTCATGACAGGGCGTTCTAATGGAAAGAGCACCTCTGATAGATGAGTGCATCGGTGAGGAATTTGGCGCATAGTTGCGGCCATGACATCAGAGTCACGTTTTATTGTTGGGCGGTGAGTGTTCCCCTGACACCCGGGTTCCAGTGTCATGTTACCCCTCACAAGAGCCGGGAAATCGGGCTAAGTGGATTTCCTGACGGCACAGGCTGACTTGTACTCGAATTAGCTCCAATGATGGGTTAAAACCAAGATCTGAAATAAAAGTGGCAAGAATGGCTCTCTGTGCTTTTAACTAATATGTCTGATCTTTACAGCAGACTAAGAAAGGGTTCACTTCTGGTCAGTGGGTTGGCCATCCAAACATTTGTACTCCGACAGAAGAGTTACTTTCATGTGTGTCATGGTGTATGTTTGGTGAATCCAGAACAGTATCAATTAAACAAAAGCAATAAATAAAGGCACCTATATATATATATATATATATATATATATATATAAAAATCGATAAAGTAACATTAAAAAGTGTAAAAGTCACTCGTTTTTATAAAGTAACAGTGTCCAACAGCGACACCTGCAGGTGAAGTTACAGCGGGAGGCATGCCTCCTCTCCCCTCATTGAGTTAAAACAGAACCCCTAAAGTGTACGGTGGGGTTGAGAATGGGGTGTTGAGGTAATTGAGAATGCGCTTTTGCGCTTTGATTGGATATGATTGGTTATGATTGGATATGATTGGTTCACGCAAAAATCCCGCCTCTTCTTTTCATGCGAGTTCTCATTGGCCTGAATGAAGACAATGATGGCGTTAATGGGAAGACTAATTAAAAAGTAAGTAAACAACTAGACAATAAAGCCATTTCACCGCTTTATGTCGCGTCAAAATCAACCTTGAAATGGCCTGAAAACATGATGACTGTGGGGTTTTTTTAGTGACCAGTGTGTACAAGATTGATGACTGATGAAAATAAGTTGACTACTAAAAAGAAAAGCTGAACATTAGTTCACAAATGAAATATATTGTTTAAATCATTACTGCCTTTAGTTATTGGAATAAATGTAAAAATGCGTAAAAACACTAACTTGATGAAATTTATACTTGGCTTTATGAATAGAACATTACATAGTTATTGCAAAAAATACAAAATAGAATTGTATTTGGTCTCTCTTTTTTATGTAATGTTTATTTAACCATGAAAATGTAAGAATTACGGACATAAATTTACATTTGATATACAGTATATAAAAAAAAGTGAGGACTTTGCCTCATTTTAAAAGACCACCGCACACCACTGATATATATAATTTTTATTTTATATAATTATATAATAATATATAATAAAAGAAATTGTGTACAGCAACCATTATATCACGACTCCAACATCAGGAACAATTTAAATGCCTTCAAGATAATAAAAGACACACATAACAGAACCAGCCACATGCCCCTGTGGAAAATTATGTTAGGTATTCAATGATTTTATGAGTTGTCCAGTCTTAAAAGGTGAGAAATTGATTCATTGCTCATGACTAATTTGAAACATCATGAGGCAAATACCTCTAGAGGTTTTCTAGTCAAACAAAACTGCTGAAACAAAAATATTTAAGTTTCATGGTTTATTGTGATTTAGATGAGCTATAAAGCCCTGATCACACAACGTTGATTAGGCAAAGTTCCAGAAGGAGTGTTGTCTCTTCATTGCTTGTTTATCTAAAGAGTCAGTGGAACCACATGACCAAGAACGAGGCACAATGAGCATCTCCTCAATCCAGCAGGTGTAGAAGAGCTGGGCTTTCGCTCTGTAATCAGCGCATTGGGAGACAGGATTTGGGCTGCAACAAATTGGAGCCACATGGTGTTTAATGGCCATTAATCACAGAGTGCCACGGCCATCCTGCGCAAGCTACGACAGTCGCCCCCAGAGCGAGCTAATCAGTGTCATCTTCTCCAACCCAGTGCATCTGACTCTAAGGCCCAGACTGAAAGGGGGAAGTGACATTTACGTCATTGGGGGATGAGTGAACCGGTTACCATCCCTGTCACCCCTTTCACAAGCAGCACACTCTTTTCGGATAAGAGGGGGGCCGTGGCGAAGGACCCGTGCCAGCGTCAGCGCGAGTCCATCCGCTGCCAAGAGAATCCTCCCCTGAGATTGAAACGGAGAAAGTGTGACATATCGCACAAGCTGAGCACATTACATTGGGTGTGATAGTAACACTGAACCGTAACAAGCACACCAAGACAACGGCTAGAGGAACCCATTTGTAGAACACCCCATCCCGGCATCCATGCTGGCCGAGGGCCGAAGAAGAACCTCTCCTCAAGGACTACACCAAGGTCACTGGGTTCAGCTGTCTTTTGCCGTGTAAGGCAAGTCCGCCCACTTGTCCTTCTGTTCTTCTCTCTCCTTCTTCTACTAAAGAAAAACAAGAGCAGATTCTCCATGATAGCACCGTGAGTCAAGCTCGCTCTATCTGTTCCAATCTCCGCACTGTTATACAAGTCAAGAAGCTGGCGCTGAGCTGGTGTCTGAGTCAGTCTGTAAAATACATCCAGGCCCCGTCTGTCCAGTTTCCACTCATTTTCTCTCTAACATGCCTTTTCACCAATTTACTTTAGCTGAGAGGGAGGGCAGTTGTTAAAAGTACCCAGGCAGTTTGGTGGGGACTTTGACACAGCAATGGCAGCTATTTGGGCTGAAATGAGAGCTTTACAGCTGTGTAATTGATGGGCTTGGGCAGCACAACCGCACAGTGCCATTACCCTGCGAGAGTCATGCGCTTCTTTTATAGAAGCCCACCATATATAAACATACCAACTCAAGGTTGAGGAGTCAGGAGACTTTAGGCAGCACTGGCTATTAACACCCAATCAACAATGGCACCAGTCAGAATAAAACACAAAATAACACATTTGCCACCTTTTAGGTTTTCACTGAAAATACGTCATTCCAGATGGCTGGCTAGAGAGTAATGGGAGAATATATACTGTAGGATCGGTACGATTCCCTGCTAAATGATCTGAGGTGACGCAGGGCATTTTTCTTTCTGGATATTAGGTATTGCAGCAGGAAGAGGGTCTTCCTGTAATGGTCTTTGATAGACCTGTAGTGAGAAACCAGCTGCTTTCACCAGCATCCTCTAACCAATAACCCACTGCTTTCTCCTAGGGGGTAAACAGCACTTCCTTTGCAGCAGTCTCGTAACACGGTGCCGCTCCTTCCATCCCCGCAAACCTAACTCTGACTTTCTTGATTTATGATTAAATTTCCTGAAACCTGCAATACACAACTCACAAGTGAAGAATGAGTATATTATATTTCCTTCTATACATCAGGAGGAACTCACAGTCAATGAGGGTGTCCAGAAACATTTCAATACAGCTTTATAGAGAAGTTTCCATGAGGAATCAGTTTTGTATCTCCAAAGCACAACTTCTAGAAAGAACTGGTTCTGAACTTCCATTTTAACCAAACTGTACCCAGAATATATGTAGAAAAAGAACGAAAGTGAAATTAGTGCCTCTGTATGTGTAAAAATATTAAACGAAAAGGTTTATGCACAATTAAGACTTGAATTTTAAATGTATTATAACTTCCAATCCAATTTGTAATTTAGAATTGAATTTGAATTAAGGTAGCAAACAGGATGCAGAATTGCAAGTCAAATTTGAATTTAAGGAAGTAGAATTAAAATGGTTAAATTGCAGATTAAACTAAACCTCAACCTCATTTAGGTTTGTTTATCAGTGGTCACAAACTATTCATCAGTCTATTCTGTTTGTTAGGCTATCAATATTGAAACTTTTTAAGTAAGTTTCATTCATAATTTTTCCTTTTTTATCTTAAATAAAATGTCACACAAGCATGATAGATAGATAGACAGACGCACGGACGGACGGCCTAACAGGAAGTCAAGGAGTTTCACAGTTCACTGAAGGGAAGTTGGTCATAAGACTTTTCCGTAACATCAATTACATTTCCAATGAACAAACCTCAATGACACAAACAGGTCAAAGGTGACACTGAGTCCAGGAACTGCTGCAAGAGTTCTTCTCGCACTCATCACTCATGATCACACTTTAGTAAGAGACACTTCTAGGAAAATGAGTATTACAGCTGTTAAAAGTAAACTTAAGTACTTAAACAGCACTTTAGGGAACATAATGGAGTATATTAAACTACTTGTTGTCTTACTGAAAAGTGGATCTAGCATTGCTATACCACAAACACTGAGAAAAGCTGTTTCGAGGGGGTGAAGTGCTGATTCACCACTGCAGGGATAACAGTACCGTGGTCATACCATTCTCTGGCCTTTGATATCCACTCTGCTGTGTCTGCACTGAACTGTTTTTAAACCAACACCAGCGTCAAGGAGGCTGTGTCGCTGCTGAAAGCCCTTCTTCAAGACAAAGAGTTTCCTGAGAAGATGGTGGTTAACACATAAACGAGACACTCACACACAGCGAGAGTGAAGCAGACAGTGCAATATGCTGATTCAACCTCGACCGTGCTCCATTTCCAACTACACAGGAGGATTTTACCCATGATCAGAGTGCATCACAAAGCCATTAACGGAGCTGAGAAAGTTTGACATTTTGCGGCTCTCCCCTAAGACCCGATAGAATAATATTATTACTGGAGAGAGAGTGCCCTGCCCTCCAACCACTCCTATAATTAAGAGTGAATACAGGCCACGGGGGACAATCCTGGGGGCCAAGAATATCAATCAGTCACCCCACAGTGTTTCTCTGGGCTCTGCTGGCTGGCCCACATCATAGAGAAAATGAGCCTGTTTGCTCTGTGGCGCCTGTCCCTTTAACTGTCACTCTGCTGGAGACAGACATGCACGGGAGATAATAACAGCCCCCTCCGCGAGCCTCCTGATGCATTAATATTGAAGTGCAGGACTAAAGTGGCCCACTACAGTCAAGCCCGGCAGTCAAGGCCACATAATCCAGCGGAAACAGAGAGGGAGGGAGAGCATTTTGAGCAACTTGAGTCCTAAGGACATGGTTGTATTTCCAAAAACAGGACCCTGTCTTTATGCTGTGCCTGTGGGAAGAGCTTGTAAAGTAGCTTGTGTCCCACACACACAATAACAGAGCCAGAGTCACACCTCGTCATGTTGTCCAGGTGCCAACTTTCCCAGGAATTGCCGTATTTCCATTTCCCACCAAAGGAACACTGTTAGAGTCTCGCTCTACCGACACCAACCGCAAACAATTCTTGATGCTAAGATCTTTATCAGAGTAAGGCCTTTTTCACAAATTGGTCCTATCTGTGTAATGCGATTAAAGCCTTTACTTCCAGGAATCTGACAGAGACAAAGAGTCTTTGGTGTCTGGCTCAAGTGCTGAGGGTGGAACTGTCACAGCTGTGTGAGGAAGGAGAGGAAGCCACTGTGGCATCATAATTATGGCATCTTCAGTAAAATAACAGCATCTCCATTTCCTGTACACGGCTGCTCTTTACCCCTGGCTTTGTGCCTTTAACACATCGACTGGCCAATGCATGATGAATTTTCAGTCTTTTCACATGTGTTTTTTGGTGGTCACTTCTAAAAGTCTGTTTATTCCTGTAAATGGAATAAATTTGTGCAGACTGTCGCCGGAAAATTATTTTAATTGTACACCTATAATTGCAACCAATCCATCCAGTCCTTTTCAGCATGCAAGACGTGGCTAAAATAATTATTATTCAACATCTTTTGACAGAGCGGCTGCAACAATGTTTTCAATGCCTCAAAAATCGGGATCTATGGAAGCCTGTTTTCACCTCAGAGTAAAAAATAAAATGGGTAATTATGAGATAAAGTTTAAACTAAGAAATAAATTCAGATTGTGAGACAAATTCATAGACTTTTTGAGATATTGACATGTAAGTTACAATGACAAGTCATGGAGTTATTGCAATTCTGAGATATAAAGTGATGTATAAAGATGTGAATACCAGAAATTCATTTGCAATTGTTAGATGAAGTCACAATTGTGAGACAAAGTCATAGTTTCGAGATATTAAGTCAGATTTTGAGATATAGACACAATAGAAATGGAGTCACAATTATAAGGAAAAAACGTTTTTCAATTTCATCAATTCTGAGAGATAGTCAAAATTTGAGACATAAATTCAGAAAATTAAATATAGGAGAAATAAAGTTGTAATTATGGGATATAAAATAATATTGTGAAATATAAAGTCATATTGTGCGATATGTCACAATTACCTTTTCATTTTTTTACTGGAAGGCAGAAAACAGACTTCTACGGGTCTGATGTAAAGAGGGTTTTGGTGAAAGAGAAGTGTCAGACAACAATATAATAATTGTGTCTCCTTATCTAAATCTGCCTGTCTCTATCCCTGAAAGGGCCTCAAGCGTGTGCTCAGTGGGGACAGATTTTTCCGACATTTCTCAAGTGGCTTTGGACCTCTGAGGAGCTGCTGAATTCAGAAAGAAACAGGAGATATTACTTTAATAGTGTGACCTGTGATTTTGATGCCTTTACTAATCCTTTCCGCCGAGTTATGCATTAATGTTCAAGATGATACGAAAGGTTTATAGTAACTGAGAAGATTTTAGCACTAACACTACAATTACAATCACTGAAAGTCAGTGAATGTAAAATCTTGGGTGGCATCCTAGGTTGCAATGCTCAGATCCACACAGCGACTACTACTATTGAGGCCGGAACTGTGTCAGTGACGTTGGAGGAAGTGGTAATGTAAAGGTGTGAACTCAACTCCCACAAGACTGTAGCTACAACACCACAACAGTGCAGGCGACTGACTCGCTTACACACACGTACACATCCACCCACATGCAAATCTCTTTAGCTCTCTTTGAGTGAGGAGACAAAGGAAGTGGGGTAAAGAATGGTAAAGAATTGTTTTTTTTGTTTTTTTAAAGTTTGCTCTGACTAGAGGGGCAGGCCCCAGGTTTTCCGGCCATGGAATTGGGGTCTGCCACATGCACTTGGGCTGAGAACAAACACTTATTAACAGTTCCAGGCTTGGAAACTCTGGGTACCACTGGAGGAAAACGAAATGGAGGAACAGGCCAGATTTCCCCCAGACCAAATATTACCATGGAAAAGCTAGGCACTAGCACGCAAACACACATATTTGCACAAACAAGCGCAAGCACTTTCTGATGCCATTGTCATTTCTTTTCTTTCCCTTGTTGTGAGTCTCTTTGAAAAATTATTTTTCCAAGCTTCATGGAAAGTGGAAAATCAAGCAGCGCTCTGCCGTTTTCCACATCTGTCATAATGTGACGAGTCCTCTCCCTGGGCATGTTCATTTCCAGAGACAGGTCCGTAGTGTAACATGAACCATGAATTTCCATTTCTAAAAGACACAACTACATCACAAAGGCAGCACAGTGGGGATGGAACCGCTCATTCACAATTTCTCAGCCTCTCCCAGCACTGGGACGAATCCCCTCAATACAAAATTAAGATAATTGTTTTTCCAGTTCCATTGACATGCAGCTGTGCCTTTCCGTGTGCCCGTATTTCCCGCTCAGCTTGTTCAGTATCATGTTTGTACCACGGCCGCATTCAGCTGAGTCACAAGTGAAACTGGGGAGCTGTGATCAGCATCTACATTGACTGCCATATTGAAACTACAATTTTTCAGGGGTGGACAATATAAAAAAAAATAAAATAAAATAAATAATAGTAATTAGTGCTGTCAAACGATTAATTGCATCCAAAATAAACGTTTGTGTTTACATAATATACGTGTGTGTACTGTGTATATTTATTATGTATATGTATATATATATAAATATATATATATATGAAATATTTACATGTATATGTTTATATTTATATATAATTTATATTATATATAAATATTTTATATATAAATAATATATTTTTGTTAAATATATACATGTATGTGTGTGTGTGTATTTATATATACATAATAAATATACGCAGTACACACATGTATATTATGTAAACAAACTTTTATTTTGGTTGTGATTAATCGTGATTAATCGTTTGACAGAACTAATTATATATATATATATATATAAAAATATATATACTTATTTTAGCACTAACTTATTTATTTACTATTATTTATTTTATTTTTTATATTGCCCACTCCTGGAAATTATATGTATGTATATATATATTTTTGTATGTATTTTATTTTATTTATATGTATTTTATTTACATTTTTGATATTTTTGATATTACTAGTGGGTGCAGGACGCTATAGTTCATTTATGTAAGTGAGGATAGCAAAATAAAATAAACTGTGACATTGGACTACCAGTAAAATTGATAAAAATTTGGAACCAAAAATTATTCAGACACTTTGACCTGACCATGTTTTGCTTAAGTGTTATCTGACATAATTAAGATTATTTTTTTCTGACACAGTTTAATTCTGAGATGTTGTCATATTTTATTACCATTTTTTTAAACTATAGTGAATAAACTGTATTAATGAATGATAGTGTTCAAGATGTCAGAATAAATTTTGGTTTGACTGTATGTGTAATATATATATATATATATATATATATATATATATATATATATATATATATATATATATATATACACACACTTAATGCCACTAGTCATATCTATATATAATTCATCAGACTGACTCACATAAGTAACTCCTGAGTTTGTGAGTCTTACTGAACAATTCATTAAAATAATAATTTGTTCTTGAACCAGACTACACTGGTCATGTTGTATGCATGATTCACTAAAAAGAACCTTGTCAAAAGAACCAGTTATTTGTGAATCACACTACACTTTGCATTGCATATTTTGTGGTACATGTATGTTTATCTCATCACATTCAATTCAGACTACAAACTCTAATTCACAACTCAGGTAAAATGTAATTCCTTTTTGCCCTGCCACTTTATGATCAACAATTTTTAACCCCTAAATATCACAACATACCTATGTGCCTCATGCGATTAAATTTACTTTTAAACATTTTTTGAATAACCTTTAAGACAACATTGAGTGTGTGAGTAATTCTAAAAGCAAAGTCTTATCTATCAGCACCTGTCAAAGAAAAAACAACATCCATGTCCAGACACAAATCAAGTGCTCCAGTCTGAATGGCCATTGCAATTTCAACAGGCAATTTCCCCTCCGATTTCGGTCTTAAAAACACGTCTGCCACACTCAAACAACCTGAACATTCATTTCACCTGACAGACACAAATTCCTTTTTTCAGTTCTCTGCGTGCAGGAAAGTGTAACTCTGGATGAGAGGAAAGTTCAGTTGATGTCATAAGTTGGCTCTCAAGGGGAAAGCCCTGTCTTAGAGGATCAGGTCCAGACAATGAAGCACTTGCGTCCTCAGAGATCTGAGGTAAGTGTGGAGCAAATACAATTCAGTGCAAAGAAAGACGAAAAGAGGGAAGAGCCTCCAAAATCCCGAAATGTGAGTCTGTTACGTAACACCCAGGATGCCCTCTTTTGTGTCTCTGACAATGCAGACCTCCTCGCAGATGGAGGGGACGAGGTGTCACTGAGATCCACTGCCTAACTCAGTTGAGAACCTCGCTGTGAACTCTGGCAGTATGTGTATGTGACTTACATAACAGATGCTGCGCTGTCTCGCTGGGGCGGAGGGGTATACAAATGTGCTGTGCGAGTCTGTTTGTGTGTGTGTGTCAGAGGGGTGGAGGGCTACACTAGCTTCTCTGTTAAGCGTCTGAGGTCACTGCTGGCCCCCATCACAAACAAGTCCTCATCATCTGGCCTCGAGCAGGAACGCACACATGAGGCCTCTTCTGAATGTTTAAGTGTGTACGTATGCTGTTTGTGTACGTCTCTTAAGGGTGTGTGTACGCAGCCTAGGAGAGCTTGTTTGTATGTGTGTATTTACATTGATCCCTGGAGACCCATCAGACTAGGGGTAAGAGAAGTAAATAAACACATAAACAAACCGCATATGCAAATCACGGTTGTTTTTTAAAATGAAGCAAAAACGAATACGCTGTCTTGCAGCTGAGATCTTCCTGATCCACTAAATACATTTACATGTGCAGTTATAATCAAGCTAAAGTCTTTATCAACGTCGAGACCAAATGTCATCCAATTTACATGTATACATGCTGGATGAAGCCGAGCTACAGTCGTATTATCTATGTCTGTTAATTCAACAAATGATGAGTCTGACTTAAATCGAATTTTTGAAGTGCATGTAATTAAAATTCTATACTATTTTGTCTAAATAAATTAAAAATAAAATCCATAGTTTGAGTAATTTATGCATCGCAACATTATAATTTACAGTACAATATAAAGAATATAGTATACAGTATATATAGTTCGAGATTTGCTAAAGATTACATAGTGATATTAAATTTTTAGAGTTTTTTTAAGATTAACTTTAAGTGAGAGGTAGATGATGGCATGTCATCTAAATGTAAAAATAGGTGAAATAAACACAATTCAATATTCAATATCGACCCATATACTGCTAAATTACATAAACGTCTAATAAACGTCTAAGCCAATAAACAATATAGTACCTAGTAGTGTTGTCAAAAGTACCGACTTTGATATACCAAGTCGATACTGACATTTTAAAAATGTGACGCTTTGAGCGCTGTAGAGTGGATTCGTAAACCTCTGATTGGCCATTGTGTTCACGCGCTCAACATATATGTCTGTGATTGGCTACAATGATCAACGCACAGGAGCGTTTGAAAGCACACAGAAGTGTTTGAAAGTAGGAGCGTTTCAAACGTTTCAAAACGGTTGTATCTGTGTAAGCGTTCGGTGAAGAGCGTCATTTATGTCTATTTACAACATGTTTTTGAAGCGTTGATCATTGTAGCCAATCACAAACATATATGTTGAGCGAGTGAACACAATGGCCAATCAGAGGTGTTTACGAATCCGCTCAACAGTGTTCAAAGCGTCACATTTTAAAATTTCAGTATCGACTAGGTATTGAAGTCTGTACTTTTGACAACACTAGTACCTATATAATTCTGAGTTAATTTCCCCAGGATATGTATCACTGAACTTAATGCTACTAGTCAAAGTCTGTCTCGCATCTCTTTTGGGTTCACAGTTTCATTAACCTGTTGACAGTAAGTAGTCAGTAATATATGCGACCCAGAAACCAAAAACTGCTAAAGCCGTCTAACAATAGTTCTGAGGTAAATATAGAATGGAACATCTAAAATAATGTAATCTGTCACATTTACGAAAACTGTAAACTGCCACGTCACTGCAGCACCTGATTGCAAAGCAGTCTTAGATTAATATAGAAAGGACACCCAAATTCTACGTAATCTATGATGCTTTACGAAAATGAACTAAATATGCCACGTCACAGCCGCACCTGATTAACACGTGTCGCTATAATCTAAAAGTAGTTCTGGGGTAAATTTAGAACAGAACACCCAAATAATACCAAAAACGGATTGTAACACTTCTCTAGCAAAACAAGGCTGATCCCATTTTAACCCAGATTAGCCGTTCATGTACCCTCTATTGTGGAGTTGTAGTGAAATGCGACTACGTCAAATCTGTACAAGAATCTCAGACGTGATCATAGACGTCACACATTCCAAATGTGTTTAATATGGATTTCAAAGGGAAAAAAAATCCCAGATACCATTGTTACAGTGTAAAATAGACTGCTAAATGAAATCCAGGCACGATCATTTATTTGCTGAATAAGCCTGATTCAATATCCACTGCACTGCATTTGAACTTTGTGTGTATTGTGAACTTTGTGTGTATTCATATATCTGAGACAGATAATACAAGCACATGACTTCTAAAAGGCAAGAGCCGGTATTTCTACATAACATTATGCATTGTGCTGTCTGTATTGTATCTACAGGACATGATTTTCTGGTATCGTTCTTGTCAAAATATGTTCTGACAACCATAAATCCACCCATTTCAAGCACTAACAAGAATGAAATAACATTCAAACTGAAGTCTGGCTTAGAAATCCTTTGTCCACCCTGCATATTATACAACCAGTCCTTTTCCATGACACATTAGAAATCTATCAACAGTTCCTTTTCAATTTTCCATCGCTAAAAACACTTAACTGGCATTTAATTACTTTTGGATCAACAAACGCTGAGCGAATGACTGCCTGACCTGCCAGCTCATGAGGTCACAGTATATCGCACGCACAAAACATGCACGCATGCAACTATAATATACACATATTATGTGGTGTTGCGTTGAATGCTGATGACTGGAGAAGTGGGGAAAAGGAGCATACCAGTTTTTTATACCACTATTAAACGAGCCATGAAGGGGCCACCCTACGTTGTCTCGGAAAGAGGCCCCCCAGTCAGGAATGTAGCGGCCGTGCCGCCCAGCGCATCTGTGCTCTGGAGCCACCTCAACGGAGGAATTTCCAGCGTTCTTATAAAACTGATAATGGGATGTGTACGCAGCAGGAGTGGAAAATCAGAGGTGCGTTACAAGGTTTTCCACATTCCTCTCTCTCCATGGGCCAGACATGCGTGCCCTGCATATGCTGGAGTCTGAGTGTGTGTGGATCTCTCGGTGTGTTTATGTCTACCTGCTGACGGGATATCCCCACAGGCATCCACTGGTGTTGTTTAGCACTGCCAGAGTTTCTGTATATACACTGCAAAACTTATAATGGACTTGGAACGCTATAAGACATTTTTATTTGTGAACATGCAGACAGAATCAAGTCTAGACATTTTAAAGAATAGAAAAAGATATACACTACCATTCAAAAGTTTGGGGACGGTAAAATTTTTGAAAGAAGCCTCTTTATGCTCACCAAGGCTACATTTATTTGATCAAAAATACAGTAAAAACAGTAATATTCTGAAATATTATTACCATTTAAAATAACCGTTTACTATTTTAATCTATTTTAAAATGTAATTTATTTCTATGATGGCAAAGCTGAATTTTCAGCATCATTACTCCAGTCTTCAGTGTCACATGATCCTTCAGAAATCATTCTAATATGCTGATTAGGTGCTAAAGAATCATTTTTTTATTATTATTATTATCATCAATGTTGAAAATATTTTTGTGGAAACCGTGATACATTTTCTGCAGGATTCTTTGATGAACAGAAAGTTCAACAGAACAGCATATGAATACAGAAAAAAACTGATTGACATATTTTTATCTATTTTAATATATTTTAAAATGTAATTTATTCCTGTAATAGCAAAGCTGAATTTTCTTCAGAAATCATTCTAATATGCTGATTTGGTGGTCAAGAAACATTTCTTATTATTATATAATAATCATATTTTCTTATTATTTTTTGTGGAAACCATGATACATTATTTTTGTAGGATTCTCTGACGAATAAAACGTTCACTTTCTATCTATTTAATGCATCCTTGATGAATTAAAGTATTAATTTCTTTGACCTCAAGCTTTTGAAGGGCAGTGTATATCAAACTCGCCCAAAAGCGGCGCTAATGGCAGCTGAGGTTTCATTCTTTAAGGCCACATCCTGACTGATGCAACCAATGACTGGCTTCAGCAAACTGCTATATTAATACAGTCCAATAGTAAAGCCAAAAACTGATACCCATTTTCTCCAAGGACGCATGTTTTTACTTCCAACCTGGGCAGCTTCAGCCATTTTCGCAGATGATAAATGCAGACAGAAACCAAATAAAGATCTAGTTTCTTCCATTGTTGAATGGCTTCCTGCTCAGCTTTTGTTTGGTGTGACTGTATGCAGATGGACGAGTGGCAGTCTCCTCTCCTCACTATCACAGAGCGATCTCCCTTAACTGGCAATGAGAGATGAACAACATGAACCAGTGGGCATATGGGAATCAGCTCTCTCTGTTACAGACTGTTGCCGCAATTTTACAATGTTTCAACAATGTTCTTTTTCCTGAGATATCAAGGATTATTTTTTTTATTTTATGAAGTGAGTATTTTTTATTTTGTGAATTACTGTTAACTTCAACAAAACCACCATTCAAAAGTTTGGGGTCAGCAAGTTTTTTTTTTGTTTTTTTTTTAATGAAATTAATAATTATTTAGCAAGGACATGTTAAACTGACCAAAAGTGACAGTAAAGACATTTATAATGTTCTTTTTATTCCTTTTTATTCCAAAATCCATCACGATTTCCACAAAAATATTTAGCAGTGCAACAGTTTTCAACATTGATTATAGGAAAAAATGTTTCACCAAATCAGCATATTAGAATGATTTCTGAAGGATCATGTGACACTGAAGACTAGAGTAATGATGGTGAAAATTCAGCTTTACCATCACAGGAATAAATTACATTTTAAAATAGAAAACAGTAGCAGTAGAAGTAGAAAATCACAAAATTCTACTGGTATCAACTACTGAAATTCTGCTATCAAAACAAACCTAGCTGATGCTGAATACTGATGCAAAAACATCAATCAATCACTTCCAATGCTCACCAAGGACAGGGGTCAAAAGACAGGGATGTTAAACTGTAAACAATCATACTATAACGTTCATAGATAAGTGCCATGCCCACAGCAGTATGTGGCCAGATCTGTGTCGCACTGTAATGAGGGCTGCAATGCTAGCGGCAGTTTTTCTATTTCCTACCCTCTGTCCTCCCACTTACTTACACACTCCTGTCTCTCCATCTCCACACACATAACATGTACCCCACGGCAGCATTAACAAACTCCTGTGGTTTTTAAATAGAGCAGCAAAATCTCAGTCACAGCAACCCACGGCTGCTGCCTCTCCATCTGCCTTCCCATTTCCTTTCTGTCTATTCTTCTCTCTGACTCAATTCATGGCTCCTTCCATTCACAGGCTAAAAATATAAGTGAGGCCCTCACCTTGCCTCGGTGTCAGCGCGTCAGTAGGCTGAATAAACGTCAGCTGCTCTCTTCTCTTTAGTGCTTGAAGATTCAGGTGGGTTCCATTAGAATAACCTCTCTCTTTCTCCATTAATCTGATTCTACCCTGTTCTGAAAGCTCTGTATGATTCCCATAGGATGTGTCACACGCTGTCTCCCTAGGGCACAGGGATCTTGTATATCTGTGTCTGACAGATAAAGACAGATGATGCATTACCAACATCCTCCTCTAACATCATTCTTTTATCATTTTTAATGTTTAAAATCTGTGTTGCAGCACTAAAAAGCTATGGTGAAGTGGGTTGATTGCAAACACGTTACACAAATATTTAGCTGTGGTGCTCAAGTGTGAAATGAAGGTTCGAATCTCGTCTATGTCCAGTTTCCTGCTGAAAAGACCAGTATACACCAGAATGATTCCCATGTTAATGCAGGCTGGTTCATGCTGGTCTAGCTGGTTAATATAGTCAAGAAGCCTCATTGGAATCAGTGTTGTTATTGTTAACTAAAACTAAAAATAAAAAAAAAACATTTATGTTAATTGACAAAATAAACGTTAACTAAATGTTTTATTTTATTATTTCAGTTAGTCACAAAGGCAAAATTTCGTTTAGTCTAAGTACTAAAAAATGTGCTAAAACAAAACTAAAATTAATAACACTAAATTATGGAAGCTTGTTTCCACCACTGAATAAAATAATCAAAAAGGTAATTGCGAATTTTATATCTCACAATTCTGACTTTTTTCTCACAATTGCAAGTTTACACCTTACATCAGACTTTTTTTTTAGAATTGCAAAATATAAACTCGCAATTGCGAGTTATAAAGTCAGAATTGTGAGATATAAACTCGCAATTCTGAGAAAAAAAGTCAGAATTGCAAGAAAAAAGTCAGATATATAGATATAAACTAGCAATTCTGAGAAAAAGTTTATATCTTATATATTTAAAAATTTATATCGAGTTTTTATCTCGCAATTTTGCCTTTTTTTCTTTATAACGTGCAATTGCAACTTTATATCACACAATTCTGACTTTATAACGCGCAATTGCGACTTAATTTAAAGATGTAAACTCACAATTCTGAGAAAAAAAGTCAGAATTGTGAGAGAAAAAGTCGCAATTATCCTGTATTTTTTTATTCCGTGGCGGAAACAAGCTTCCATACTAAATAGATAAATTTTAAAAAAAAATGCTAAAAAACACAACAAAATGACAAAATCTTTAACTAAGATTAAAATGAACATGGAAAACAAAAATAAAAACCCATTTAAAGGTACACTATGTACACCTTTGGTGCTCTAGTGGTTAATAAACAAAACTGCACGCGTCTTGCGAAAGAACATTGTAGCCGGAGCTATTTTTCATATGATAAGTCACGCAGGTACTGGGATATTCCGCAGCGGTTGTCATCCCGCCCGGTCTAAAATAGTCTGATATAAACAATTATTATAGGCTTACCGTAGTGATTCAGGATAAGACAAACACACGGTTTGGAAGATGGATTCATTATGTACTCACTCATATAAATTTTGTACATTTTGAACAAAAAAAGGTAAATAGTGTACCTTTAAAATATGAATAAATACTAACATAGTAGAGTAATGATAATAAATACCAGCAACTAAAATACAACATATGCTTGCCCTCCAAAAAACAAGGATTTGTTGAAACGATTGCCTATAAAATCTTGCGTCCAGCCTGGAGTGACTCATATGCTGGATGATATGTTTTATAGGGTACAGTGCAGTCCACCAGCCTGGTGTGTAAAGCCAGATTTTTTTCAACATTAATAATGGAGGCCACAGACTCTCAGAGAGCAAAGAGAGTCTGGGTGAGAAAAAGAGGGGAAAAAAAACGATCTGTCTGACAAGGCTGTTTGAAAAAAGAAGAGATAAAAAAGGAACCTAATTTTAAAAAAGCATCTGACATTCAACTTCAAACTTTTACCTTTAAACCATGCCGTAAAGGTGGGTTCAGACAAGGTTGTCTGATAAATTTATGCCTGTGCAATAAAAGTCATTGAATATATGCTATCAACTCTGTACCTGGGATAGATCTGGACCGTAAATTGCTTTTATGTGAATCTCGATCGTAGAAAACTGATTTTCCGGTGTGAAAGCTGCCAGGAATGTGGTTTATTCAGGCCAGTAGAGACAGGTGGTCTCACCTGTGATCCCATGGAATAAACCCACCATTTTCCTGGCTGTTCTCGAGCATCTCTCTCAGCTCTGCATCTCCGCTCTCCATTTCTCAAAACCTCGCTCAAATTCGCCAAGCCTGCAAGCCGCCTCACCTGAGCAAAGGTAAAGTGTCTTTGTGCGTCTTTCATCTGAGAGTCTCACGCTGTTGTCTTTTCATCCTTTCGAGCTGAGAATGTCATGAGACTCGCTCTCTCTTTCTCTCCATATGATGTCTTAGCTGACCCCAGGCCTGGGCTAATGTCAGTGGGCCATCTGTGATAGGAACCCTGGGGCCCAAGTGGCGGAGGGCCACATGCCTGCCTGCCCACTTCCTGAGTTCAGCCCACACACTGGGCCTGGCCATTGCAATGCCTGCACACACACATACAGTATGATGCACACAAACACATACAGACACAAAAAAAATGCTGCCGGCAGTAAACAGTACACACTCAAACACTGAAATCTACATAAACATGCTATAAGCCAAGGGGTCAGCATGACTGAACTTCCTACCCACTTTCTGCTGCTTTACTTGTGCTCACATTATGCATTTCAAGCCATATACAGCATAAATAACTATACAATCATCTGGTCCGGAGATCACATTAATGTTAAAAACAAATCATGATTTTGAATGTCAACATTGGATCCCATCTTTTTTCACCTTCTCTCTCTCACTGAAGTGTGAGTCACTGAGAGCTTGCCCATTTGGCTCAGGTTGGGTATCCAGGTCTCACTGTTTGCTACAGATCTGGCATTGGCCAGGACCGAACAGACGGTATGGAGAGCTTAGCCCAGTCGGAGCCTAGGCCACAGACACAGAGAGGGGACGCAGTCAGGGTCTGTCCAACCTCCATCCACACACCTCCACACTCTTCTGGCACTCGGATCAGTGACATTTGCGTCACAAGGCACAGCTAGAGTAGGTTTGAATGAAAGCCTAAGCATTCATTATGAAAACCTGGCCATGCTGTTTCGATCAGACCCTGATGCATTCGCCCTCTAGTTGCTCATCTGCGGTTTCTAATGACGGCAGCTGTACATTTTAGCAACGTTTCTTCTACCTTTGATCACTGATTGTTTTGGTCAAAATAAAAAGATGATTTATATGGGCCATCTGTCTTTTAGCTACTGTATAAAAATATAATATAATAAAATTATTTGTACATATAAAATATGATTATATTATATTATATTATATTACATTATATTATATTATATTCAGCTAAGGTACATATACATATTATATATATATATATACACAATATAATATTTAATTTGAACAGATTTTTTGTTATGTCCTCACTAATGAACTAATAGAATATATATGGAGAATATATTTAAATATCAAAATATCAATGCAAGAAAATTATTAACAAAATGACAGCAGCGATACATTTCAGCCTTTGTAAAAAAATTATAATAATAAAATAAAATTGGCCATCTACCTTTCAGGTATACTGTACATATAATATAATATAATATAATATAATATAATATAATGAAAAACGTTAAATAAAATGAATGCACTAAAACAGAAATAATCAAGAAAAGGATTAACCTAATATAATATAATATAATATAATATAATATAATATAATATAATATAATATAATATAATGAAAAATGGAAGATAAAATGAAAAGGATTAACCAAATAGAAATGAATGAACAGTGAACAGGAAGCAGCCACAAAATATGCAAACCATCTACACCTCAGCATAATTAATTCGTAGAATAGCCACATTTACTCACACAAAGGTCGGAGAAGTTAATAGGGGCAAAATGCCAGTCGTGTCACCATGGACACGCTGCCTCTCTCCTGTGCATCTCTCTAATGCTGCTCAGGTAGCAGTCTTGACTTTTAACCCGCACTGATGGTCACTACAGAATCATTCAAGACTGCAGATGCTGAACCCGTTGTCAGGAGACAACAAAATGCTAAGCTATTTCATCGGTATCTGTCAACACATGACAAAAAGGGACCTCTATGTCAGCACAGAGTTTCATGGGAAAAAAGGAAATCATGTGGGAGTGAGTGAGTGTGGATGTGCTGATTGTCTTTTTCACTCCTCTTCATCAGAGGGAGGAGCGCCGTGGCGCAAGGTCATAGAGTACCATTCCTCTCAGGTGTACAGGTGGCCTCCTCCTGCCATCTGTACTCTATCGTTCTCTATTCATTTCAGACTTTTTGTCTCTAAATGGAGCTGCTTTCAGCTTAGCCAATGAATGGTGGAATTTTTCATCAAAACACTATTTTCTGTACTCCTAAGAAATCAGGTCCTTAACTGTAAATGGCTGATTCTAATCTGCATGCGAAGATGCAAAACATCCACTTCTGCCTAGAAAGGGAATGAAAATGTGTCATGATTATGAGGAAAATGCATACTAATGTGTGAAAATGAGTGGCGAGCCTTTCGGCTGAGAAATTGTTTCATTCAAGTAAACTGAAAAGAAAAAGTGTACAAAGAAAGCAAATGGAACACTGTGTAGGACACACAAAAGAAGACAAGGTCAGAATGAAGTGCCACCTTGTGCTCTTTGAAGGCCGAAAGAATCTTGATGGTTGGTCAAATATTTATCTAGCCTTTTTAGGGTTTTATAGAAATAGTTCACTTTCACTCATCATATGCTCACCGTCATGTCATTGCAAATCTAAAAAGTTTCTTTCTTCTATGAAATGCAAAGGATACAAATACAAAGAATTTTGAATAATGTACTGGCTGCTCTTTTCCTTGCACTTACAATGAACTGGGACCAGAGCTTTCAAGTGCCAGAAAAAAAGAAAACAAAAAACAAAACAGTAAGTACTATATATATACACAGTCAAACCAAAAATTATTCAGACACTAGATATCATTTTTTATATTTTTTTACTAGTGGGTGCAGGGCACTATAGTTCATTTATGTAAGTGAGGATAGCAAAATAGAGTAAACTGTGACATATTATACCTAAAAATTCTTCATACAGTGGACTACCAGTAAAATTGATAAAAATTGGGGACCAAAAATTATTCAGACACTTTGACCTGACCATGTTATCTGACATAATTAAGATTAATTTTTTCTGACACAGTTTAACTCTGAGATCTTGTCATATTTTATTACCATTTTTTTAAACTATAGTGAATAAACTGTAATAATGAATGAAATGTTCAAGGTGTCTGAATACATTTTGGTTTGACTGTTTGTACTGATGTACAATTCGTTAACGATCAGTGTTGTTGTCATTGACTAAAACTATTAAAAATTGTTTCCAGTTATTGAAATAAAGATGAAATATAAATAAACATTAGGTGAAAAACTTACAAAACTTAAAAATTAGACATGTTGCCTTGGCAACTAACTGAAATAAAATAAGTTGAAGTACTACAATTACTAAAATTACAGTAAAACTGAAATAAAAATAGCCTAATTAAAGCTAAACATAAATATAAATGTCAAAAGTACATAAAAGTTCTAAAATTAGAATAAAAACTAAAAATATACTATAATACTTTTAGTATAACAGTATAAAAATAATATTAAAACAACCCTGCAAACTGTTCTTTTTAATGAATCAACTGATCTGATTCACAAAAACAGAATGATTTGTTCACAAATCATGGACTGATTCATTCAACTCACCCAACTCCGTGACCTGGTCAAAGTGGTTCACAAGTTTAGTTAGCTTATTAAATGGAAGATTATCAGTTATCAGCTGAAATTATGGTCTGTTTCTCAAACAAATTTATCTGTCCTCAGAAGACTATTCTGCTGAATTATATGGACCACTTTTATGTTCCTTTTATGATTCTTTTCAAAGCTTGAAATCTTCAGTCCAATTTAATTAAATGATATGGAAAAGACCACATTATTAAAACTTTTTCCTATTGTGTTCCACAAGAAAAAGAAAGTCCTGCAGGTTTGGAATGACATGAAGCTGAGTAAATGTTGTCTTTTTAGGTGAACTATTCCTTAAATTAATTGAAATAATTCCTTCAAAACTGATCAGTAAATTGGGAAAACAAACAAGTAGACTCATTCCAATGGCTTCTGGGTGCATATATCTGTTATGTGTGACACACACAAATCCAGAAAAACAAGTCTTTGGGCTAATCAAATAATGGCAGGCAGAAAACAAGCAGTAAAGAATGCAGTGCCCAAACCTGGACACAATTACTTCCTGTCCCACTGCCAAGACAGAGCAATTGATGAAGCGGGGTCTGTATCGGGTTGTTGTGCACAAGGGTCTGCTGTAATCCCGTGAGTGCAGCGGTGGCAGGCTAACATCGCATTACTCTCATGCTCACGAGCGGACAGAGCTTCCACACCGGTCGTTAATTGCTTTCTGTCACGCCGGCAGGTCAAAAAGATCCGCCGTGGCAGGCTACCCTCCGCTTTAGATGTTCAGAACCCAAGGGAAAAGAGGAAACACCAAACAAACAACAAAACCAATCTGTACACAAGAGATGCTTGATATTCCTTGACGCACGTCGAACGGGGCATTTCCCGAACCCTGTCACAGAGACACCTCTTCGAACTACGGTACAGCAGACGAATCCAGAGCGCGGAGAATTTGTGAATGGAAAATGCTTTAGCACACTTGGCAGAAAGGATCATTCCACTGCTATCAGACAGACTATTACAATTTTTTCTCTACACAAGCAGAAATACAACAGGAGGAGGAGGATGGAAGAAAACGAGGAGGATGTGCTCTCCTGACCTGCATCTCAAGGTCACTGTTGAAAACGTTCAGCATTTATGAATGAGACTTAGATCGTACGTGCATATTAGTGTGGGTTGTATGCGAAAGAAACTGCTGCATCTTTAAACTTGTGACGTTCAAATAGACGCGCCTGTGACATTCGCCTGGTGTCTGCGTGGTGTTCCCCTGTGTTATCGCCAGAGCCTTCCCTCACATAATGAATTATGCCATGCTGATAAGGCAGACAGCTGTATTATGGGGGGGGGGGGGGTAGCATATCCGGAGACAGATGAGACGCAAACAAGCATTTTTTAATAATTCCTGGTGCAGTTGATGGATGACATGAGGCATGTGAGCCCAGGGGGAATTTGGTGGGGGTATGTGAGGGGTGTCCCTCGACCGAGAAGGGAACTGACATTCCTCTGCACACAGACGCTAGGATGCATCAGTATCAATGGAAGTATAACAGCTACGTGCCATCCACAACAAGTGCATCGCCAGGAGAGAATGTTAAAAGAAAGGGACATGCACAGGAAAACGATTCCTAACAAACGCAAGGTTTGTTAATTCCCTGTGTTAACGTTACGGCAGCATACGAGCTGTACAGGGAAATCGAGCATGCAGAGACTCTGTCACTGACAGCTTGCTGCAACCCACAGATAAACAGCTAACACACGCTCCTCCGTTCCCGTACCTGCCCTCACGGGTCGCATCAGCCCCCTGTCAGTTTACAAGCACAGACGGGGATATCACCTCTCTGATCAACGCTAGATACATTGGTAGAGACAACACGAGAAGGGGAAAAATGGATTTGTGAACCAACCTGGCTTCTCAAGGTCCTCGGTCATCCACAACATTCCGCCGATCTCAAATTCTCCTTGTCCATTCTAGGAGGTCAGGAATAAAACGCCAGAGAGCCCCAGCCGAAACTCCCATCAATCAGAAGGCTCTCGCTGATAGAGCGTATACTAGGAGACCTACTGATGTAAGCTAGTCACCAGAGAAAATACCCAGTCGTGACGCATATCCAGGAACAAAAATAGCACTGGGGCCCCTAGAGGGATTATACAACAGACTACACTGAGAGGTACTTTCGCAGTGCCTGCTCTTCTGGACTGTTTTACTGCCTTTTAAATCTCTAAAAAGCATGACATGAACACAAACAGATGGGACAAAGTACTTTACGAAAAATCACAGACGACCTTTTGAACGTTTGCTTGCATTTGTGCACAACGATGTTTGGGTTTTATCGGACAGTGATTTAATTGCAGTCTGGCCTCGGTGCCTTTGACCCTGGGATTGTCCACAGAGTGCGGTGTATAACAACACGGTATCACCGCTCACCCCTCCCTCCCCACCTCCCGCAGGGCTATAAATAGCTCACCAGGCTAATTCTTACAAAATCCCTTTATAGATGTGCTTTCACCGATCACTCTCGGCCAGGCCAAGACACTGATACGATTAGCATTTAGATCACAGCATGTAATTGCGAGTCTGTGCGAGCGTGTATGCATTTAGCAGGTAATAGAACAAACGGTGACATTGGACAGGTGTGCACTGCGACAATCCCGAAGAAAGGATTTTATGGGAGAACCAGGCTGCTGAGCGGAGACTTCCGGCCACCCCCTTCACCGCAGAGATGATTAATTCAAACTTATGCTAATATATTTACCTCCGCCACTCTGTGTCATGAGTGACAGCAATGCAGCTCTTCTGAGGGTCACCTGAATGAGCTGTCGGCTCAAGAATTATGGCCACATCGGCCCACAGCTGCGGCGCTGTTCCAGGGAGCATTTACTCAACCTGCAGATGACATCAAGCTGTCAGGAGTCACCATGATAACGACCATCCCGGTTATCCCAAAGATGAATCAGTTAATCACATCTGCGAGCTAAACATACACAGCTATTCAGCAGACTTTTGCCCTTACCACAGAATCCAATTTACACAGCTAAATATATTTGACCAGGTCTGACCTCTGGAGAGCGATTTAGTGACTAACCGAGAATCTGGCCAACTGGGAGCCAGTATCCCCCATGACATCGCCCACTCAGAGATGCAGAGAATTTATAAAAAAAAAAAAAACATTAAAAGGACCCAAGCCAGTTCCCTGGGGGTTCTCACTCACTGTCTGAACAAGTCTCTCTGTAAGCCGCTCTGCTGGTTTAGATACCAATAGATCTCCAATAGGGCACCACATTAAAATGTGTTGGATTGTTTTTGATAGTCTGATTTGCACTATTTTTAATTGGAGTAGCAAACGAGAGGCAGAAATTTGTCAAAATACTTATTTAATAATATACATTATGCATTTAAAAACAGTTTATTATGGTATATCCAGTAAAAATGGAGGCTTTTATGGCATTTAGCTTTTTAAATATCTTTAATAAAATACTAATCACTTTGTGATTCTCACAAATCTACCATTGTGATAGTTTAAAGGTCACAGAACATTTTAGAAATAATATGATTACATTTATTAAAATGTACACTACCATTCAAAATTTTGGAGTTGGTAAGATTTTTAAAATGTTTTTAAAAGAAGTATCTTATGTTCATACAGGCTGCATTTATTTGATCAAAATACAGTAATATTGTGAAATATTATTATAATTTAAAATAACTGTTTTCTATTTTAATATATTTTAAAATGTAATTTATTCCTGTGATGGCAAAGCAGAATTTTCTTCAGAAATCATTCTAATATGCTGATTTAGGGCTCAAGAAACATTTCTTATTATCAATGTTGAAAACAGTTGTGCTAGTTTTGTGATACATTATATTTTTTCAGGATTCTTTGACGAATAGAAAGTTCAAAAGAACAGCATTTATTTGAAATGTATTTTTGTAACAAAGTAAAAGTCTTTACTGTCACTTTTAATCAATTTAATGCACCCTAAAAAGTAAAGTATTCATTTCTTAATCTTAGTGACCCCAAACTTTTTAACAGTAGAGTACTTTTTTTTAAATCACAATGCACAAATTGCTTTCATGCAATATTATTTATGATTCGTTATCAATATCTATGACTCTAAATCTTTTTCTGTTTTACTGAACGATCAGGTGGTATTAATTACAGGCGTCCATCATAAAGAATGCCATCTGCTAACTGTGGGGAAATACAGAGCAGGCTTCATCTATGTTCCACTGTTTTGTTGCACAAATTAATTATTTATCCACCTATACCCACATGCATGCAAGCATACAAATGTACACAAACTCCTACTAAATGCAGTAACACATAATAGTGCATTTCTTGCTAAACTAGGCAGGTGAAGTTTCATTAATATTTAACTGCTCAGAATGTGAATGCCCTTGATCTAAAAACAGCGTCAGTCCACATTCTGCCTACATGTAGGTGCCCCTTAACCCAAGTCACTGCTGATGAGACAATGTGCTGAGCGTAAGAGCAAATAAAAAGGCTGCAGTGCCATCCGTGCAGACAGGTACAGGCCTGTCATGTTCACCGTACTGGTCAGAGAAGAGATAACGGTCTAGGACAAGATCTAGGGCAGGATGGACGTCTGGCTGTTTCTTTGCATCAACCTCAGTAAGCAAGCAGCCTGACAGGTCTGTGGCCAAGGGACAATAGGACAGGAACAAGATCTCAGCTGGCATTAGTGCTGAATGAACAAGTTTAATGGCTGAGGTGAGGCTCTGGACCTTTGCCAAGCTGTGAGCACTCCTTTAATCAGCAGGCTGCGATGAGGGGAGGGACTCAAGGGAACTGAAGGATCCTCCCATCACCACAGTACACTCTGCTTACCTCGCAAACCCCTAGCTGGGATTGGCCATTATTTTTCCCCTTCTCATGGAAGTTTTCCCTCTTCGACGTCAATGGCAAATCTATTGTACAAACTACCTTGAGAAGTGACCTCACTGTCCAACTGCCACTGTGGAGAGATTACTGTTACAGTACCAAACCTTTGAACTTTTTGACACTGATATATTGTAACTAATTAGTCATGGTATTATTCATAGGATTATCATTACTTCATCAGCAACCACTGAGAACTCACAGAAGTTAGACATCTTGTGAAACAAGATGAAAGACATGTCAATCTCTGTTTCTTGTATATTTAGCATGTATTAATTCTAAGATCAGATGGATCTGTTCCAAACTGTGTCATAAGTGGAGGATTGTACTTATGAGAAAATCAATCGCCATCTTCCCTCAGGGCATTTCATGCAGTATTTCTTAATTTGACATTTCATTTGAGGACACAAAACTTCTTGCAAACACTTGCTGTACATCAAAAACTTTTAATTACTTTTTAAAATTTAGACCACAAAACCAGTCATAAGTAGTACGGGTATATTTGTAGCAATGGCCAACAATAATTTTGTATGGGTCAAAATTATCGATTTTTCTTTTATGCCAAAAATATTAAGGATATTAAGTAAAGATCATGTTCCATGAAGATATTTTGTAAATTTCCTAAAGTAAATATATCAAAAATTTATTTTTGTGTGTGGATATGCATTGCTAAGGGCTTCATTTGGACAATTTTCTCAATATTTAGATTTTTTTGCACCCTCAGATTCCAGATTTTCAAATAGTTGTATCTTGACCAAATATTGACCAAAAAATTGACCCTTATGACTGGTTTTGTGGTCCAGGGTCACACACACACGCACATATATATATATATATATATATATATATATATATATACACACACATACATATTATAGATGCGTCGTCAGATTTGGGATGAACCGCGGTGCAAGCGCGTGCTGAACCGTGGGTGGAGAACCGAACGGTTCGATTTTTTACAGCGAACCGTCCCACCCCTAATAATATATATATATATATATATATATATATATACACATACACATACACACACACACATATACATATATATTATATATATATATATATATATATATATATATATATATACACACACTATTTATTATATACTATAATTATAATAATTAATAATATAATTCACTGTAAACAATAATAATAATTTACAAAGTTTTGCTAATAATAATAATAATACTACTACTAAAGTTTTTGTTATTTGCTTTGTTTTTCACAGACCCAATGTTAATTGTGAACTTTAATTCCCCCAGTACACCTTTACTGCATCAATTATTAATATTACATATTGCTGAAAGTATTGTTTTCCCATGGAGGTGTACAAGAAAGACAACTTCTGATATCTGTATCAAAGTGGTTTCATTTAATACTGAACAATTAAATGTTTCTCTTTAACAATGTGTTTGCATCATAATCTATTTGTGGAGCTGTAATGAAAAAGCATCTGTTTAGAACGGAAATGAGGGATGTTTTGTTTCCATGCTTAGCTGACAACAGAAGTTCGTGCCTTTAGAAACCATCAATCCTCCAGAGTGGTGTTTGTCAAGGGAGCGTACAATTGTATATAACTAGCAGCCAAATCGGCAGGGTACATCCTGAAATCACTTCTCCTGAGCCCGTTTTACTTTCGCAGTCATTCATTCACATTTGCTGGAAGTACTGGGGTTGTGAAAAGATGCTAAAAAGAGGGAAAATCATGCAATAGTGGATAACTAGAGCAGAGAAAATTGGGAGGCAACCTGTGCTGGGTCTCATTTGTAACGCTGCACAGTACTTTCCATCAGATCCCTCAAGCGCATGAGAACAGGGCATAGCCAACTGCTCGAAAACAAGAGCTTATGCACACATAAATGAATCACACAATCAGAGCATGTTAACATGTTAACAGTACAGAGGGGTTTGCAGATTCAGTAAGTGATTAACCTGAAGATAGTCTGGAACTGAGGCACAGTGCACCAAAAGCACTGCAGTATCCAATTAACACAAAACATCACAGCTATCAAATACCTATGTTCCTCCATACAGGACGTGATAATTCAACTGTAAATATAGAGTGATCGTGAGGAGAAAACTATTATTCACTAGATGATCTGGGATATAAAAGAAATGAATCGATCAGAGCAGCCACAATGAACTAAAGTGAAATAAGTGCATTCTTTTATTCAATGTACATATGATTTATTGTGCAAAAAGAGTCTAATAATCTTAACCAAAATCTGAGTATGTGCAAAACGACATGATTTCATAATGGGACAGTTCACAGAAAAATGAAAACTGTCATCATTTAGCCACTCTCATTTCATTCCAAATTTCCAGTGCAGATTTTTAGGGCCAGAGCACCGATGGTGCGAGGACCCTCAAGGAATTGCTCTGTTATTCAAAATATAAAATTGTTCCACAAGAAAGGTATATATGTGACCCGTGCTGGCAAAATGAGTCAGAATGAGCACGGGCTAATTTCAAGCTACAGGCAAAACAGGTGAAAAATGTCAATTTTGGTCGAAATTGAGGTTTTGACAAAAATGAGTTAATTAAGCCCTCGTCTAGCAATCCCAATGCTCCAAATAGCAATTAAACATCTAAAAGTATCTTTATTTGTACATTTTCTTAGAGGAGTACCTTTGACCATGAAAAATGCAGTTTTTCTCTGTTCACTTTACGTTGACTGGCGCTTCCCTCAGCACAAATTTACTATCATTTTAAAGCACAGCATTCCAACTTTGAGAATATTCTTAGCAAATTTTCGACGGTATGAGTCTGAACCAATGAAATGTGATTTTCAAACTCATGCTGATGTAAACAAAACGATCTTACTCGCGCTGACTGACAGATCCAAAGCGTGCGCACAAAGACGCCTCAGACAGCGTGCAACCCCGATATACACATATACACAGAATTACAGTATTTAAAAAAAATCTGTCTTGGTGAGTATTAACGCAAACATTATCTGTTATGTCTTAAGTGAACGTTTGGTTAACTGTTGGTGAAAAACATCTGATGTGTAATATATATTGGATCCCTGTGGTACAGTAGGTTTTAATAAATAGGCTGTTTCATTAATGTTAAACAATTGTGGAATCATGGAAAAAAAGTTGAATATATATTTGGTATATCGACTTCAAACAGGTGTAAGCTCAGTCATTTTTTGTCGGATTCCAACAAATCATACATCATTTTGAAGGTTTGAACGTGAGAATAACTAACTCATTTTTGAAAATTTGCTCATTGCAACTCATTTTGCCAGCACGGGTCACATACTATATGTACATATGTAAATACACAATAACTAGTTGACCATCCTGACTATTAATACTCTAAAAACAGCTTATGACATGAAGGAATAATGATATTGTGATTTGCATCATATAACTTAAACCACCGCATTCCGCATTCATTAAAATCAAGATTAAATTAGCTTTTCATTCAACACACTGCAGGGTCACAGTCACAGATTTCTGACATCTCACTTCAGGCCTTGATAAACTGAGCACAAATTCATGTCAGTGTTCCATTTGACCTCTCAACCCCGGCGTGACTCGCGGCAGGAGTGATTCTCCGACCTAGGAGGCCCGGTGGGAGTTCATGGGGGTGCGTGTGTAGTCTGATGAAAACAGTCACTCAGCAGCCATTCCAAAACAAACAGGCTCTCAAGCGAGGGCTGCACAATTGCTCACTGGAGTGCAAGGCAGTGGCTCACACTCCGTGCACCATCGGGGACCTGCTTTCTCCTGTTATGCAACCCAGGAGCGTGTTTTCCTATCTGCGCCGCTCCCCGGCAGCTGTCTCCAATTTTGCCCGAAGGAAAAAAATGGGGGAAAGAAACCTTCTGGAGTGAATACCCCTCTGAGCATACTCCCCAGAGCAGCTCTCTCAGCAGTCTGTCATTCCACAAAGCTCAAGTTGCCCCACTGCACCTGTTGCGTTCAGAGGCAAGGCACGGAGGGGGGCAAGGCCACCCCAAAAGAGACCCCTTGTCCGCAGTGTCGGTTTACAAAAATCGCCCAGACAAGCACGACCAATTTTAGCCTTGGCCCTGAGTCAGATCAGCTGGCTGATGTTGGGAATGAACACCGGGGGCTTCCCAAACAGAAGACCCCCTGTTGCGTCCAATTCCCCTCCGCTTGCCCGAATCATAACACATTGCGGCGCAGGTGACTCACCCGCTGCCGCCTGCCCGATGCAAGAACAAGAGTTCTATTAAAGTGCACAGCATACAGATTCAGGCTTTGTATATGCCGCCCACCACTTATTCAGCACCCAGAACCGGATGCAGTCCACCAGGGCATGGAAAAGGACCTCGGATCATGAGGGTAATTTGAGAAATTATATTTTTCCACTTCTGAACAATTACCGTGAATAGAACATTAGCAGCTGAAATTAACTCAATTGCTCTGACAACACGTTTCAGCAACATAAGAATTAAAAAAGAAATGTCAAGCACAAAAGGCAATTGCAGCTTTTTTTAAACAATGCTTATGCATCAACTCTATATTTTAATTCTGTAGCATAATCTGTTTTGTTCTACATGTTTTCATGACTGAATTTAAGCTATTTTCATTCTTTTATAGAATGCGCTATGCAAGGCTAATCACTCACAAAATCAAATCTTTAAACAAATCTCCATTTTACAATAAATAGTCGTATTAATGGCTTTCTGAAATTCAGTGCTTGCTCTTTTCATCACAAACTTCTAAATCCAGTAAATTAAGTACGCCCCTTTGGCAACAGTTTTGTTTTTGCCTCCATTTGCACACCATTGGTGTAAAAATTCAGGGCTCTAAACTAAACTTCTGTGCAACAGGGTTGTGAAATATTTAGAACTGAAAAAAACAGTAAAATTGTTTTAGAATTGAAAAAACAGTGAAACATGGTGCTCGCAACACCAAGGTCATGGGTTCACTTCTCAGGGAATGCATGAACTGAAATAAAATGTATACAATGTTAGTTAAAGCAGCAAATACCCTCAATCAATCAATCAATCAATCCATTTATTTATCTATCTAATTCATCATCATGTTTGCTACAGTAAGTCGAAATCAATTCAAATCCAGGAAATTAAATCAAATTTAAAAGGCATTCTCAATTCACTTCTGAACGGCGCACAACCCTAACTGTGCAGCAGGTCTAAACTTGGCCCTTGATCCTGGATGAACAGTAGGGCACATTGAACATATTGTTGGACTCTAAAAATATGCTAGGCTGTCCCGTGGATGTCCCTGTAAGACTCTGGAACATTCTTAGAGTAAGTGCATGAGCCACTCATATTCTCTAAATGACCTCTGCACTGTGAGAAAAACTGAAACTATTTCTGTTATTTTAGCTTCAAAAAATATCACCAAGATACCACTGTAGCATAAAAATAGTGGTAAAAAAACTAAGACCAGTGGTTATAAAAGCTGACAGGACTAGGTTAAAAAGTAAATTTTCTCCAGTGGGAGGATTTATTCCAAGGCTAAGCAGGTTAGTGAACATGAATAGTTTGCTGGAGAGGACGAATAAATGAATTTCTGTCAATGAGCTGGGGAACAGTATATCTATCTCTCTGGAAATGTGATCCACTCACAATGCAATGGCCTGGTCACAAGCGCCCCCACCGAGCACCCCCCAGATGCCACTATCATCCCACCGGCCATTGCATCGCAATCAGTTAGCAGTTCGAGATAGTCTGTTTGCTCCAGGAAAGGCTCAACATGCCGTGACATTATTTCCTGCAGTGCAAAACAAACACAACCATCAAATCTGCCTTGTAAGACTTTGAGAAAGAATGACTCAGTTGGGTGTATCCGTGTTAACTCACGTTACATTACCATATCACGGCCAGGTCATGACACTTAACGTTCCAGTTGTAAACTACACAAATGTTCCTCTCCTGAGGGGTTATTATGTTGCAGCCCGTTTCCAGTCAGATATTTGTAAGCTGGTGCCATGCCATGAGCCTGTTAACATCTACTGTAAACTTCTCCGCTTTTGGGAAAAGAAATGACTCATTGAGGCTTTCAGCAATTACTCCAACAATCAACAAGACCTGTTCGTTTACAAAGAACATTGTACTAGAAAACATCTTGAATTGATCTCTCATTGAGAGATTCTGACAAGCTAATCACGCACAATAAAGATAAGATGCCAACTATACAATGACTTCAAAAACACGTTTGCTGCAGAAAAGTCTTTTATGTTAGCAGAAGATCTGATTTTTTACATTAGTAGTTTATCAGTCCATTATAAGACAATAAAACAATCTAAAGCGATTTCAGTACAGTTTCTACAGGAACATTGCCTCCTGATACTGATATATTATTATTTTTTTAATCTACCTATTTTAATATATTGTCACTGTACTATGGAAGCTTGTTTCCGCCATGAAATAAAAAATAAAAACTTTTTATTACACAATTCTGACTTTTTATGTGATATAAAGTCAAAATTGCGCGATATAAAGTCAGAATTGCACGATATGTCACAATTGCGTGATATAAAGTCACAATTGCGTGATGTAAAGTCACAATTGCGTGATGTAAAGTCAGAATAGCGCAATATAAAGTCACAATTGCATGATATAAAGTCACAGTTGTGATATAAAGTCAGAATTGTGAGTTATAAAGTCAGAATTGTGTGATATAAAGTCAGAATTGCGCAATATAATGTCAGAATTGCGTGATATAAAGTCACAATTGCGTGATATAAAGTCAGAATTGCGAGTTATAAAGTCAGAATTATGAGATATAAACTCGCAATTGCGTGTTATAATGTCCATTTGTGAGGGAAAAAAGACTGACATTTTTTCTCAGAATTGCGAGTTTATATCTCACAATTCTGCCTTTATAACTCGCAATTGCATGTTATAAAGTCAGAATTGAGATATAAACTCACAATTCTGAGAAAAAAGAATTTCAAGTTTATATCATGCAATTCTGAGAAAAAAAGTCAGAATTGTGAGATATAAAGTCAAAATTGCATGATAAAAACTCAATTGCGAGAAAAAAGTCAGAATTGCGATATAAAGTTGCAATTCTGACTTTATAACACACAATTTTGACTTTATATCACGCAATTGAGAGTTTTAATCTCACAATTCGAAGAAAAAAAGTCAGAATTGTGAGATAAAAAGTCGCAATTACCTTTTTCATTTTTTTATTTACTGGTGGAAACAAGCTTCCATACTGTACTACAGCCAAAGCCAATATAATTTGAAAATCATTACCTTTTGCAACCTTTTGATTACCAGCTCAGATATGACAGAACTGACATAGGATGTTCCAGGTTAATGAGCAGCAGATTCCCCTCAAGCTGCCTCATATCTCCAAATGGAACATAAGCTTGTACTTTCTTCTTGACATTAACACTCATCTTCAACTACAGGGTGGGACTGCAAAGAGCCCCCTTCTCCAACATTCAACATGAAATATGCATCCAATTATATAACGCATTATATAATGCATCCAAGACGTACTCTGCCATGCTGTGTGCTAATTAAGCCATGCACGGAAAACACAACAGAGAACGCGAGGAGCTGCTAAATTTAGGTTTCTCCCAGAGCCCATCCGCAGAACGAGAGATATATGAACGGATGCCCATTCGCTCACCCAGATCCGCATCTGACATCACACAGGGGAAAGATCCTGAGCTCGTTGGGGGAGAGAAATACAGACCTACAACAGCCAGGATGCAGAAATAGAGGAGGACAAGAAGGGAGGGAGGGAGAGAGAGAGATAGAGAGAGAGAAAGAGGAAGAGAACATCTATCAAGGTTGCAGCATGTGCTTAAAGCACACTCACAGCCAGACGCGACAATATATTCAGAGATAGAACGGAAAAAAACTGAGTGTCAGTAGGAAAAAAACATGATAAAGTGTAGGAGCAGCAGAGAGTGTGAGGAGAGGGAGGGAGTAGTAAACAGTAAAGGAGGGAAGGACTGGGGTTGAAAGTGGCCTTGATGCAGAGTAGTGACAGAGAATGAGAAAGAGAGAGAGAGAGAAAAGTGCAGCTGTGTCACTCCTCCACACACAAATCCAGGGTCTGTCCCACCAGAAGAAATCAATTCACCCCGCCACTGCCAGGGCTTCCAGTGCTGTGTATTTACACAAAGCAGATAGTCTAAGCCAATAAAGTGCTTCCCTCAGCAGGATATTGTAAAATCCAGACTACGATTCTCTTCCATTTACTCTGGCCGTGCCAATCCAAGACTGAATATATGTAAAGCAAGACCAAAATAGTTCACACGTCAAAATGCAAGGCTCTCTACATAGTAATTGGGAGTTCCCCTCTCAAATGGGAATGAACCGTGTCCCTACAATCCCAAACCGGTTTGGGCAGAACACTGTCGTACCTATTTAGTGCTAATTAACACAGTTCAGCTTCCTGTGCCGAGCCCCAGTCTCAGTGGGAGCCACATCACCGCATCCAGTTGTGGTAAACACAGCAAAGCCTTATGTGTCCTAAACTTTTCCTGCATCCCTCCCTGGATCTTCAAAACATTACTCACCGTGCAGCAAACTGGCAGCCCGTGACAGTGTTAAATGTTGGCTATGAAACCCTCAGACGGCCCCTGCATATATTTATGGAAAGGAACCTCAGCAAAAATGCAACTATCTTTCACAGAATTACAGTGTTGAGCCTCGAAATTTGCTGCTTCAAAATAAAATAAAATAAAAAATGAAATAAAATAAACACTTTGCAGTAAAATCATTCCATAGTGGTATGACTACAATAACAAAAACCTATATTTATTGAAGGTTTCTAATATGTATTCATATATAATTATTAATATATAATTATATTACAATTTTTATTATACAGTTTTATATATTTTTTATAATTTAATTAATTTAGGTGAATATTAAATATTTAATTTAAATAAAGCAAAAAAAAATAATTTAATTTAATTTAATTTAATTTAATAATTCTACAGGTTTCTATTATTCAATCCCCTGCATGCCATTCCAAACCTGTATGATTTTTGTAACACAAGCAAAGAAATTTTGAAAAAATGTACTGGTACATCAGTTTTTTTTTGTTTTTTTTCTACATGCAGGTTTGTAACAACATGAGGGTGAGTAATTGAGTAGTTGAACCGAATTAAAATTTTTGGGTGAACTATCCCTTTAAATCATGACCAGAGAATTTAATATTTTAAAACATTATTTCAAAAAAAAAACAAAAAAAAAACCCCGTACAGTACTTCAGGAAGGAGGGCACAGTATACACCAAACTGGCATGCCACCACAGACCACGTTTCCTCAACGCCATGGAAACCAGCAGCACGGGAGAACGGATGCACTTGCGATTCTTGGATGGGCTGCAGGGCAAAAATTAGAAGGTGAGATAGGAGACTAGCAATGTCAGTTTAACAAGGCTGCCAAGCTCACAGATGGGATGAGGAAACAGACAGAATTGAGATAAAGTGAAACCCCCCCTCCTGCCACGCTACCGGTGCAGCCCTGCCAAGATCCAGTCCTCCAGGAACAGCGCCTCGAGTCTCACTTAAAATGTTCCTGCTTTGCCACACAATTTGTTTTGGCTAGAGGGTGACTGGAGGGAGAAAGTGAGCAAGGGTTGAGATATTTTGGTTCCAAAACCATTTAAATGGACGTCGTACTCGCAGGTTGCAATTTACAGAGATTGTAAAGTCACTTTCTTATGTTGTACGTTCCTCCAAAGCTTTAAAGGCTAGTAAAATCTTTTCAGGGAACCGATAGACACCTTGTGACTAACACGGTTTTGCATTAGGACTGCGCACCTGACATTTCAAAGGAACAGAATTTCACAGTGTTTGCACTTGCAAGCACAAATGCACACACATGCTCGCACAAGCAGTCAGAAGAGAGCAGATTGTCAGCTCAGGCAGGAAGCTGAGTGTATTCAGAGTGGGTTGCTGGGAGCACCAGAGACCTGACACTGTGGCAGCTCACACTTCCTAAGCCTTCCCAGTACGGTGTGTGCATGTGTGAGTGTGCGCGTGTGCGCGTGCACCAGCAACACCTCCTCTCACTCAACCACCCTACACCACACCACACCACATGTTGAGCAAGGGAAAGCAGACATCAGTGACATCACACTGAGCAGGTGGCTACCCCTCAAAGAAGAGGAAACCTATATCAGAAAATCATCGAGCTAAATGAGTGTGCTTCGCTAAACAACGGTGTAATCTTCCATCTATTTCATGACCACAAAAAAACAAAACAAAAACAAAAAAAAACATTTTGAAGCTTGGAAAGGGATCAGATACTGATTTTATCATCAGGTTTTGTGTTTTCACTATGATTGACTCATTTCAACCATACAAGTAATATAAAGTAGCATTTAAAATCTGGGCTATAGTCCCAATCTCAGATACCATGACCACTGACTGCCCATGAACTGTTTAATGACCATCTGATGCATATTGCATAATTAAAAACAAACAAACGAAAAAATAATTATGTTATGTTTTTTATGTGTGTGTATATGTAGATGCTTGTATGTGTTTCTGTATATATGTGTGTGTGTGTGTATATATATATATATATATATATATATATATTTCATTCAAACCAAAAATTATTCAGACATTACATATAATTTTTTACTAGTGGGTGCAGGACACTACAGTTCATTTGTGTAAGTGAGGATAGCAAAATAAAGTAAACTGTGACATATTACACCCAAAAATTCTTCATACAGTGGACTACCAGTAAAATTGATAAAAATTTGGAACCAAAAATTATTCAGACACTTTGACCTGATCATGTTTTGCTTAAGTGTTATCTGAAATAATTAAGATAATTTTTTTCTGACACAGTTTAACTCTAAGATCTTGTCATATTTTATTACCATTTTTTAAACTACAGTGAATAAACTGTAATAATGAATGAAATGTTCAAGGTGTCTGAATAAATTTTGGTTTGACTGTATGTGTGTGTTTGTGTGTGTTTCTGTGTGTGTATGTATGTATATAAAAATATGTTGTACATATATATGTATTGTTTTTTTTTCATTTATTAATTTTTTATTATTTATTTTAAATTATTTATATATTAGTTTATTGTTTGTTATTGATTTAATGGCATGGGGGGGGGGTGGATTTGTTCTGTAAAATGTGAAAAAAAAATTAAATTAAATATTTAAAAAAGCAATACCAAAGAAAATAGAATGAGAGAGAGAATAAATAAATAAAAATTATATAATAAATAAAGATGCATTATATATACACACTACTATTCAAAGGTTCTGGGTTGGTAAGATTCTTTTATTGTTTTTGAAAGAATTTTCTTATGCTAACCAAGATTGTATTTATCTGATCAAAAATACAGTAATATTGTGCAATATTATTACAATTTAAACTTTTTTTCTATTTAAATATATGTTAAATTTTAATGTATTCATGTGATGACAAAGCAAGCTGTATTTTCAGCATCATTACTCCAGTCTTCAGTGTCACATGATCCTTCAGAAATCATTCTAATATGCTAATTTGGAGTTCAAGAAACAGTTCTTATTATTATCAATGTTGAATACAGTTCTGCTGCTTTATATTTTTTGTGGGAGCCATGATATTTTTTTTCAGATTCTTTGATGAATAGAAAGTTCAAAAGAACAACATTTATTTGAAATAGAAATCTAATAAATGTCTTTACTCTCATTTTTGATCAATTTAATGCATCCTTGCTGAATAAAAGTATTTAGTCATTTAAAAAAAATCATATTGACCCTAAACGTTTTGCAGCACCTAAAAAAACCCCGTGGTTGCTCAAATTGTCTCTTTCTGTGTAAGTGCGTAGTTCCTTGCTAGAATAAGCTTCAGTGAAGACCTGACTTTATGTCATAGTCAAAAGCCTGGCTACAGTTGACAAGGCTGGCATAACAAACCATGCTAATTGGGTCAGTAGTGAAGAAGACCAGATGGATTAAACAAAGTAAACACACTCAAATAATGATAACATGGGTCTATTTTATCTCATCACAAACTTCACACATCTGGTAAGGCATTGTGCATGTCTAATATTGTTGTTTTTTTGTTTTTTTTTGGCTGTCAGCATAACAACGTCTCTGTTTGCAATGCTTCCTGTCACACGGTGGCCCAGACAAGCTGGTTGATCATGTCGCTCAAGCAAAAAAAAAGCCACCGTTTCTTCCACCGCATGAAGAAACACTCGTTCACTGCCAAAAGCGTTTAAAAAAACCATGTCATGAAGCGTAGTTACCCCCCTCCCTCGTCTTATTCAAAAGACTCCCAGCTTGCTCAGTGGGCTCTCAAAGCAGGGCATATTTCGACACACGTCAAGTCGAGGGCTCATGTCTTTTGCTAATACTGTCAGTGTTTTTATTTTTTTTTTTTCAGAGAGACTGGGATCAATGCTCCTAGGCAGACAGCTCGGGACTTTGAAGCGTCGTACGCCACACATACTGTACGTCGAGCGGGTTGCATGTTTGGTGATGCAGGCGGCTGTAAAGCCTCTGAATGTGCTGATCAAGGGATCCGGGCTCAAAGGAGGAGGAGTGGCGGCCCTTCCGTCCCTTCCTCCGTCCTCCTGTGATGAAGAGGGGCTTAACACAAATCAAATGCAAAGACTCAAAGGCATGTACTTCAGTAGCCCGTGCATCTAAATGCCTCAGGAACACGCTGGGCAGCACACCAAAAGTTTCGCTGCTTCAGTTTTGTTAAATTTATCACTCAAAACATTGATTTGATCAGTGATTTAAAGCAAGGCCGTAACCATGTTTTGAACATTGGAGGGAACCAAACCTTTTTTGGGGGATGGGTTATTTTTATTTTAAAAATGGATTTAAGACCATATAGAAAAGAACAGTAAAAGAACTACAATCAGTTTGAACTTTTTGCTAATATATTCATTTAAAACATGCACACATTTACTCTTAATCGTATTCTTAATGTGCCGAAAACAGTTCTGTTAATGTTTCTTGTCTCGTCACATTCTGTTATGAATTACATGAGCCTATTTTTTCAATTCAAAACAGTGAAATTTGACAAAAATGTAAAGTAGTTTTGCATCACTGTATATTACTGTCAGTCGTTTAACATTTCTATCATAAAACAGTTGTTGAATATTAAATATTTAGCTACTTACATCTTACCTCGCATTCTTGCACCGTTAAAACTGAAGCATTGTGCTGTAATTCATGTTCGGCTTCTGTGAACAGTAGGGCTGCCCTCGACTAAAGATTTTTTTAGTCGACTAGTAGTCGTTCATTTAAGAGATTAGTCAACTAATACAACTGTGTGTATTAATAAGCCATATAAATCATAATAATGAGCCTTTAATTGCATATATATATATATATATATCGCCTAACCAGCGTTCAAGCGCACGCATAAAGCTTGCCATAGCACACCGGCAAAAGTAATGATTATGAATGTGTCATGAAAAAACAGCAAGGAGACTGTCTAAACATTGTAAAAATGTATTGATAATATTTTCTGTGTTTTCGGTTGCAGAGTTTAAGTCAACGATGCTGACGCGCCTATATGAACGTTTCATATGGATTACATAATCTGAGAATATTTGTTTTCCACTTGAATTGGTTGACAATCGCTTGACATTTCAACCTTTCTATAGATGTATTTCTCATGTCTGTGAGGCAAGTATACACTGAATTTTTTTTTTTTTTTTTTTGACGTGCTCAGGTTCACAGAGACAAAGGCGGCAGAAAGCGCATCCTGTTTGTTTTCTTTATTTTACAAAGGCACAACGTTTTCTTGTTATTGTGAGTTTACCGATATAATGTAGACCATTTACAGTTTCAAATGATGTATTACTCTTATCTATTTGACCAAAAATGACGATGAGTACAGAACACTTGGATATGCACCTAATATTAGCGCACATTTATCTAGGTTAACGTTAGAGCGAGCGGCCATGTAAAGTTGCTACTACTTACATGTTTCAAATGATAAGCCATATTTGAGGTCGATGGACGACAGGCAAACGTTTGGATTTCCTGCCCACCATACTGTAATTACCACAAGGACCTGCCGGTAACAATCTATCCCTCACGGACTGCGTGACTTCGCCACAAGGTTTTTTTTTTCCTTTTTTTTTTCCGACTAATAAAATTTTTGGTCGACTAAGCCTCTTTTAGTTGACTAACAGGGGTCAGCCCTAGTGAACAGTAAATCCCGCCTTCTTTGATTTGATTGGCCATCTCAGTCATTTTTACATTAGACCTCTGAGCAGACCAGCCTAAAAACTTAACTTTTAAAACTTTTCATCAAACAGAGTGATGCATGACGGATTTCAGCAAAATAGTATCAAGAAAATCTAAAAAAAATATTGAGGGGGACAATTTGGTCATATCTAATAATGGTGTCTCTTACAGCCCTGATTTAGAGTATAAATATATAAAATGTCATGACATTTTTGTCTTGCTAGAGACAAATATCAAGTTAATTTGTGAGACACATTATAAAAACCCAATCCCATGATGCTGTTGTTTCCAACATCTCTTTCCAACTTGTCTGGAGGGAATGTTAAGGTGGAAAAAGAAATTCTGTGACAAAGACATCAGGTGAGTAATATGTCGTGAGTTCTGTCAGCACTTTGCTAGCTTTGATTCATACCGTCTGTAACTCCCTGCCTTAGCGGTGTGAGATATATTAAGAGTTTCCTTAGTCAGAACCTTAATCCAACCTCAACAGGTATAAAACAAAACTGTATCCCAATGCAATGGCTATGAAATAACAACACAGATACATCAAAGTTGCCATCTCTTTATAAACACTGTAGCAGCTACAATGAAATCAGAGAAATGTTAACACACACACAGTAAATTAATTTACTGGCCTTTAAAACCTAATCAGCTGATAGACCCAAGATAACCAGCACTTTGATGCATCACTACTTTTGAGTATTAGTAAAGGTGACTCACTAAGGTGTATTTCCAAGGCAGTGATACATAGATCTGTACTACACCTGTAATCACCTTTCATGTACAGGGAGAACAAAGAGCTTTAATATGTGTCTCCGCTCGCATGCCGTAATTAAACTTTGGCTTCTATTAATCCCTGCAGTAAATTGGAGCAAGGGAAAGATTTAGCAGGCCATTCATCACCAGACGACGTGAAGATGGCAGTTTTAATAAAAACATTCCAAGCAGTCTATTGGGTAGTCCAAAGAGTTCAGAGTTTTCTTATTTAGCAAGGAAGAACAACAAATTATAAGAGCCATTCTGGCCATGTCATGACAAAATGTCTCATTAGGAAACAAAATGAACACTATATATATGAAATGTTGGCAATCCTGCATGGATGGATCGGTCAAAAGCTATGAGGAGGGCAAGAGAGGGATTATTAACATATGCAGATTCAAATGTGTTATCCATCACAAATGCCTAAAGATCAGAACCTCATGTGTACTGTACATCCAGAATTGTTCTTTTCTGTCTCTCACCTCATAAAACTTCATTAACGTAATTAAATCCATTGACGGATTACAGATGTCCAATAGTGGCCAACCAATGTGTTTTTTACCTCAATGGCTACTGAAAAAATAGGGTGGCTCATATCTAAGACTGTACAATTACAATAATAAAAAAGGGTTATAATAAATACTGATGGGAATCAGAATTTAGCGATTCCAGTTCCGATTCCTCTTAACGATTCTGTTTCCTTGATGCCATTAACAATTATTTTATTGTTATAATAATTGTTTAATGTCCATATGGCAGAAATGTACAGTTCTAAGATGATACAAATTATGTAGTTAGCTAACATCATGTATTCATTTAAGCAGAAACAATGAGATAAAGTTCTCATAATGATTACAATATATAGAAAATTTGCCAGTTTTGTCTCTAATCACATTACTGTGTATAACAATAAATGGTCGATAAAAATGTTTTGCGATGTCACACATGATACCACTTTATAAGTACAATTTCTTAAATTATGGGAAATATAAAGCTTATCTGAGAGAACAACAGTTACCAAAGGGCTTAGTGAAAGGTCAATTGTCAAAGACATGACCTGGTGGATATTAACTTCTGCTAATTAGCCAACCGCATGCAGTTATTGGCTAATGCCAATAATTGCAATTTGATGTTGTTGAGGACAGACAGATCAGATTCTGTTTAGCTCACACAAACCTAAGAATTTAGTTTGACCTAGAATTAAGTGACCACTTCTTGATCCCCATGTGTGCTGTTGTTAGTCTCCTAGCCAAAGTACAAACATCTTAGGGCACCTCTTGGCTGCATCTTCAGCTGGAGAGACCGCCGCTAATTAATCGCAAGCACCCTTCCTGATTGCAGAGAGGCTGAGTGTCATCCGCCGCTCATTTGTGTCAATAGAAGCACACTGTCCAGCCTGTGCTCTGTTTAATAAGCACTTCAATGTACTGCTATCAAGTGTGAAGGACAGCTGCTGAGGAACAGCGTGGGACTGCTAATGACAGAATGTTGGATTATTGACCTGGGAAGATGAGCCAACAGGCCAGTGTCGGAGGTGCTCTATTCCCAGCAGGGCACACATCATAAGGGCAGGGGGGTGGCCTACCCCCTCTATACCCCTTATCACCAGCCAAATCCTCCATATGCAAGAGTGTTGGATGACAGATGACATACTGTAGGGATTACCTGCCTTATACCACACAATAGGGGAAAATACTCCATGTCTACTTATAAGTAGTTCACCTTCAAAAAGAGGAGATGGATGAGACTGCTGTTGTACCAGTGAACAAAATCAAGCATATATGATAGAGAGAGGAAATAAATCTTGGATATGAAGACTGACAAAATGAGCAAAACAATGACTAGACAGTGTGCAGATACTACAAAAAAGTCAAAAAGGCAAACAATCACCTCTGAATGCAGGATTAAATGCCTTTTTTGTTTTAGTCATTGTTTTTAAATTTATTCAATATTTTTTGTCATATTATAATCATTTATTTCACACTAAAAAGGCATGATGGCATCTAATCAGTGTTGTTATTGTTAATTGTTAAAAAACTATAAAAAAAAAAATTTTCATTCATTGAAATAAAGCTGAAATAAAATACAAAATTAATATTACTGAAAAACTTAACCTAATTTTAAAATAAGAAATATTGCCTTGGCAACTAACTAAAATACCAAAATTACTAAAACTAAAACTGATATATATATATATATATATATATATATATATATATATATATTAGGGCTGGGTATCGACACAATTTTCACGATTCGATTCGATTTCTATTCACATGCTTGCGATTCGATTCGATTACGATTTCGATATCGATTATTTTGGATGTAGTATATCAGATACAGTACCTGGCAAATTTTCTAGAGGAAAAAAATCTCTCAACTAATGCTGCAAACTACATATGGGAGTCAGTTGGTAATACATTACTTTAAAATTGTTAAAATTAACTTATTTATAATTAACTTATTTATATACAAACACTTAAATTACACTACATGTTGTTTTTTATAATAACTTAAGTTTAGAATTACATAATCATATTTCTACTCCAATTCCTTTTTTTTGAAATATATAAATTGTGTCTGTCATAACTGATTTATTCAACCATGCATTAAATATTGAAGAACATTAAAAAATTTAATGAATATGTAACGGTGCATAGCTACATTTATCAGAATGCTGCTTTCTAGAGTTTTTTCTAGCTGACTAATGAGTTTATGGTCACTGAATATGTTTTTCTGAGGTAAATGTGACGTTACGTGACATTGTTTACAAGCTGTTTTATTGACGTCTTTCCGAGGTTGAAACACTGAGTAAGCGATTACACGAGACATGATACGGATTTCGCTAAGTTGTACTGTATATTTTAACATACCTTCAGATGTTTAGTCATGTTTATTTTGCGCTGTAACTGGTATTAAAGCGGAGGAGAGGATGTTCACATGCGCTCCGTGCTGCCGCTTCTCTTTAACCGAGGCGCTAAAGTGATCTGGCACGCCACATTTAACAGCGCCAAAACGGTATTTATTTTTTGAATCACATAATAAGATGGACGTCATTTGAAATCTGAGACTTTGCTTCATATCATCAAAATTAACAAAGCACAAAGATTATTGCGATTTATTGGATGGGAGGCGCGCTACATGTTCTGTTCATTCATCAACTGAAAACAGACTAATGGATTCTTGGGATTTAAGAATCGATATCGATTCGTAAAAATGAGAATCGATTAAAATCGAGAAATCGATATTTTTTACCCAGCCCTAATATATATATATATATATATATATGTGTGTGTGTGTGTGTGTGTGTTAAAGAAATACATATATATATATATATACATATATATATAAAGGCTCAGGGTAATAGAAATATAAAAAAAAAAAACTAATAAAAATGACAAAAGCACATAAAATTACAAAAATTTACTGTAATCTAAAATTAAAATGAAAATTGAAAAACAAAAATAAAAGCTAAATTCAAATTATTAAATACTTTAATAGTATATAAATAATATTAAAATAACACTGCATCTAATTTAAAAAATAGAAAAATAATGTTTTAGTTTAAAAGAAAAAATTAAAATATTTAAAAAAAATTTAACAAATGAAGGATTATTAGTGCATTGTTAATATCTAGCATTTTTAATGTAATTTTTTCTCATATTTTTGTAAACAATAGGTTTTAATAAAATTGTGTAATTAAAATGTGCAGTTTTTTCTTCATTATCACTGACAAAATTAAAAAATTTCTTAATGAACATTTCACTGACAAAATGAACACTGACAATGATCTATACTGAAATCTTTCCTCATCTCTCCGTTGCACTGATTGCAACACCAAACACAAACCACCCCCCCACCCCCCAACCGCCCCCTCGCTACACCCTCATCCCGTCGCAGCGAGAGTGGGGCGAGAGCAGCTCTTTTCGGCATGCGGGTGGCACGTGGGTGTGCTGAAAGTGAGGCGGGGAGGGAGGAAAGCGCTACTTTTTGCTCGGTGATCAACGCAGCTGCCACCTCACCAACTCAACGAACAGCCTCTGCCAACCAATCCTACCGAGCTCAGCTCACCACCTGTTCAACAAGCACCACAGGAAAAGACAGAGTAAAAACAGAGCTCTCCTTGAATAACCCCCAATCAGGGTTTCCTATTTTCTCCAGCTTTCTGACAAACCACTGCCAAAAAGTCATTATGATGAGCAATTACAGTCGATTCATGTTTTAGCCGGTAATATGATATAAACATATTCCTCCATCCAGGAATATGTGATCAATAACAAAAAAAAAAATCGAGACAAAGGACAAAAAAAGACTGTGTACATAAATATACTGGGTACACCAGTTACTGGTCCATCCCTTAAAAGTGGTTTATTTCAGACAGAGGGTCAGAATGAGGGTTGAAAAATAATCATTTTTCCAGATATATATTTGTTTTTATGAGCAAAAAAAGCTTTATTGACATTATAAGTGAACCTCAAGGGATATATATTCATATAAAAACATCCATGCCATGACCTCTTTAAAACTGATTGTGTGAAGAAATAAAACAGTTATCTTACAGTCTCTGATTTCATTGCCATCTGGTGCTATCTTACATTCATCTAGTAATCTGCATACTGGGTATTAGTAATGTAATGATGTTAGTAATCTAATGATGGATTTTCATGCAAATTAGCGACGCATTCTGCTGTTCATCTACAGATTCTGGGTTAATAGATTAAGCATGATTAAAATAGAGGATTAAGTAAAAGAGGTGTCACGTAAGTACCTCTTTGTCCGCCTTTGACTCCGCACACATCCGGAGACAGATAGCAGTGCACAGGGGAGCCTGCGAGATAGGGAGATATGCATCACTAGAACCCAGAGTTCGACTCGTGAAACCGCCGCAAATGTAATGGGTCTCTTACTGTGATGCAATACCATGCCAGAAACGGCATCGCCATCTGACCTTATCAAGACAGCTGAGCGCCCGCACACACACTTGCATGTGGCAACCGAGTGGGCATGAAAACCACAGGCCCGGCTTCATCTCCAGCACGCATCCCTCCACCTCTGCAGAAGCTCACGCATGCACCTTGTCAAACAGGAAGCGTGCTCCGTTGCAGCGGTGCAGCATTTGGACGGTGTGTGATTTGCATTGACAAAGAGAAGGAAACGAAAGGAGGGCGTATTTCAGTTCTCTGCCAGCACGCCGCGTATAGTGTGCGGCGCGATGTGTGGGAGAGCAAGGCAGGACAGTTCCTGCTCGCTCTCTCGCTGCTTTCCATGTGCTTTGCCTACGGACACATGCCGCTCGCCTCGTCTCTGCCCGGCTACAGGAAACAGCAGCGCGCACGCTTGTTGTCCAATCCTGGACTATTCAAATTCAAATGCTCTGTTATCTGGAAGTGGCATGAGGAAGAATAGAACAACTGACGGGCTGTGCGGTGCTGAATGTCTACTGTACAGCCTGGCAGTAAACCAGGGCCCAAAATACAGTTATTTAAAGGGATAGTCCACCCAAAAATGAAAATTCTGTCATTTACACACCCTCATGTCATCCTGTATAACTTTCTTTCTTCATCTGAAAAAGGCGTTTTAATAAATCAGAATTTTTTAAAGAACATTCTTTCTATATAAGTGAAAGTGACATGTAAAGGTCAAGTATGGTAACCCATACTTGGAATTTGTCCTCTGCATTTAATCCATCCATTTAGTGCACACACATTAGGAGTAGGGAGTAGTGAACACATACACACTGCAAACCGTGGAGACCCCGCGCAGTGGGCATTTTGCTGTGGCGCCCGGGGAGCGATTGGGGGTTAGGTGCCTTGCTCAAGGGCACCTCAGTCATTTCCTGCCGGTATTTAGACTCAAACTCGCAACCTTCAGGTAACTATTCTGACTCTCTAACCATTAGGCCATGACTGCCCCATATAATGAAAGTGAGTGGGGTCCAAAATGAGAAAAATCATAAAAGTGGTCCATACGTCTAATGCAATATATTACAAGTAAACCAATTCAATAGAGTTGTGTGAAGAGCAATTTAAAAGCTGTTATTCACTGAAAAACCTTCAAATCTGCCCAAGCTCATGCAAGAGTTTATGAGAGGAAAATCGCAGAACAAACGATTAATGAACGATTCTTTTGAATCAAATCTTTTTCAAATGATTGGTTTATCCAGTTCACAAAACCAGATTCGTTCATGAATCAGACTAATCCGGTTCTCAAATTCAACTCGCTAACTCAATGATCCATTTGTAGCAGGCCCACTGGATTGGAAGAAAAATCGGTGAATAACAACTTAAATTTCAGTCTCACAGACACTGTAAAAAAAAAAAAAAAAAATCCCCGTAAAATTTACAGTAAAAAAACAGCAGCTGTGGTAGCCAGAACTTTACCATAAAAAATACAGTAGCAACATTTTAGGTTTTACGGGAGAGCACTTAGTTTAAAAGGTTTATATTGTAATAATTACGGTTCATAACTATTTATTTTACACACTGTAAAAAAAAATTCCATTAAATTTACGGTAAAAAATTTCACTCTCAAAAACTGTAAATTTAACGGTATTTTACTATAAAATTACATTAAATGTACGGTTAGATCTATTACAGTTATTCACCGAATATACTACGGAAACTATCTGTAAACCAATTAACTGTTTTTCACCGTAGCATTTTTACAGTCTTTTACCATTAAAATCACAGACATTTTTTTACAGTGTAGAATCTCGAATATAACACACAAGTTGTGTGGACTACATTTATATTTTCTGAAACTTTTATACTTTTTTGAAGCTTAAAAAAGAAAGCTTCCATTCATTTCAGTTGAACAGAGAGTGCCCAAGACATTAGTCAAAATATCTCCTTTTGCATTCCATGGAAGACAGAAAGTCATAAAGGTTTGGAACGACACAAGGGTGATTAAATGATGACAGAAATTTCATTTTTGGGTAACAACTCCGTTAACCTATTTTCCGTCCCACAGACACCGTATCTAATGTAGCATTGTGTGTTAAAGAAAGGTGCGTGGTTACTCGTAAACGGTTTAGGTGAATGAGAAAGAATGTGTGTGCTCGTTGGTGCGTACGTACGAGTTTCCGTGTGTCTTTGTATAACTGTATGTGTGTGTGGGTGGGTGGGTGCTCTATTTCTGATCAGATGAAACACCTGCACATACTATTGTTCTGCTTGGGAAAAATGAGACTGGTTTTGGTCCCTGTGCGGCATGCGCTTCAGTTTTTACATGTGTATGTGTGCGTAGATCCTTCCGCTTTGTCTTTTTTACAGTTACCTAATTAGTCAGCAAAGAGCTCATGTAATCTAGTGACATGTCTAGCAGCGTAATAAATTCTTAATGTATTGAATCAATACAGACAGATCAATCAGAGCAAGGGTTGAGGGTCAAGAGTCTCCCCACCGTGCTCAAATTCACTCGAAGACAGATGTACTGTATCTCCATTCATCCTCACACATGCTGCTTCCTGCTTTTTATTTTTCTTTCTCTGTCTGTTCCTCTCTCTTCTAAGCTCCACTAATACAGCTTCTCTATCCATCTGATTCCATCAAGGACAAAGCACAGTTCTGGTAGGTTCCCATAGTAACAAAGTATGTGTTGCTGCTTTAGGGGGCTTTTGTGCATTGTCTTCATCGGGGTTCACACAAAAGCGGCGGGCTGACCAATAGCTCTCGTTTTCCTCAACCTCGAGCCGTCGGTGCGACCTGGAACCCCTGCCGTTGTTCAGATCATAAACAAACAGCTTTGTGTATCAGGGAGGTTGCGCTCTTCTGATGAGCAAGATCCACCATTAGCATATTACACGCAACTGCTGACAGGGAAATATTCGTATAATCATCATGCATAGTGTTTTTGCTGCGTCTTGTGTTTTACTAAGTCAATCGCTCATACTAGACCGCCTCCTCCACTTAAGGGCTAATGGACGACTAAATGTATCAAGGAAGAATTTAAGTGATATCAGATGGCATAAAGGAACTGTAAACAGGCAGTGCATCTGGGTAAATTTATGCTCTACTACCTACACACTATGTCTGAGAGATGGAGTTTGTTTCATAGTCCATATTATAAGACGGAAGTTTCAATCGACAGCGTTTGTGCCATTATGTTTTGTGTACCACAAAAATTTATGTCCACTTGTCAACAGTGAGGCATCAAAGTAGGACTTAACCGAAGTAAAACCAAAATCGCGATATGGCTTAGTGCGCTTAGAAAAAGGCTCCAATTTAATTAAATAAATGTATGTAACCCAAATCGTTCAGCCTAACATGGAAGTAAACGGGGCCAGTCAGTAAACGTTAAAATACTCACTATTTCAATTGTTTACCCAAAAGACATAAACAATATGCTCATTAATATGGCTTAGTGACTTAGTGTTTTAAAAATATTATAATACAAATATTGAAATAAATTTTTTTTAAAATATTGTAATAATTTGCATCCTTAGTAGTGCCTCACTGTAACCTTGATTTTTGCTTTTTTTACTCAAAATTATGTTTTAATCAACATTATCCTACAAATGATGTCAATTAAGCTTAACTTATATTGAACCCACAATATTCCTTAAAGGGGACCTTTTCACAAGATGTAATATAAGTCTCTGGTGTCCCCAGAATGTGTCTGTGAAGTTTCAGCTCAAAATATCCCACAAATCCATTATTATAGCTTGTCAAATTTGCCCCTATTTGGGTGTGAGCAAAAACACGCTGTTTTTGTTTGTGTCCCTTTAAATGCAAATGAGCTGCTGCTCCAGGCCCACTTTTCAAAAGAGGGCGGAGCTTTAACAGCTCGCGCTTCAGTTGTTCAACAACAACAAAGCTGGAGAATCTCACGCAGCCAAAATGATCATTGTCAGTAACGGTGTTCAGCCTTATATTGTTCAAACTGGGGTCGGACACTGATGGAGAGATTCAGGAAGAAGTTACAACTTTTAGAATGCAACTGGACGTTTCTGAATGCTTAGTGGATAAATGTATGTAGTTGCTGTGGAGTTGAATCAACTCATCGACTAGCATGTGCTATCATGTTAATCTTTTGTGCAAATCCAGCGATGAATTGACCCTTGTTTGTGAAGCATTCCGGCGTAAAATCATGGCATGGCAACAACACTCTACTACAGCATCTCTTCCTCTTCTCTAAAGTAGCCCAACATGGCCTCACCCCCTTTGTTGTGTGTTCCCAGGTGCAGGGTTTATGTAAATTTTGGGGTTTGTGATGTCACCAACCCAGGAAGAAGCTTGTTGTAGTCCTTACCAGCCATTTGTTGTAGTCCTTAAAAAGCGATTTCTCAAACAGCAACATAACACACTAACTAAAGTTAAAAAAGTGAAATCATAATCAAGGACCCATTTAAACTACAGAAACTTTCTTGTGTGCTTGCATTTTACGCAGCTAAATCACGTCAAGCAACTTGGAAGAAGAGCATTCAAATGTTTTTGCATCGATTTGTACAGAAAAAAAAAGACAAAAATGAGCCAAACAGTTCAATCTCTCACTCTCCTTGCTCAGTTTCATTCAGCTGTTTATTGCTTTCTCCCTATTTGGGACAGAATGCACACCTAACGACCATTCAGAGAGATTTTAAACAGCTTGCGCTCTGAGTTGGCAACAATCAGGGGCTTTTTGTCGCAGACTAATTGTAGACCAAAACATTAAAGAGCTGTAAGGCAGAAAGCTCATCTCTCTCCAGAGAACTGTGGTCACTGTATTGGCAGCTCTGACCTTTTTGCCTTGGATGGAAGATGCCTGACCTGACAGCCTCTCAATAGGGTGAAAAGTGTCATGCACTATAGGGACAAACATCTACATATACACACACAGGTCAGGAAATGCCCTGACCATGACCATTTTATGAACGATAATCCATAACAAAAATCCTCCATCGCCACATTGAGCTGAAAAGGTGAGGAGGTGAGAAGCATTACTCAATGCTGACTTATTATTGTTATTGCTGGACTGTTGTTGAGCTGAATGACATCACGCAAGTGCTGGTCAAATGTTCAAATGGTATTCAATACTAATGTCACAAAAATGTGATGCTGAAAGAATGTTTAAAAATATTTCAAGCATTTTCAATGTATTATTTACTACACCAAAAGTCATTTTAGTAACACATGCTAATAATTCCAAAGACAACTTGCTGATGACAATAATGGGCTGAAACATCAGTCAGAATTTCACCATTAAACACCAGAGACAATATTAGTTATGTGATTAAATGCATAGTGTGCTGGAAACTTGAAATAAAAAGACTATGTACTTCAAAATATTGACAATAAAAACGTCTTTCTATTGAGTTGTGCTAGGGCTTCACACAAAACAAACATACAGGGCGACCTGTGTAGTCTGATTCACAACCAAATGACTCTTATGAGTCGGTACTTTTTAGTGAATCAGAAACATACAGCTTGACCAATCATCGTCACTGTAATTAAAACAATTATTATTGTTTAATTAGCTCGTAGTAAAGGAATTGTTAATTTGTAATTAGAAGTAAATAGTTCTCACTTTAGATTAGGTAATGGAAAATGGGAAAATGCCATTAAGTGCTTTAAAACCAACCTTTATTAGACATTAATTGCATTCATATTCAGTGTTCCTTAAAATGTTTGCAAATACATTTAGCACCCACACACACATATACATGTTGGCATATATGTGTGTGTGTGTGTGTGTGTGTGTGTGTGTATGAGTGTGTGTATGTGTATTTTTTTAAGGAACACTTAATACTAATGCAATTAATGTCTAATAAAGGTTGGTTTAAAGCACTTAATTAATGACATTTTCCGTGACCTATTCTAAAGTGAGCTATTTACAATTAATTGTTGTTAACAAAGCTTAAAAAAATACATTATCTAGACTAACTCTTTACATATGAGCCAATTAAACAATAATAATTTGGTTAATTACAGTGACAATGAATGAAGAACTCACTCAGTAATAAAGTACTTTATTACTGTATACTTATAAAGTGTTACCAATGAACTTTATCACTGAAATACACACAAATAAAACAGAATCTGAATCAAAAATCAGAATCAAATTAAATCAAATCAAAGAGCTCAGGAGATGAATATCTAGTCATACTCAGCACATCAATGTTCAGGTTAACATATTATCTGGCATGATGATTCACTTCAACAGGTTGCATTATACAGCATAAATGTAAATGTTGATGTAGTCCAAAATGTGAAAGTATTTTCTATACTCAAAAGCACCCATACCAAAGTTCCTCTCATCACCTTTGTCATTTTGACCCAAATATAACCCAACCCCTCCTCAAAGAGGATTGGCAGAATGACCTTTTGACCTCTTCATGCCCACCACACTCACGCTCCCTGACGTAAACAAGGGCAAATTCATATGCCACTCAGACAATGCTTAACTATAGTACAGCTGTCTTTCTTCCAGGGGCTGCATGTTTTTCCAATTAGCACAGCGTATGATAACCAGAGGGCACTTTAATGTCACCTTAAATCAGCAAAAAGCATCACAACACTCCTAGCCAATTGGAGTCAAGAACAATCAAATGGCATTTAACCCACAGTGATACACATCAGCATGACAAAACCTCTCAGCTTATCGATCAAACCATTTAAAATTGTTGCTCAACATTACCTGAACTTTACAGACAAAACACAAACAGAAAAGTTCAACGGCTTGCCTGTTCCATCCCCTCGAGCAAACTGTGGTTACATCACTGGATTGCTTCAGGCATGGATCAACATTTGCCACCCACAATACTCCAGTCCAGACAGACACAACAGTTCACACACTACCTACGGCCCTCGGTGCTAACCACCGAGCTTCACATCGACAAACACACACTATAACAGACATGACTTCACCACACCCTGAATCAACCAACACACGTTCAATTTACCTTTATACACTCTTGTACAATTTGCTCAGCGTAGCTGGTGCCTCAATTTTGTTGATCCACTGGCAGGCTTGTGTGGTGCCTGATGGTTATCAACATTTTATACATCTATTTTTACGATGCAAACTATGTACAGTCAAAAAAGGCTCTTTGTATACTGAGCATATGGTCGAGGGAGACTGAAAGAAAGAAAAACAGAAGAGGTCTGCTCTACACAAAGAGTGGCACACAACAAGACAAATACATTCTCTTAGGCCTACCTCAAAAACCTCCGCTAAAACAATGCATGCACTGAAGATGACTAAATTCAAGAATAGATTAGAAAGTGCATTCTACTTTTACTATTTTCAGTTCCTCTTTCCGATTCTAGTCCCACTTATTCGTTCGGTGTTATCTTAAATTCATCACTGAACAAAGTTGAATGCAAGTTCATCAAAAGTGACTGAAAATAATGAGAGCCGAGAAATACTATCCAAATCGGTCTGTTGTGAAGATATTCATCATTCTTATAATGAATAATTAGCCCAACTCAATTACCTGCACATTAATTATTCAGTCCTATTAACAAAGCTCGGAAACTGCAGTTTAAAAAAAGTGTGATAGCTTTCAAGTAATACATCCTTGCACAAGCGTTTCTGGGGATGCTTTACCAAATACACCGAAACCGATGACGTCGCCGCTTCACGAACTTCTGATTGATACAGCTATAAGCATAGCATAAACACCTGTGCTAATTTATGTAAATCGACATTAAACACAACATATCTCAAACATACTGTACCCAGTGTTTGGTTTTCTTCTCTTGACGGTCCCGGGAATCTAATCCAGGTACACACCCTCCTCACACACCCTGTTTAGAAAAAGATAATGTCATTAGTGCATGCAACACTGGTTTTATTAAACTACACAAACACACATACCAAAAAAAAAAAAAAAAATATGTGCAACAATATTCATTATACCATGTCATCTAAGTTATCTATAATCAGGTAAGGTATCTGTATTTAAACACTACCCATTATCAGCAAAGGTTTGACAGTGGGTTAACAAACTTGTTCCTGTAAGCCACTAAACTTGCACGAATGTGTCCAGCATCGGTCAGACCCCCTGTCAAATTCCCGCTAGCCAGCTGTCACTTCAGCCAGACTCCATACAGGACTTAAAAACAAGCAGCAAAGCAGCACAAAACCACGAGCCACAACACAACCAGCTTTTCTTTACTTTCATTCTTTTTTTTTTTCACCACTCCTCTACTATCTCCCTCTGCCCAGGTCAGCTGCTCACCTGACATGGCATCCTTCAGATCCTCAGGGGCTCCAAACCTCCTTCCTCTCTGCTGTGTCAATCGCGCAAGCCCGTACAATCACCATTCGCTCACGTTCTGTGCAAGAAGCTATTTCCCTACCGCTGTCTGCAGCCTTCTCTCTCTCGCTCTCACTCCCTCTCTCTCTCTCTCTCTCTCTCCCTCCTCCTCTTTCGCACACTCTTTGGTTGCTCCCACTCCTGCTACCTTCACTTGCTCAGAGAAAGGAGCAAAAGAGTAAAAAAAACGATCATGTTTCTTCGGCGTAAGCAGCTGCGCTCTGATTGGCCGGATGGTCCGAAGGAGGTGTCACAGGCACACGGGCAATGGCTGCAGGCATTAAAATAGGTCTCGCCTTGCCCTGCTGCTGCAGAAAACGAAAGAAAAGAAGGGCAGGAGAGTGAGCACGAGCAAGAGACTACCTCTTTTTCAAAGCAGGAAGGAGGGGAGGCCGTGAGTATTTCCTGTTGTGCAGCTGAAGCGAGCGAGGACGTCACATGCAGCATTCTCACTCCGGCGGGGTGTCAACACAGACGCCGGCTCATCTTGACACTCTCAAGACGACCTCAGGATTACAACACACACATGCAGATCCTTCCCAGCATCCTTACCAGATTCAATTTAACACTGCGATGTGAGTTAGAGAGCTAGATATAATGTTTAATACTGCCATGAAATGGTGATTATTTTCTGTATATGCTGTACAAACTATTATAAGATGATTAAATCCACATTAAAAGAACTTTCACACTTCACTGACCTCTGATCACCCTCGATAAGGAAACGGCCCCAAATACGTGGCCACCCCAGATCGCTATCTTCCTTCTTAACCTTGTATTTTCAACAAGAAGAATTCCAATTATGTAACCTGAAGCAACAGGTGGAAAAGCACAACCCAGATGCAGGCATCCACTCTGTCACACTGTGTAAGCGGTGATATGCCTCAACTGTTTCCTTCCATACCAGCACCATGAGAACAAATCCTTCCCCTCGTCATGCATGCAAACAAAAAAAACAGTGGCTCACTGCACAATTCAGCATTTAACCACAACTGGTGCATGCCAGTTTTCTTGTAGCTCAAACAGTATGCCTTAACAACCCCAAGGTCATGGGTTCAAGTGATTAAATGTATACCTTAAAGGGATAGTTTACCCCAAAATGAAAATTCTGTCATCATTTACTCACCCTCATGTTGTTCCAAACCTGTATGAATTTCTTTCTTCTGTTGAACACAAAAGAAGATATTTAGAAAAATGTTGGTGACCAAATGGTTGATGGACCCCATTGACTTACTATGGAAGTCAATGGGCTCCATCAATTGTTTGGTTACCCATATTCTTCAAAATATCTTTTTTTGTGTGTGTTCAGCAGAAGAAAGAAATTCATACTGGTTTGGAACAACATGAGGGTGAGTAAATGATGACAGAATTTTCATTTTGGGGTGAACTATCCCTTTAAATTAGGGGCGAAACAATACATTCATGTCACAATTTGGTTCAAGCTAAAATTATTTATTTAATTTTTTATTTTTTATTATTACTTCTAAGAAATATGATAACAGTTAACAAAAAATACTTTTGATTAAAATGCTAAATTTGGTATTATATCAGGAATGGACTTCTCCCCCAAGCACAGGACAATGGTGACACCAGAATAGAAATATTTATGATTCTGCTTAGCTAAAAATACAGAATTATGTTAGACATGCATACTAGCATTTAAAAAGTTTAAATATTGTATTTTATTAATGCATTTTATTTTTAATTTATTAATCATAATTAACATGGAAGCTCAAATGTGTGACCTTTTGGGTTTACCATATTTGATGTTCAATTGCCATATTTTATGCTAAATTAAATCGGTCTAAACTTTCATTTTGGGTGAACTATACACAGTACATATTGTTGCAATCCATGATACATGTTGCATTTTTGTATTGGGATATATTGTGACAACCCTACATTGAATACAAAAGCTGCTTTGGATAAATTAGTCTGTTAAATTCACAAATGTAAATACAACTTAAGTGTGCAGTTTGTTCCTTCATCCAATTAAAATGGCATGAGCTCTAAAAGACTTGAAGTGAGAGCCCTCTGTAGCCAATGACAGTGCTGTGGTTTGAGTAAGCGCTGGAGAGTAACCTTTGCCTTCCTAAAATTGTGCTGAGGGTTCTCTGCATTTAATGGTTCGGTTTGCACAGAGGAACTGGCTGTCACAAAGAACGCTTATTAAAATTTCCGTCAAAGGGCTACTTAAGAATTTGAAGCCTTTGAATACGCTTCCCTAATTCCAGGAACCCATTTGTTTATGTTGGCATTAATGAAAGCCATTTTGAGAGGTGAATCATAAATGTGTGCGTGTGCGTGGGTTTAAAGTGACAACACAAAGGTGGGTCAGTTTACCTTTAAAAGTGACTTTCCATCAGAAACAATTACAAACAAATTGCCAGAAAGCCTAGATGTGTCAAAGCTCAACATGGAATCAATGTGATTGATTTTGTTGTGGAAAAAATGCGTAAGGACATTTGTCAAACCTCCAGCTCTGTCTGTTGCTTCTTGATGGATAGAACCCAGGTGATGGAAAACAAAATGATGTTTATGTATCATATGTCAGTGTCAGGAAGAGATACTGTGGGTGTGTTTATGCATTGCCCTGGATATATATATATATATATATATATCAAGCCAGAGCAAAGGGCACTGGCTCATCTATTTGGCATAGTCAAATAAACTAATTTGCCTGATGGGTTGTAAATACTTGGCTACACCCTTGACCCTGCTCTGCTGCTGTGCTTGCTACGATGATGTCACGCTCTTACATAACCTCACTGTCTATGTATACCAGATATACAATATATAGGCCCGGTTTCACAGACAGGGCTTAGCCTAAGCCAGGATTAGGCCTTAGTTCAATTAGGATATTCAAGTAACTTTTATAAACGTACACTAGAAAAAAAACATTACTGGTGTGCATCTTAAAACAAAACAATGGCACTGACATATTTTACGATATGTTAGTACAAGTTCCTTTCAGTTAAAACAGCTCAAACATGCATTTTAATCTAGGACTAGCCTAAGCCTTGTCTGTGAAACCGGGGAATAATGTCTTAAATTAATCACAAAAGAACAAAAAAGTACAAATTCAGCCTACATACACACTTATTTTGTTATTTTTTCAGTTCTCTAATTGCATGTAAATTATAATTACATGTATGTAATGTATGTTTGACACAAACAAAAAATAATAACTGTTCTATCATATCACAACATGGTAATTTATAGCAGGTGCCACCTGACTTCAGCAACAATCGCCCATCGAGAGTCTCCCTAAAGGGGCCCTTCACTTGACTGAGAGCGCGTCATGGAACATTCCCGGAACGAGCCAAAGTCCCACCCACCTTCTCTCCTGCTCACACACATACACGCGCACTGGCGGTGTGTACATGAAAATACAGATCACAACATTACCCATGCTGAAAAAACGAACGGTCTACAACAACACAAACAGCACAGACCCTTCAACATTAATGACAGTCGCTCTTAAGATAGAGATTTATTTCGCTTTTCGCAACAGCCGTGCAAATTCCTTAGGATATTACGCAATATTCACTATCTGCAACCGAGCAAACTGGGTATTCCCCACATGTCCCAATAACTGGAGGAGACCCATCCGCAAGGCATTTTACTTGAATCGCTCTTTCAAAAGAATTGTCACTCCCTGACATAGGCTACTAAGAACAAGGTGTACTCGCACTTACCGGTAGAACGTTTTCAAATCCGCCCACAACATTCCAAAAGAGTGTCAAACGCCTCACACAAACGCCACTGTCGCTTTCAGACTGACACAAAATATCAGTTAAATTCGAATTGTGACACAACTAGAACGCTGCAGACGCCAGGTGTTGGAGTACAATGTTGTCCGTCTTTGCTTCAGGAAGAGATGAAAGTGAGTTAGTCCGCTTCGGCTGGGGCTTCGCGACCGGCTCGGGGGGGCAGACGGGGTTATTCCTAGCGTCGCTTCCCAGAATAGAAAAGCGAGAGAGGGAGAAGTAGAGAGAGAATCTGCGCGCGTGTGTCAGTGTGATTGTGACGTCATCGGATCCCCCAGCGCGCGTCCCCGTGGAGCGAAGGGGGGAGGGGGGGAGTGGGGTTGACCGAGACTACCCGCCCGGCCTCTTCCTTGTCTTGATAGGAGGAGGGAACTCCCTTGGTGAAATTTCTCCAGAACGAGCTCCTCTGACTCCAAACCGCGACAGATGTCTTGTGTTCCTGCAATTTGATGCAGCAGGGCAGGGCGAGAACGCTCAGTGACATTAGGTCTACTTGAATTGCACATCACAAGATTTCATTTTGAAATGCCCTTTCATAATGTTAGAGGGGCATTAAATTACAGATTTAGATTTATTATCTACCAAGACGTATATGTTATCATATTGCACAATATGTGACCTATTTCAGCAACAAATTTTTCAATTTTCTATTCAAAAATAGCAGTGACCTGTTTTCCCTGCCTCCATGCATGACATTGTTTAGGAAAGAAAAACTGTAGGCTGTAAATGATGAGACACATAGTTGTCAGCCCTGCATCACTGACTGTTTACATACAGGATCTGATACTAATGAAAATTTAGTCATATTCTGATTATATACTGCAAGTATCATGTAAATGCACTATCCTGATTGCCATACTTTAGATCAATATCGAAATCTGAGTAGGCTACAGCTGGCATATCCCTGTATTAATTATTAGCTAATTTTAGGTCATGAAAACACTTTAATGTCCAAACAAAGAGGTAGAAAGAAAGACATTTTGTAAACATTAAAAAAAAATGTCATGGGCATCACACATTTCTGTGTTATTGTTAAGGACACAAATGAAATTAATATATTCTAATATTAATGAGAATTCGGTTATATTTTGATTATATAAGTGTCATGTAAATGCATTATCCTGATTGGCATACTTTAGAGGTCAAAATTTCACTTTCTCGAAATCTGAGTACAGCTGGCATATCCCTGTATTAATTATTTATTTTAGGTCATGGAAACACTTTAATGTCCAAACAAAGGTAATTCTGGGTAGTAAGAAAGTCATTTTTAGAGGAAGGCAGTGCTTCAACATTTTGTAATCATTAAAAGAAATGTCACATTTCTGTGTTATTGTTGAGGACACAAATGAGAATTAATAAGTTAATTACTGTCCAATGTTACTTAAATACAGCATAACTTACAGACTTTTTCTGAGTAAAGGCTTAACCAGAATTGGAAAATGATATAGGTAAACATGGTCATTGTTCACGTGTATAGGTCTTGTTTGGCCCTAAATAAATAGGGATTATTAAAGCTGCAGTCCATAACTTTTTTGGTTAAAAATGATCCAAAATAAATTTTTGAGCCAGCACATAACCAGCCAGTGTTCAAAACTATCTCCTTACCTTAGCCCGATTCACAACGGTAAGCTTGTAATGATGTTTTATAATTCGGGTGGTACTGGTAGGTTTCCGCGGGAAATTCGAGCATGCAGCCGTTCGTCTTTGTGTCATTACGTCACGACGTCTGTTTACGTAAAGAAGGAGTCCCAGTTAGTAGGCTATATGGCATGTGGAGGCTGCTGCAGGCGGCGGATCATTTATAGCCTTTTCTCACAGTAGCTGCAATAATTAAACTTATTTTGATGGCGGATTGTAATCCAGAAAGGTCCAAATGACAATCATCAGTGACAACTGGAGATTCATCCGTAGTCAAAAGCAAAAGACTTTGGACTGCGGAGTGGCTACAGAAATTGAAATCTACATGTAACGCTAATACACACTAAATGTGCAATGCTGATGTCGTTAACATTAACAATTTGAGAACCAAGTATAACAATAATAATAATTTGCAGTTTGACGTGATCTGAGCTAAGCGATCGTTAGATTTAAAGGGGACCTATTATGCCCCTTTTTAAGAGATGTAAAATAAGTCTCTGATGTCCCCAGAGTGTGCATGTTAAGTTTTAGCTCAAAATAGCCCACAGAGATTTTTTTTTATAACATGTTAAACTTGCCACTTTTTGGGGTTGAGCAAAAACGTGCCGTTTTAGTGTGGGTCTCTTTAAATGCAAATGAGCTGCTGCTCATGGCCTAAGAGGGCGGAGCTTCAAGAGCTGAAGTTCCGAGCTCCGGTGACAGAACAATCTCACGCACTAATAATGTCAGAAACTCTCTGAAGCTGTTTAGTTCGAATCGGAGTCTGAAAATGATGCCTACAGAGCCAGAGAATATATGCTGCATGGAGACAGAACAGGTATAGTTTAGTTTAATTGCGTTTATATCTTATGTTGTCATCTTGCATTTCACTACTAGTACAAGCCTATTATAGCAAACCCGTCCGAATGATTGCCAAATGAGTTTATGAGGTTTATGGTACACAAAATATGACGCGTACGTTATTAATCCAGAAAATCACCATAAGAGCTGAATATAACAGTACGAGAAGTGCGCATTAAAGTCTTTTACCTATAAACTCTCCCTTGCATTATAATTAACATACACAGCGAACTACACAAAAACACTCGTTACAACTATCAGTAAACAAATATATGCAGACCTACCTTATGCCTTTTCGGGGGTGCTTAAAAAACTGGTAAACTTTATATCCAAACTCCGATGGACTGTAATAAAGTGCGCGCGCTCTCTCTCTGTCGTGACCAGTATCGCTCCGGAGAGGATCACGAACAGTTTGTACTTATCCATCCTTGAGTAATAGTGACTCAGATGGCGGGAGTCTATGGAGCCTCGTATGTTCGTTGGTAGGCCTACATTCAACAACAGAACATTTTTTTCCCCTACTTTTACGTAGGAGTAGGGGGAAATATCAAACAGCGTGTTCTGAGAGATTGAAAATGATAAATGGGGATTATAAAAAAAGTATTAGGTGGATTTTTACCATTATAGGCTGGTTGTTTACACACACTGTGGACACACATCTGTAGTGTTGGGTGTACCGCGTTACTAAGTAATGCGTTACTGTAATTAAATTACTTATCCACTGAAAAAGTAAAGTAAGGGATTACTGTTCATTTTTAGGTAATTTAATTACAGTTACTTATAACGTACTTGCGTTACATACTGTAAATTAGTTCAACAGTTCTGTTTAAATCAATATTGAATTTAAAATCTAAATTTGTCATCTGAAGGTAAAAGTGAACGCGAGTGGCTGTTTTGCAGAATGGAAATAATCCAATTACTTCACTTTTTTGACACAGGTAGGCAAGAACATTACGGTAAAATGTAAGCTATGTCCTAGAGAGAAAAAACTGCGCGCGCTCTCTGAGAGACGGTCTTCAGTCAGTGCGCTTTCAAACAAAGCGCACACACATAGCCGCCTCTCGCGGGTGTCAGATTTTCGCGGTTTATTACACATAAACGTTCAAATACACACACAGTTATGTCAAAATGCCCGTCTTGGCGTATATTCGCGTTGGTTATGTGAATGTGAACAGCATGTTCAACAGCATATTGTCTCCGTCCATTAGGTCTTAGTGACAGCAGTCTTTAAAACATGCTGTCTGTATTATAAACGATAATCAAACAACAAAAGAAAAGCTTTAATAAGGATTAATCTATATTTAATTTATACAGTTATGACTATGCAGAGTTATTTTATATTGATTATTCAATTTCTGTGGTATTTTTACTTACTACTATTAGACCTACCTGGAAAAAAATATATAGCATTGTTTTATTTGTATTTTTATATATTTTTACCGTGGTATCGACTTTGGTTTCGAGTATTGTGCACTTTTGGTGGTATTGGTACCGACTACTAGATTTTTGGTATAGTGACATCTCTATTTGTTACTAAAAAAAATTTAAGTATTATAAAGTAAATAAAAGTATTATAGTATATGTTTTAATAAAGTTAAAATGTTGTAAAAAGCTATAAAAGGCTAAACTATTCCATGTTTGACTAAATTATTAAAAGAGTTTCCTTTCTATTGTCTATCCGGTCAAGGTTTATAGGGATTTTAAGAAGTAATTAGTAAGTTACTTATTGAGTAATTAAATTACTTTTCAGACATAGTAATTAGAAAAGTAAAACAGCAAACCTTAAGGCAGGAACACACCAAACCAACGCCGACGAACTAGTGGCGACGAAAGCAGACTGCGGGGTTGGCTCACGTCGGCAGCGTCTGGGTCCAAAGTTGGCCTGACACACCAAACCGACGCTCGACAGCCGACGGCCAAGTAGCATGTCCGTTCTGCGCCTGCGTAAGATGAAATGCCTTTCCGTACCAGCAGGTGGCAGTAGCTGAACAGCCAATCAGAATGATCAGATGGCCCGACGGACCGACGAGCTCCGACGCCGATTCAACATGTCGAATCGGCCGAAAAAAAGCCGACAAGGACCAACTTCAGCCTACAGTGCAGAACACACTGAGAAAACTTAGTCGGCAGACGAACAAAAACTGCCCGACGGCCAACCGTCGGCTTGGTGTGTTCCTGCCTTTAGATTCATCCGCGCTGAGGAGCCATGCCGATGTACAACCCATGTAAAGATGATAATTCCGCAAATAACTGCAATTGCAGGTTTCAAACAGAGATGGCGACAAAGAGGCAAAACTTACAGACTGCAGCTTTAAAGTAAACTGGGAGGATTTCTTGCTATTCAGTGACCCGTTACTGTTCAATTTTTGTGTGAATCAGCTTTTGCCTATATTGTGGGGACCAAATATAACCATAAGAACCATAAATATTCAGGAAGGCTTCGGTTTAGGGATAGGATATAGAAAATATCATTAGCTCATTATAAAGTCAATAGAAATCAAGGGAAAATCCTGTTTGTGATATGAAACATGTGTATTGTCTTGTCAGGAGTGGTGCATCTGTTCTGTATTGTGTTAAATGGATTACTAGGTTAGAGTGGCTTACGTTTCCTTTAAGGAGCTCGTGATCACATCAGCTGTGACCTGGAGTTCCCATCACAATGGCAATAGGGATCTCCTCTGTAATCCTCAGCAAGGGCATCCCCAAAGAAGCACTGGCATCTGAGTCACTCAAGCATAATTGACAGCGCACAGACATAAATCAGAGTTGCCGGACAAGCTTAGACATCACAGCCAATAGCGCTTTCCCACAGGAAATAAAGTGGAAATGGAAATGTCTGCGCTTGACCCAAAGGGCATGTTTCATCAACATTTATCAAGTCATCTTGTTGCACTGGTTGGCGTTTGCTTCTGGTGAGCGCCTGTGCAGGTGTCTGCATGTGTGCAGAGTCATTTTGCTCAAGGACACCAAGGGTGTTCCCAGCAGCACAGAGCTGTTCTCAGTTAATTATCGGACCGGATAAAAACACTGCGCTGTGCTATTATAAGCGTTTGAATGTCATGAATCACAATGCACTCTTGTTTCCCAGAAGTGATCACCACTCCTAGAAGCAAAACATATCTCCCATGACTGTGATGACTGAAGTATATTTCTCCTCCTCTGCATCTTCATTTATATACGTAGCTATAACAAATACAGAAGTTGTAGCTTTTGTTTAGAGCAAGGAAATGAAGGGAGGGCCTTTATATCTGTACGTGCTGTTGTGCCACAGATCTGTGTTTGTGAATGTGTGCATGTACATACTGTATGTGTGTGTTTGTATTTAGACATAAATGCTGGTGTAAGCATGAGCATGAGTCATTCTGAAATATTCACGTATTACTTTGTCTCTTTCATTTTCCAGATTTGCATGACGAGTGAGTTTCAAAGTCTCCTCATATCCTGATAACAATATGTTAAAGGGTTAGTTCACCCAAAAATGAAAATTCTGTCATTTATTACTTACCCTCATGTCGTTCCAAACCCATAAGACCTTCGTTCATCTTCGGAACACAAATTAAGATGTTTTTGATGAAATCCGAGAGGTATCTGAACCACACATAGGCAGCAATGTCATTGCACTTTTCAAGGCCCTGAAAGGTAGCAAAGACATTGTTAAAATAGTCCACGTGACTACAGTGGTTCAACCTTAATGTTATGAAGCGACGAGAATACTTTTTGTGTGCAAAAACAAAACAAAAATAACAACTTTATTCAACAATTGTGTCTCTTCCCTGTCATTCTCCTATGCTGTTGACGTTTTAGACGCGGAACATTCGGGGGTGGGACTTGGGCGCTGAACATGCTGATTGATTGAGTTCACGCAGCATTTTGATTGGTTGAGTTCACGTGGCATTTTATTTCAACCATCATTTTTTAAAGTCTGTTGTGGCGCATGCAGTAAGAGTTGTTTGCTATTCGAATCAACAATGGAGTTTAAAAAATACGACCGACGGACTGATTTATTGTAATGTTATGTGCATTGAGACATGAGGTAGTTGAACGCCATCTCTTGCCGAGAGCAGCTGTGTGTGTGCGCGTTCATGTGTTTTGGAGGAGGCATGGCTTTGGACGGCGTTTTGCAGGGAGGGTGGGATTGTATGCTTTCAATGCTAGTAGGCTAACGTTAGCATTTCCCAGATCACCTACAGCACCTTTAAGACTTAAGACGTAAAAAAGTTGTTTTATAGTGAAGACCAATGTTAACAGTCGGGCAATAAAAAATAACATTTGTCAAAAAAGACCATGGCTATATTGTGGGGCCAGTAATTCGTTTTTTTTAAAGGAATTAATACTTATATTCTGCAAGGATGCATTAAATTAATCAAAAGTGACAGTAAAATCATTTTTAATGTTACAAAAAAATTATATTTCAAATGCTGTTCTTTTAAACTTTCAATTCATATTAAAATGTATCACGGTTTTCACAAAAACATTAAGCAGCACATTTAGCAACTGTTTTCAACATAGATAATAATAAGACAAGTTATTTAAGCACCAAATCAGCATGTTAAAATGATTTCTGAAGGATCATGTGATACTGAAGACTGGAGAAATGAATGATGGAAATTCAGCTTTGCATCACATGAATTAATTACATAAAATAGTATATTGTAATAATATAAGTTAAATTGTAATGACATTTTATGTAATGTATTTTTGATCAAATAAATGCAGCTTTGGTGAGACTTCTTTCAAAAACAACAGTGTGTTTTGTCTTATACCTTCTATTCCTTTCTGGAATAAAGCAGATCTGAAATATTCAGCATAAAATAGCTAATCTAAAGCCACATTCTTTGTAATCAAGATTTCAAAACAACCAGACAGTGGTGAACTTCCTCATGCTTTCTTAAAGACACAGAGTCCCATTTCTCATCACACTTCAATAATCTGAGAGATGTCACGTACACACTCTCGCCTATATATGACACAGAGGAATATAGCCCAAGGCTGTATCTGTTTCTCCAGTAGAAATGGTGTAATATTGCTTCGACAGCAGTCATCCTGCCAGAACTTACACAGAGGGATCTGCCTCTCCCTTTTCCACTCCTAGTTTTACCCCCAGTAATCTGCAACTATATTGTGCGGCTTTCACATCCCTGTGATTAACCTCATACTCAGGAACACGTCATTCTCAGGAATCCCAGAGCTTTCTTTCTGCTCTTATAGCATTGCCAGGAAATTACATAAGAATATGTTACACTTGACAAAGGTCAGGTTGTCTCTGCGATATGGCAGGGCACTAATGTGTGAATCCTTGCCAAAAAACTCCTTTCATCTCATGCACCAAAGCTGTAAAACCATCGTATAAAAATGACAAAGGCCCGACAAGCAGACACACCTAAAGTCTCAGAGTCCATACCATTTTAAAAACTCCTTTACTGGGTCTTCTGACTATAAAAGAAAATGCCGCCATTTGTTCAATTGCAAGAGGTCACCTGGATTTATTAGAAGTATGAATAACATACTTCTTAAATGAATATCGGTTGAAATAACATCATCCGGACCATTAAATTAATCTTTAACATTTGTTTTTTCTTTTTTCAGTTACTAAGATTTTGTCTATTTGAAAAATTGAAATATAGTACTTTGGAAATAAGTTTCCAAGGTCATTTTCAATGGCCTTCATAAGTTCTCCCTATTTTGAGGAGCTGCCTCAAGACCTCTAGTGGTTGAGAATGAAATTGCATTAGCATCTGATCAAATTTGGGCTGACATTTATAAGGTTACAAAAGATTTCTATTTCAAATAAATGCTGTTCTTTTGAACTTTGTATTGATCAAACAATCCTGAAAAAATTTTCAGGTTTCGACAAAAATATTAAGCAGCACAACTGTTTTTAACACTGATAATAATAAGAAATGTCAAATTAGCATATTAGAATGATTTCTGAAGGATCATGTAACACTGAAGACTGAAATAGTGCTGAAAATTCAGCTTCGTCATCACAGGAATAAATAACATTTAAAATATTTTAAAATAGATAACAGTAATAATATTTTACCTGCATGTTACTTTATGTTACAGCCATAATGAGAATAAAAAACTTTTTTTTAAAAAATAAAATAATATAAAAAATAAAATAACATTTTACTCATTTCTTATAATATGTCACCCGGTATTTTAGTGTGTCACCTGATATTGTGCCACATTTTGTTTGACCCTTAATTGTGTGTCTTTTAATTGCTTTCTTTTCCATGGTCAATATGACTTTCAGTGTGTGCTACCTCATCCCAGAATGTCTATCTCATTTTCCAGGATCCTGGAAACCACACAGGGGCCCCTGCACAAAGGCGGTTAACATGTTTCCATGAGATAAAAGCTCAGTGATTGCAGACTCCTCAATCCCGTGAGACCAAAGCTTTGCATTTGAAGTTGACAACTGACAGAAAGCGGTAAAAGATTGATGCCCAGCAGTGCAAATGTTTTTCACGGTGGACTTGGCACACATGGATTCTGTCCTCATGTTTTCCCACAGATCATGAAGGACATCCTTCTTACAATCAAACCATTTAACAGCCACTGGCTCATTTTTGACTTTTGGTTGTCTGTCAAGTGCAGTGACATTCATTGAATATATTCAATGAAAAGGATTGTTATGTTAATAAAGTCTTTTAATGAAAGACAACACAGTCGTAGTGAAGTGTGACTGCTGATATTATTCTGAACTGGTCTACTACACCAATGATGAATAAAAATAACACTCTTGGCTGAACACCAAATTAATCAAATGAAAATAGTGCATCCATGCATCTGATATAAAAGAAGATGATAATAGAACCACACAGGAGTTCCTATGAGATCACAAAATGATATCTCTCTCCACAGACAACCCACCATTTTATTTAATAGTTGAATGATTTATTTGCACTTTCAGTCTAACAGCCTGAATGACTGGTTCAGGGCCTAAAATAAAAGCCAATAAATACACTAAAAAAAACATTTTGTGCTTTATTTCTAAACAAGAAATCTGGCGAGTGACCTATTGCGAACAGGTAATGGAAATACTTCAGCGTAAGGAGGCGAGGTATTCCTATTTGGTCATCATCTGCATGTTATTATTGCTCATAATTCTGTTTGCCCAGCTCTTATGCTGTCATTGTGGATGTTTGCCTTTTTTACTCACTTTCATCACCAAACCAGCGAAAGTACAGTGTTTGCACACCTCTCATTGGCCATCTGTCTTTTCACACCTCTCCATTATGGATACACACCTTGTGCTTTAAATATCTCTGCAGGTGTGTATGTGTGATCTGTATATTTGGACAGACTGTGACCGCAGACCATAAACAGTAATGATATGGAAGTGTAGTGTGACTATGGAAACACCATTGCTTTTGGTGAGTGTTTTATATACACACACCGTATCATTTATTGCATGTTAAGATGATGATGAAAGCCACCGGCACAGTAAACAACACTCAAATCTCGAAGTCCACAGGGACCATCATAAACCGCACCACATGCATCATTCATTCTCAAGTAAATGGGCCATGAGAAGGAGGGAAGATACAGGATGCAGACCTGCCAGGGTTGTGAAAAATTCAGAATTGAAGAACTGGCACCTCTTCAAATCATAAATGTGAATTTGAATAGCAACATATCGCACGAAGTTGAATTGGAACTGGAATAACAGGAAGAGGAATTTCCTGAATTGTAGTTCAAAGAAATTCAACACAGTCGATACTTGGGAAATAAAGTGTTGTTCAAATTTTTTATGATGAAATATATTAAATTCATTTATACTACGGGGGGCTGTTGAATGCTCGAATCTGATTGGTTGATCAACGTTCTAAGGTGTGCAATTATTTTCAGGGAAACGCACGGCTAAAGTAGTTCTAGGCAGGTCTTGACCGCATTACAGTTCCATATCACTTCGCCAAATGATTTCAGTTATTTCAAAAGGTCCTTGCTGCCTATAACAGCAAAAGAAACAAAACCCACAACGACATCGACCAAGCAAATAAATATAGTAAACTATAGGATGAAAACGACAAATTAGCGTCATGGTTTTTGCCACAAAATACGTTTTATTGTGTCCTGAAAGCGCATACTCTCTCTCATGCGCTCTCTCTCTCTTTCAAACTTACACACGTAACGTTACTGTATAACGTTAGTATGGACACACACTCGCACAGAAACGTTTTGTCAGCGCTGCTCTGACGAATTAATCAGTAAAATGACACAGTTCACACAGTTTCTGCCAATCTCATGTTAATCTTGAGTACCTATAGAGTAGTAGTGCGTCCTTCATATCTCCAAAAAGTCTTTAGTTTTATCATATTTATAAAAGACACATACACTGTACCGAGTCTTTCCGAAAACAGCCGAGCGCCTGGAGGCGTGCCATGTGAGCGGAGCTAAAGAGTGACGAGCACGCGCAGCTTATGCATAGCGATCGTCTGCAAGCCATCAATGGTCAGCTAAACAAATGTATTTAAACACAAAACAGTACACCATCGCATTATCCCTGGATAACTTTTGAATCACTATAATGAATATAGCGTATAGTGAATGATGAATAATGAATTTATGAATTCACTACGTTCGTGTTGTTTACATTATATGCACTTAGACGCCTATTGCCAACAAAACAGACATTTGAAGCAGTTTTACTCATCACCTGCGGTTCCCACTCATGACCGGGATCATTACCGCTGTGACCACTCCATCTTTCAGTTTCAAACGATCTGTAAATCCAGCGTAGAATTGGGCCTTGTTTATGAAACCATAAGCGCCGATCCTGAGGGCTCGAGCAGCCACGGAAAAACACGAGATGTTCTCCATTCATTTTAACCAATAAAAAAGTGATTGAAACTATCAGTTTCTATGGTTATTTTAATAACAAATATCGAGAGCGCATCAATGTATTGCGTGAGCACAAAACTCTCAGCTCCACGTAACGCTGGGTTCTTTGGGAATCAAGGTTATCTTTCCCTCACAACCAAAAACACACTTCTTTGGTAACATTGTTGATTTCGTGAAGTCCTGTGACCTGTGCAGCGCTGCCGACGACTTCTGTAAACCCGAGCGCGCGTTGATGGGCGTGCTCTTGCTCTCTCGCTCTGGTCGACGTGTGCGCGCACTCTTCCGGGAGAAGTGCCCGTACAAGGAATTCCGACCTTTCTGATGTCACACAGGCACATACTCAAAAAGAAGACCGCGAAGTTTATGAGGATTTGGAAGAGTATTTTTGGCATAGAAATACTCCGTCATATGTCCAACTCGTGTTTTGAAACTTTGGCCATGTTTAGCATGAGAATCCAACCTTTTAACAGTGTAAATAAGTCAGAATACATGAAATAGCATTATACCCCCCCCTTTAATGTTTTTGAAAGAAGTCTCTCATGCTCAAAATGGGTGCCTTTTTAAAATAAAAAATAATGTAAAAACAGTAATATTGTGAAATATTATTACAGTTTATGGCAACACTTTACAATAAGGTTCCTTAATTAACATTAGTTAACTACATTATTATAATATTATGTTAATTTCAACATTTACTAATACATTCTTAAAATCTTGTTAACATTAGTTAATGCACTGTGAACTAACATGAACAAACAATGAACAACAGTAACAAATGTATTGCTCATGGTTAGTTCATGTTAGTTAATACATTAACTAATGTTTAACTAATGAACCTTATTGTAAAGTGTTACCCAATTTATTATATTGAACATGATTACACCAAGTACAGCATGTTCCTGGATCAACATATTTGTTGATCCTGGAACAACATTCCAATCAGCCAATCAGATTTGAGGGGCAAGTTTACAGTTTATGTCAAGTTAGGCTTAAAAACAGGCTTAGGTGCTTCTACATCAGTGTTATTCACCTATATTTCCCTCTGATTTTAGGGATAAGTTATAGGTAGGGTTAGGTTTAGAGGTAGGGATAGGGTTATTATGACTAAATTTTTGGACAGGAATGTTGTTCCAGGATTAACAAAATATGTCTTACTCCAGTCCAAATTTCAATTCATTTTAATACTTTTTTATATTCAAATTCAAATGCTGCATCCTCTTTGCTACCTCAATTCAAATTCAATTCAATTTCAGGAATTTAAAAAGCAGCTCTGAATAGTGCACAACACTGAAGACCTGAGCCCTCAATGTGCACAATGTGACGCTGAAGCTCCTGCGGTCCTGCCAACCTCCATCCAAAAAGCTCATAATCTGTGTAGAAGTTTTCTGATTAACCGTAGGACAGTTATGAAACCAAATTTGAATCTGGAGGCAATTGTAATGAATGAATAATATTTCCTCATTATCTGTGGGATTAGAGTGGGAGGTTTCTGAGAAGAGACATCTAATTGGCGGAACCAGGACAAAGGTATGGTGAGCGGGCAGATGTGTGCGTTCGCTCTCTTCATTAAATTGATTGGGTAGACTTTGATGTCTGCAAACAAGTCCAAACATCAGTGCCCGCTCCAGTGTTTGGTCCATAGCATTATGTTGTTGTAAACAAAACAACATTTTAATGAGACATTGATAGTCTGTTTATAGGCTGCTACAGTGCACTTTGCTACAATGTCACGCTGGTATACGTACGTAAGGGCAACTCACCCTAATTACATGGGATCTTGTTGCAGATCTGACCAGAGATTGATAAGGGGGAAAGGGATTAGTATGACTTTCCCCACACAGCTCCAACCATGACGATAATGTATTCAAAAGACAGATATATTGCTCTACACGCCGTCTGGGAACTGCATTAAAACTTGCGGTTCACTGCCTTAAACTCTCTTTTCAAATGTGGTTGAATGATGGTTGCCATTGCGCATTTATTGGCCATAAGCAAGGCTATGAACTTTAGTTAATAGAAAATCTAAAGAGACATATAGAAAGCAGAGCAGGCCAGCCTTACAAGCCACAACTCCATCACCTCAGCAGGCCTCTCCACAGTCACTGCTTTTTTTTTCTTACTGCATTCAAAAAAGGCAGTATTTCTTCGTTAATTCATTATACACATGTTTGGTCTTGCATTACTTTTGTTTGAATAATACAAAGTTTTACGCAGCTCTCTGGCATACATGATTGGTCAATCGCGTGGCATTTTCAGCAATCTAGAGAAAGTTCCAAAAAGATCACCTCAGTCATGATGATAATTCTATTCTCATCCATTTGCCCTGTTGTTGGAAGTAGTACTCTAGCATTAGAATGGGGAAACCGATTGTCGGTACTACACAAGGCTGCGTAACATACTTAACACAAGCGCGTGAAGCCACAAGCGTTTGGCTAGCACACATACTGTACTTGCTTTTGGTTATGAACTGCATGCCGACACATTTTGCAAAGTTTGAGGTCGGTGCTATTTTTTAATGTTTTTGAAATAGGTCTCTGCTCAAAAAGGCTGCATTTATTTGATAAAAAAAAATACAGTAAAACAGTAATATTGTGAAATTACAATTTAAAATAAAGCTTTCTATTATAATATATTTTAAAATATAATTTATTTTTGTGATAGAAAATCTGAATTTTTTAACAGCCATTACTCCAGTCATCAGTGTCACGTGATCTTTCAGAAATCATTCTAATATAGCTAGTGATTTTGTGCTCAATAAACATTTCTTATTTTTATCAATGTTAAAAACAGTTGTGCTGTTCATATGAATTTTGATTCATTTAGGCTACTTATTTGTACTCAAATTCTCATTCAAATTCCTATGGCATTAACAAAATAATCAGTATTTCTTCATTATTTCCTTATGCATGTGTTTGGTATTGCACTAGCCTACTTGATAAACTTGAATAAAACAATGTTCTATGTGGCTTTCTGGTAGCTGTACATGATTCTGAGTGGTCAATCACGATCTAGACGAGTCAAGAGAACGTTCTAAAAAGATCCGATCTTGTGTTGGTAAAATCTACCAACCGAATGCCAGCCTGCCAAGCACTCGCGTACTTGCGTAAAGTATATTTCTGGCCTAATGGCTTCTATTTGCTTTTTCAGACCTCTCTTACGATAACTGAACCGTTATATCTTGTATCATACCCAAAATCCCTTTCAAAGAAAGTCTGTTCACTCGGCGGCCATATTTGCAACAGAGGGGGCAGCTATTTCGGGCATCCAAGTCCTGTCTACTTGAATGGGGGAATCCTGAAATCTCAAAAACTGCTTGGCGAACTCACAATTAAATAACATATTTCAAATCAGCAACAAAATCTGACATTAACTGTCCACTAAATTTTGTTTCTTATGCTCAAATAGCATTAAAAAAAGGCTTATTTTTCAGGTTACACGAGCCAATGCACATGTGCAGTCCTAAGCGCGAGTCTCAGGTTTCTTTGGGAATCAGAGCTTCTAATGGCAGCTGCAGTGACGCAATGACTTTATCAATCAGCGATTGGCTCTTTTACTTATAAGGCGGGACGTATTCCACCATATTGTGCGTTGCAGTTTCCCCCATTCATAACTAATAGGAGTGAACCAACGCTATATCATGACCAATTCGAAAGTATTTTATGAGGTGGTAATTCGTACAAATTTGTACTACCTCACTCGTACGAATTCATATGATTTGTCTAAACCCCAGTGACGGGTAGGTTTAGGGGCGGGATTAGGGGTAGGTCATTCGTACGAATTCATACGAATTAGGCAACTCGTAAAATATGTACGATTTAGCAAAAAAACGTACGAATTCATACGAGTGAGGTTGTATGAATTTGTATGAATTAGCCGCCTCGTAAAATACGTACAAATTAATGAGAGATCAGGTTAAACCGTCTTTCTATATCTATAGTCTTTGATCATACCGCTGGCCCGCTCTCTCTTGTTTAATCCAAGCGCAAATTGTGCCATCTTACGTACATTGATTGTATTGAAAAATAGATTGTACAGTAATTAGACCAAAGAGGGCTTCAGTAGGCTATTACAGTAGGCCGATTGTTTTGCACATTAATGGACTTTTTTCTTAGTGGCAGTCTTAACATAATATACAGGTAAAATTATATAATTTCAACTCAAATCAATAGCCTAGGTGATTTACCTTAGTGTATTGTATTTATTTAATTAAGGTGTAGGCGTATAATGTACAATCATCCAGTTATTATCGCAAAAAAAAAAAAAAAAAAAAAAACCAAGAAAACCAAAACCGAAATAAAATAGATTGGCTGGACTGACTAACTGTACACTACCCTTATTTTCTTAGCAAGCATGCTTTTCAAGTAAGAGATGGGGCGCCAAATCTGTTTTTTTTTTTTTTTTTTTTTTAATAAACACATTTCACTGAGATCTACTCTTGCACATATTTTGGACTTGAAATCTGAGCTTCCCATGTCAGAGAGCTTGGGGCCAACTGAATGAGATGAAGTTTTGGGTTGCTGGTGGGCGCACTCATCTAGAACCACACGCACATGCATCTCACTCAAGTGCACTTACTGTGAACAAGCTTCCTCAGCTTTGGAAACTCTTGCACGCTCCCCACAGCTAACCACAAACTGTGGAGCACTCCTGCACTCTGGCAGACCCCATCAAACCCCACAGTAGGTGAAGAGCCTGCACAGCAGTCAGCGTGCCTTATATTTTCTTTGCATTTTCTCATTTTGCTCATGGGGCTCAGGTCGAGTTAGATAAATATGAGGTTTTGAATATTTCAGAGGAAAAAAAGGATTGTACACACATCATCTTGTGACCTGGTGTGTTTAAAATATAAAAAAGCAATAACATGCTGGTAATAAGTGGATTTGGCTGAGATAATATGGCATGTGAGTGACAGTAAGTCCAAACATGAAAGCGTCCAGTTTCATAATACTATTTGAAATGTGAAGACTAAAGTTGCGTATTTTATGAAGGTTATCCCTTTATTCTAAATAATAAAAAAAATACACTGTCTTAGGTAATATAGGGATAAACTTAGACAAGAACATATAGTCCAGGTCACAGGAATCACACTGGCCCCTGCAACGCTGCTTTAAGTGGAGTAGTTCTTTAATCCTCATTCTTCCATCCTCTTAATGGCTTGTTCTAGGAACCATTTGTGTGCCTGTGGCAAGGGATTTTCCACTGTAAACCTCTTTGGCTGCCTTATTGTATCATAATGTAGGTTTTACGGGGGCAATTTTTTTTTTTTTTTTTTTTTCTGCTACTGTCTGACATCTCTCAAAAAGTGATGGACTCAAATGGGCAATTATAGGTTACAGTAATAGGCTACTATTAAAAAATGACCTGGTGAGAAAGGGTTATGTTTTTAAATGGTTTCATTCTATTCTGGTAACCTCTATGCCTGATTCTTATGGTGGTTTGAAACATTTTTGTTATTTTTTTTATTATTAAATAAAAGCTAGGTCCAAATTTACTTCATCTAGAAATTAAATGAATCTTTTATTTCAGCCAATAATGGTGGAAATGTGTAACCTTTTTTTTTTTTTTTTTTAGGTAGGCCTACAGTATTCACCTTATTTTGCAGGTAAGGGCGCGGCCATTTGTAAATTTAAAGGGTTAGTTCACCCAAAAATGAAAATTATGTCATTAATTACTCACCCTCATGTCGTTCCACACCCGTAAGACCTTCGTTCATCTTCAGAACACAAATTAAGATATTTTTGATAAAATCCGATGGTTCAGTGAGGCCTGCATCGCCAGCAATAACACTCCCTTTTTCAATGCCCATAAAGCTACTAAAAACATATTTAAAACAGTTCATGTGACTACAGTGGTTCAACCTTAATACTTTTTGTGCGCCAAAAATAACAAAATAGTGACTTTATTTCACAATATCTAGTGATGGGCGATGAAGCTTCAAAGCTTTTCGAATAATTTGTTTCGAATCAGTGGTTCAGAGCGCCACAATCCCATGATTTCAGTAAACGAGGCTTCGTTAGGCACGTGACTCTGGCAGTTTGTTACGCACTCCGAACCACTGAGTCGAAACAAATGATTCATTAAGCTTCATGAAGCAGTGTTTTGAAAAGTCGCTATTTTGTTATTTGTGACGCACAAAAAGTATTCTAGTCGCTTTATAATATTATATTATGATGAAAGAAGGTCTTACGGGTGTGGAACGACATGAGGGTGAGTAATTAATGACATAATTTTCATTTTTGGGTGAACTAACTCTTTAATGTGTCTGGCTTCCGGTGTCATTAGCTTTCGAGTTATTTTTAGCTGTCCAAAACTGCTCGTTATGCTGCTTGATATTGCAAACTGGTGTTTATTACCATCTTATTTCAATGTATTGTCTTAATTATAATCATGGTTTGTAGCGCAAACAGTTTTACAGTTTACTGCACTTTGATATTCTTCCCCTTATTTCTCTATAGCGGCTAAGTCTCGCACATTCACAGAAAACACCTTACGTTAAAAAATAGGCCATAAAAAACCCATATTCACTGAGTAAAAAAGTGTGACCAAACAATGACCTTGAATAAATAGCTGATTATATGTTTCACCTAAATATTTTACACTATATTAGGACAGTAAATGAATCCAGAAAATGATTTGCCTAGTGAGAAACAAACGAAAACACCAAATCTACCAAACCCTCTACACAATGAGCATGCGCGAGCACAAAGAACAGTGACACACGAGCTGCTCTGCTCAGGCAGCGATGCTTGTTCCTATAGCAACAACCTCTCGCGCACATCCGCCGCCTCCACCAACGTCTCGCACGGATCCGCGCGACCCTCTCCTCCTCCCCACTGCATAACAGCATCCCTCTGTCAACAGGATATTTCCTGAGACGGAAATACGACGGAGGAAGGAAAATGGCGCTCATCCCATCACAGATCCTCAGAGTAGCGATACTCCTCTCTTATTTTTCTATCCTCTGCAATTACAAAGCTATAGACATGCCCGCGCATCAAACATACGGCGGTAGCTGGAAGTTTCTTACGTTCATAGATTTGGTAAGTGCATGTGCATCGTTCCCATGCAGTGCCTGATTATATATATGAGATCTCCATAATGTATTATATAGACAGGCCCCTGTTATGCTGAAATATGCCAGGTTCCTACAAAAAGGAATACAAACGCCAACACAAATTGTCTTACGTCATATTTACTGATCATTAAACGTTAATCACATGACGTAATGACTTATTAAGTCTCTAACGATGATGTCATGCTTTTCATATCTCACATCCTCATTAATAATGAATTTTATTCTGAAGGATTGTGCTGAATAATGATCAGTTCTCTGGACAATTAGGAGGACAAATTAAGGATGCATACACAGTTTTGAAATATAAATAGCAGCATCCTTGTCTTTTGTTCTGGCAGTCTGTTAGAGTAAATACAGGTCACATTAGGCGCCAGCATCTGTACGCTCACACACATACGCATTGACTGTTATGACAGTCTGTGAGCCAATGACTCACATTTTCCACATAAACAGCCCATTTTCTCCCCCTTTTTCGAACAGTGATTTTTAATAGCAATAAAAGTTGTTTTGTTACACTTCACGTTTGCACATCTGGTCCAGTGCACTGTTTGCTATTTTTTTTATTCTTGTCTGGGAATAATTTCACGTACAGATATGTTCGCCTTTTAAAACTTATGCTCGTTCATAACACTTGTTATGATGTTTTCTCTAGCGCTCTAGTGACTGCATTACAATTGAAACATACACTATATTTCACAATATTACTGTTTTTACATTTATTTTGATCAAATAAATGCAGCCTTGGTGAGCAGAAGCAACTTCAACTTCGTTTAAAAACATTAAAAAATTTTACAGACTCCAAATTTTAATGTACCAGCAGTGACTGCATTACTATTCGAATTCCATGTACACTGTAAAATTGTTTTATACATTGAAAATACAGTTATTTTCATACTTTTAATAACACAAATGACACTTTATATACGGTTTATATTAAAGTGGTCATATAATTCCACTTTTACAAGATGTAAAATAAGTCTCTGATGTCCCCAGAGTGTGTATGTGAAGTTTTAGCTCCAAATACCCCACAGATCATTTTTTATAGCATGTTAATCTTTTCACTTTTTGAGTGCTCCGTTTTTGTGTGTGTCCCTTTAAATGCAAATGAGCTGAAGAGAGCGGAGTTTCAAGAGCTCGTGTTAGCAGCGCTGATTACCTCACGCAGACTCACTGAAAATGTCAGAAATTGTTCAGCCTTTTATGTTCAAACCGGAGTCAGACAATGATGGAGAGACTCAAGAAGAAGTGACAACATGTAGAATGCAACAGGACGTTTCTGAATGGTTAGTTGATGAATTTATGTAGCTGATGTGGTTAACTATCTTAAAGTTATTGATTGCATATTCTGTCATGATAATCTATAAATCGCTCATGTGGGAACTGTTGTAAGATGCTTACAGAGCCAGAGAATATATGCTGCATGAAGATAGAACAGGTATAGTTTAGTTTATAACTTATGTTGGCATCTTGCTTTTATGACATGCTATTGCATTTGTGTTACGTACTGTATTGCAATAACATGGCCTCACCCCTTTGTTGCATGTTTTCGGGGGCAGGGTTTATGTAAATTTTAGGGTTAGTGATGTCACCAACCCGGGAAGAAGCTCTTTGTAGTCCCTACCAGCCGTTTGTTGTAGTCCTTCAGCAGAGAATTCTTAAAAAGAAAATATCTCTCTTTGCATTGAACTTTGAGCATCGTAACTTTGCAGATGTTGTTAAAGCTCTAACAGCAACATCACACACTAACTAAAGTTAAAAAAAGTGAAATCGCATTGAACCACCCCTTTAATGTTACATTAATAAACGCTTTCATTGTCTGTAAACACAGAAGAACTGGAATCACTTTCACCACAACCATAGAGAGATAGGGAAGTGAGTTATTGTTTGTGCTGCTTTGTGTTATAGTAAAAAGATTAATTATGACAGCATTTAAGGACCTCTGACACCAATCAACCTGGATGATGGGGCTGTGTGAAACTAATATTAGAACAGACGATAAACACATGTCACATTCAGAAAGACAGATTATCTCATCTTGGCACAAGAAATGCAAGTACTTCTGGATCAAATACTTTTCGCTGTAATATCCACAACTGATATACTCCACTGTAGCATTGTTACATTTATTAACACTCTAAGTAACTACTATTGTGCTAACTGTGCCACTTTGATTTCAGCCATTTATGTTTTCGTCAGGCCTCATTAATTATTAAATTTAGGGGTTTAGATTTGACTTTCCATTGTCACAATAGGACACTTGAGGAGCCCGGCATTGAGTTGAGCTCTCGGTGTCATACATAAAGTGTCTGGTCAAGTGTGGCCGAAAGCTTTCAGTGATCTGACAATGAGATACCCATGGATTAATTAGCAGAGTTTAATTAGCACAGATGCACAGGTTTTCTGAGTGTATCATTACTGTGATGAAAGGCAGTCTATATTTTTATGAGAGCAGTTGCTATGCTGCAAACGCTTTGCAACTATAATTATAAATTGAAATGATGCATTTGAACGCATAGCTTCTGAACTACAAGTGCACATAGTTTTATGACATTTATTTAAACATGAATGCAATATTACCTTAATTTTCTTACAGTATACTGTAGCAGCAGTCTGTTGTTTGATAAGAAGTGAGGTTTCCTAGCCCAATTATTATTATTCCCAGCCTCAAACAAGCAATTCACTAGATTTCATGGAGACTTGAATCTCAGTCCAGGAATCCTTGTGGTTGTTTATAAGCACAAAATAAGGCTTTGTATAGCTAATAAATGATTTTATGCCTCTTTTGGCTTCATGTCCTCACACCAAGGCTGTTTTTTAAATCTCAAATGATGCGAGAAAAGGATCAACGTCCATTTTTAGCTCAGCTAAAGCAAAGATCAAAAGCATTAGTGAGGGTAGAGTAAGAAAAATAGATCATTTTAGGCGGCTGGTAATAGGGATTTAAGACTTTTCCAATAAAAGATTGGTTTTGAACAAATCGAACATTTATATGAAGCCTTAGCAGGGCTTCTCCTGTCTTCAGACACCAGGAAACAAATTTAGGAGCAGAAAGATAATGAGGAATGAAATATTAAAGAGTGTATTAATGGGAGACTTTTTTGCATGTTGGATATCTGTGGAGGAGATATAATAAAGAAACCCTCATAATTCCATAATGTCTTTCCATCGTAAATTAATGTCAAAGCAATCTCCTAACACTCATCACGAATGTTCACTAATGGAAAATGGACTAAAAAAAGACATATTAGCTTAACACAAGAAATAGGTTATGGAGGAAAGGTTGTGTATTAAATCATTTCAATGGCAGTTTTCTTGCGGCCTGTCATGCATTGTAACATTTTAAAGCATGTCAGCTGTATCAGTATATTGTTCTGTTTTCTGTGATGTGAGTTTGTTTGCTCTTGGAAAATGATGGCACTTAGAAATACTCATATTCTATTTTGAGACAACCAAAGATGAATGCATGGCTTTCATCAAGTTTCCCTTCAACTTCCCTCTTGTGTTCCTTTTAAAAGACAGCTTTGATTTGTGTGTCAATGAAAGGCCTTCAGAAAAAAAGAGGAAATTTAATTTATTTATTTATATTACAAAAAAAGCTTTACCTGCTCTTTTCAGTTAGGGCCTCAAATACAGCTAAATATACAGTTTGTATTTCCATAAACCAACATAAATATTTTATTTTCTACAAACTGCCATTCTTGGCTCATTTTCAGTCAGACTTGTGAATTCAGTGAATTGTTAACTGGAGACTCGCTCTGACCGGATCATTTGAATCAGTTAGTTGTTGACTCTATGCAATCGGATTGGTCCAATTCATAAATTAATCATTCAGATTTGCAAATCCATTTAACGGGTTAATTTAAGAGAATCATCTCGTTTACAAGTAAAATAACGAGGAACGACATGTTTTTATGAAATGTAGTGGAGTTAAAAGTATGTTATTATGCTTTGGAATGTAGTGAAAGAAAAGGAAAAGTTTCTCAAAATAAAAATACTCTGATAAAGTACAGATACTTGAAAAATGTTCTCAAGTACAGTAACAAAGTTTTTTTTGTTTTTTTTCCATCACTGCTACTTGACTACATTTTTGAATGTGTATATGTACTCTTTACTCCAATACATTTGTAATGACTAATTTGAAGGCAGCATAGATGTATCCTTCGATATCTCACATACAGTGGTGGATAAAGTACTTGAAAGCCATACTTGAGTAAAAGTATAGATATTTTACCAGAAAATGACTTTAGTAGAAGTTAAAGTCATTGTTTAGAATATTACTTGAGTAAAAGTTTTAAAGTATGTGATATTTTTTGTACTTAAGTATGAAAAGTATTTTTTTGATATTAAACGTACTTAAGTATTGAAAGTAAAAGTACAAGTAAATGTAAAATACAAAAGGAGCAAAAAATATTATTAAAAATTGTTCTATACACAGTTTGAGCAGCAAGATTGTGTTCAGTTTTAACTCTTTCATTTTGTTTTTTTTGAATGAAAAAAAATGGCAAAATGTTTATTGTAATTTTTAAATATAAAACATAACCATTTTGTGTATGTTTTAAATCCGTTTTTGAAGTGTCCCGCTCTGTGCAGCGCGCAGCCTCACGTCACGTGTCAAAACAAACTCTACGAGGCATCAGTGACAGTTTTTATTTCGTCTCTAGAGGCCGCTCTCGTACTGTATAATGACAGTGCACTCTTCTCAGCCGCTCCAGCAACGGACGCAGCCTGGAAAATGAAATCAACCGCGGTTGTGCGAGCACTTGTTTGCACATGCGTGCTTGCAGTCTGTGTTCTTCCGACTTTATTTTGTAGTAAGTAACGAAAATGCTTTGGGAAAATGTATCTGAGTAAAAGTATACATTTTATTTAGGAAATGTAGTGGAGTAAAAGTTGACAGAAATATAAAAACTCAAGTAAAGTACAGATTCTCCCAAAAAATACTCAAGTACTGTAACGAAGTATTATTACTTCGTTACATTACACCACTGCTCGCAATTCTGTGCGTTCCATTCTGTGACAATTAAAAAAAATAAAAAGATGGTGTCTGAAAGTTGCGGTTGGTGGTCAGGTTGTGTGTAAATGTATGTTTTTGATCAACGTTTTTCACTTCTGATGTCATTTCTAGCAAGAAATTACTATTGTAGTAATTAAATATTTGCTTAGTGTTCACCAAAGCTCGCTCTGTTTTGCTGTAGATCATTAAATGTTACTCAACCTCAGAAGCTTGTCCGAAATCAGTTTTGTGAGGTACCTTCTTGCGCAAACGCTGCCTACAAATTCATTGTCTGATAAAGCAGCAAGGCAACAAGTCAACTGCCTAACTTTTACATTTTTCATGGCACCTAACTTTTTCTGTAGCAGTTTATTTCTGCTACAAAAGAAGCGATATCGCCATCTATAGGGCATTGAAGGTACTATATCTTGTGCGTTTTTCCCTTACTCACCCAAACTTGTCAACAAGGCTACTTTACTCAAATGTGAGTGTATTAGCAGGTAGTTGTTGAATCACGGGTGTTTCATATATTAGATGAGAACATGGCTGCAGCCGGGGATGATGCCGAAACTAGCACATCCAGAGCAAGTAGACTGACTATTTAATTTTACTTAACAAAATTTTATTTACCTGTTATACTGAAGAGACCTTTTTGAAAGATGTCCTTTTTAAGCTTAAAGGGATAGTTCACCCCAAAATGAAAATTCTGTCATCATTTACTAACCCTCAGGTTGTTCCAAACCTGTATAAATTTCTTTGTTCTGTTGAACAGTGTAGGAAACTTTTTCCTCGTCGAAGCAGAGACCAGGAGACGTTGGGATATCTTTCAAGCAGAAGTTACTCTTTATTGAGAAACGCGCCGTGCATCGCTGTAGTCATCCAAGTCCAACTAAGGCAGGGTACATTGTAGTTTATATACATTCAAGGGGGAGGGATACATAGAGTAGAGGTGGAGACAATCTAAACAAAGCATGCAAATGCAGTGCAGGAATCATCCCATTCCCTACATTTCCCAGCCATGATCTAATCAGCATAACGGTGTCATTCAAATGCATAGGTGCTAATCCACTCAGTCTGACAGTATCGCCTATACCTTTACATTATCATAGAGACAAAGGCACCGCTGTGTCTTGAGCTTGTCATGCCAAATGGTTAGGAAATGCATAAAGACAAAAGGTTAATGTTACAGACACCTGGGCTGCCTGCCTTGATCTCCTTAAATTGTCATTATCTTTACCTCAAAATGTTAAATACAATATACTTCACCTTAGTATTTCATGTGAGGTTATGTCAGCATGTAGGATCAGCAGATCTTAAACAGATTCTTAAATTTGTAATCCCACAACAGAAAGGAAGATATTTTAAAGAATGTGAGAAACTGAACAGTTCTGGGGCACCATTGACTTCCATAGTATTTTTTTTCCTACTATGGAAGTCAATGGTGCCACAAAGCAGCTTGGTTACACACTTTCTTCAAAATATCTTACTTTGTGTTTAGCAGAACAAAGAAATTTATACAGATTTGGAACAACTTGGGAGTGAGTAAATGATGACAGTATTTTCATTTTTGGGTGAACTATCCCTTTAAAGGGTTAGTTCACCCAAAAATGAAATTTCTGTCATTAAGTACTCACCCTCATGTCGTCCCAAACACATAAGACCTTCATATGTCTTCAGAACACAAATTAAGATATTTTTGATGAAATCTGAGGGTATCTGATCCACACATAGGCAGCAACGCATGCATCGTGCTGCTCACGTGACCAGAGCCGGCCAATACTGAGCCGCCATTCGGAAGTAAACACTGAAGCTCTGCTACGAAAATAGCGTAGCAGTATGACGGGACAGACGAATTTGTTGAATAAAGCCGTTATTTTTTTTGTTTTGTTTTGTTTTTTTTTTTTGTTTTTGTTTTGTTTTTTCTTAGGTATACTACATTACTCTTTCCTAACCAGTATTTTATGATTCTCTATCTCAGGTCATTCAGGCGGTGTTCTTTGGAGTGTGTGTCCTGACAGACCTCTCAAGCCTTTTGACAAAAGGCAGTGCCAGTATGGAGCAAGAGAGACAGTTGAGGAAGCTGATTGGCTTACGAGACTGGATGATGGCTGTTCTGGCCTTTCCCGTTGGTGTGGTATGTATAAATCACCAATCAGATTTCCCATTTTGCATATGTACACTAACTGACTGAGATCCATAAAAATACACTTTATTTGTGTTAGTTGGACCTACATCTGGAGATTATGGGCAGTGCTGCAGGCTCAGTGAGAATATGTTGATGTTCAGATAACATCAATGCTTAGGATCAACATTGAAAATTGGATTGAAATTGAATAAAAACACCAATGTGGCCAATTTTCTAAGTAAAATAATGCAGTGATCCAGATTATTTCAGTGCAAAACAAATCTAAAGTTTGGAAAATTTTCAGCTTTTATATAAGCCTGTACATATATGCAAACATTGCACTTTTTATACAGAAAATCAGAAAAAGTAATTGGCTGAAGGTGACTTATTGTGCGGTTAGTTTAAAGTGTGTGAACCTACCGTAAACTCTCTGAGCCATCAAGTTCAATTGTTAATGTGGGAAAGAAAAAAACAGTACTGTAACGGAACATGAATGCAATACTTTGTCTGGAGCTGCCCTTCCCCTCCCACACATGTCATTGACATTAAGATGTCTGAAACCACAGGAAAACAGAGGCAACTGTTCAAAACTTGTTTCAAGCAATCATTCACTGGATCTAAGAAAGGAGGGTTGTGTATTGAGTACATTTATAGAGGGTGCCAAAGGTAAAAATACTGCTTGCTGCAAATGTATGACCAATCTTTTAATATTTTTGCTGCTTAGCAATTTTCAATGCCATTTTGTTTTAACAGTTTGGGGTCAGTATGTTTTTTTTAAAAATGTTTTTGAAAAAGTCTCTTATGCCCAGGGCTGTCTTTATTTGATCAAAAATACAGTAAAACAGTAATATTGTGAAATTATTATAAAAAAAAGTTTTCTATTTTAATATATATTTAATAGATTGCAAAGCTGAATTTTCAGCATCTATTACTCCAGTCTTCAGTGTTACATGATCCTTCAAAAATCATTCTAATATGCTGATTTGGTGCTCAGGAAACATTTCTTATTATTATCAAAGTTAAAAACCAGTTTTACTTAATATTTCTGTGGAAACCATGATACATTTTCAGGACCCTTTAATAAATAGAAAGTTCTAAAGAGCAGCATTTAGGCTGTGTGTCCAGCAAAGTGTTTTTTCCCAAGGCTTGCGTATTTTTCCCATTGTTTTCAATGGGAGCACCGCATTTTTAAAATGGCAACAGCGTGACGGGGTGCTGAGCGTCTATTTCACGCTAAGCGTTTTTTACCGGTCGCTGAGAGTTGAAGAATCTTCAACTTGGGGTAAAACACAGTGCTCATCACTGTCACTTTTTACCCAGCCGTCCAATCACAGTGGAGGAGGGGCGGGACAAATACCACACCAACTAACCGCCACATCCTGCTTGTACAACATATAACAAACAACAACAAGCACATCTCTTCATCCAAAACTAGTGTCATAGCATTCATGTTGAAAAAAAGTTTTTTTTTTTCTTTAAAAAGAACATATTAACCCCAAAATGTATTTAAAAAATCACATTTTACGATAAATGTAAGTCCCTCTAAATAAAACAAGCAAACTAAACAAAATAACAAACACAAGACACATATTACATAAAATCAACAGTATTGTCCAGAGCTATGGATTAGCATATGTCAAGTAATTCAAATATTTACTGTGTTTTGTCTTTAGGGCAGAATAAACACTAGGTGCCTGTATTTAGACCATCAAAACAGTGAATCATCTCATTCCTTAAAAGGTATAAGCCTGCAGGTCAGGTCAGACAGCATCTGTATTCTCTCAGCATATACCACTATATCTGGACACATCAACACATGCTGCTTTGCATAAGGGGACTAAACAGACACCAAAACGCATTGTCTTAAATGTACATCTCGTTTGCTTTGCAAATCCCTAGTCATCTATCTGGCACTGCCACAAAATCAGCTGTGCAATAAAATCCCGTCCTGCAAAGTGGAGAAGGAAACACTGTGTTGTTTCTGTTTTGTGTGTGTCAGTGATGACTATCAGATAATTACATGGAAAATATTTAAATTGTGGTCACAAATGTCTTGCTTTGTCTCTGGCTGGCTAAAGATCTTTTAATATTGCATGGCACAATGTTATTGAAGAGTTTAAGATGTCAAATGACAGTGTCAAAGTGACTTAAACCTTAAGTGGAAAGAAAATCGACTCTGCTCATTTCATTTTAATGAAAGAGACACAGGCAATCTCCTTACATTGCAAGGGATCACTAATAATAGAACACTTCTCTTCATATAAATAAAGTAAAGTACATTTTGAAGTGTGCAAGTATCTGATGACCAGACTAAATCAGCACTTTGTTTTTTATAATTTTCCTTACTGTTTTGGGGGGAATTCTTCAACTTATTTAAAATAGCTTATTTTTATGTTCATATTAAAGGTCATCTCTGTGTGTATTATATTTAAAAATAAACTGTTCAGTTTGGAATAATTAAAATTTGGCAATAGATGCTATTTACACTAAGTGCAAATAGTGATAGATGCTATTTACACTGAAAATAGCATATTTTCTTAGTGATATACTATTTACACTAGGTGAAAATAGATTCTATTTACACCATGTAAAAGTATCAGTTCTTTTCAATAAGAGTAAATAGTAATTAGATGCTATCTATACTTTATATTGGCAGATACTATTTGCACCTCAATATTTTTGAACATTAACAGGACGCAATAATATCATAGAGTGTAAATGATTATATTTATGGAAATTATTAAATGGATGCTGCCTTATTGGGAAAAATGAAATCCTCCCTACACCTTCCCCTAACCCTACCCAATAAACACTTATTATTAAACACTCGTTCGCAGTTTATTTCCACTTTTAGAACATTATTATCATTTTTATTGAAAATAAAAGCGAGCTCGGCAAAAGGCGGATTCAAACCCGCATTGATTGCGTTGAAAACCAGGTCTGCGAGCCTTACTCGCTACTGCTGTGCCACTGAAGATGTTGAATTCTGCATGTCTTGACTTGTCCAACCAGACATTGGTGGGTGGAGCTAGTGTAAATAGCGTTGTTAAATAGTGTTTTTGAAAGAAGTCTTTTATGCTTAGCACGGCTGCATTTATTTTAACAAAAAGTACAGAAATACAGCAAAAACAGTAATATTGTGAAATATTATTACTGAATCTAAAAGAACTTTTTCTATTTTAATATATTTTTAAATGTAATTTATTCTTGTAATGGCAAAGCTGAATTTTCAGGATCATTACTCAAGTCTTCATTGTCTTCAGAAATCATTCTAATATGCTGAATCAATTATTATTGGTGCTCAATTATTAATAATGGTTCTTATTATTATCAATGTTGAAAACTGCTTTTTGCAGCTTAATTTTTTGTGGAATGATTCATTTTGTCAGGATTCTTTGAAGAATAGAAAGTTCACAAGAACAGCAACTCAGCATATTAGAATGATTTCTGAAAGATCATGTGACACTTTGACTGAAAGTGTATATATTTGTTATTTTTTTAAATACAATATTAATATAACATTTTAAATATAATAAACATAGACATGCAGCTTTGACCGTTGCATCATTCTGTGGATATTTGCAGAACTTGTGGTTGCAGATTCTCAGCAGGGCTTAACGAGATGGCAGACAGAGGATGCTTCCTTGTTAGCTTGTAAAAAACTTAGCAGCCAGACAGCCATGATACAAACACGAAATAGATGCTTGACTTGGCCCTGGCCCTCAGTATAAGAGCTGGGCATGAGGCTCAGCTTACAGCCATCACAATGAGCATCATTAGTGCTGAGGTTAATATTGGGAAACGGGCTCTACTGTGTTTGAGTGATATGCATACTTTGTTAGCTTTAGCCAGGTTATTTCCTGACACCTATTAGTGGTATGTGTGTCTTGCTGATGATATCCACTCTTCTGAGATACAATGGGACCGAATTCTGCTCCATCTGCCTGATGACCTTAGACTGTACAGTATGTCAGACGACAGGATGAAATTTCCCAGTCCAGCTAGTTTGGCTGGATAATAGAGAAGGTTTGCTGTGTTCTATGTGGTTCATCCACAGTGCCCTTTGAGAGTGCATGGAACAGGCAAATCCAAATAAACCACCTGTCCGGCAATGAACTTATTTAACTTGCGCTTTCAAAATGAAGCCCAACGTTTACTTGAAATATGCTTCAGAAGCACAACAGATCCTTTCACAAGGCCTATCCTCACAGTGCCACCCGTTTATTTGGGTACGGTGACCATCATCCAAGCCCTTACTGGAAACAAAAATCCTGCAAAATAATCGGAGACACCCAAACCAAACAGAAATCTGTCACACCCATAAATGAGACCGATTAATGCAAATACGTTTGAGCAGTTCAGGATTACAGCAGGGGAAGTGAAATTCCTCCTCGGAGAGCCTGGGACTTCAAACGCTCTTTCACAAGGCCTGTATGCTCCACACCAACGTGCCTGTTTTTTAACAGCGTGTGTGATGTCCTCATCATCTTAACACTGTCCTTTTTCACAGAAGGCATCTGTAGCTCCAAGTAAGTGCTGGATAAAAGCAAGGAAGAAGAAGTCAGCTCTCAGGGATTAATTATGGTATGCTGATATGAAAATATGAGCTCTGTGTGTTGGTTTGCTGTGCTCATGGCTGGTTTTAGTGCTTGTCAGTGTTTTGCGCAGAGATTGTGTCCTCTAGATTGGGAATCAAAGAGGATATTAGACAAGTTAGACTTTTCGGCATAATGAGATGTGCCGGCATGAGGCGAGAGTTCGGCAGTCTGCCCGAAGACCTGCTGGGAATCTGGGGGTGAGGAATGGGCTCAATTTAAAATCTTTGCGGGGAGTGAGAGGTCTTAAAAAGTTATGAAGTTCCCCTGAAGATAAAATGTAGTTGCAGTTTCTCTTTTTGAGCTAATTTCAAGAAAGTCAACGACAGAGATGGCTGACACCCGACATACAATAATCAATTACTATTGTAAAGCTTGTCCTGTGCTGAATCATATAATGCTATTTAGTCATAGGAAAGAGCTTTAGCAGTGTTGATTTTTAGCCATAGAGCTCAGGAATAATCACAAACATGTCCAGTAGCATGTTCAGGAGCAGAGCTGTGTGGTATTGGCCATGTGACAGTAGAAGTAGATTCTGCTGAACTGTTTATCTCACACTATATTTGCAGCATGATTTAAATATATATATACACTGATCAGGCATAGCATTATGACCACATTCCTAAAATTATGTTCGTCCCTCTTTTGCTGCCAAAACAGCCCTGACCCGTCAAGGCATGGACTCCACTAGACCCCTGAAGGTGTGCTGTGGTATCTGACACCAAGATGTTAGCAGCAGATCCTGTAAGTCCTGTAAGTTGCGAGGTGGGGCCTCCATGGATCGGACTTGTTTGTTCTGCACATCCCACAGATGCTCGATTTGATTGAGATCTGGGGAATTTGGAGGCCAAGTCAACACCTCAAACTCGTTGTTGCACTCCTCAGACCATTCCTGAACCATTTTTGCTTTGTGGCAGGGCGCATTATCCTGCTGAAAGAGGCCACAGCCTCCAGGGAATACCGTTTCCATGAAAGTGTGTACATGGTCTGCAACAATGCTTAGGTAGGTGGTATGTGTCAAAGTAACATCCACATGGATGGCAGGACCCAACGTTTCCCAGCAGAACATTGCCCAAGGCATCACACTGCCTCTGCTGGCTTGCCTTCTTCCCATAGTACATCCTGGTGCCATATGTTCCCCAGGTAAGTGACGCACACGTACCCGGCCATCCACGTGATGTAAAAGAAAACGTGGTTCATCAGACCAGGCCACCTTCTTCCATTGCTCCGTGGTCCAGTTCTGATGCTCACACGCCCACTGTTGGTGCTTTCGGCGGTAGACAGGGGTCAGCATGGGCACCCTGACTGGTCTGCGTCTATGCAGCCCCATACGCATCAAACTGCAATGCACTGTGTATTCTGACACCTTTCTATCAGAACCAGCATTAACTTCTTGAGCAATTTGAGCTATAGTAGCTCGTCTGTTGGATCGGACCCCATGGGCCAGCCTTCGCTCCCCTCGTGCATCATTGAGCCTTGGTCGCCCATGACCCTGTTGACGGTTCAGCACTCTTCCTTCCACTGGACCACTTTGATAGATACTGACCACTGCAGACCGGGAACACCCCACAAGAGCTGCAGTTTTGGAGATGCTCTGACCCAGTCGTCTAGCCATCACAATTTGGCCCTTGTCAAACTCACTCAAATCCTTACGCTTGCCCATTTTTCCTGCTTCTAACACATCAACTTTGAGGACAAAATGTTCAATTGCTGCTTAATATATCCCACCAACAGGTGCCGTGATCAAGAGATAATCAGTGTTATTCACTTCACCTGTCAGTGGTCATAATGTAATGCCTGATCGGTGTATATATTATACACACAGTATATTTTTACACATACATAAAATAAATTAAGAAATTTTCATATATATATATATATATACAGATTTTTTTTGTATTCTGATGATTATTTATCAGTTGCGTCTTTCTTTTCTGTTTGCAGTTTGTGGTGACTATGTTCTGGGCTCTTTACCTATATGATAGAGATTTGGTTTACCCAAGACTCCTGGACAACTTTATACCACAGTGGCTAAACCATGGCATGGTGAGTGGGAAATGTTTTCTTTCTCTTTCTTTCTTTCTTTCTTTCTTGAAAGTATAAGACTGTATATATTTCACTCTCAGACAGGAACAAAAGAAAAAGTACATTTTGTTCTTTATAATCTCTTGGGCCACATTGAATTCAGATGTGGAAATGGCAGTTGTTGTGCAATCGTTCATTTCAATCTGGTGGAACAAAAGATCTAAGGTGGGGTCAGATAGTGGCAGGTCTTGTTTTTATGACAGGTTCTGAATTGACATGTGGTGGCATTATTGTCTGTTGTGTAATTCCAGTAGCAAATAGCAAATGTGTCTCTTTTAGCATCAGTGAGCAGGAATGTTTACATGAACATATTGTTATGAATGCATCATTAATGTATCTACAGAACTGAAAATACTTCACTGCAATTAGTCTAGAAGAGTCTCCACAAGAGATATTTAATAACCTAAACGCTTCCATATTGAATCCTTCTTTAAACTGCTGAAGTGGCCTTGACGAAAGAGGTTTTGGGACCTAGAGGCTTCTGATAGATTGATAGGAAATACAGCTCAGAATGAGGCTATTACTGGAAACGTGGTTAAATGTCTCAGTCGTCGCTAATCACAGGATGTATTCAGTTGACTTGGGTATAGCCCGGGGCCAATGACAACACACGTAGCAGTTGCTAGGGAAACATGTCTCGGTTATTAATCAAAATGAATGTAACCTTTGAGCCTAATCAGAAATCGCCTCTATCTTTAATGTGCAGTGGCATTGTGAAATCATATGCAATTGGATTTTCCGCAGGGTTTTTAAACCTTTCAACATTTGTCATTAATACACATTAGAGAGTACGTGATTTTTTTTTTTTTTTTTTTATGTTTGGTTTGTAGGTATGTGCTAAAAACATACATTTCTTTGCTTCATTTTCCCCTAATGTTAGATCAGTGATTATCAGCTGGTGGATTGTGACCCAAAAATGAGTTGAGAGTCTGATCTGGTCAAAGACAGCAGGGAAAAAGCAATGCAGATAATAAAAACTAAATGCAAATGTAAAAGCTATGATAATACATTGTTAGAATAAAAAGAAAAAAAATGGTCCAACCCCAAATTCACATCATTAGTTGAGCCGATAATGCTAATTCAGGGTTTTCAATGAAGAGAATGCTCTTTCCTGCTAGTCAGTGGTTTTTTCCAGCCAGTGAAGCTGCAGCGGTCTTGTGATCAGTACAGTTGGACTGCAGAGGGTTGACCCACGGGAGAGAACTACCTTCCAGCTGAGAACAATTTGTGCTATGCAAAACGTTCCAGATTATCCCGCCTGCGACCGAAAGAGGGTTACTCCATTGTAAATATTTTGAAGCATTCCATGGTACCACATTTGTTTGTTTACCCATGCTGCCATGGCAACAGTCTTCTGTTCACTGGCTGCTCTGACAAAGAAACAGTGATTAAGCCTTGTTACTGTTTTAGGCAGAATCAAGCACAATCAAAGTCGAATCCGAGCTGTGGCCCCAGCATTTGTACTAGAGATAGACAGATTATCAATGTGATAATTATGAAAAATATTATAAAAATGAAGACCATTTAGACTGCAAAACAACTTTGCATAAATAGAAATAATAATAATAATAATAATAATTTTCTTAAAATTATAAAATTTATTTACTTGCATAAATTATAACAATAAAAATATAATATTATAAAATAAATATGAAAAATATATTTAAAAATGAAGCCAATTTAGACTGCAAAACAACTTTGCATAAATAGAAATAATAATAATAATAATAATTTTCTTAAAATTATAAAATCTATTTACTTACATAAATTATAACAATAAAAATATAATATTAAAAAATAAATATGAAAAATATATTTAAAAATGAAGCCAATTTAGACTGCAAAACAACTTTGAATAAATAGAAATAATAATAATAATACATTTCTATAAAATGAATTTATCAACTAACACAACAATAAAAATATAATATTAAAAAATAAATATGAAAAACAAAAAATGAAGATCATTTAGACTGCAAAACAACTTTGCATAAATAGAAATAATAATAATAATACTTAAAATTATAAAGTTTATTAACTTACATAAATTATAACAATAGAATTATAATATTAAAAAATAAATATGAACAATCTATTTAAAAATTAAGCCCATTTAGACTGCAAAACAACTTCGAATGAATAGAAATAATAATAATAATACTATAAAATTAATTTATCAACTAACATACATTATAAAAATAAAAATATAATATTAAAAAATAAATATGAACAACATAAAAATTAAGACCATTTAAACTGCAAAACATCTTTGCATAAATAGAAATAATAATAATACTTAAAATTATACAGTTTATTAACTTACATAAATTATAACAATAAAATTATAATATAAAAAATAAATATGAAAAATATATTTAAAAATTAAGCCCATTTAGACTGCAAAACAACTTTGAAAAAATATAAATAATAATAATAATAATAATACTTTTCTTAAAACTATAAAATTAATTTATCAACTAACATACATTATAACAAAAAATATATTAAAAATAAATATGAAAAACATAAAAATAAAGACCATTTAGACTGCAAAACAACTTTGCATATTCTTAAAATTATAATATTAATATATTAACTATCATAAATTATAACAATAAAATTATAATATTAACTAAACGATTAATAGATTACAATGTTTATATAATAATACTTATTATTATTATTATTATTATTATTATTATTATGTTTTATATTGTTGTAGCCTAATGATCATTTAGTTATTGTGTCAAAACACAATCGATTTGGCATATTGGTATCAAAAACTTGGATATATCGATCTATCTCTAATTTATGCCATGATGTGCCCATCAGTGAAACCCCCACATCAGGGCATTTATGAATCCTTTACACCTTGATGCACTGAAAGAGAGAGAGAGAAACTGCTTTTCACAGGCTTCCTTAGAAATTAGGCCACAACAAACTATAATAGAGCTGGGCGACTGCTCCTTTTAAGTCATTGATTCTGAATACACTAGACATATTTATAGTTATTCTGGTGCAAACAGCTCATAGCTACAAAGTCCTTTAAAACTGTCAGTGACTCTCTAGATATATGCAGACACATGCAAATATTTGTGAATATTAATCACATCACTAGAATTTGAAAACTTTGTCTCAGTAAGTGCAGACAGGAAGTGACATGAAAAGATGAGACAAAAAACACTATATTTCCCCCAAGTGACAAGGGAAAGGACATTTTCCCTGTTTTGAAGCTGTCAGCGGCATAGCTGTATATTTGGCAAGCCTATCAAGACTCATAATGTGGTGATAACAATCAAAACAGAGCCACTTCAGTAGTACTTAAAGAGGCCGCTACTAAACTTTCATGGCATCATCGGGAGGCAGTTTACCTGCGTCAAAGTATCTGTGACAATAATCCCGTCTCTGCTTTGTGATTACTCCGCTGCAGAGAGAGGCCTGTCAGAAGAGCGTTGCGCTGCTCTAATGTTAATGCCAGTGGCCTCCCGCTGAGCAGCCCCCACGTTCAAAGCGAATCGCTCCAAATGCATACCACAAATAAACATCTTACACCTGCTTAGAAAAAACACCACTGCTGCACATCTTAAAATAAAAGTACAAAAGAATCAGAGAGGCCGACTTCCCACGTGAAGGTATTTTCTGGACTAGCCTAGCTCAGTCTGAGCTCTTAGCGTTAACTTTCCTCATATTTAATTCAGCAGGTAGCTTTTAAACGATACAGGTCATTGTGCTCGGGGGCTTTTATGACTGATTACCTGTGGTAAACAACCCCAAGTTCTCCGTCGCTCCTTTATTCACACTGCTAATTGTTCGGGGTAAACAAACACGATACACAGCCAGTCCTTTTCCACGGCGTGACCTTGAACGCACTTGATTCTGCTAATTAATCATGCAGTAAGTTCAAAGACAAAGTCATCAATATTTATGAGCAACTAACAGTATCAAAACCTTCAAAAACATTTATTGCTGCAACAGAGAACAGGAATTTTTACATAAGTATCCCATTTAACCAAGCATTATAGGTCAGTAATGAATTCCAGTTGCAATTGCAGCCTGTAAAGAAAAACTCACACTGAGAGGAACCAGACTTTGCAGACTCCTCTTTTTTTTAATTGTCTCTCAACCTGTCAGTGGCATTTCTCAACAATTCCTTCTCCTGGATTTGTGGGATGTTATTTAGAGTAGAAAATAGCTGTGCTCACAGGCCAATTTGAAGAGTGCTCTCCTTTGAAAATTGTCTCTAACTGTACACTCCCGCTGCGACCACCAGTATGTTTAGACTGCGGGGATAAGTGTTTCACCATTTACAGTAACAAGAATCCTTCCTCCGAAAGAGAGGAGAAATACATCCATGTGACTGAAATCGATCAATGTCACAGTCCATGACTGTGCTAAACTGATCCGGGCTTCGGATGCACTCCAGTGGTGTTTTCTCTGCTTCTAATAACATGTTTGGTTTGCCACTGTCAGAGGAACCTCAGACAGACTAGTTTCTGCTTAACCAATGGTATTACCCACCGTCTTTAGGATACCGCAAGGATAAGAACCAGATGTCAGAGCATATCAGACATTTTTCAGGATCTGTTACACTTTACACTTTTATAAAAAAAAAAAATAGGTCACTCACTCTGTATAAAATAATTTTCATGATTTATCACAACATTTTTTCTTTTGTCAAATCAACTTAGATAATTAATGTGGTTCAGATAAATATATATATAAAGTGATATATAAAGTGATGACTGCTTCATGAAGCTTCGAAGCTTTACAAATCTTTTGTTTCGAATCAGTGGTTCGGAGCGTGTATCAAACTGCCAAAGTCACATGAACCATTGAAATTTCAAAACATTTATGACATAACAAAGCCTCGCTTTGTTATGTCCAACTGACTTTGGCAGTTGATACATGCTCTGAACCACTGATTCGAAGCTTCATGAAGTAGTGTTTTGAAATCGCCCATCACTAGATATTGTTGAATAAAGTCATTATTTTGTTTTGTTTTTGGCGCACAAAAAGTATTCTCGTCGCTTCATAACATTAAGGTTGAACCACTGTAGTCACATGAACTGTTTTAAATTTGTCTTTAGTACCTTTCTGGGCATTGAAAATGTTAATTATCTTGCTGGCGATGGAGGGCTCACTGAGCCATCGGATTTTATCAAAAATATCTTAATTTGTGTTCCGAAGATGAACGAAGGTCTTACGGGTTTGGAACGACATGAGGGTGAGTAATTAATGACAGAAATTTCATTTTTGGGTGAACTAACCCTTTAAACCAACAATTCTTTTTTGACAGTGCTGGGGCAATAACTTATCTAACTGTAAAGGATGTATATTGGCACCTTGGTAAAAATTGGTAAATTTTGTCATCATTTATTCAACCTCATGTCAATTCAAACCTGTATGGCTTTTCTGAAACACAAAAGAAGAAAAAAATGTTTCAACTGTTTTTGTCCAAACCAAGTCAATGGAGTAAGTGATGATAAAATACACCTAAATTCAATATTATTCTGGCATGAACTGTATGAAAATTACCCATCAATTATCAAACTGGCCAAGTATACAAACCAAAAGGTCTGCCTGACAACTAGAAATTACAATTTACACAGGCTAGTAATCACTTGCATTTCCCATAATCTGATTCATTTGCACATTATTGAATGTATTGGTCTCCATTAATGTAAAAAATAAGTTGGGCTGTTGACAGATTGCCACCTGGTGGTCATTGCCAACTTGGGTACTGGTAGCGTACAAGCTCAGACTGTAATTCCCCAGATTGCTGCAAGATGCAGAATCATTTTAATGACATGTTAAAACAAGGCTCCCCTTCATTATGGCCATTGAGGTTTCCCTGCAAAATCCTTTGTCCCGTGGCTTGCCATTCCTCGTATGCAATGAAGTAAAGTGAAGCAAAATAAATCATCATTTTTGTGGTATTTTCCACAGTGGAGTGCCACCGTCATCTTCCATAGAACATTTACCCGCGGATTCTTTCATGCTTTTCATGCTTTGATCTTATATCAGGCTGGCCGAGAAACACAAAGTGTCTCAGTTTTGTTGCAAAGAGCGTAGTACAGTCAGCGGTTGCACTGCTGAACATAAAGGAGAGGTTAGTGTTATTATTGTTAACAAACTGAGGGAAAAAAAGATTTCTTAACTGAAATAAAAACCATGACTTCAATGCTAACAAAAATAAAATAAGTAATACATTATTTCAGTATTAGTTTTTAATACATAATGGCCCGGTTTCACAGACAGGGCTTAGATTAAGCCAGGATTAGGCCTTAGTTCAGTTAGGACATTTAAGTAGCTTTTATAAACATGCCTTAGAAAAAAAAAAAAACATTACTGTTGTGCATCTTAAGACAAAACAATGGCACTGATATATTTTAAGATATGCCAGTGCAAGTTGCTTTCAGTTAAAACAGCTCAAACATGCATTGTGGTCTGGGACTAGGCTTAAAGCCTTGTCTGTGAAACTGGGGAAATATATTATAAACCTCTACATTAAAGGGTTAGTTCACCCAAAAATTCATTCCAAACCCGTAAGACCTTCGTTCATCTTCGGAACACAAATTAAGATATTTTTGATGAAATCCGAGAGCTCTCTGACTCCTCAATAGACAGCAATTTAATTACCACTTTCAAGGCCCAGAAAGGTAGTAAAGACATCGTTAAAATAGTCCACGTGACTACAGTGGTTCAACCTTAATTTTGTTGTGACGAGAATACTTTTTGTGCGCAAAAACAAAACAAAAATAATGACTTTATTCAACAAATTCCCTGTCAGTCTCCTACGCTGTTTACGTTCTATAGACGTTGCAGTGCTTCCGGGTTCTATGTCTGAACGGCAGCTCATTATTGGCCGGCTCCTGCATCAGCATCACACGCATGCGTCCTGCTGCTCATGTGAACAGTGTCGGCCAATACTGAGCCGGCGTTCTGACATAGAACCTGGATGCGCTGAAGGTAAACAGCATAGGAGACTGACACAGAAGAGAAGAAATTGCTGAATAAAGTCGTTATTTTTGTTTTGTTTTTGCACAACAAAAAGTATTCTCATCGCTTCATAACATTAAGGTTGAACCACTGCAGTCACATGGACTATTTTAACGATGTCTTTAGTACCTTTCTGGGCCTTGAAAGTGGTAATTAATTTGCTGTCTATGGAGGAATCAGAGAGCTCTCGGATTTCATCAAAAATATCTTAATTTGTATTCTGAAGATGAACGAAGGTCTTAAAGGTTTGGAATGACATGAGGGTGAGTAATTGACAGAATTTTAATTTTTGGGTGAACTAACCCTTTAAACATGAAAATGCTACTCGATAGTAACAATACTAGACTGTGCTGAAAACACACAATGTTAAACAGTGATACAAACTAGCATATTAACTTTGGCAGCCCTAAAAAATAAAACTAAGGATAAAAATAGAGACTAGATACTAAATACTAAAAAAACAGTGCAATTAAATAAGAAACTAGAAAACGACTTCAAGACTAACTAAAATAAAATAAAAATAAATAAATTATTTTAATATTACTTTTTGATACGTACATAGCATATTATAAGCTTGAAACCTTTACAACTCACATTTTACATTAAAAATGAAAATGCCACGAGACTGCAATAATACTAGACCATTTTAGAACAAATATTTTAAATGATACCAGCTTAAATATTAACTTTGGCAGCCCTAAAAATACCCTTAGGCTAAGTACTATAATAAAAACTAAAAAAAGTGTGCAACTAAATACAAAACCTGAAAACCTGAATGACTATTTCATTATTTCAGTACTAATATAAAATAAAAAATAACTTTATAAAGTTATTTTAATGTGAAAATGCCAATAGATACCAAAAATACTGTGCTGAAAAAATGTAAGCAGTTAAAGAGTTTTAAATGATACCAGCTAACATCTTTGGCAGCCCTAAAATAAAATAAAAAAAATAACCTGAAACTAGGAAAAAACAAAAAAAAAAAAAACAATAACAGTGAAAAGTGTGTCTGGGTATACAAATGCTATATTGCTCAAGAATGCTTGTTAGAACACTAAAAAAGCATCTATTAACATGACAGCATCTCTGTAAATTCCCCTCATTGTGATTTAACCATGTACGCTGTTCCGCATTACAAAGCGGCTGCTCTTGTTTTCTCTGTCATTGTGCTGTGGTGTTAGCGTTATCTTTCTGCTTGGCAACCATCTCACTCACTAAAGCTCTAGATTGACAGGAGGGATCTGGTTGTTTTGTCTGGCAAGCCTCCAGCCATTCACTAAGGACATAAAGTGCTAAGGTCTTATGCAATGAGGCTTCATTGCAGGTAACCCAGCATAGTGAAGTCAACTTATAATATCTTGATGTTTTATCAAAAACCTGTTACATTTTGTTTGAAAACCAAAAAGACATGCCACATCTAAGGGCTTTGACATCTTAAGCTGGATTTTCAACAAATGCTATTTGATTATATCTGATTACAACGGTCAGGTCCTAATGCGTTATGGATTAAATTAAAGCAAGCCGTGATGGAGAGCAAATTAAAGCAGGATCAGTGCTCTGCATTAGAGTGTTGAGGGACAAATTAAGGCTAGATCAGCATCCTGTCATATGATAGGCCAAAGAGCAGCTACCAAACCAACACACTTCTTGGCACAGGGAAATAAAAAGCCCCATCATGCCAGCACTGTATCCACGCTTGCCAGAGAGCATCCCTGCAGCTGTGCCAGGCATATACTGAGCCAAAATAGCCTGTCATAACAAGAGATCATCTCCCCTAGAGACTGCCAGCAGAATCCAGCGTTCTGTTCAAACGCAAAAACACAACTGCCTCTAATCAAGCAGACAGGGGAAAAACATATTATGATTTATTTTTACAAATTGTTCAACGTGACCTCATGAGTATTTGTGTGAATTTTTACGTAAAGCGTGGTTCTACCATACCTACGTTTACTTAAGTTTTTATACACGCTGAAACGTACAGTATTGACAGCACTAAAACTTTTTTAATCGTTATGTATGAACAACTTGTGGCATTAAAGGGTTATTTCACCCAAAAATGAACGCACATGCGCATTTAATTTTTTTTTTGCTGTAATTAGTTTATCCACAACCGTGCCCTGGGGGTGTCGATTCACAAGGTAGTCACAGAAAAAGTACATAAACAGAACAGACCAGAACACATGCAAGCTACAGCGACGATGGAGGCCTAGACGAGAGATTGTGCGAAGAGGTTAGAAAGTACCATTATTTGTACAACTCTAGCATGAAAGAATACAAAGATGTTTACATGAGTTGTAACTCGTGGTGAGAGATTGCCTGGCCATGGTTCGAATGCCTGTGTACGCGTACAAATCAAATGAAATATACTTTGCAAGGCTGTGCGTTCGTCTGTGCAAGTATACCCAGAGCTTTACTTTCCATAAAAAGTAACACAATATTGCAATGCATTACTTTTAAAAGTATATTTCCCCAACACTGCTATCACGATAGGTGTCTAGTTGACAACTACATCAGGTGGCAGGTTCCTGTAGCCTCCCTGGACCCGATTTTCATTGATACTCAGCTTGCTTTAAGCATGTCAGAGAACAAGACCTGTGGATGATGACATGAAGGACAATGAACAGTGACTCTTTCAGCCAAACCAAGGGGGCCCATCAACAATACCTCTTCTGAGGGGCCACTCAAGGGCTATTATGAAACAATGTTATGTTTACCAAAAAAAAAAAAACCTTTATAGGCAAAATGACATATTAAGGCTATGTTCAGACTGCAGGCAAATCAGATTTTTTCTCAAATCAGATCTTTTCAGGTAGACTTTCTGCACTATTAATTGTGTGTCCAGACATAACCAACCTATCTACATGAGTTGCTTTGGTAATGACATAGGCGTACCCATGTATGTGATGAGGCTTTCAAAACGGATGCAGAAAAAATGGAGGTGCATCATCTCGTTCTCCAAATAACCACCCTGTTGAGTCGCGGTGCATAACACCTGGAGTATTGTGATGTTCCATGCTGTAGTCACGGCTGAAATCTTTGTACATACCGCTTGAATACCAGATGGTATTCAATATGACATTTCCATCACCGGTTTTGACCTTATTGTTGTGTGTCACGTTAAGAGTTACGCAAATTTGAAATCCGATTTGAGCAGGCAGAGTGTCCAGACTGAGACGCATCTGTAAAAATATGATTGGAATCGCATTTCAAAACCACCTCCAAATGTGGTTTGATTCAGATTTTGAATCAGATTTTTTTTTCTTTTCAAAAGTCAAGACTTTCAAAAAAACATCTGGAAAAAAAAAATCTAGATATGCAAAAAACTGTTTTTTGCTGGCAGTCTGAGCATACAATTAGTCTTGTTTTCAGAGAAATTTAACTTTAGCAAGGTTTATGCTTAAAAACAAGAAAAAAAACTATTTGCTAATGGGGTAAGGAACAAAAATTAAACAAGTTTATGTACTATTATTTAGATAGATTTCTCTGAAAACAAGACATTTTGCCTCTCAAGTAAATGTGTCATAAGGATGTTTAGATATTTACCTTGTAGCCCTACTCCAACTAAAAAATATCATGCACTTACATTTTTGGACATTTTCAGACACTTTGTTCAGCTGAGAACAAAGTGTCAGAACACAGTGTTGTGGGTAATACATTACAAGTAATGCGAGTTACGTAATCAGTAACTAGTAAAGTAATGCATTACTTTTAAATTTACAACAAAATATCTGAGTTACTTTTTCAAATAAGTAACGCAAGTTACTTTGTTTTCCCATTTATTGACTGACACCTCTCCTGTCCTCATCTTGAGAGAAATCGGGAGTAAGTGCAGAGGCGTTGTGTAAATATGATGGTTATTGTAGTTCTAGACTAAATTCTTCTGTATTCCAGAATGGCAGCACAGCTGAAAGGTTTGTTTGAACTGCGCCCTCTACTGTACAGGCATGAATTTGCATTTCCTTCAGCCTGAGGCTAATTCGTTTCACTTTTGGTGTGAAAGTGCCTTAATATTTGCCAAAAATTGAACTATTTTGTTGTTATAAAAACAAACAAATAAACAGCCTAGCCCAGATAAGAAAAAGAAATGCAAAAGTAATGTAACTTTCATAAAAAGTAAATAAGTAATGCAAAGGGAATAACGTAATATTGTAATGCATTACTTTTAAAAGTAACTTTCCTCAACACTGGCTGTGAATTCTTTCAGATATCCAGCTGTGCATGTGCGTATCATCAGGGTGAACCGGGAGGTTTCAGCTGACAGTCAATGTGATTCTATGTGGTCTGAACTGGTTTTACGTGGAGCAGAGGAAACAGATGTGTTTTTCTGCAAAGATCAAGAGACAGATTGGGTTTTCACAGAACATACCCAAAGTCTTAAACAACTGGTGCAAAGAGGCAAAAAACTACTATGTTCAATGATATTGATTCTCTACGGGCAAATAGTCTTTTGAAGTGCTTTCTGTTCAGCTATTTCCTTTGGTTTCCGTAAGTGCTGGCGGATTACTTTATAAAGATCAATAATTGCAGGTCCATTTTTCTGGACGCTAATATTTCACGGCATGCCGGTGTACGATGTCACCCTTGCACTCATGATTGAGTTGCCATGTTGAGCCTGGAAAAGTTACTAGGTGAAGTTCCTCCATCCAAACCCCGTCATTAAAACGAGTGCATAGCTGGCTCGCTAGCTCATCCTTAACAACTGGGAAAATATTTACCCATCTCAACCCAGTGAAAGACGGCCGTTTCGTAGTTTGCTTTCTTGCCCATTGTTGACAAAGTTGGCGAAGAAGTTTTCACTTTGGAGGGGCTGGAAAACATCTCTAGCTCAGAATACTTAGTGTATATTCGACAGTAGAGCAACCAGTAACTCCTGCTTTTAATTTGCGCATAGAAACATCTGTGTTCACACCAGTTTTGGTATAGCAGGCTGCCAGTGAAGTGCGATCAGCAGTGCATAATGAGCTTGTGAAATCTCGTCATGTGCCTCACACCGAAAAATAGTCTCACGCATTACGCTGGAGTCTTCTGCACTTGGTCTTGCACAAAACTTGCTCACAGTTTTCTGGCTAGTAATTTCACTATCCGTTCTGTTATCATGAAGCAGGTGTCAACAACAGTATTTATAAGAGAAGTAACCTAATGTATTGATTGTTTGGATAAATACTCACTTTTAAAAATAACAGTCTTTCATTTGTAAGTGAGAAATGTAGCTTAAAAATGATGATGATGATGATGATGATTAATTTTATTATTAAGACTCTAAATGAAAAACAATAACTCTGGGATTGTTGATTAATAATAATAAACTCATTCATATATTTTACAGTATAATTATCATTTCTTTAAAGCAATCATAAATCATTTATGCATATCGATTATTGGCGATGATGATATTAATTGTATTATTAAGACTGAATAAATCATAACACAGATGATGATGATGATTATTAATAAAAATATTTATAATAAATATTTTTGCAGTTTAATTATCATTTATTTAAAACAATTACAAATAGTTTCTGTATATCAATCATAAAAAGGCTACATCTTTCAATCAGTACTTCAGTAATTGTATCTCACCATTCGTTCTGATATCACAGAGCGAGTGTTTGAGCAGCACTTTCACTGGAACAGGAGGATACGGAGTCAATCCTGGGAGTGTTTGACAAGGCCTATCTTGCTTATAGTTCAGGGTCCTCTGAGTGAGTTGTGCTGTTTTGTTGGAGGGGATTTTCCGCAGACAGTCCAGGCACGCTTGCCAAAACCACAAGACTCCAAGAGCTTCTCAGCCTGGTGGTCAGAGAAAGAGAGCTGCCATGTTAAATTAAGACAGGGGCCCACAAACACAAGCTAAAATAAAACAAGTCTGGGTCACATTCAAGCTCGTCTCAGTGGCGAAAAATGCACCGTCAGGCCAAATCTACTGATACCCATCCAGCTGAGCGGGGACCTAAACAGGCTCTCCTTGTGGTAGTGGCTGTTTGCGGTGCAGCTCAGGGAGGTATTTAGTGAGGATTCACACTGCCAAGGGGAGAAGGGATAAGAGGTCATGCGAGCCTCTGTTGACTGGGAGCCGTGGGGAGTATGTCACAACCAGCCTGGGAGGTTAAGCAGGGAAACCCAACACCCGACCTTGGGAGCACTCTCTCCGTCACACTATACCCTCTGTGAGCCTTCTATCAGGCGGCCCGCTGCACAGTTAGCACGCATATCTCCTTTTCGGATTCCACAGGGCTCTGCCGCTTTGACAGGTCGGGGCAAGCTGGACTGTGATAAGACGGCAGTGCAAAGTGAATCATGGGCCCTAAACCAACTGGCTCATCTGTCACAAGTAACTCTATCCACAGTACCAAACAAGCTGTAGTAGGTGTATATATGACATCCCATTAATCATAGTTGTCTTGTCTTTTGCTCTCTTTGCACAAATAATAATCACTATTGGTTTTTCAAGAAGAGCATTTTTGTAGGCCTTTTTGTTATGGCAAATTTTCTATTTTCTATATGCTTTGCCTTTTTTTGTCAGTGACTAGTAATGACAAAAAGGGATGTAAATATTTGTTCTGACACTGATTCAATTTGATTATGATTGTTTGGTTAATACATCATGAAAAACGATTCAATCCGATTCGGTCCCAAATGATTACTTTGTAATGATTCATAATTATTTTAAAAAAATATGCTGCTGAATAGATAAATACATAACTAGAAAGATAATTCACACTGCAGTCGAATGTAGACAAAATAATACACCAAATATGTACTCTATCTTTCAAATGTTTGGGGACAGTACGATTTTTTAAAGAAATCAGTAAGAGCTTATTTAAATGACCAAAAGTGTCTTTAAAGACATTTATAATGTTACAAAATTGATATTTCGATACATCGATATTTCTTTCTCAAATAAATACTGTTCTTTTGAACTTTTTATTCATCAAAGAATCGTTAAAAGTGTTTAACGATTTCCACAAAGACATTAAGCAGCACAACTGTTTTCAACATTGAAAATAATATAAATAATAAATATTTAAATAATGTTTCTTTAGCAGCAAATCAGCATATTAGAATGATTTCTGAAGGATCATGTGACACTGAAGACTGGAGTAATGATGCTGAAAATTCAGCTTTGTCATCACAAGAATAAATTACATTTTAAAATATATTAAAATAGAAATGTTATTTTAAATTGCAACACTATTTTACAATATTATTGAGTTACTGTGTGTTTGATCAAATAAATGCAGCCTAGGTAAAAAAAAAAAAAAAAACGTACTAACCCCAAACTTTTGAACGGTTGTGTTATTTTAGATACATGCTGATCCAATAAAAAAGAAAGTATAATATTGTGTCACTAAATCAAGCCACATTGTAGAATTAACAACTATATATTAATGGCACTTTACAGCAAATTTCTAAGTATATTGTTAAAATAATCCAGAATACACATAATAAATAAATAAATCACATTTGGGAAAGAAAACTACAACAGCTTACTTTGGTCAAATGTATGCAGGCATTTATGAATATCCAGAAATCCAAGGGGTATTATTATAGTCATGATAATCGATTATTAAACTCTGTAATCAATGCATTGAGTTTTTATTATCAGATATGCATCATGACATATTTTTATACCCTTAATGACAAACTATGTCCTTGGTTCAAATACAGAGTGGCAAACCAGAGCCAAACACTAATGTGGCAGTAGCTGAAACCTTGACACTTTGACCACAGAGTGTTGGGTTGAATCCCAACCGGGACGCAGCTGTGAAATCCTCGCATACGCCGTCTCACCACTGTCAGAAGACAAAAACAAGAAACTGTGCTGCTTAACAGACTCCAGGAGCTGGAAGGTTTGGGCAAAGGTTCTGCCAATGAGCATATTCATCTGGAGCTCTCCATATCATGAAATAACTATCAGTGTCAGAGAGCATTAAACTATAGCTTATCATTGATCACAAAGGATTAAGTGTGATCACCATGCAGGCAGAGGGCTGTTCTTGGAGCTTTAGCTTTTTGCACCCACAGATATAATCTCTCTTAGTCTCGCTTTTCCCACATTGGCCAGATTTGGTCTATTCTGAGATCTGGCAGTTGTGCATCCATAACCACAACTCATAATTGCATGTGAGGTTATGATTATGACCATTTCCAATGAAACAGACACGATGTATGTGAAGAGAGGGTCCTTGGGGTCAAGCTGAACACTATTCCCAGAAGCAATGCTGTGCTCAGTCTGTTAAGGAAAGTGTGAGAGACATTTTATGATGGAGATAGTCAAGCAGAAAGAAACTAATAGGAAGCAATAGTAGTGTGGTTTTATGTCAGAGGTCATGTCAATAACATTTGAATTTTAGTATTGTATAAAAGTAAAAGTGTAAAATATCACCAGTTCGATCAACTAAACAAACAGCGTAGGAGAATGACAGGGGAGAGAAGATATTGTTGAGCAAAGTCGTTATTTTTGTTTTGTTTTTGCGCACAAAAAATATTCGCTTCATAACATTAAGGTTAAACCACTGTAGTCACGTGGACTATTTTAACGATGTCTTTACTACCTTTCTGGACCTTGAATGTGGTACTTACGTTGCTTTCTATGGGGGATAAAAAAAAAAACTCTCGGATTTCATCAAAAATATCTTAATTTGTGTTCCGAAGATGAATGAAGGTCTTACGGGTTTGAAACGACATAAGGGTGAGTAATTAATGACAGAATTTTCATTTTTGGGCGAACTAAACTTTTAAATTCATTGAAAGTCTTTGGGATATGCTGGAGTAGACTTTACAGAGTGCTCACCTTTTGCATTGTCAATACAAGATTTAGGCCAAAAATTTATAGAAATAACATCACAACATTTATTTCCATCAAGAGATGCTTGATCCAGTCATCGACTCTGAAGCATTTGCCTATTTAAATCCAAACAGCGATTTTTTTTATTTATTTATTTATTTTTGGGGGGGGGGGGGCAGTGTATATTTATATATATATATATATATATATATATATATATATATACTTTACACGTACTTTTGAAAGACACCAGCAACTAGTGTGAATTTTATAAAGGACTTTGAAGAGCAACAGCAAATCATTAACAAGTTAGGCCTCATATTGTGTTCGATTGAATATTTGTGGCCTTCTTTGTTGTCATCTCTGTGTAAATATGTTTTTTGCTAGTTACAATTCACTTACTTGGTATGCAGTTTCAAAACCCACGCCAATCTCTGCTCAAGTGCTCAAGTACAGCCACAAGTCTCTCAGGATCAGCCTGGAGAGGTTGAGAGTCATTCCAGCGGATCATGAGGGGTTTTGATAGCGGGGCATTAATGATTACACCTCACTGTGATTTGTTGGATGGAATGTGTGTGGGTGAATGAGCTCCTTCGAGAATACTTCAGTGTTACATGCGTGCCGAGACGCATCTCCACACCTCTAGAAGCATACGTTCTTTGTTTTTTCTGCAGAGGCTTGGCATTATAGCAATTAGACTGTAATCACCGTAATGAACAGAATAACCATCCATTATCCAAGTGCCAACTTTGACTCCTGACTTGCTTCTGGGAAGCGATGAAAAGGTTTTCTGAATCTCGCAAACTTGTCGCAAACATGTTTTGTAAATATTTGAGGGCATTGAACGATTAGGGAAAAATCATTATGGTGAAGAAAGACGTACACATGCACATACAAGAAGAACAGAAGGCACAAAGGTTTAGAGAGAGTATACAATATCACTGCACTGTAAAAAAAAAAAAAAAAAAAATTACATTATATATTGCATGAATCTTCTTTGAATGTACATAGTTAAATTAACATGTTTATTTAGATTATCAATCTTAATGATTGATAAAGTAATCTTTATAATAATTAATTTATATAATAAAGAAATTAACAACTACAATAAATGTCTCATGTACCAACTTAATGTCTTTGTAGCCTGCAGTCAGACTAGCAGCCACTAAATGCACTGTGTCAAACCACACTTACTGAGAGCAGACAGCACAGAATGAGTCATAGACTCATTCACACAAGACGTGTTATAGATGGGGAACAGAATGTAGGGGTCTCGCAACACGTTTGTAAAACCATCTTTATTCTCGACGTTAATGCCCGGTTTCACAGACAAGGCTCATTCCCAGACTAAAATGCATGTTTGAGCTGTTTTAACTGAAAGCAACTTGCACTGACTCATCTTGAAATATTAGTGCCATTTGTTTTGTCTCAAGATGCACACCATAATGTTTTTTTCTAAGGCACATTTATAAAAGCTACTTAAATGTCCTAATTTAACTAAGGGTGCGTTCACACTTGTCATGTTTGGTTCGATTAAAACGAACCCTGGTGCGATTGCTCTGTTAGTGCGGTTCATTTGAACATGTGTGAACGCTGCCATCCGAACCCTGGTGCGCACCAAACAAGCGGACCGAGACCGCTGAAAAGATGGGTCTCGGTCCGCTTCCAAACGAACTCTGGTGCGGTTCGAATGATATATGAACGCAACACGGACCAAAGACATGTAAACGAACCAAAAACAGGAAGATGAGACCCTAAAAAGGACAGAATGCTCACGCATATCATTTTTTTCTCGTCATAGTCGCGAGTTTGGCCATCACAGGCATCAGACGCGTGTCTCCACACAGCAGATCGTTTGTGTGTGTGATGGAGGGATTCCCACCGCTGTTTTGACTCCTTTACACATTTAATAAGCTCTTCACGAGTTCCCAGCTGGCCAAAATACCATCGTATGCAGCCTACGCACACACAACAAGCGCATTTACCTCAGCACACAGCATTGTTTTGGATGTTCGGTAAGTTCCGTCTCAAAATAGGCAATACGTCATAAAATCAGGTTGTGAATGTATCCCTATGCCTTTAGGTTCGGTATCTTTTGGTTCAGTGATAAAATTGCCAATCTGAACGCTAATCGGACCAGGACTAAATGTTTTTTTTTGGGGGGTTTTTTTTGGTCCGGACCAAATGAACCAAACGAACCGAACTACAAGTGTGAACGCACCCTAAGGCCTAATCCTGGCTTAATCTAAGCCCTGTCTGTGATACCAGGCCTATGTCTTTAAAAACGCTGCACTCATGTTGCTGAGAAAACAGGTAAAGATGTCTGTCTGGATGTGTACATAGACACATTTCTGCAAAATGGATTGATGATTGATATATACACTAGTGTCCAAAAGTGATGTCAGAAGGGGATATTTGTTTTTTATGACACTACAAGTTTGATTAAACTATCAAAATATGAGGAACTACTGCCACTACTGCATAACCTCTTATGCTTATAGGCTGCATTTATTTGATCAAAATTACAGTAAAAACAATAATATTGTGAAATATTATTACAATTAAAATAATTGTTTTCTATTTTCTGTTCCTTCAGAAATCAGTCTAATATGCTGTTTTGCTGCTCAAGAAACATCTCTTATTATCAGTGTTGAAAAGAGTTGTGCAGCTTAATATTTTTTTGTAGAAAATAGAAATCGTAATACATTTTTTTCAGGATTCTTTGATGAATCGAAAGTTCAAAAGAACAACATTTATTTGAAATGGTTTAAAGTAAATTTTGAAACAGAAAAAAGTACATTTTGGTCAATTTGGTTATCCTTGCCTAATAAAAGTATTAATACAGTAATAATTTCTTTTATTTATATATATATAAATATTATATTTAAATAAATATAATATTTATATAAAATAAATTATTACTGTATTAATACTTTTATATATATATATATATATATATAATGTATATATTCATGCAAAACAATCTGTTCAGCCATTAATTTAGTGTCAAGACAATTATGAGTTATTATAGCTTGTTGGCATTTTATTCTTTCAAATGACTTCATATGACAAGCAAATCTAAAGAGAACATATTGCAAAGCAAAGGCATTAGGTGCAAAAGTTGCACAAGGATGCACATAGACCGCAACACTTTACACACAAACCTCAATGACGGATGATAGTCGTCAAACAATTCTTTAGAAGGAGGAAGTGATAGAAGAATCATTTTGAAAATCCTTTTGACCACTGATATGTAATATACATACAGTACTATTTGACTATTTGACACTTATTTTGACACTTGGCTATATGGCATATTTTGTCTTTAGTAAACAAACAAATTAAACTTGGGTAAACTTAGTGGTGTCACGGAGAAAAGATATTAAGACTCAAAAAAATCTCAATGCATCACATTGCCTTGATTTTTTTATAGTGAGGTGCTTATGATACTCTGTAAACATGAACAACACTGGTGAAGACACCAACTACATGCTGAAAACTGAGTCACAGTGAATCAGAGCTGATCAACCAACTTATAGTTTATGACTTTTGATTGACAGTGGCCGCTTTTCTAGAACGTTACAGTATCTGTTTGGTTAGCAGTAACGTGACTCATAACTGGTAACTAGCACATCATGGGTTCAGTCACAGGATGACACGCACACACAAATAGCTGCTTTCTCACTGACTGTACATCTCACTCCCGACACTTGTCAAAGACAAGTTCAGACCTGCCGATCTGATGAGACGTCAACTCGCTAAGGACTTAAACACCCAGCATCCGAGTTTTAAGCGGGTTGGCACATTCACATCTAGGGAAAGCCCGGTAAATGTGGTCTGCTTTTTATTTAGCGTGGAAATATGATTATGTGTTGCAAAAGCGGGTTCAATAAGAGCTGTGGTGGCATGTTAAAAGCATATCAGAATATCAGCATGTCATGTAATTTCAGTAAGGCTCATAAGTCTTCCTTTGGATGGCATTTCCACCACAGACGTGGGGTCAATTGAGGCAAGATATGCAGAGAGTGTGAGTTTTGACTGTCTTTATGTAAGAAGGTTGCCATCTGGTGACTAACAGTGGAAGTGAACATGCAATGAAAGGAGTCCCGTGATAGTTAACATTAAAGGGATAGATAGTTCACCAAAAAAATGAAAATTCTGTCATCATTTACTCACCCCCATGTCATTCAAAACCCAAAAGACTTGGGTTAATATTCAAAACACGTTATGAAGGCATCGTAAAACGAGTCCATATGAATTTAGCAGTTTAATCCAAGTCCTGTGAGATACAATCGCATTATATAGTAAACAGATTTAACATAGAAGAAACATTTTTTGTTTCCCAAATAACCTTTCAATGAACAGTTCTTAAAAGAACCATTTTTTTCTTAATCTGAAGAACTTTTTTTGACTGTAAAGAACCTTTTGTACAATAGATAGTTTATGTACAATTCCAAAGATTTTAAAGGTTCTTCATGGTACCATCAATGCCAAAAAAGAACATTTATTCATTTTACGATGCCTTTATGACCTGTTTGAATCTTTTAAGTTTTGGTTACCTGAACTTTCAATGGCGAGACAGAAACCTTTCAGATTTCATTAAAAATATCTTAATTTGTGTCTTATGGGTTTGGAATTACATGAGGGTGAGTAAATGATGACAGACTTTTCATTTTTGAGTGAACTATCCCTTTTAGTACACAATAAATGTCTGTTTTAAAATTATTAGCCTTTAATACTGACCTAATGTAGTATGTTATGTCATCATCGCAACTTTTAACGATCAGTCTGACTATTTTTTCATGCACGATGCACAGTGTAACCCCTCCTGTTCAAACCGCCCGCTCTAAGCGGGACTCGAACCCGGGTGCGCCGGCATGGGAGTCGGGTGCTCTAACAAGGAGGCTAAGGACCGCCTAAGGACCGTCAGTCACTAGAGCGCCTCTTGAGATCAGGGGAGTGAGATTTACACCCATAGCTCTTACCAGCCTACATCTGTTACATTAACCCCTCTAAACCTCACTCCCATCCGGGTCACGGCAGCAATGTAACCCCTCCTGTTTGAACTTGAAGCGGGACTCAAACCCGGGTCCGCTGCCATGGGAATCGGGTGCTCTAACAAGGAAGCTAAGGACCGCAGTCTCTAGTGTCAGTCGCTGAGATCAGGGGAGTGAGGTTTACACGCACAGCTCTTACCGGCCTACATCCGTTACAGTAGCACTCTCATAAAAAATAAAACAGATGTTCAGCTCTACATTTAAAAAAAAAAAAACAAAAAAAAACAATAAACTAAGTGTATGTTACCATCCTTGACTTGAAGTGTTTGTATTGGCTTGCATAATGGTAGTAATGGTTATAATGATGATAGCTCATGGATTCTCGTCACTCACATGGTAGAAGAAGCTCCCGCCCAGGCATTCCTCCATCTTTTCATCTGCATGAAACCATGTCAGCTTGTTTGTCAAACACTCGGCTTGAATCCACACCCAGCTTCCTTTTCACTTCTTATATCTCGTTTACTGAGTAATTTTGCTTGAAGTTGTGTAACCGTTCTATTCTTGGTCCTAACACAGGTGGTTGGAAGAGTGGAATGGCGAGTTAGTCGAGATGGCTGAAAAAAATAGCTGTTTGACATCTCTATTGCATAGATGGTCACATTATTCATAGCCTATTTTTGCCATACACCACTTGCTTTATCCTGCTATGTAAATGTCTTTATCAACAAGCGTTTGTGATCTAGGCTTTTGTGAAGCAACATAAAATAATAGAAAGAATTACTCACCCATTGTTTGGGTTTGATTGAAGTTGTGATCCAGACACAGTGAAAAACAGCACTTTTGATTCAGTAAATCTGACTAAAATCAGATGTTTTAAGCAGATTATGGGTACACTTTGTGGTTTGGGTTTCATTCTGTGCAGATTAATAAGCATTTGGATGTAAATGTGATCCCATTCCACTTGTAAATTACATTTCAACAACTGAGTTTGTAATGATTATCATTGGCCCTCTCACGATAACCATTTTATAATTCGTTGGCGTTATTAAAGGTAATACTTTGATTGGAGCTTCAAAATTGTAATATTTATAATCTAGTCAATAGTCCAAAGGATATCAGAGTAACATAAAACAGATACTGCATATATAAGAACTGTCAATCTACATTGAAATCACATTTAGAAAGTGAACATTTAAAAACTTCCCAGAAAATTTGGCTTTGCAAGAGCCAGTGCATTAAAATTTGGTGAGATTCTATGCTTTAGAATCATTTGTAAAGCTAACTGTGCTGTATTTATGTCCTTTTCAGCACACAACAGTTCTTCCTTTCATCATAATTGAGATGAGAACAACACACCATCGATATCCCAGCAGGTCCTGTGGACTCTTGGCGGTGTGCACGTTTGCTGTGGGATATGTTGTATGGTAAATCTCCCCTTCCAGCACAGTCATTTTTAATATCACACTGGGTTAATTTACAAAGGACTCCCTGTAGGTATGATGATCAGGGGAAATTGACTTTGCATTGTTCTAGCATAGTGTCAATCAAAAGATAGATTCCATCTGGCCACCTGATCTTCATGACCTCCAAATCATTCCCTTATGTCTTTCTGCACAATAATTAATTTGCTCGAATTCTGGCACTTTCCACAAATAGGGTAAACTTTGGTCTTGCATTACATTGTAAAAGCATTAGAGGCACAAATCCCATGTAAACTATCATCTAACATGAAATTAACCTAGAAAGGGAGGTAGTTTTAAACACATGATATGTCTGTATCCCCACTTAAAATGGAGATTTTGGCTTGTCTCTTTATAGAACATTTAAGTTTATCAATAACTACAAACCAAAAAATGGTTAACTAGCTTTAGGCTATATCTGTGACCCTGTTACACATTCTGATGTAGTTTAAAAATAACAACAACAATAATAATAAGTAATGTTATTGTCATTGTTATTATTGTTGTTGTTAATATTATTATTGTTATAATATTAACATAATAATGTTATATTAATAAATGTAAAAATTAATAAATAATACGATAATTAATAGCTATTAATAGTTATTTTATATTTTAATAATTATTATTGTTATTAATAATAATACATATTAATAATTCCGATTCATAACTATAATAAAAGGTGATGTTATAATTAAGAAATACATAATAAGATTAATTATACATATTAATAATTATTTTAATAATAATTATAAATATTATCATTATTATTGTACATATTATTAGTATTAGTATAATTAATTAATAAATAATAAATAATGATAAATAAGATTAATCATACATATTAACAGTTATTATACGTATATAATATAATAATTATTCTTGGCTAAACAAATAACAAAATCACACAAATCTGGACTTTTACACTATTTAGACCCACTTAGTCTCAAATTGGCAACAAGGTTGGAAAAAATGGTAAGCCTCATAAAATGAATAGAAAATAAAACAGTTTATATAACATTCAGTTTGACCTCCTGAGGTTGATAAAATATCTTTTTTTCAACAAATGTTAAGAGTTTCAAGCCCTGTTTTGTACAAGCATTCTGGAAAAGTTGGGACATTTTTAAAATTTGAATAAAATGAAAACTAAAAGACTTTCAAATCACATGAGCCAAAATTTTATTCACAATAGAACATAGATAACATAAATGTTTAAACAGAGAAATTTTACACTTATATCCACTAAATGAGCTCATTTCAAATTTGATGCCTGCTACAGGTCTCAAAAAAGTTGGCACGGTGGCAACAAATGGCTGAAAAAGCAATAAATTTTGAAAAGATTCAGCTGGGAGAACATCTAGCAACTAATTAAGTTAATTGATATCAGGTCTGTAACATGTTTAGCTATAAAAAGGATGTCTTAAAAAGGCAGAGTCTCTCAGAAGTAAAGATGGACATAGGCTCTCCAATCTGTGAAAGAGTGCGTAAAAAGATTGTGGAAAACAATGTTCCTCAACGTCAAATTGCAAAGTCTTTGCAAATCTCATCATCTACAGTGCATAACATCATCAAAAGATTCAGAGAAACTGGAGAAATCTCTGTGCGTAAGGGATAAGGCCGAAGAACTTTATTGGATGCCCGTGGTCTTCGGGCCCTCAGACAACACTGCATCACTCATCGGCATGATTGTGTCAATGACATTACTAAATGGGCCCAGGAATACTTCCAGAAACCACTGTCGGTAAACACAATCCGCCGTGCCATCTGCAGATGCCAACTAAAGCTCTATCATGCAAAAAGGAAGCCATATGTGAACATGGTCCAGAAGTGCCGGCCAAGGGGGCCAAGGCTCATTTAAAATGGACTGTTTCAAAGTGGAAAAGTGTTCTATGGTCAGACGAGTCCAAATTTGACATTCTTGTTGGAAATCACAGACGTGGTGTCCTCTGGGCTAAAGAGGAGAGAAACCTTCCAGCGTGTTATCAGCGTTCAGTTCAAAAGCTAGCATCTCTGATGGTATGGGGGTGCATAAGTGCATACGGTATGGGCAGCTTGCATGTTTTGGAAGGCACTATGAATGCTGAAAGGTATATAAAGGTTTCCAGACGACGTCTATTTTTAAGGGAAGGCCTTATGTATTTCAGCAGGACAATGCAAAACCACATACTGCAGCTATCACAACAGCATGGCTTCGTCGTAGAAGAGTCCGGGTGCTGAATTGGCCTGCCTGCAGTCCAGATCTTTCACCTATAGAGAACATTTGGCGCATCATTAAACGAAAAATACGTCAAAGATGACCACGAACTCTTCAGCAGCTGGAAACCTATATCAGGAAAGAATGGGACCAAATTCCAACACCAAAACTCCATAAAAATCATAAAAGAAAAGAAGAGGAAATGCTACACCATGGTAAACATGCCCCCGTCCCAACTATTTTGAGACCTGTAGCAGGCATCAAATTTGAAATGAGCTCATTTTGTGCATAAAATTGTAAAAATTTGTTATGTTATCTATGTTCTATTGTGAAAAAAATATTGGCTCATGTGATTTGAAAGTCTTTTAGTTTTCATTTTATTCAAATTTAAAAAACGTCCCAACTTTTCCGGAATTCGGGTTGTACCCAATTCATGTAAAGTGCCTTTTGCAGATACAACCCCAGATTCAGTGCCCCAGAAATCTTTGGAAAATTATCAGCCAAGGATTTATTTAGTCTTGCATATAACAGATTAATTAGCAATGTTAAGAAAGTCCTTGCAGCCATACTAAACTAGTCTGACAGCACGGAGGAGGCTTCTGTCAAAATCACCTTAAGTACAAGATTATCAGCACACACCTCTCTGTCTTATTTCCCTTCCCTAAATTAAGCTGATTAGGCATTGCTTTTTATTTAGTCAGGGAATAAGACTTGCCTGCAGTTGTTAAATCCATAGGCAGCTTTACATGAGGATTACCTTCCAGAGACAGCTTTTATACACTCTATTTCACCAGTCTGAGAAAACAAGGCATTTGAAAAGTAGGTAGATGGGCCTTCTTTAATATTCATCAAATATTAAAGCTAAGGTTATGAGTGCAGGAGTAGATTAAACAGACACAATCCATTACATAAACGGACTGTCAGGCTGTAGATTATAACCATGTGATGGCATTAAAATTGCTCTAGCAAAAAAAATTATTGAAGCAGCACTGCATCGTAACAAAAAGAGCAGTGTCTAGCATTCACAGACATGAATGGTAGACACATTGACAGTGTGGTGACTGCTTCTGCAGCCTTTCAAACGCTGGATTTAGCAGACAGAAGGACAAACACATTAGACAGATCATGGGTGCAAAGGTAACAGATTTTCTCTGTCTCGCTCTCATAGGATGTGCTGGGTGCACAGCATGACGGGGGTGTGGGTTTATCCTTTGCTGGAGCACATCGGGCCCATGGCCCGAATTTTCTTCTTCATCTGCCTCACGGCTCTGATCAACGTCTACTACGTCCTGGGAGAAATCCTGAACAACTACATCTGGGATTCCTCAAAGAGTAAGTTAAAGGGATAGTTCACCTAAAAAATGAAAATTCTGTCATCATTTATTTGCCCTCATGTCAGTCCAAACCTGTATCTACTGAGGAACACACACACAAAAAAAAAAAAAACCACCATAAATGACACAGTCCATATGACTCATGCACTATATTCCAAGTCTTATGAAACTATACAATGGCTTTGTGTGAGGAACAGACTTGGGAAGCACCAATATTAAAATCTGGCTGATACTGATAAGCCATGTATTTTTATCTTATAGCTGATAACTATTAAATTTTGCTTGTTTTCACTATGAAAAAAGGATTTTTCACCTTTTTATCTCACAGATCTGACTTTTTTTATATCTTGCAAAAATTTTCTTAGAATTGTAATATATAAACTTGCAATTGCAAGTTATAAAGTCCGAATTGCGAGATAAAAATTTGCAATTTCCTTTTTTATTTTTACTGTGACAGAAACAAGCTTCCATGTTTAAGTTTCAATAACTTTAAGCAGTTATTGACTGAAAATGTGTAGATTCATTTGGGAGGGAGCATGAAGAATCATTTTCACACACAATTGATGCACTTTTTGATGAAAATAACATCACATTTATTTCCATCAAGAGGTGCATCAACTTTTGGTCATGATCTTGTATTGACTATGCAAGAGGTGAGCACTCTGTAAAGTCTACTCCAGCACATCCCCAAAGACTTTCAATGAAATTAAGGTCTGGACTCAGAGGTGCCAATTCATGTGTGAAAATGATTCTTCATGCTCTCTGAACCATTCTTTCACAATTTTAACTTTGGTGAATCTTGACATTGTCATCCTGGAATATGGCCATGATGTGTCTTCCTACATGGTTGTTTAAGAAATGAAAAGCTACACACTCCATCTTTAAGGGTTAAAAGAACCATTGCCAAACATATAACATGCTAGAAACATAATAATCACTGTAATAATGATCAGTCCATAGACTCTTAAGTATTTGCCTATTAAAATCTAAACACCAACTTTTTTGGGGGGCCGGGCAGTGTATATTGTCATACCGCCGAGGCCCGGCCTTACTGGAGAGGATTTTCACTAAATAACAACTTGCAGTCTTTTCTTTACATAAATTTATTGAGTGGTTTTAGAAGGCCTTGATATAAAAAAACACGAAACAGACTTTTCTGTAGTGTTTCATTGTGATTTTTTTCCTTGCTCACTTTCTATGGAAAAGAGCAGTGTGAACACCATCCTTTTGTGTTCCTCAGCAAAATAAAAAGACATACAGGTTTGGAATGACAATGACAGGACTATCCCTTTAAGCGAGTGTGTGCGTTTCTGATTTTGTGTTTTCCACCATTGACTGGGTACATGTGTGAGTTGAATGTTTATCATGTCTAGCTACAAATTTTCTTGCTCCCCCACCCACGCCGGGATAACGGCTAGAGACATTATACACTTTCCCTCAAGTACATATACATCCCGCTTAGCTTCCTGATGCACCCACGCACACTCCTCCACCTGTTAACGCTATAGACTGAGAGCAGTGCATCGTGGGTGTAGTGCCGCCAAAGGCAGCGCACAGCAGATGGGAACAGAGCCCGTGAGCAGTCTGAGAGCAGCAGACGGCGAAGGCTTCTCTTCCTCCCACCTGTTTGACACTGACCTGCAAATCACCGAGGCAGCATACACACACAGACACACACTCTCTCTCTCTCCTATGGAGCTGATCTTTGTCCCTTTGTCCTCAGTACAAGATCTCCCTCTTATGTCCAAAGCAGCGGTACTGTAATCTCCAACAGCCCCTCCAGCTAAACTAACCATGAACACTTCCGTCACTAATGCTTTGTGCTGTTGTTCACTCTGACTCACGGTTTGAACAGCTTGTTGAAATGCACAATCAGTTGCCAAGAGATCACAGATCTTGAATATGTCATTGCAGTATCCAACAATTATGCTAAAATATTAAAGAAAAATACTAAAGAAACCGTTGAAGAGAATACTAATATTTTGTGATGCATAATATATGGCATCAGCTTTAGTTACTGCATTTTAATTACCAGCATAATGCTGAAGTTGCAAGCAAGAATGTAACCACATACTGATAATAATTATTACTAATTGCCCTGAAAGCAAATTGCAATTCACAAAATACCAGACCTGCCAACATGTACGCATTTTGCGTAGCGGGTACGCATTTTGACCTCAAAGTACGCTGGTACGATTTGTCACTCTAAACTACGCAAAAACCTGGCTCTGTGCACGCGTAGTACTTAAATCAAGCAAAAGAAAAACAGTTCGACCAATCATAGCGCTGGGTTCATTTCACCAAATAGCAAGAGGGGATGATTGACAAATGCGTAAGGCCTATCATTAAAAAGAGACTGCAAATCGACAGCAACACAAAATCCCGCTCGATCTCCCTCCTTCCGCTCCCGCCGTCTGACAGTGACTGAATTCTCAAGCGAGGACAGTACAGTAGTCACACACTTTTAACTCCTTAAGGTAAACGGGTATAAAATGCTCAAGTAATGTTGAACAACAACTCTAAATAAAATTGAAATCGCTATATGGCTTAGTGATTATGAAAGTGCTGTGATTGTGGATGACTGACAAGCGCGAGTCTGGGGAAACAGGCGTTTATTTATTTATTATCAGTGTTGAGAGACGTAGCCTACATGTGTTGCGTTATTGTGTTAATAATAACTAAAGTACCTAATTATGTTACATAGTCTAATTATTTTGTATGAAAACTAGCACGTTAGTTACCTATGGATTTAAAAGTACCGTTGTCTCAATGCTGGCGTGAGCTCTCTCTCATAAACACAAACGCTCGCGCACACAGAGAGAGGGAAGATCATTGTAAAATGAAAATTGACGTGCTAGGTTGAAAATTTGTTCTTGCTTGTGTTGTTTTTTTTTCTGTCAAAATGTCAGAAAGCATTTTGAATTATCCACCCGTGTTTTTAAGATTCGTTAAATGACGGACGCTACAGTTAGGCCTAACACAACCCCTCGTTATATGTTGGACTCAGCTAAATTATAGGCTACTTGATATTCTTAAATACTCGATTCGTTTTGCTCTTATTGGTCCTGTCTATTCATTGTCAACTGTTTTCTATAAATATGTTTGTATTTGCTAACGTTTATTCAGCTAAAGCTTGTCTTGTTTATAATGTGCAATGATCAAATTCAAAGACAGCACGTTACAAATAGAAACCCTTTTTTTCTGTGGGATTTAGTATCATATTTGGATATTGGAATAATAAATTAAGTATTTTAAATGAATCACATGTAAACTCAATGTTTTTACTGTTTTCTAAGGGTTTCTTAACTTTAGAATAGTTGTCATTACAAAACCTGTTTAAACGACTGTCGTAGTATGTAAATATAGCCTACTTGAAATTGCAAACAAAAAAATTATTTTAGTTCATATTAAATAATTGAATGCGATTCACTTGTGGTTGTTTGTATAAGCACACATTATGTAATGCAATATTAATCATGAATTAAAAAAAATGCTTTTGAGCAGGTGTAGTGACATTTTTGAATTGGGTCAAATTCAAAAAACTTTAACAGTCAAAATTAGATTTATGAAGATAGGTGTGTGTATGTGTGTGTGTGTGTGTTTGTGTGTATTGCATTCTCAAAAATGTGAAAAAATATATGATCCCCCCCAAACCCCGTGTCACGTCCCGTCACACTGGTACTCAACATTTTTTTCCAAGGTTGGCAGGTCTGAAATACACCGATCCAGCATAACATTATGACCACCTTCCTAATATTGTGTTGGTCCCCCTTTTGCTGCCAAAACAGCCCTGACCCGTCGAGGACTCCACTAGACCCCTGAAGGTGTGCTGTGGTATCTGGCACCAAGATATTAGCAGCAGATCCTGTAAGTCCTGTAAGTTGTGAGGTGGGGCCTCCATGGATTGGACTTGTTTGTTCAGCACATCCCACAGATGCTCGATTGGATTGAGATCTGGGGAATTTGGAGGCCAAGTCAACACTTCAAACTCGTTGTTGTGCTCCTCAAACCATTCCTGAACCATTTTTGCTTTGTGGCAGGGCGCATTATCCTGCTGAAAGAGGCCACAGCCACCAGAAAATACCGTTTCCATGAAAGGGTGTACAAGGTCTGCAACAATGCTTAGGTAGGTGGTACGTGTCAAAGTAACATCCACATGGATGGCAGGACCCGAGGTTTCCCAGCAGAACATTGCCCAAAGCATCACACTGCCTCTGCCGGCTTGCCTTCTTCCCATAGTGCATCCTGGTGCCATGTGTTCCCCAGGTAAGCGACGCACACGTACCCGGCCATCCACGTGATGTAAAAGAAAACGTGATTCATCTGACTAGGCCACCTTCTTCCATTGCGCCGTGGTCCAGTTTTGATGCTCACATGCCCACTGTTGGGGCTTTCGGTGGTGGACAGGGGTCAGCATGGGCTCCCTGACTGATCTGCGTCTATGCAACAAACTGCAATGCACTGTGTATTCTGACACCTTTCTATCGGAGCCAGCATTAACTTCTTGAGCAATTTGAATTTACAGTAGCTTGTCTGTTGGATCGGACCACATGGGCCAGCCTCCCCACGTGCATCAATGAGCCTTGGCCGCCCATGACCCTGACGCCGGTTCACCACTGTTCCTTCCTTGGACCACTTTTGATAGATACTGACCACTGCAGACCGGGAAAACCCCACAAGAGCTGCAGTTTTGGAGATGCTCTGACCCAGTCGTCTAGCCATCACAATTTGGCCCTTGTCAAACTCGCTCAAATCCTTACGCTTGCCCATTTTTCCTGCCTCTAACACATCAACTTTAAGGACAAAATGTTCACTTGCTGCCTAGTATATCCCACCCACTAACAGGTGCCATGATGAAGAGATAATCAGTGTTATTCACTTCACCTGTCAGTGGTCATAATGTAATGCCTGATTGATGAATACTCTTTTATATGCCTGCTGTAGATCACCTTCATCTTCAATACAGTCACCTTCAATACAACCCTCTTGCTCATGTGATATTGCTTAAATATCCATCATAACAGTTAAGATCATAATATAATCATCGGTTATCGGTATCAGCCAAAACATCTATATAGAGTAATGCAGGGATGACGTATTTTTGTAGGCTAACCCGGAAGTTAGCATCACCCTGATTCCCTCGACAAAAACCCAATAGGATTTTTCCATTGGCTTTTAGATTATTATAGAAAATAACAAAAGCTTATGATTCTTACATTGCTTTTTATTGTAATAATCTTCACAAATGAACACAACTTTAAAGCTTAAATACAATCGGCAGAAGTCAAAAGTAGGCTATTAACGAACTACACCACAGTCACATGACTTCAACGTCAACATCACTAAGCTTCCGACAACTCTTTCACAAGAGGGTATTACTGATGTATTTTATATTGTAGAAAAAAAGGTTTGTGTTCACCACAGACCTTATTTCAAGCATTTAACCAAAAGCCCATTTAAAAACCCACTGACTTCAGGACGATGGAACTGGAAGTGCTAAAATGCTAACTCGTTTCTGGGCTTTGGCCTACAAAAATACGTCATCCCTGAACAATGGTGCATGCCTAATGATATCCATATAAAAATGCATTTTTTTCTTTTTCTAGGCACTCTGGAATCAGACAAGACCAAAATGGACTGAAGACCACTGCCTCTTTCTCTTCTTTGGAGTTCAAACCAATATTTATCTCATCCTCATTACTGCCCCTTAACTAAAGCACAGACCTGTATTGGCTTGAAAATTAAATTGAATAATTCATGTATTTAATTTATGGTATGAATGTTAGCGTATTTCAGAATACCTCAAGCATTGTGTGAGAACTGAATGATGTGTACTATACACACGATCTATTCGCGTGTCCAAAGCCAGTGTTACAAAGAGCCACATTACATATATGACTCATGTCAGGTATTATTTATTTACCAAGGGATGATTTATGAGGGATTGTGTCATTCTTTGCCCCATAAAAACAAATAAGCAACACCTTTATATCCACAATAGCATATGGCAAACAACAATGAGCACAAGATAATTTGATTAGGTGGGCTGTTTGTGGTCCTTCTGAAGCCGTGAAAGTTTTTAGTTTAAGCTCAGCAGATATTGCCGCATGAAATCCAAACATTGTTAGAAGAGAAACTGACTTGTTGGAAAGGCATTTTCCTATTTGGTAACACTTTACAATAAGGCCTCATTCATTAACATTAGGTAAGATATGAGCAATATATTTTTAGAGCATTTATTAAGTCACCATGAATTTTTGTTTTTGTTTTTTTTATGGAATATTGCAGTATTTATTAAAAATTGTTTATTCATGCACATCATTATTTTTTGAAAATTCATGTGCCCTCATAATCTTTAATCAAAATAACTTGCGCTTCAACCTGTCACTCACATGAGATTGACCAATAGCAAACCACAACCATTCAATCAATTCCCCCAATGAACAAAATCAAGTCCCGCCCTACATTTTTCTTGTTCGAGAAGCCGCTATAGGTCACCATAGGGAAGGAAAGACAATCGCATCTTCCATTTCATGCTGACTTTAATCTTTGTACATGTTATGGCGCTTTTCCACTGGATGGTACGGCTCGCTTTGGCGCTTTTCCACTGCATGGTACAGCTTGGTACGGCTCGCTTAAATAGTACCACCTTGGTTGAGGTTCCAAGCATGCCATACTGATACTAAAATATGACGTGTAAACACTGCAGATCACTGAATGGTCAGAGAGAATCGTCACTACCAGCGTCATTAGATTTGAAACACGAGACACCAAACACGCTAGATTGAAATAGTCAGCAACAGCCACCGCAGTATCATTTGTCCGCACGACTTTTTTAACAACTTGCTTTAAATGACCATCGCACGCAACTTGAAAAAAGAAATGACTGTATCGTGGTCAGTAGACGAGGTGGCGGCGCAACTATAACGATCAGTCTATAATCCCACCCACTTTGAAGCGGTACTAAACTGCAGTGGAAAAGCAAGCCGAGCCGTACTGTGCCGAGTCATACCACGCAATGGAAAAGCAAAGCGAGCCGAGCCGTACTATGCAGTGGAAAAGCGCCATTGGTTACCTGTCAGTGTCTCGGTAGCGGCACACTTGGTGCGCTTTATTTATTGTCTTTTTTTCCCCATCACATATTTTAGTAATCATCATAAATTAGGTATCATTCAAAATCTTAAACACTGAAAATTCATCCTGTGAAAAATGTTTTAAAATTGGGCATTGCGTTACCATGAAACTTTTAAGTTCAGAGCTATGCTCAAAAAGGGGGGTGACATGTAATGCAGAACCTGATTTCACCAAGTGTAACATTACTGCATGAACATCTTTGTTGATCCTGGAACAACATTCCTATCAACCAATCAGATTGGAGACACAAGTTTACAGTTTATGTCAAGTTTAGGCTTACAACCAGGGTTAGGTGCTTCTACATCAGTGTTATTCACCTATCATTTCCCTCTGATTTCAGGGATAAGTTATGGGTAGGGTTAGGCTTAGGGGTAGGGATATGGTTATGAATAAGATTTTCGGACAAGAATGTTGTTCCAGGATCAACAAAATATGCTGACCCAGGAACGCGTCTGACTCGGCAAAATCAGGATGTGTGACAGGTAAATAAAATACAATTGTTCATTTTTGTTCATGTTCATAAAACTTGGTTTTAAAAATGTATTTGTAAATGTTTTCAAATTTAAAATAAAACTAATTAACTTTGTTAACAAATGGAACCTTATTGTAAAGTGTTACCTGCCATTTAAATAACTTTTTTTTTATCTTAAAGGGATGTAATTCTTCATATCTCATGGATATGACTAGCCTTTTTGTTTCCTTCACTAATATGTTGTTTTTTCTTTTTTTATTAATAAAAAAAAAACTTTCAAAAATCGCATTTTTTCATTGTCATTTTTATGTTCTTCCGAAGCTGTGGACATAGAGGAAGGGTGAAATGAAACCTACAGTCTTCACTCAGCTATTTTCTTTCTCCCCTTACACACAGACGCACCACAATTCTGTGGGAAAAGTAGAGCCAACCGTTCAATTACAGAGGAAAAAATTGTTGTACTTATGATTTAATGTTTGGCCTATATTTTCTCTGGCCTTTTTGCCCTGGCCTTTTAAGACACAGATGTTGCCCAAACATAACAATTCCTTTGTGCAGAGCTGGACATTCTTTTAATGAGAAACACACACATTTCAGGCTTGAGGAAAAGGTTTGTTCGACAAGGAATAACAATCACCTTTTGATGGACAAGTCCAAATAACCAGGCCCTGCTAAACCTCATCCCCTTAAAGTACAATTTAAAGTCCGAAATGTGTCTCGAACAGCCAAGAAAAAGAATTTGGTGCAACTGAAAAGTGAAATGCCATGCGATAAAAGTGGATATGTGAGGAGCAACAGCCTCTCGGGCTGTTTCAAAGAAAACCGATAATGAGAAACCTTGTATTATCACATTTAAATTTTTTCTGACGAAACTGTCAAAATACTCTCCTGTTTCATATTCACACCCCATCATGCATCATTTTTTATTCTCGGAGGAATCGTCAAAAAATAGATGCAGAATACCTTCAACAATGACTGGCAATTAAATTTAATTATGATCCATCATAAATATTACACTTAAAATTCAGATAGGTCTGCCTGACAACAGTCTTGTTGACAATTTAGTCTGGGCACTGTGTTTGGCAGCGTGTGGAGAGAGTGAAAGTGTGCGTGCGTGTGTGTGTGCGCGCTTAAATTCTCTGTCAAGAGTGTTAATTTCAGAACGACACTTCATAGTCTCCTCATTAACACTGCCTCTCCTGCATGTAGAAGTACCAAACTGAACGGTTCCCTAACGTGTATTAACAAACTTTTAAATTTTTTTTTTTTAAAAAGATGTAAATGAGGTGAGTTCAGCTGATTTTGTGCAGTGCAAATGGTGCAGGATGTATTTGAAGGACAGCTCAATGATAAATTAAAAGGTCTGGACTTCACACATCTATAAATTAACTACACCTTTTAACACTTTGGATCACACTGTCTAAGCTTCATTAATTGTCTTAATGTACATTGGTGGTCTTGTGAACTTAAGAAAATGCAAATTCACGCCTGTACAGTAGAGGGTGCAGCTCAAACAAACCTTACAGCTGTGCCGCTATTCTGGATTGGAGAAGAAGATGCAGGAGAAGAAAGTTCAACCAAAGCAAAGAATATACACTGACAAGATGCGAAACTCAATAGAAAGTTCCATTGCAACACCAGCGCCCAGCAGCAGCCCTGCGTTTCCGCCATTTTGGGGTGAAAGCGACTCGGCAGTCCACTAGTTTCTATGGCAATATCAGCTGCTTTGTTTTAAAAAAAAACGTACATTAAAGCTAAAACCTGAATGATGACAACACAGAATAAAATACTATCCTTTTAACAGTTTATTTTACAGACTTTGTGTTTAAGTCTTCCACTTTTTTCACAAAACCTTTGCTCTCTAGAAACCCAGTTTGGGTTAAAAAATTTTGAAGTTCAAGTATTAGCATTATAAACACTGAATTAATACCAACATATGAAATTAAATGAAGGACATGCATCAGAAAAATTTGGAATGTTGGCCAATAAATATATAAGAATATAACAGCTTGACAGAAACTGTTTTTGCAGTGTTGTCTTATATTAATGTCCGTTAAAGCAAGACTATGTAAACAAAAAAACACAGCCACTGTATCCAAAAGTGGCAATTATGGGATAACAGACACAGCAATGCATCATGTTCTATAAGATCATCATGTTTGTAGCGTGATCCAGGGGATTAAAACGTATTTCAGACCTAGTGGAGTAATTTACTATTACTATATTACTCCACTAGGTCTGCCTATATACGTTTTAATCCCCTGGATCACGCTACAAATATGATGATCTTAACTTTATTAATTATTAATTTACAATTAATAGTAAATATGTAAAGTTGCATAAAATGGAAATACTCAATAAAGTAGGCTAACTACGTTACCTCAGATGTGTAATGGTTGGATTCCACAACTGATAACATAAAACATATATAGGTTAAGACAATACAACATTTACTGTAGGTGTCATAAAATTTACTGAATTTGAGAAATTTTGTATTGCGTTTCTGATTTGGCTGTGAGATTCGCCGATTTTGGGTGCGCAAGATGTGATGGATTCTATTGTCCAGTTCGCCTTTTCACCCCAAAATGTCTGCCGCGCTACCGAAGCGCCACCTCGTGGCTGTTACCCAAAAAGCATCAGAGTTTCGCCTCTTGGGTTCTATACTCTTTGACCAAAGTCTCTTCAAGAAAAGTCTGTTCACTCGGCGGCCATATTTGCAACGCCTCCGGGCAGCTTTTTCGGGCATCCAAGACCAAGTCCTATTTGAATGGGGGAATCCTGAAATCTCAAAAACTGCTTGGCGAACTCCCAATTAAATTACATTTTAAATCAGCAACAAAATCTGACATGAACCGTCCCATAAATGTTGTTTCTTATGCTAAAATAGCATTAAAAAGCTAATTTTTCAGGCTAGACGAGCCAGTGCGCATGTGCTGTCCTACGCGCGAGTCTGGGAACCGGAGCCTCTAACGGCAGCTACAGTGACGCAATGACTTTATCAATCAGCGATTGGCTCTTTTACTTAGAAGGCGGGACGTATTCCGCCATATTGCGCGTTGCAGTTTCTCCCATTCATAACTAATAGGAGTGAACCGTCTTTCTGTATCTATAGTCTTTGGTTCAACACTCTTCAGCAATAAAAATAAATAAATAAATAATAATAATAATAATAATAATATAATAATAATATTTTATATATATATATATATATTAAGGTCAGCAGTGAAGACATTGGTTAATAAAGTGAGATTAAATACAAAAGTATATTTATGTAACTTGTAATGTGCGTTACTTGTAGGCTACTTGTTGTAATGCGTTACTTTGATTCACTCTATGAATGAAGCATTATGAAATACCGTCTATGGATAAAGAGTTAGACAAAATATTGTTCTCATTCCATGTGAACAGGGACCGCGTAGGTGGGTGCAGCTTGTTTTATGATGTTCTTTATTCACACTGACTCATGGCGTAACACTGCCAGGGCATAACACCTGTCAAATGCTTACCAGGTGTGGGACCAGTGCTCTGTTGTTTTGAATCGGTTACTAAGATCATACTACTTACACAATGAATCTAAATGATTATTTGTATTTATTAATGACAGTTCCTGTCATTTCAACATCAAGATAGTACATTCATATTAAAAAAGCCAGCTGTGAGCTCTCAATGTCTGATCATTCATCACAAAACAATTAAACCCATGGGTTCTCTACTTACAATGACAATAACAGAGCAGTAACTGACCGAGGAAATGTTTCAAATTCATATGATATGGCCGGCAGAACCCATAACCATGTAAGACGACAGGCTTTGAAAAATGACAGACCTAAAGATCTCAGACACCTCATATCTACTTCCAAAACCGCTTGATTTCTCTTTCATACGCACCCACAGAAAACCCACTTCCAGCCACTAATAACACATTACATGGCAATTTAATAATGTGGGATTTTGAAACCATTATGGTATCGCTCATGAGAGCTAAGTTATACTTTAATAGCCAGAAATGCAACACGACATGAATACTTTCACAAGTGGAAGTGAGCAAATCAGGGTTATTATTAACTAAAACTATTATAAATGTTTTTGTTAACTGAAATAAAGCTGGATTTAAATCAAATATTAAATGAAATTGTTGAAAAACTTAAACTAAATGAAAATTAGAAATTTTGAAAAAAAAAAAAAACTAATAATAATGAAAATTACTAAAAATCAAACTAAAATTAAAATGAAAGCTGAAAATATAAAAATAAAAGTTAATTTAAAATATTAATAAAAATATAACAGTATAGAAATAATACTAAAACAACACTAAGAGGAAACAACAAAGAAGGTTCAGTGTTTTTGAAAGTTAGTGTGCATGAAAAAAAAAAAAAGGCAAACCAAAAGGAAAAATCTTCAAATATTTCACCTAAAATGAATGATTTAGTCATTATTTACTCACCTTCATGTCATACCAAACCTGTGTGACTTTTCATCTTCCAGGGAACACAAAAGGATATAAAACAAAGCTATATTTTATGATACTTTTATTGTATTTATTTTGCTATATTAAAGCTTGACAGCCTCAGTCTTCATTCAGTTTAATTATACTGAAAAAAACTAGGTGGATATTCTTTATAAAATTCACCTTTTTTGCTCCATGGAAGAAAAAAAGTAGGGTGAGAAAATAATGACAGAAATTAATTTTTAACTATCCCTTTAAATTTTCTGGCAATGAAGTAAGTGGAAACTCCACCTGGGTCTGCCCTACATCTGCTAGTGAGCCCAAGACTGAGATCATTGAGAGTTCAGAACCAGTGTTCTGGGTTGTTTAAGGACACAAAGAGAGCAAAAGCTGGAGAAGAACCTGTGCTTTAATGCAGAACAGGCCCAGTCCTTTGCTTCTACATGCTGTGAAGAGATTCACTGCGTCCAGCCACAGAGAAGAAGAGGCCTGGAGGTTTACGAGCGATGTGGTCTGGCTAATGAGGCAATGTGGTTCCTCAAATAGATTAAATCAATGATCTCAAAAAGATGGCAAAATCATTGAGATACAAGGTCTTGTAAAAGTCTGAATGTTCAAATATTTTCCATTTCAGCTCAAAGGAGCAATTGTTTCACTCTTCTCATCTTGTGGTCCTCGATTTACCTGAATGACTACAGCTCCACCTGGTGGACTATTCAAATCTTTCCTCACTTTAGGTTTGGGAGCTAACAAATGGGAGAAAAAAACATCATGTCAATGAAAACATCAATAGACATTATCATGCATACATTAGAAAGATTTCCCTTACCATTTGGGTTTTCTTGTTTATAAAATGTCTTGAGCATTTCAACGGCTTCTTCCGCTCTATAGCCTGCGATGCACTGTAATAAGCAAATAAGCATGTGCTACAGCAAAAATATGCAATGTGGTCTAGACTAAAATCTAGGGAATGTGGAAGTTCCTACAAGAAAAATATTCTAGCCACACAGAGCGGCTGGGCAAAATTCAGAATTTGGAGCATGAGCTGGAATTCAAATTGAACTGGATAGGAATTGGAGGGAATTCTTTTACCTTAAATGTAGTTCCAGTGTGTGGTAAATGATCTGATGAGATGTCCAGGACAGAGCCACAGCCTCCAAACCGCTCATTTTTGCACCCATATACAACAAGAGGTATGTCTGTCTAAATGTTAAGGTGTCCATTTAGCGATGACATGATCATTTTAATACTGCTAGACAAAAAAAAAAAAATAGTTTTATGCAGCAAGGACACATTAAATTGATCAAAAGTGACAGTAAAGACATTTATAATGTTACACACTGTTTCTATTTAAAATAAATGCTGTGAACTTTAAAGAATCAGAAAGAAAAAATGATTTCAACAAAAATAATAAGCGGCACAAATGTTTTCAACATTGATAAAAATAATAAATGTTTCTTGAGCACCAAATCAGCATATTAGGATGATTTCTGAAGGATCATGTGACACTGAAAACTTGGGTAATGGCTGCTGAAAATTCAGCTTTGTCATCACAGAAATAAATTACATTTTAAAATATATTCAGAATAGAAAACAGTTATTTTAAAGGGTTAGTTCACCCAAAAATGAAAATTCTGTCATTAATTATGTCTTTAATTATGGCTCAGAGAGGCCTGCATTGCCAGCAAGACAGTTAACACTTTCAATGCCCACAAAAGCTACTAAAGACGTATTTAAAACAGTTCATGTGACTACAGTGGTTCAACCTTAATGTTATGAAGCGACGAGAATACTTTTTGTGCACAAAAAAAAACAAAATAATGACTTTATTCCACAATATCTAGTGATGGGCGATTTCAAAACACTGCTTCATGAAGCTTCAAAGCTTTACGAATCTTTTGTTTTGAATCAGTGGTTCAGAGCGCGTATCAAACTGCCAAAGTCACGTGATTTCAGTAAACGAGGCTTCGTTATGTGATAAGTGTTTCGAAATTTCAGTGGTTCACCACTGGGGGGCGTGACTTTGGCAGTTTGATACAAGCTCCAAACCACTGATTCAAAACAAAAGATTGGTAAAGCGTTGAAGCTTCATGAAGCAGTGTTTTGAAATCCCCCATCACTAGATATTGTTGAATAAAGTCGTTATTTTGTTTTTTTGCCGCACAAAAAGTATTCTCGTCACTTCATAACATTAAGGTTGAACCACTGTAGTCACATGAACTGTTTTAAATACGTCTTTAGTACCTTTCTGGCCATTGAAAGTGTTAATTGTCTTGCTGTCAATGCAGGCCTCACTGAGCCATCGGATTTAATGAAAAATATCTTAATTTGTGTTCTGAAGATGAATGTATGTATGAGTAATAAATGACAGAATTTTCATTTTTGGGTGAACTAACCCTTTAAATTGCAATAGCAGTTAAAATATTTCTTTTTAATGCATTTCTGATCAAATAAATGCAGCCTTGGTGAGCTTCTTTCCAAAAACATAAAAAAATCTTCGCTACCCCAAACCTTTAAATGGTAGTGTATGTGTAAACATCATTAAACTAATAGTGAACCACATTTTGGCTTCAAGGATACGAAGCAGGCGCAGAGCAGCTGCACACATGATACATGGCTCCACTGTCACATAAAGTACAGTCTGTTCACACACCTCCTTCGGGTCCTTCTCTCTGAAACGGCACCAATCGAGCACTTGATCCAGTGCCACCATTTCTGCATGCCGAGTAGCCTTGAGCAAAGCAGGCACAGACGTCAGGTTGTTTCATCTAGTCCAAAGTTTCTCCCTGCTTTACTAGGAAAAACCATTAATCAAAATGCCTTGACATAACATAATTATACTGTAATATATGGGTCAAAGGGAAATAAGGATGTTTGAGATGACAAAAAGAAGAAATTATTCTAAAAATCTAGTTCATAACACACTGCAAGTGCTAAGTTCTTTGAAACGTACATTGTGCAACCACTAAAGTGAAACAATCAAATATTTTCCTTACTCCTTGAGTATAAACTCTTAATTATGAATCATTTACAAGAAAATAAGTCTTGTAATGAGACTTTTATTTTTTACAATTTCTAAACTGTTACACCACATACACATTTTGACGGTTAATTTAAATTCAGAAATTGAAAACATGATATCCATCACATTCCATCATAGAAGAGGTGTATTCTATGGAAGCCCGTTTCCGCCACTAAATAAAAAAATTAAAAAAGTAATTGCGACTTTTCATCTCAGAATTCTGACTTTTTAATCACGCAATTGTGAGTTTATATCTCACAATTCTGACTTTATAACTCACAATTGTGAGAAAAAAAGTCAGAATTCTGAGATAAAAAGTCGCAATTACTGTTTTTATTTTTTTATTTAGTGGCAGAAACGGGCTTCCATAGTATTCACATCACAGTCTGTACAAACCGCATTGTTTATGTATTTATAAATAACTTAACAGATCCGAAAAAATATGATTGTCGTGTAATTGATAAATTATCATTTGCAGATACATACTGGAGCATAGGGTTGTAGTCAGCTAGATTAAGTATTGTTTTTAGCTTACACATAAACTGTAATAAATTGAATCATAATAAATTATGATTCTTTAAATATTAATAATTAGTCACATTGTGAAGTCACTTACATTTTTTGTTTCATTCACCTCATTTCTTCCTTTTCCAATAATCTCATTGTTGTAAACCATTAGACAGCCAACTGGAACCTCGCCATTCTCAAGGGCCTCAATTGCCTTTAAAATTAATTAATATGTTTAATATTATTTTCTCAAAACAACCCAAAGCACTATTACCATATACCATTACTATGACAATCAAAATACTATAGCAACTACAGTTATTATATATAATACTCAAAACGACACAAAATTACAAAATACATACATATACTTTTTCGACAAAGCCAAACTCACAGTAAAAGTAATAATTCAGTACCGCAGTTACTATGGTATAGGAGGGGAAATTACAGTTATCATGGTAAATACTGGTAAGAGAAACAGTAAACGTCAGTCTTTACCATGTCAAACGCCTTTGACATCCATGTTTGAATCTCACTATCTGATGGCTGCAGAAAATCACTCTTCCCGGGATTAAAACTGTCTGCTTGCATCTCTATCAGTATCCTCAACAAAAGTATAACCGTATAAATAAAGCAGCACACATCTAGGAAAAGTTAGCGTTTTGTTTACACGCGCACGTGCTTTCGGGGGAGCTTAATACTGGACGGACCATCCAGTGAGGGCGGTGGATCGACCGCATAATCGACCAATCGACTCAATCTGTTATCTGTAGTTCGCCTGTTTGCTGCTGCTAACGTGAGAAGTTATTGCCATGTAGCATTGTGCTAGCTAGTGAGTTACGTCTAAACAGGCTCCTGCATCTAGTTTTTCGTGTGTGTTTTTTTTTCTTTTGTGGTGTCAAGTCTGTTTTTAAAATGTTGAGTTCTACATGGAATTTCATCAAACGCCATAAGAGGAAATTCATCTTCACTGGGGTTTTTGTTGGAGGTAACGTGGGCAGCTAGACCACCTGCATACTTATAGTTCAGAGATTTTTAGCTAGGTGTGACTGTGCATTGAATATTTCTTGTTTTTAATAGATAAATAAAAATACTTGTAGCTATAATATCTTGTATACAGTTTAGCATGTTATTACAGTGTTGTCAAGCATTTCCACATTATATTCATTAATCTCAGCTCACCTGTCACCTAGATTTTCTATTGGCACAGTCATAGCAAAGTCGATATGGACTTTACCCTGATATTTTTATCCAGCAGAAAGATTTTCTATTACTGAATAGATCTTGCATATTGCATATCACTTTCTTAGCATGTATATTATATTATAATGTATCCTCAAACTTCATTCCCAGGTGTCTATATACTTGGTAAATATGCACAAAGAAAACTTCAGGAGATGCAGGAGCGAGAGGCAGCTGAATACATCGCTCAAGCTCGGAGACAGTTTCATTTTGAAAGCAACCAGAGGACTTGTAACATGACAGGTGAAAAAAATTACATTATCAGTTCATGAAAGTGATGTTTCTTCTGCTTGATATATGTAATTGTGTCTTTTATTTGTAGTATTATCAATGCTCCCCACTCTCCGAGAGGCAATCATACATCATCTGAACTCAGAGAGCCTCACCGCTTTGCTGAAGACCAGGTGAGTCATTATTTATGTAAATTATAGATGATTATCTACATTATAATATCAAAGAATATAACTGACATAAGTGATCATGTCTTCCCACACAGGCCAGCCAATAAACTTGAAATCTGGGAGGACCTAAAGATTATTAGTGAGTTTCTTTTTTTATAGTATTCCAGATGTTTTCAGTATGATATCAAAATTGACCCTATTTACTTTATTAATGCACATCTTAATCTTATTGTGAACTATCGATTTGTGTACCTTATTCATAAGAAAAAATGGTTTGTCTTTGTTAATAAATTTTACAATTTTTTTTTTCTTTGCTATATGTTTCTTTTTGTTGAGTTATGGCAATTGTAGCTTTTTCTGAGAAAAAAAAAAACTATAGTTCAAAGGTCAATAAGATTTTTTTTTTTAAAAGAAATTAATACTTTTATTCAGCAAGGAGGATGCATTAAATTGATCAAAAGTTACAGTAAAGACACATACATTGTTACAAAAGTACTTTCTATTCATCAGAGAATCCTGAAAAAAAAAAACTGCACCAGCATTTCCACAAAAATATTAAGCAGCATTGATAATAATAATAATAAGAAGAAATGTTTCTTGAGCAGCAAATCAGCATATTAGAATGATTTCTGAAGGATCATGTGACACTGAAGACTGGAGTAATGATGCTGAAAATTTAGCTTTGCCATCACAGGAATAAATTACATTTTAGAATATATTCAAATAGAAAACAGTTTTTTAAAATTGTAATAACATTTCACAAAATATTTTTAACTGTATTTTTGATCAAATAAATGAAAACCTCTTTCAAAAACAATAAATCTTACCAACCTCAAACTTTTGAATGCTAGTAAAAAAAAAAAGTAAAATGTAATCACCTTTTTTTTTCCCATTGACGTCATGTGGGTTATTGGAAAATGTTGAGTAGTGACCAAAAGAGTTATGGCATTGTTTTGGCTCAGTTCACATTTGGAACACCCACTTCTCACAATCAAACAGATTCCCACCCTACAATTTTTAGTTGAATGTCCTGTTTCACAATACGTCACATTATGGAAGTAAAATGGGTTATGAACAGAAATCCTAGTTGACTAATCAAACTCTCATCTATTCCTTGTTCTAAAACAATGGTCTCCGCCCTCCAGGTTTTACCCGCAGCATTGTGGCAGTTTACAGCACTTGCATGCTGGTGGTGTTACTCAGAGTTCAGCTCAACATAATTGGTGGCTACCTGTACCTGGACAACTCTGTGACAAAGAATGGAACGGTATGTCAGGGCTTGGTGTTTGAAAGGCAAAGCAGCATCATTTTACTATGTTATAGCATGTAATAGGTAACACATTTCTCTTATACTGCTACTTTAGACCCCCTTCGCCCCTCCTGATGTTCAACAACAATATCTGTCAAGTATCCAACACCTTCTTGGAGAAGGTGAGGACAATGTCAGATCTGTATAAGAGCATCTAATCTGTATTATAGTTTAATCCTCTGTTCATACAGGCCATATGCTCTATAGTTTACACCGATGTTCCTTTTCTCTGTCTTTTCAGGGCTCATTGAACTGATAACTGTGGTGAAGAAAGCTGTCCAGGAAGTTCTTGGAACGTGCGCTGAGTGATTGATTGAATGAATTTGAATCTAGTCATCCCATACTTGTGGCTTTATTTGCCATTGCAGCTATTGAGCTGTGTCAGTCTTCCTCAGCTAACTGCTGTCCATGTCTCCTCAGGGTGTCTCTGAAGCAGAGTCTGTCTCTACAAGAGTTGGAGCAACAGTTAACTCAGATCAGACAGTTAGTGGAGGAGGACTGTGCTTCCTCTAAACACAAAAGTCTTTCTTGGTACATGATGCCTGATGAAGAGAACACGCTAGCCTCACAGGTATATAATTTATTTGTAAATTATTAGTAATTTATTATTTAATTGTAATTGTATTTATTGATATTAGAGCTGCACAATTAATCGTTAAAAGATCATGATCTCGATTCAAACAGCCACGCGATCTTATTCCTTAAAGACAATGAATCTATTAAACCTTTGACATATACAATCACAGCCGATTATTTAAATCTGCGCTGCCGCTGAGCCAGAGAGAGCAGTTGTCATGTGTAGGTATGAAACAGATTCACAAACCGTCTTTTCAACCACACAGTGTCATTCTGTGTTACAATGATTCATATTATCACAGAAGAACTGGGATAAAAGTTTATAGCTCGGATATAAACACTTGTGTCTACGGTAGCGATCAAAATAGAGTAAATCACCTTTTGAAAGTAATTTGATGCTTCAAATAAAGACTGTATTGTATCAATTACATCATTACACCAGTAGGTGGCGACAAGTGACTGTGAAAATTGTATTTGTCATGGTATCATTTATTCTAGAATTAAAAGATTCTTTCAAAAATGCTGATTCATCCAGTAATGAAACAAGTGAAGTTTTTATGAGTGAGTCATTAAATTATTCATTCAAATCTTTTTTTTTTTTTTTTATTATTATTCATTGAAATTAATTCAATATATTTTTAAATAGACTGCAGCAATTAACTTTTTGTCAGAACCTCTAGTAAATTACATGTTATTTTGTTTAGTTGTCTGTTCAGAATTGTGGGAGAATCGTGATCTCTATTTTAAACCAAAAAAACTGTGATTCTCAATTCATCCAAAATTGTATATATATATAGAGAGAGAGAGAGAGAGCGAGAGATAATATATAGCTTGTTGGACTATAAAATATAAAATTTATTTTGTGTCATATATAAACTATTAAATTAAATTAAATTTAGATATTTTATAAATGTATAAATTAATTATTCTTTTTGTCTTTTTTTTCTCATAGGCCTGTGGTCTCACAGAAAATGATGTCACAACAATAAAGCTGCTGAATGAAACCAGAGATATGCTTGAAAGGTGAGAGAAATCATAAAAATCTCCTTTATAAACCTAGAGAATTGAAAATTGAAAATAAAAAAGTTAGGACTGTCAAAAGTAATTAATTCACAATTAATCTCATGATTTATTTTCATTACTTCAGCATAGGCACATTTGGACATCATTGAGCTCTGTAGCTGGATACTAATTACATCTAAACTTTGTTTTCAGTCCAGACTTCAATACTGTACTCCGTACTTGCTTAAGCCGAGGCTTTATCCGATTCCTAGACAACATGGCAGAGTTTTTCCGACCCCCGCAGGGAGACTCCACCCCCTCCAGTACACCTGATCGGTCAGTGTAAATGCTTTTATTTTTATTAAAGAAGGTATATACAGTTACCCCAGAAAGTGGTACATTTGGACAATTAAGCCACATTTCAAAATGTATGAATGTATTTGCATTTATATAACAAAATATCAAATCTATAGAAGCTTGATTCTGCTGTGAAATAAAAATTGCAACTTTTTAATATCACAATTTTTGTAAGTTTATATCTCACAATTCAGGCATTTTTCTCACAATTGCAAGTTTATAACTCTCAGTTGCATGTTATAAACTTGTAATTGCGAGTTTACATTTTGCAATACTGACGTTTTTCCTCAGAATTCGCAGTTGCAAGTTGACATCTCGCAATTGTTTTTTTGTTTCGCCACAGAATAAAGAAATAAAAAAGGTCATTGTGAGTTCATTATCTCACAGTTCTGACTTTTTCTATTCATGGTTTATATCTCACAATTTGGACTTCTCATAATTGTGAGGAAAAAATTCTGAATTGTGAGATATAAACAAGAGAGGGAAATGTGAGGAAAAAAAGTTGCAATTAGCTTCTTTTTTTTTTTTTTTAATTCCGTGGCTTAAAGGTACACTATGTAACTTTTTTTGTTCAAAATTACAAAATTAGTAAATAAAGCATCAATCCTTCCTCCAAAACGTGTTTTTGTCTTACCCTGATTCACTATGGTAAGCCTATTATAAGTGTTTATATTTTAGACCTGATGGGATGGTTTTCGCGGGAAATTGCATACATACGTCACTGGCCATGTGTGTCCATAAATAGAGAAAACTTCATTATGGCTGTTGTAGTGTTGTGCTGGAATTTAATTTCAGGGAAGTACCATGTCTATTAATGGGTATAGCTACAGTAATGTGTTCAGCTAGTCAGCTTGAGATCCTTTCCATCGAAACTGGTTATATCTCTTAAGCCCGGAACACACCAAGCCGACGCTGACGAACTAGTGGCGACAAAAGCAGACTGCGGGGTTGGCTCACGTCGGCAGCGTCTGGGTCCAAAGTTGCCCTTGCACACCAAACCGATGCTCGACACCCGACGGCCAAGTAGCACGTCCGTTCTACGCCTGCGTATGAAGAAATGCCTTTCCGAACCAGCAGGTGGCAGTAGCTGAACAACCAATCAGAATGATCAGATGGCCCGACGCCGATTCAACATGTCGAATCGGCCAAAAAAAAGCAGACGAGGACCAACTTCAGCCGATGGTGCGGAACACACTGAGAAAACTTAGTCGGCCAACGAAACAAGAACTTGGTGTGTTCCGGGCTTTAAGCAGTGAATGTTTTATGAGCAGTAGGACAACCATATTCATCCGCACAGTCACGCAGAGACAAAGCACAACCAAAACAATGTTCTTCTGCAAAATACATGCTGTTTTGTTTTTTAACCACCAGAGAGCCAAAAGTTACATAGTGTACCTTTAAATAAGGTTCCATTCAAACCAGTTGCCATTTGTTTTAAAGATCTCCAGGGTTCATACGGTCATGAAAAACCTAGAAAAGTCATGGAATTTTAAAATAGCAATTTCCAGGCCTGGAAAAGTTTTGGAAAAATAAATAACCCAGAATGTTTTGGAAAAGTCATGGAAATTTATTGGTAAAAATGTGTTTGAACCCTAGAAACACGCTTTAAGCAAACAATAAAATAAAAAAATCTCAAAAAGTCCAAAAATGTTTTAATTGATATGGATTTTAGCACATTTTAATGTCAGAATATCAAATATAGCAGGGGTTTTTTTTGTTTGTTTTTTTTTTTTTTTTTTTTCCAGATTTTAGCACTTTCTTCTCAAGGCCAGTATATTACAGGTTTGCAAACAATATTTATAATGATGAAAAAAGATAATCAGTGCTGCTTTTAATGATTTTCTTCCAGACTATCGCATGTAAGCCTCCCATTAGCCAAAATCATTCCCATCATCAACGGACAGATACATTCAATATGCAGTGAAATACCTAGTCACTTTGTCCAGGTGAGAACCTTCATATGCATTGACACATTTTGGCTTCCATGTGGCATAAAAGCCCACACACACCAATGTATATTGTTTTCTTTCTTGTTTAGGATCTCTTGTTGATAGACCAGGTGAAAGAGTTTGCCGCCAACGTGTACGAAACGTTCAGCACCCCTCAGGAACTTCAGAAGTGAGCACGGGACTGCACAAAATGTGAACATGTGAAAGTCTAACACCTTACAAACCTACTTTAAAGAAACTCTCACGCTGTGCAGCACAGAATTACACACTAAAATCGACCTGGGGAAAGGAACTCACGGCTGTTCTGAGAGACGAGTATGTAATGGAGTTCATATAGCTTCTTATGAACTGCTAGCTGTCCTGTCTGTATGTTGTGACCCCCTTAACCTTGTCCCAGGCATGCCAAGGTTTTTACTGGCTATATATAAATCGTAGTACATTTTATTTATTTTTTAATCCCTGTAGCATAACATTCTCATTAAGTAACTCTCACAACGTGGCTAGCAGAAAAAAATCATATTGGAATGCAGTATCTGCAGTACGGACTTCAAAGAGTGAATTGTAGACATTTTGTATATTATATCTCTGAATCTAATGTTGCAGCTGCTGGAACAAAACCCATGCCCACCTTTGCAACAGTAACAATGCGTGACTTTTGCACTGCTACTGGTTAATAAAAGCATATTTGGGGAGTATTTTCATTCGTATTGACTTTAATATTTCAATGGTTCTACTAATTGATATAGGAATTGTTGGACTGTCATTTTTGTTTGGCAGATTCTTACAGGTTGTATGTAGTATGCTGTTCTTTTTGTAAAATGACCCATGAATGTTAATAAATAATGCGAGTAATAATACTGGAACTATTCATTGAAATGACACAATATTGCATGCAGAAAACACTGCATGTTGTTTTGGCTTTTAAAATTTGAAATTGTACCAACAGGCGGCTATATTACGGTAAAAGAAACATTGAGGATGTTTGTGTTTGTTCTTCTCTTCCTCATATGCAAAGTAAATCTCGCGGGTTCCTCTAGAGGGCAGCACATATCTACAATTGAGTTCATAGCAACTAAACAATTAGGTCACATCATGGTCTAACAATATGCATTCTCACCAGTTAAAGTACAAAAATAAAATAAGGGAAGATATTAAGTAATATCTGACAGAATGAGATGCCTAAACATGAGGGAAGCATATGACGACTGCTCTTGCACAAAACACCACCCTTTTGATGCAACTTCCTTATACACTAAAAAAAACATTTGGCATCTAATCTGCTTTGGATGAGAGCATATGCCACTCCTTATGTAATGTTCTGGAAATAATTGAATGAATGCATTCATAATCAAAAAACTAATTGTTCACATCATGACACTGCATAAACTTTTATTTGTCAATTCATACATTATATTTGGGTTACAGTTCATTTTAAGGTGTCTTTGTTACAGTGTAATTATACATTTAAGTGCCAAGTAATATTAAGTAACTACATGTACGTACTATAGGGTTTGGATTGGTTTTGGGTTAGTTGCATGTAATTATGCATAATTTACAGTTATTACTATAGTAACTACATGTAACAAGAACACTAAAATAAAAGTGGTACCCATATTTGTATAACTTTAAGCATGTTATGGCCTCAAAATCACGAATGTTTTCATTTATTTTCTACATATGAAAAACCAACAATTCAAAAGTTTAGGGTCGGTCAAAGATTTTTTTTTTTAAATAATGTAATTTATTCCTGTGATGGCAAAGCTGAATTTTCAGCAGCCATTACTCATGATCCTTCAGAAATGATTCTAATATGCTGATTTGCTGCTCCAATGATGTGCAATAGCTGTACTATGCTCAGTTCAATCTGAATCCTAAATCAAAAATAATTTGTAGAGGTGAGAAAAATTAATTTTATTTGGCAAAAGTCAGACACTCTGAATCAGTGTGAAATTATCTGAGCTGATAAGCAATCATTGAGATACTATTGTGATATTAGTACCTGAGAAACTATAGTTTTTATTAATATTTTAATTTTTATTTATAAAAATGTTTATTAATATTTTTAAGTTTTAGCATTTTTGTTATTTTTGATATTTTTTATTATTTTTAAATATGTATACAGTGTTTATTTTTTTAGTTTTTAGTTTTAGTTCATTTAGTACATTAAGAAATGATGCCTTGGCAAATAATTGAAATAAAATATGTTTTTATTTATATTTATAGTTTTTAATATTTTATTTTAGTTCAGTTAACGTTTATTTTATTTCAAGTAATGAAAATGGTTTTTTTTTTGGTAACACTTCACAGTAAGGTTTCATTAGTTAACTACTTTAGTTAAAAAGAAATAAGAATGAACAATACTTCTACAGCATTTATTAATCTTAATGTTAATTTCAACATTTAGTAATGCATTATTAACTAACATTAACAAAAATTAATAAATACTGCAATAAATGTATTGTTAATTGATAGTTCAGGTTAGTTAATACATTAACTAACGGTAACAAAAGAGACCTTATTGTAAAGTGTTACCGGTTTTTTTTGTTGTTGTTGTTTGTTTGTTTGTTTTGTTTTTGTCAATGGTCACCAAAACCGGTTTGGTTACCAACATTTTTAAAAACATATCTTCTTCTGCAGAAAAAAGGTTTGGAATGACATGAGGGTGAGTAAATGATGACAGAATTTTCATTTTTCAACATCAGCTACCCCTTGACTGTCACTAGTATATGTGCTATAAAATGCTTTAGATAAGGAAGTGTTTGTGGGATGTACTGTCAGGTTCTGAGGTCTTGAGAAAGGACAAGTCAACAGTGCTGAGCACAAGCATTTGGAGAAAACAAGTAAATTACATCATATTGAGGCATCATTCAGGCAGCTATCTAGGTCAGCTGTAGCTAATAGCAATGCCGATACCTACAGAAAGAAAAGGAGATGTAGTGATTTAAAGGTTATAAAAATATGACGTCAATTTGCCGATGATTACAGGCTAGACAACTGAAACTGCATTGGTTATGCTTAGTTTGTTTGACAAGGGTGAGCTATTTATAGAGTAAAGAGCAAAATAGTCTCATTGTTGCATAAGCCGCTTGAATGTGCTGAATAACTGTGAGGGTGTTTTCCACTGCACACTGCACATGTAGCACCTCCAGTCACATGACTTGCACTGTGCTCAGCGTGCTCTTTGTTGTGCACCAGCAAACAGGAAATTCCCCTTCATCACATGACTTGGGTCTTTGATTCTGCCCCGTGACCTTTTTACCGAAACTGTTTTCATCAAATCCAGGAATATAAAGGAAGCATCTTCTTGTAATCATTAAGAGATTAAATAACATATTATCATTGTTTGCTGATGATAGCCCACATTATACTGCAGGACTAAGCGATTTATGGTTCATTTCTGGATTTTAAAGTACTCTCTAAAAGGCTAAAAGTTATTGTTCTTGTCTTGAGAAAAAAATACTCATTTATATAACATTTGGACAAATGCTTCATTTTTTTGAACAGTGCCAGACAAAGAATATAACCATATATTTAAGAATGGGACGAGTGTTTTAAACTTAAAAAGTTATTTTTCCAATTCAGTTCAGAAATTACATACTTCACCTTTTAAATAACCATATAATCTGTAGTTATGAATGTTGACAGTATGCTTTTTGTGTATTGTTAATAAAGCACAAATTTAACTGGTTTCTAACGGGGGTTTTCAATTTTTTACATGCTACAGACCCCTAAATATGATCATCCTTGTTCAAGGGACAAAATTTAAAAGGCATCTATATAGTTTCTTATATAAATATTAAATTTATACTGTGAAAAATCAATATTATAAATGTCTAAATAATATTTAGTTTGTATTAAATTTATCACATTTTTTGTTCTGCTCAATGTAGCACTGTACTGTCGGATGTATTATTTATTTACTCATTTATTTCAAATGTATTAATTTACTCATTTTTAATCTCATTTTATCTATTTATTTTAATATGTATATTTTTAAATATATTCTTTTTTATTTATTTATTTTAAAAATTTTAAACTGTTTTGAAACTACATTTCCCATAAATCCTTGTGGAAGCACAAGTTTGATCAAACATAATTTACATAATTTACATAATTTACGGTCACGCCATGTCGTAATTACCGTAAATAAAACTCCATATTGCTGCGTTCACGCCATGTCGTAATTACCGTAAATAAAGCTCCGTCTTACTGTGTTCACGGCATGTTGTAATTACTGTAAATAAAGCTCCTAATCGCTGCGTTCACGCCATGTCATAATTACCGTAAATAAAGCTCCGTATTGCTGCGTTCACACCATGTTGCAATTACCGTAATTAAAGCTCTGTATTGCTGTGTTCACGCCATATCGCAATTACCGTAATTAAAGCTCTGTATTGCTGCGTTCACGCCATATCGCAATTACCGTAATTAAAGCTCCGTTTTGCTGCGTCCACGCCATGTCGCAATTACCTTAATTAAAGCTCCGTATTGCTGCGTTCACGCATCTCGAAATTACCGTCAATAAAACTCTGTATTGCTGCGTTCACGCCATGTCGTAATTACCGTAAATAAAGCTCCATATTGCTGCGTTCACGCTATGTCGTAATTACCGTAAATAAAGCTCTGTATAGCTGCGTTAACGCCATGTTGTAATTACCGTAAATAAAACTCTGTATGCTTTCGAATCTCTCTCGAGGTACTTTGATGCCATACACCGATCGGTCTGCACAGCGCCGCTTCATGTCGAACACACCTTAAATCTGCAGTGGTCAGGTGGTACAACGGCCATGTGGAACAAGTCGTAGCTCTCAGAAAATTACTAGTTTACACGTTGTAATTACAAGTTCTACAAGCACGTGAAGGCTTTTTACAGTTCAGAATCGTTACGGTAATAACGACATTGCGTGAACACACCTTATGTTACTCATAACTGGAGTTTCATGTGAGTGTACATGATATTAAGCATATTTTTCAAATGCAAAACTCCCCTTAATAAAGGGAAATTACTAAATGTACCTCCAATTGAGTTGTGACATATTAGACAAAACGCTATATAAACTGATCTTTTTAAAAAATAAAAAATAAAAAATCTATAAATAAATAGTAAAAGACATATGAATGTGCATATTCATACTTACATGTATGTATTTCTATTTTATATAATGATCAGGAAATGCTAGGACAGGGTGTTTTTGTTTTGCTGCTAGTCTTTGAGATTATGACTCATCTGCTTCTACCTGCATTTCCAGAGTCCTGTTACTCTCTGACTCATCCTGATGTCAGACTGCAAACACTGAACTCATCATCACATGAGCTTGTGCAAGTTAATATTTGACCAAATTGTGGTTTATGACATATAAGCAGGCTTGAAAACAATACATGCTGATAAAGGCTAATCAATATAGAATATTATGGAAATTTCAGATTAAACATTTTTAGAGATATGCACTAACCTTGATTCAGATATATAACAGACTATTTCTATGTAGATATCACAGTTAAGGCCAAGTACAGTGATTTGACTCCAGTCCTGTACTGCATTGATGTTTGTGAACATGCCCTGACCATGTCCTTTATCTCCGCTCTGATTGGCTGATCTCAAGGGATTATCATTAACTATTAATCCTATGCTGCAATGATGCATTCTGTAGTCACACCACAGAGCAGTCAGATGATGTCATCTCACCTTAGCAAGCTGATTGGCTGAAGCGTCTCTCGCAGCTCTGTGCTCACCGTATCAATTTTGTATCACTCGAAGATCCTTTACAGGCAGTCACATGACTTCTTAAATATGACGTGGCCCTTAAAGACTAAGTGCAGTGTTTTTTTTTTTTATAGGAGGCCTGTGTTACTTCAATTCTCTGCTTGAAATAAAATACCAGAAATTAGAGGCTGTTTAATTCTGCCAGTAAGAAGTCAAGATTCCCAATTAACCCAATTCTTAGAATTTACAGCAAATTGAAGAAGTGAGGAATGGGAAATGAATGATGAAAATGAGGTCTGCCTGAGGTAATGCTCGGATTCTGAGTGGATGTGGAATGAGAAAAAAAATTTCATAGAAACTTCCTTAGTCACAGAACGGCCAAATATGTAGAGCAGCATTTTACTTTCACATCTGCAGGAAGCAGATAGCATGTAGTTTATGTTACCATACATAGAAGTTTCATTGTAAATGAAATCCAAAAATTGAAGAAAGGAAAACGAGTGGTAGTGAAAAGAGGAAGTCCTTGCTAAATGCGTTTCATTACATGTATTACGTTCTGAGCGTGATTCAAATTGGTTTCCTTATGAATTACGTAAGGCATTTATGCTTTAGTGGGGAATGACCTTTAGGTATTTGCTCCCACCCTACATGCTGTTTGCACATAGGACAGAAATAACAAAACCTAGGAGGCCTGCTTGAGACAGAAATGAGGTCACGGCCCGTGACGGGGTTGGGAATCCTGGCTTTCCCTACTTCGCCTGTCTGCGACGAAAGTCCTTTGGGCGGGAGTCCGTCACTATGGACGCAGTCAGTGTAAACATGTACACAGTGCTCTGGTGTGTATACCAGTGTGAAGGTAGCACTGAGTTAACTGGGACTTTATAAATAACTATGAGTCCAACAGCTGTCTATGTCACATATGTAAGAGGAAAGCTATATAAACCATTATTTAGAGAAAGCAGTGTCAACATTTATAATGAGCAAGTGATGCTATGCATATCTGGGCCCATTGCTGCTGAGTCATTTAAGACAATTTACCTTTTAATGTTAACCTGTAAATAAATACAGTATATTATCAGATATCATTCTAATATGCTGATTTGGTGCTCAAAAAACATTTCTTATTATTATCCTCAATGTTTAAAATAGTTGTGCTGCTTAATTTTTTTCTGGAAACCGTGATACACGGTTAAAAGTTTAAAAGTTTGGGGTAAGTACGATTTAAAAAAAAAAAAGAAATTAATAGTTTAATTTAAAAAGGATTCATTAAATTGATTCGACTTGACAGTAAAGACATTTATAATGTAACAAAAGATTTCTATTTCAAATAAATGCTGTTCTATTCATCAAAGAATCATGAAAAACGTATCACAGTTTTTTAACACTGAGCATCAATAATAATTGATAATAACTGAGCACCTAATCAGAATATTAGAATGATTTCTGAAGGATCATGTGACACTGAAGACTGGAGTAATGACGCTGAAAATTCAGCTTTGTCATCATAGGAATAAATTACATTTTGAAATATATTAAAATAGAAAACTCTTATATTAAAATGTAATAATTTTCACAATATTACTGTTTTTACTTTAGTTTTATCAAATAAATTCAGACTTGGTGAGCATAAAAGACTTTCAAAAACATTTTTAAAAAAATCTTAATTTACACACACACACACACACACACACACATATATATATATATATATATATATGAAGACTTCAGATGCAAAAGCCTCTAAGTGCCATCTGCATCTGAAATTTTCTTCTAAAATGAGCATTTTTATCAAACTTGTATGTTTAGGGTCAGTAATTTCACTCTAATGACAATGAAAAGGACCTATTAATTGTCATTAGAGTGAAATTACTGACCCTAAACATACCAGCTTGATAAAAATGCTCATTTTAGAAGAAAATTTCAGATGGCACTTAGAGGCTTTTGCATCTGAAGTCTTCATATATATGTATATATATATATATATATATATATATAAAGGGTTGAAGATGCTTGTGTACGTTCCCATACTGACAAGGTTGAAAAATTTTAATCTCAGCCCACACAAAATTCTTAGAAGTACAAATTTATTCTTTTTTGTAAGGTGGAAAGCCCTGAAACCAGCTAGAGCAACAAGACAAAAAAAAACAAAAAAAAAAACAATTTTTTTACATTGGACACTGTGAGGCAACCCAACAGTATATTGTAAATAAACCATGTAAAAATCAGACATTTTTAAAAATTACCAAGAGCTGCTTAGCCCCAACAATATGCAAATTAACATGACAAACTGACATTTTGTACATACATAAACAACAGCAAAAGTGTGACAGAACAATCCATGCATGGGCCAAATATTATCAGACCTGTGACCAATCTTTGGGTCACTACACACCAGTTGAGAATCATTGATCTAGGGTTTGGTCCACAAATACCACTACATTTACTTTTACGTGTGAATATTTGTTATTAGCTCTGGAGCAAACAAAAACTAAACCAGAGTTTAGTAATAATCTTGCCACATTACTACAAATACATTTTAGTTTCAGTGTAATCTAGAAAATAACTTACTTTTCAATATGTTTGAATATGGATTCTTATGACAAAGCTTATATTTTTCAAGTTAGGCTATATTATTCTGAAACTGCAGTCAGGTGATGTATAAGCATAGCCTACTATACAAATACACTGAACCTTTATTATACAGGCCTACCTAGTATAAAAAAAAAAAAACGTACTATACATTGCTTCACCAAAATATCGTAGTTAATACAGTTATTGTTGGAATTGTAAAACCTTAATTTAAATATATTAATAATAATATGTGACTTGATGACAATATTAGCAGGCTAACGCTATTTGTGTAAATGTATTGACATTGTACCTAGTGTGCTACATAGTATACTAATATATAGGCTACTGTACTCTGTGATTAGATTTGTAAGTTTAATAACATCTAGAAAGAGAAACCATCAGGCGTTTTCGATGACTAATGTTTGACTGGAATGCGATGTGTCAGACCGAAAGTGCAAATCAAAATATCGATCCCGACCTTTCATTATTCCAGCAATATACGTTTCGTTTCAAACGCGTGGTGTTTTGGGAAAAGGGTGATTTGACTTCTCACCTCTAAGCCTAGAAAACAACGGACAGTCTCAGGATTACTGTAGTCTCAACTTCCCGGAAGGATGACGTGTTCTCCCCTGGCGAGAATACTCGAGTAAGCTTGAGTTAAAGAAACAATACGCAGCCTGTGCTTCTTATGAAAGTGCTTTGTGTGCTGCTTAACCTGTGTCTGTGACACAAAGGCCACATCATGTGGCGTTAGAAATAAAAAATAAAAGAAATTAAAAGGAAATTAAAGTGTATAAAATGTTAAAATAATCTGATTGTTACAATTTGTACGAACTATATTCTTATTAAAGGGACAGTTCACTCACCATTTACTCACCCTCAAGTTGTTCCAAATCTGTAGGAATTTCTATCTTCTGATGAACACAAAATACGATATTTTGAAGAATATGGGTAACCAAACAGTTGATGGCCCCCCCAATTGACTTCCATAGTATGGAAAAACACTACTGGGGCCCGTCAACTTTTTGGTTACCGACATTCTTCAAAATATCATATTTTGTGTTCAGCAGAAGATGGAAATTCATACAGGTTTGGAACAATTTGAGGGTGAGTAAATGATGACAGAATTTTAATTTTTCAGTGAACTATCCCTTTAAAACCACAAGCCTTGGTTTTTCATATTGCCCACATACATTTGAACTGAATTGGAAGGAGATTAAAATAAGACAAGAAAAAAAAAAGTGATAGATATATAGAAATATATGCAGATATGTATATATGTAGAAGTCAAATGAAAGATATGCAACATTATTATAATCATATATAAAAAATCATAAAGTGATTCTAATGTGGTTAATGGTTACTCTTTTAAATAAATAAATGCATACATACATACAAATATTTTCTTTTAAACATGTGACTGTGTGTTCTTATCAAAAAACTGATTAGACTCAGACCAGCAGTAAAGATATAGATAGTGGAGATTTCATAAAAACAAAACTGAAAGACATGACTGTAAATTGCTCTTCACATCATAAAGAAACTGAATGAAAAATAAAAATTTGAATATGAATACCTTTATCTTACACTGTAAAAAAAAAAAAATATTTTCATTATTTGTTATCACAGCATTTTTTTTTGTCAAATCAACTTAGAAATTAATGTAGTTCAGATAACATAACATTTTGAGTTTCTGTTGATTAAACCAATCGCCTTCATTGTATTAACTCAAAATTGTAATTTCAATGAACTCAAAATTTTAAGGCAACTTACTTTTTTAAGTTAAACCAACAATTCTTTTTTACAGTGTACAATTTGTGCAAATGCCTTTTCTTTTACTCAAACGTTTCAAATTATTCGAGATAGACAACAATCAACAAGTAACAACAGATGGAAAAGTGAAATCACTTCTCCTGAAACTTCACAGTGTATTAATAGCTAACAGGTCAATACTGACATCATAACAGCTGTATCCATGTCACAGACACAAAATGGCCACACAGGCCTTTAAACACCTGTTTGACTTTATACGATGAACTCTATGACGTGACTCAGCCCTGTCTGATATGATAAAGAGATGATAAGATGGTGAATTCTTCTATATTAAGCTCTGTGTAAGGTTTTAGATATAGATCATTCGGATGGGTCCACACATGTCCGGTATACAGCATATAAGTATAAATTCATCTCACTATCAGTTTCAGTAATTTAAATATCACGGAGTGACTCTTTAAAATATTTAATGTATTTATGGACACATTTGATCACAAGCACCATTTTAGTTTCAACAGCACCTGTTGTCTTTGGGATTTTGGTTTACATAGTACTTAAATTAATACATTTCTTTTGGACACGTATAATGATGTATGAATTTCATTGCATTGGGCAACATCAAATCAAATCCAGTTGCATCATGCAAACAAATTATATACGAGAACTTCTCTCAGAACTAACTTCCCTTTTCTATAACCAATTGGCGTCAAGGTAGTGCATGTACGAAGTCAGTTCCCCTCAAGTTCAGACAGCTATCTAGTGTAACCACATGTGTAATACATCACATTATGTTCTTCTGACGTTTGACAACTAGAAAGTTAATATTGAACAGTATATTTATTGTTTCACAATTTTAAACCTAACAAACTTATTTTTGTAAAACACGACTAGCTTGAAAAAAATATTTTTGTGCTATATTTCTTGAAAAATAAAAGCTATTTGGTTTGGATTTTAAAAAGTTTTATAAATGTTGTCTGTCCATGTACTTTTTGGGGCCAGTGTATCATATATCAGTGGATAAACAACAACAAATTCATTTTATAGTACTTAATTTTTTTGCAAAATGCAAATAAGGAAAAATGGTAACACTTTACAATAAGGTCTCATTTGTTAACATTAATTAATGTATTAATTAACATTAACTAATAAGGAGCAATACATTTGTTACAGTATTTATTAATTTTTTTGTTAGTTAATAAAAATCCATCTGTTTGTTCATTTTAGTTCATATTACACTAACTAATGTTAACAAATACAACATTTGATTTTAATAATGTATTAGTAAATGTTGAAATTAACATTAACTAAGATGAATAAATGCTGTAGAAGTATTGTTCATTCATGTTAACTAAAGTAGTTAACTAATGATAAGGAAACCTACTGTAAAGTGTTACCGGAAAAATAAACCACATCAAATGCTATTAAAAATCTGAATCTAATTCTTTGGTACTTAAGAAAACATAAATCAACAAATATATTATTTCCATATATTCATAGATGTCAAAACAACAACAACAACAACAACAACAGCAAATTCAATTAATGTTAAACCATGAGTCAAAATGGAACTCATTCATTACCCAGATTCATTAATTCTGAGAACTTAGTTTTTAAGCCCGACAGTCATAATTTCTCTTGGGAAAAATAAATATTGCCATGTTTTGACTTTGTGTCAGGTTTAGACAGATCTCCTTGGTAACATTATTTTGTGTTCAAGCACAACTGTATGTAATAAGGGAGTGTTTTAGTAGTGATTGCACCAGGACTGGTAAAAGGAGATCACTGGAAATTTCCAGAACACAGAGGTAAGAGCGTGTTGTACTGGGTAATGACCCAACCAGAGCAAGAAAGCTGCGCTTCACATCCAGGAGAGGAATGCAGACACTGCGTACTGTCCACTCCCTGAAATCACTCCGTTGAACTCAAAGTAAATGGACTGTAACATTTGTACCACCATCTTTTGTCGTTATCTGATTATTTCATATAGAGGCATTTGTTTTGTAGGTGTTGTTTTTGATCATTTATTTTAATATCACATAGATTACAAAATATGTCTGTTCTAAAACATCTACATCTGTATTACCAATGGAAAATAAATGCAGCTTGAATGGAAAATAAACAACTTTTCATATCCTTAACATTGATTAACCCACAGATAAAACAGGACATAGAAGAGGTTCACATAATAAAGCCATATGCAGCAATATTTACAATAAAATATTTATAACCTTGAATTATATTTTAAAAATTGAACACTGTAAATTGAAAAGTTTATACTTTGTAAAATCAAAGTTTCACAGATATCTTTGAATTTAATGATGAAAAATAAACATGAATGAACCTCTGAACACTCATAAAAATCAAGTGTAACTCACAGAAATTACTATAGGACAAGTTCATTGAACTTGAAAATGTTAAATGGTGAAAACATGTTTACTGCCAGTGGACGTGCAAAACCAAATGATCATATTTGAATACAAAATTTTCACTTGTGGACTAAATCAAAAGCTAAACAGACTAAATAAAAGACAGCAATACACTGACCTTGGGATCAACTCTCCATCTTCATACAATTCTCCATTAACACACAAAAAAATGAGAGTGTTTAGCTAACAGAGTGAGAGGGATTTTCTGGTCTCATTCTGACCAACTAGCCAGTCAATCTATCCTCTCCCAAGTCTTTTTTTTCAACTATTCAGTACATGACATTAGAGCATACCAGAGATCCCATGTCATTACACGGGTATGTCTTTATTTGCTCATTAGGTTAACATGTCAGCCTACGACTTCGATTCCTCCATTGTACGGGGAGGGCGGGGGTCTGAGCGTGCCCAGTTATGGTGCGCGCAGAGGGTTGCCTGATTGCATCATCGCAAAGACAGCTTTCCTGATACTATAAATAGGGTGACGTCACTCGCTCCGCCTCTAGTAGTAGTTCACGTCCTCCAGCCATTAAAAGGGGTGATGCAACGAGCCGGCGACAACTGTAACTTTACCAGCTGAGCGCGAGAACACTCCAGCCGGAGGAGAGCATCACAACACGCGCGTTTTATTCAGTCAAAACAAGGTGAGTGACAACATTGTTTCGCTTGTTTGTTGTAACTGTTCGAGAACACACTGTGGAAAATGTCTACGCTATGTTCTGATAAATCAACTCAGCCAGTGGCTGGTTTAAAAAATGTTTTTGGGTTAAGCGATTGTATAGGTTAACAATCTTAATTTAGGCTACTTTATATTCAAAACGTTATATTTTATACTATATATATTTCTATTTTAATGTATTTTTTTTCTTATCATAATCTAGCCTAAGTTATCTTGTTCTCAGGAGTAGTTGCAAAACGTGCGGAACTGGGCTGCAGTAACTCATGTTGTAATATTTGTATAACTGATTACATATGTAGGCTACTTTTGGCGAATCGTTATAGCCAACTGTAAAAATATTTACAACAATAACAGTTCAAATTAACGACCAACACAGGCTACAGTGTCACCGGATTAGAGCTTATTTAACCGTTAAAGATGATGATTTGACAGGATTTTACCGATTATGTAGACCTGCATTGTATAGTTAGAGTATATATTTTACAAAACAGTTGAGTATTGTAATTGAATGTAGTCGCATAACTTTTGAATAAAACAGAAAGTGTAATATATATATATATAGGCTAAGCTATATGTAATACATCACTGTAAAAAAAAAAAAATACGATAAAATATTGTATACTGTGGTTGCCAGAACCTAAAAAAAACCCTCTAAAAATGATGTGATGTTAAAAGCATTAATATATATTTTACACTTCCTGTGTGATTAAATTATATTGTGTTAAAATACTAACTTGTTCGAGCTATTCAAATCTGTTTGTCAGTGTAAATGTACTGAGAATATGTGGTACAATTTAAGGCTCTAACGAGTTTCACTTTGATGAAAATTTGCTTCTGTATCAACTGTGGACATATAATATAATAATAAGACTGAGAACAGTTTTACAAATACAAAGCACCTTAAGGGTAACACATTGTATTAAAATTATACTAAAAAATAACTGAACAACATAAGAGTCTACCCTTTTCTTACTAAATCATAACAATATTTTACCATAAAAGTATATTTATGGCCTTGCTAAATATATTTTTCAATTGTAAATAAAAATATTAATATACTGAAATAATAAATGTATAAATATATTTGATAAAATTATATAAATTCATACTTTTTATTTCTAGAATATATTTTTACAATATTTTACAGTGCAAGTACATGTATTGATTTTTTTTTTTACAGTTAAGTCAGTAGTATAATATTTTATAGAGAAGGGAGGGGGTAGAATGTGTAACTGACTACAAAAAGTTTACTATGATCTTTCCTTATTAGGACCATGACTTAAATCTTGCCTCATATGTTTTAGATTTCGGAATGATGCTTCAGCATCCTGGTTTGGGTCCCTTTGAGATCAGTGCATCAGCTTTGGTTCCCTGCCTCTCCCCGCCCGGCTCACTCACACTGGACGACTTCACCAACTTCACTCCATTAGTGAAAGAAGAGCTGCGCTACGCTATCCAGAACAAACGCATGTCCAACGGCATGAGCACTTTGACCTCTGATAGAGCGTGTATGAACAGCGAACGACCCACTGAACAACCTGTAATGAAGCGGGAGGTAAGAATGACTCATTTACAGTTATAACATTTAAAACGAATGTAATTTCTTGTATTTCACATTGGTTATATTGAGTAACACACACGTAGAAAAGCCATGCTTGCACAATTCGCTTGTTCATCCACTTGTGGACCTAATTCAGAATCATTAGGTCATTTCATAAAATCAATATTCATTATACAATGTGGGTATGGATATATATTTTTTTAATGTATGTGATAAATATTATAATTTCAGGCCAATCCAGAGGAAAGTGAACGAAAAAAAAGAAGGAGGGAAAGAAACAAAATTGCAGCAGCAAAATGCCGAAACAAGAAAAAGGAGAAAACTGACCATTTACAAAAGGTAATCTTTGTTATTTTCTCTTTTTATATAATATATATATATATATATATATATATATATAATATAAAAATGTAATTTAATATATATATATATATATACACATTATAAATATATATATTTTTTATTTCTATTATTCATATCTAAAATATTTATTTAATATTTATAATATTTCAAAAATGTCTTTTGAATTTTACACTAATTTATGTTCTACAAATGTTTTTTGTTATTTTATTCAGGAGTCAGAGAAGTTGGAGTCCATCAATGCCGAGTTGAAAGCCCAGATTGAGGAGCTCAAGAACCAAAAACAGCAGCTAGTTTACATGCTTAACCTGCACAGGCCCACCTGTATTGTCCGTGCTCAGAACGGCCAGACCCCTGAAGATGAGAGGAAGCTCTTCATCCAACAAATCAAAGAGACCACGCTGCAGGGTCTGAATCTTACCACAAGTGGACCAACACACACTGCGATACCAACTAGCTGTGGGCATCTCTGAATCACAAACTGTACAGGCAAGAAGCTAATGGCTCCGCAGTCCTCGCCAAGGAACACTGGAAGGTTCACCCACGTTATAAAGGACTAAACAAGGGTGCCTACCATGCTGCCACTCAAGGTCGGTCTGAAGTACACTGAAAGAGACTGTTAAAGCACTGAAGTGTTGAAGGACGTCTGATGCGTTTTTCTCTTATTTAAATGTGTTCGTAAATGTATGATATGCTTTTTGTATGCACCAAAGCTTGATGTCATGTTGATGCTAGAACAACATGATTTCATTTATTTATCAGCTTGTTGGTTAAATTAAACCCTGGCGGTGTGTTTGACAGCAAGTACTATTCTAGTGAGGGGGAAAACGTAGTGATTTGTGTGTATCTTTTTCATTTTTTGGCAGACATACAGGGTGATGAATGAAGTTGTTTAGTTTAGTTACATATTTATCTGTGGCCTCTGCCTTGTTAAGTGTCCACATAACATGCCACGTGAAGTATTTCAAGCTGCTACTAATCTCTCAGGACTGGGTCTATATATATATTACAGGAAACTCTAACTAAAACAGATAAAATAACAGGGAAGTCGACGCGGAGTGGACTTTGAGACGCTACTTACAAGGAAGTCCCTACCCTTCACCACTGAAAGCCTATCTATCACCTCACCCATATAAATATATTGTTACAATGCTGTGCAGGAGGGTCTGCATTTATCAGCACACTGTAAAAAAAGAAAAGGAAAAAAAGTGTTTTTGTGCTTTTAGCAAGGACATACTTATTTTCTGATGTATACTGTAGCTGTGTGTTGTTATTGTCTAGATGCACAAACCTCTACACTCCCAGCTAACAGGGAACCTTCTCAGAACGTTCTGACAAGGTTCTCTCGAAGTTATGAGCAAACGTTCTTCCGGTAACATTAATAGAATGTTCTTTCAAAGTTATGTGGTTTTTAACAATGTTCTCAAAATGTTGTTTATACATTGTTCATGGAACATTTTTTTTTCTGAAATGTTTTAGATTGTCTACTTACAGCTTGTTTCAGAACAATCAGAGAACATTCAAAAGTAACGTTCCCATAATGTTTGCAAAAAATGTTTAAATGGAACATTCCAACCCAATCTCACGGCAATTCGTACGTATTTGACGAGGTGGCTAATTCGTACGAATTCGTACAACCTCACTCGAATGAATTCATACGAATTCGTACAACCTAACTCGAACAAATTCGTACGAATTTTGCTAAATCGTATGTATTTTACAAGTTGCCCAATTCGTATGAATTCGTACGAATGACCTACCCCTAACCCCGCCCCTAAACCTACCCGTCACCCAAATCGTATGAGTGAGGTCGCACGAATTAGCCACCTCGTAAAATACGTACAAATTGGTCGTGAGATAAACTAGCGTTGAACATTCCCTTAATGTTTCCTCTAACGTTTGCATAACCAAGAAAGCTTTGGAAAAAAAAAAATGTAATAAATTTTAAAGTTTCAGAGAACATTAAGAAATAACGTTTTTGTAACTTAATGGGAATGTTAGCAAAACGTTCTTAGAACATTTTTGTTAGCTGGGCTTATCCTAAATGGAAAAAAAAGCTTAAAATATTCAATGTAAAGCTTAAACTTTTCAACGTAAAGCTCTTAATAATTGTCTTGTTATGTTCCTGGATCATGTGTCAAGCAATTTTAGTGTCACGCCATGTTGTTAGTGAAGAAACATACCACAAGACATCTGATCAGGCAGTGTGACTGTATTGCCTAATATTACAGAAAGGTGTAAGAAAATTTAAAAACATCACTCCATTTCTACCAGACAGAGGAAAACCCCTTATTGTTTCACAAACTTCTGCCTCTTGTTTTTGAGTATAGTCTAAATTTATGTTCTGTCATGTACTGAAAGGTTAAGTGACGCAGGCGTCAGGTAGCTTTTTCCTTTTTTTTGTATTTGTTCAAACAGGCATGCCACAAACTGTGGTACTACTGACATTAAATGTGTAATAAAGACAAAGCTATGCTTTCTATTTGTGGTTAAAACAGGTTTTATCCATCACGCCATTTCGGTCCACATCAAAGTGTTCAAGTGCAATTGCTACCATAAGTCATGATTGAGAAGATAATGGCCTGCAACATTCAATTGCATATTTATATGAAATATATATGGCTTCATTTTGACTGTCTGTTGTTTGTTTTTGATACTTTATTAATAAAAAATGATACCACTTGCATTTGAGGCATTCTTTGTTGTCATTGTTGAAGTCAAATGTGATTAAATACCACTGAATCAACCTGATTGCATCAGAAGAGGCAACACCTGAACATTGTTACTTTTTAAAGCGTACTTGATGTGTTCAAAAAGCTTTTGTGTTGAGATATTTGCTGTAGGGCAAGTTCACACATGTATAACCTGAGAGACGTGCTGACTGTAACCCTTAGGTTGATTGAGTTCATCCAGCCAGAGAGCAATGATTCAGCATTTTTTGCAGATTTTAATGATTATTACTGTTAAAGTGGGCGGTTTTGTTCAAGGGAAACACGTATTATGTTTTGTAATTGATTAAAGATGAGGATAGCACTGGAAGGCTTCTAGTAAAAGTCTTCTGAAATTCATTGGAAAGCTCAAAACTGCTAGGGAACTCCTGGCTTTGGCAGTACCTGTGTTTTGGTAACTCCCTTTTTGGGGAAAATGCGGGAATTATTCAGAATTCTGAATAATTGCTAGCAAATGCCTTGGTTTGTTCTTCTAAAAAACTATTCTAGGAAAAAAACGTGGTTGTACAGGAACTAAAAGTACCTTTTGAAACATTTTTCTTTGAGAGGGAGTAACTTAGCATGTTTTAGCAGTGATAAAAACACACACAAATAGAGACACTGCCTAACTGTCAGTGGTTATCAATAGCAAATACATCAACAGTGGCTTTTTAATGCAGCCAGGAAATTCTGTAGATTTTCTACCAAATACATAATTAAAAGATCTTACTTGTTATTGCTCTAAGAGGCTTCTTTGTCTACTGACATTTTTTGTCTACTGTCTACTGAAAATAGCCTTTAATTCTAATATGGCACTAAATAAATAAATAAAAAAATAAAACTAAGGTTCCAAGGTTGATATCTTCTGCCAGAGTCAAAGGTGAGTTAAATATTATATCTTATATGGCCATAGATAACTGTTGAATCCATCTAAATTAAAAACCTTTACATGTGGTTTTTAATTACATTGCTGGGTGCTCCCACCTTTCCATGATCCACAATAAAAAACGTCCCTTTTGGTCTTTTTATCTGCTATGCTCCAGTTTAGTTTGAACTCGAATCATTTTTTTTTGTTTGTGCACATCCCTAAAAGTAGAAAAACATATTTATGTGGCAATCAAGACCGAGTTGCCGCTCATTGCTTCATCACTGATGTCAAACATGTGATAATAATCTCTCAGAAATTACTCCTGGATAACTTCCACCTCTTTTCTGAAAACATACCGTATATTGCCCATAAAGAAGAAACACTGTATTATCATCACCAGGAATTGAACACTCTTTGTTCACATTTGTTTCCCAATCTGTGCACAGAAATGAATCTGAATCACTATTTGTGGTTAAAATAATTCATCCAGATATGAATACACTTTTGTAACTAAATGACCACCTTACAGAATGCATAATATAGGACATAAATATTTTGAATGTGAAATTCTGATTTCTAATCTGATATCTATTTAAATACAACATACATGTGTGTGATTGCACTCCTGTGACATCTTACACTGAGCTGGAAGTGAACCCGGTCCCAAACACCATGACCTGACTTTCACAGTAATTCAAGTGCACTTTGCCCTGGCAGAATGTGAGCCAACATGGTCACAGCCCTTGGCAATTAATGCAATCAGCGGAAACTTCTCATTCTGATGCAACCATTTAAAAGTGTTGCAATGGAATCTTCAGATGTCAAAAGGGTGTTGTAATGATATTTCAAACACCAGTGTTATAACCTTTGGACATGATTATAATGATTTTAAAGTTTTGATGTAGGGTGAAGTCAGCTAAAATGGGCTATCAGGTAAAATGGGCCAAATAAGGTTGTAGCGTCATATCTCTTTAAATTTTTACAGCCAATCACAATAACTGATCTTGTATTGTTGCTTCAACACTTGTTGACATGTAACAATAGTTTTGACTGGTCTGACTTTTTAACTGGTCTGACAGTTTCCTCATTGACTTCCACAGTATTATATATAATACTATGGAAGTCAATGAGGAAACCGCTTGGTTATTTACATTCTTCAAAATATCTTCTTTTGGGTTCAGTAGAAGAAAGAGTCATACAGGTTTGGAACATCTAAAAGGTGAGTAAATGATGACAGAATTTTCATTTTTTGGTGCACTGACCTTTTAATGAATGCATTTAGCAAACAATCTAGACCACTTCCTACCCAGTACAATGGAAATGTCCCTTCTTTTTACTATGGGGGAGATCAAGGAAGTGTAGGTTCAATGGGAACTTCAATGTCCACATTCTTCTTTAAGTTCCTGTAAGATTTCCAAGAGTTTTTAGATGTGAGGGCCGAGGGCAACCACCTACATACGCTACCAGGAACTTTGATAAGGAAGGAAAAGTTACCATAACAGAATTTTCTGCCGCGAGGCGACTAAGAAGCTCAAGACACACCCCTAATTTCCCATTTCACAATGGGCATTTGCATGCGCCTCTTTTCATATTTGAAGGCATGTCCACTTTAAAGGCAATGCTAAACAGTTTCTGATAATCTTTTCTACTTCCTTCTATTTTCGTGTAGTGATGAGGAGAGACATACAGCTCTACAATCTGAACTTTTACGATGTAGAAGACATAACATTTGTTGCAAATATTGATTAAACTGATTATATACAAACTATATCTATTTTTCGGTATATTTATAATTTATAACTGATTAAATATATAGAATATATAAAATATTTAGATAAAAAATTAATGCATGTTCATTAGCAATGTGTCCACTAGAGGGCATAACAATCAAGGAATTGTAGGCCACAAAAAGACATCAATCAGATTATAAAGCACATGCTTTAAACAGGACATCAGACTATATGTAAACACACAGAAAACAAGAATTTAAACCCTAAAAGACACTTTTTACAAAATAAGTTTAAAGGGTTAGTTCACCCCAAAATGAAAATAATGTAATTTATTATCACTGTCGTTCTACACCTTCGTTCATCTTCGGAACACAAATTAAGATATTGTTGATGAAATCCGATGGCTCAGTGAGGCCTGCATCGCCAGCAATGTTACTGCACCTCTCAAGAAAACATATTTGAAACAGTTCATGTGAGTTCATGTGAGTTCAGTGGTTCTATCTTAATATTATAAAGCGACAAGAATACTTTTTGTGCGCCAAAAAACCAAAATAACGACTTTTCAACAATAGGCTATCTAGTGATGGGCCGATTTCAAAACACTGCTTCATGAAGCTTCTGAGATTTATGAATCTTTTGTTTCGAATTAATGATTTGGATCTCCTATCAAACGGCTAAACTGCTGAAATCACGTGACTTTGGCGCTCCGATCCACTGATTCAATTCGTAAAGCTCTGAAGCAGTGTTTTGAAATCGGCCATCACTATTGTTGAAAAGTCGTTAATTTGTTTTTTTGGCGCACAAAAAGTATTCTTGTCACTTTATAATATTAAGATAGAACCACTGAACTCACATGAACTGTTTCATGTTGTTTTTAGTACCTTTATGGACCTTGAGAGTTTGAATTGCTTTGCTCTCAATAGAGGCCTCAATGAGCCATCGGATTTCATCAACAATATCTTAATTTGTGTTCTGAAGATGAACGAAGGTCTTACGACTGTAGAACGACATGAGGGTGAGTAATTAATGACATCATTTTCATTTTTGGGTGAACTAACCCTTTAAGACCTATCCATTATATGCACCTTATCTATCTATCTATCTATCTATCTATCTATTATCTCCAATAAATTATTCAAAGACCCTGCTGTCTATAAACTCAATTATATATAAGATTATATAAACTCAAAAATATGAGGCTGGCTTAATGGTGTACATTTGTTTAGACTTTGGGACCCTTCTGGAAGTTTGCTGAGGCCCCCAGTGGTCATTTGTTAAAAAAAATCATCCAAAGAAGACATTTTTACGGAACTTGCTCTGTGTCTATTGTAACTGAAACTCACTGATATTTTGGGAAAAGGTTCAAATCCAGGTATACAGACCTCTGTGACCGGAAAGTTAATAGAAGTGTTAGTTTCATTGCCATTTGGATTTATACAGCTTCTACCCTACTGTACATACCAGAAGACCCATCTATGATGCATCAAGTATAAAATATTAACTTTTTATATCGTTGCAAACAGTATTATGAGGCTGTGCATCGTTGTAAATGCTGCATTTAAAACTTGTGTGCTAAATACATTTCCTAATTCCCAAATCAAAATTAAAGCAATACTTTTTCTGTAGAAACTATATCCTTTACACTCAACCCATTCTAAACAATTCCATGTGCGCTAGCATGGTCATAAATAAACAAATATACTTAATTATACTAAAACTTTCTGTGTTTTATAAGGGTTTTTTACATTCTCTAGCAATGCTTTTTGGCTTTTAACGTTTTAAAACGAAAGTCAACAGATCCATGTGGAACTCTAGGACTTTTCAGAAGAGAAGAGAAAACCGGAAGAGAAATATAGAAGTGTGTACCCTGCACTGGTTAGGAAGGTAAGTCCATGGGGGTTTGAGGAAGTGATACATTCAAGAAAAAAATCTGACCACCATTTTACCGCAACCACCCCCAGATATGGTTTCAACACAAATGAGAGGAAAAAAACTACACATTTAATCCTTTTCTGATTTAGTGACCTCATTTTAATAGAAATTGTATCACTATTACAATTTAAGTAATACTGGATTTCAATCTGCATCTGCGTCACAGAGTGTATAAACAGAGTAATTCCTTTTTATTAAAATAAAATTATTGTTTTACTTACAATACACACCCACAGCAAAACATGACCAAGCAAGACAGAATAGTAACACTGCCATTTGTGGTTATTTGTAATAGTGCAGCCATAACAAAGCGGCTGTAACAGAGTTTTGAAACTAACCTTTAGTATTTTGGTCGGATAGGCTCTCATAAAGCAGAAGTCCATTCTCTCATGTCGTTCATTCACAGTCCACTAACTGTGGTATAACAAATGGTTTAGTTAGTGGTTATTTACTCTATCACAGTAAATACCAAAAGTGGAAGTATTCACGTGAGGCATGGCCCTGGGAAAAGTAACATATGACTAGAGAGTATTCTGAACGAAACTTGTCAAAAATGCAAAAGAGAAAGTTCGAGCATGAATTACTCATTCAACTGCATGTTAACGGAAAACACTGTATACTGAACTAACAGGTTAATACTTTAGAATAAAAAGCATAAAAACTGCATGCCGCTAGTATGCACGAATCACTTGTATTAAAGATAATTAGCTTAATTTATCCTTAAATGGAAATTCCGACATCATGAGCATCAGATGTGAATGTCTTGTGGCACTGTGCCTGTGGACCTTGTTGTTGAGGTCATACCACAGTTCAAGACAGGGCACAAAGGCTCATGGGCTTTGAGGGCATCTGTTAAGCGTTGCTGTTCCTCTATCAAAAGCTGGACTTCCTTCCTCAGCAGGCTGTTCTCCTGTTCCAGACACTCATACGCCTGGTTACACAAAATTTCGGTATATTATGTCAAAAACCACATCAATCACATTGGGCATTTGGTGTATTTTCCAATGTCTGCCCACAATTGTGAACATATGTCTGTATGGGGCAAAATAAATGTTATATCTGCAGTTTACTGAGAGGAACAAATACTGAAATCAACATCTTCTACATTCTATACAGTATATAGGCTATATAATATGCAGGTGGCAAACCTCGTGCAACTCGTCAGCTCTCTGGGTTTGTCTTTTGCGGCTTCTCTGGGCAGCAACTCGGTTCTTTTCTCTTCTTTTCAACCTTTTCTCATCATCATCAGAGCTCTGAATAACAATCATATGTTGTAGAAGTTATGATGTGTTGTTTCTTGAACATTTTACATTACTGTGCAGGATTATCGTATTAGTAAACCATAAAATCATTTTGAGTGGCACAGATCCAAAAGATGGGAATGCATGTTAGATAGAAAGTCTGATTTGTAAGTTATGTAGGCTACATTTTTACATATGGTTTCATTAATAACATTGTTTATGCGTTTGTAATTATTTAAAGAAAAGAAACGAGCATAAAGAAGTAACATACCTCACTCTTTCGAAACAACCGTAAAGCTGGAGCATCACTTCGAGTAAAGTTACTTGTCGCATTGAAAAGTGACATGGCAGGTGCAGGAGAGCACGAGCACACTGAAGATTTACGTCCACTAAACTAGATAGAAAATTAAAGCAAATTATGAGGCTGTGTTAATTAGCGCAAAGTTAGCCATTTTTAAACTGTCAGTCAACGTGCTACAATGACATTAGTGATTTCTTGCAAATGCCATCGGCGGATGTTCTTTGAAGTCACGTGGTGCTCTCGAGGACGCCAGTAACTTGTCAGTGTGAATGTTTTCGCTTTAGGGTCATTCCACGAAATGACCATTTTGAGAAGGTGATTTTTATTTTATTTTTAATTTAAAAATTCTATGAGGCAAACAAATAAGTTACATTACGTTACGTTAATAGCCTACGGTGGCATATGACTTATAAAATAACATGATTTGACCGTTTTAGAGTACATTTAGTCATTGCTAACCATGTGCTCAGTTATGACACTATAATGGATGTATTAGAAATATAATTTAATCTCAATATTCTTTTCAATCCGTTAAGTTTACAATTTTGTCAGTTTAATGACCAAAAAAGACTTAATTAAAAATATGATGTATACATGAATTCCTCCACCCTTTTGGAGAAAATAAGACATTAAAAAAAAAAAGACTTACTGATATGCTAAAAAATAGTGTCAGATTTTCCTTTGTTCATGAAGGATACAAAAGGAACTGTTTCAGTCAATGATAATTGGTTTGTTTAATAAAAAAGTGCCAGTTAATTTTGAAACCAACACTGGTAGACCAAGAACACCTTGTGGTATGAACCTGAGCCACATCAGCACAACACTTCTCTAAAAATGTAATTTATTGGATTTAATGGAAAAAGAAAGTGGTGAAACTATACACACAACACATTTTTGACCAGAATATTTATTTACATTAAATGGGTAAGAAGCGGCATACAAAACACTTATATAGTAGCAGGTGTCAATACACTCCCATACTGCCCTTCACCATTTCCACACAAATGTACAAACACATACACATTAAATTGCATTTGCATCAGTCTTTTGGATGATTTTTGGAGCAGGAACATAGTCTGCACTGTATTCTGAGTCAGAAGCAGCTCTTTTGATGCTAGAAGGAAGTCGGTGGTGAAGGTCTAGACTGACATCTCTAACTGAGCTGCCGAACACTTCTCTGTAGACTTCCACTGTCTCCGCTGAAGGCTGCATGTCAAGAACCTGACGCAAGCCCTCAGCTGCCTGCTTTAGACTTTTCAGAGACTGAACAGAATGAAGGAAAATGGTGCATGTTAATACAAATGTATTTTTGTCTATAGTTATTACTAAGACTTTCAGCTCATTACTAGTATACTTAAAGATTTTTTTAGCTTAATTGCACAAACACATTGTAACATGCAATTCAGAAGCACTTTATACAGATAATTATCATTGATTTGTACCTTCATAACCGTACTGGCTTGTTTGAACATTGTTGGTGCAGCAGCTGATACATTTCTGATGATAGTGTCTGTAAAAACCATGTTTAACAGGTGCTTATTAATATTGCATAAAACACTGTTTGTACCAGAATATACTTTTGCTAAAATAAATAAATAATTATTAATAAAAAAACTGATGGGGCAAACACCATGAGCTGGGTCCGGCTTTATGTCTTGTGGCTTCACTGCCTGTTCATACAAACCCTAAAATAATGGATGAAGAGTAAAAACATATAAGCTACATTCACACAGCAACATCAGGGGATTCAGTCTTCTAGGAGCTGTTCAATACAGTGTAATAAACTTTTAGCATCAAAGTGTATTGCTCTTCGTATCCCAGTATCTCATTTGAGTTACAGCAAACACAATAACTTATTTTTAAATATATTAGGACATCTAGTGGCCAGAGGTGGAACATCTACAGAGTGTGATGGGTGAATAGTTCCAATTATAAATAAATAAATATATTATCCTATAAAGACTAATATTAATTTTTCTAATGTTATTATTTTAATAATTGATTATTTGATTGTGTTTTCCTTAGACGAATGTTTCTTTAAATATACACTGCCGTTCAAAAGTTTAAAAAATGTTTTTAAAAGAAGTCTCTTATGCTCACCAAGGCTGCATTTATTTGATCCAAAATACAGTAAAAACAGTAATATTGAGAAATATTTTTTTAATTTAAAATAACTATTTTCTATTTGAATATATTTTGAAATGTAATTTATTCCTGTGACGGCAAAGCTGAATTTTCAGCATTTTTTCAGGATTCTTTGATGATCAAAAGAACAGCATTTATCTGACATAGAAAGCTGTAACATTATACACTACCGTTCAAAAGTTTGGGGTCAGTAAGATTTTTTTTTAGGAAAGAAATTAATTTTTTTTTTTTCAGCAAGGATGCAGTAAAGGTGACAGTAAAGACATTTATAATGTTACAAAAACTTTCTACTTCAGATAAATGCTGTTCTTTTGAACTTTATATTCATCAAAGAATTGTGAAAAAATGTACACACCTGTTTTCAACATTGATAATAATCAAAGCATCAAATCAGCATATTAGAATGATTTCTGAAGGATCATGTGCCACTGTGACACTGAAGACTGGAGTAATGATGCTGAAAATTCAGCTTTGCCAACACAAGAATAAATTACATTTTAAATATATATTCAAATAGAAAACAGTTATTTTAAACTGTAATAATATTTCACAATGATGCTGTTTTTACTATATTTTGGAACAAATATATGCAGCCTAAGGGACTTCTTTTAAAAACATTAAAAATATATATACACACATAGACTTATAATTATTCGTGTAATGGAGTTACAAATAAAAAAAAAAAAACAGCATGTCTCACCAAAAGTTTCCTCTCTGCTCTTAACGATCGCACAACCTGGTTGCGTATTTGTTTTGGGTAAGAACTGCGTTTGCAGGCGGTCTCTACTATCTTCTCATCCAGAACGTCATTTACTGTGCTCTCATAATCTAAATATTACAAAAGAACATTGATTCATAATGTCGACATAATATCGTAAAATACTTTGTAATAAGTTCTCTGAAACCGTGACAGTAACCTACCTTCACAATATTCCTCTGACGCCTCGTCCCATGACAAGCCACCAATAACTATATTTTCTTGTACTGTGAACTCAAAATTCTAAAAGAGACAAATAAGGTGAATATAAGAAAAACAAAGAATACGACAACAAAGATGATGAAAAAAAACCCACATTTGAGTAAATGAGTTTTGAGTCTAGAAACCAGTGGTGGACAGTAACGAAGTATTTTTACTTCGTTACTGTACTTAAGTACATTTTTCAAGTATCTGTACTTTACTCGAGTATTTTTATTTTGAGCAACTTTTACTTTACTACATTCCAAAGCATAAGATCGTACTTTTTACTCCACTACATTTCATAAAACATATCGTTACTCCTTATTTTAAAATGAAGAAATCGTCACATGGTCACGAGACGCAAAAGCGGTGTCCGATTCGTGCACGAACTGATTCTTTTCAATCATCCTGTTAAATCGGTTCACAAATCACATCAACAATTCATTCGCGAATTGGACTGATCGTATTGCAGCTGTTCTCGAGTGAACAAATCACTGATTCAATGATCCGTTCAAAGCGACTCTCCAGTGAACTGAATTTACAAATCTGACTGAAAATTGGCCAAGAACTGGGGGATCCTCGAGTGCGCGCACGACTATTGGCGAAAAGTAAGTCAGCCTACTAATGTTTAATTTTAGGATGAATTATTGTAACTGAAAATCATATTTAGGTCAGTTGTTTTTGAGCTAAATCTTCTGTAAAGGGCGATCTGTTTAAGCCCACTGAAATGCTTTAATGCGACATGTCCACAACAATGTGTCTACAGATAACGATCTTGATTCAAACAGATCAAATTACATTTTAAAACTAACTTGGCGCTTCAAATAACGGTTGTATCGATTACATCATTACGCCACTAGGAGGCGACAGGTGGCTGTTAAAATGTATTTGACATTGAATGATTCATTCAAAAGATTTGTTCAAAAACATTGATTCATCCAGTAATGAATAGTTATGAGTGAGTCATTAAATCATTCATTCAAACCCATTTTATTAAATTATTTAGTTAAATATTTTTAAATAGACTGCAGCAATTAATATTTTGTCCTCTAGTAATTAATTATACGCAATTTTGTTTAGTTGTCTATTCAGAATCATGATTTCTATTTAAAAAAAATCAAATAAAAATCTTGATTCTCATTTTATCCAGAATCGTGCGGCTCTAACACAAATTAAAATATCACATGCACGTTCATCTTCCCCCTGCTGCAGCAATTTTTTAAAAATGTTATGTATTTAGCCCTATATGTTTTGTCTGTTTTTATATTGTTTGTCAACACACATTACATATTATGTATCTGCATCCACTAATCTTCCATCCATACTGACTAGTGCTGGCTATTTGACAATTCATAATCATTCATAATTATTTTGAGCAATAGGATTATATAAAATATATAATATAAAATTAAATTATATAAGTGGCCTATATAAAATTACAAAATAAACATTCATCAATCAGTACTTTTTTACTTAAGTACATTAAAAATCAAGTACTTTTGTACGTTCACTCAAGTAAAATTGAAAAGGAGCACTAAATACTTTCACTTGAGTAATATTTTATGATAGGTATCTGTACTTTTACTCAAGTTCTTGATTTGTGTACTTCGTCCACCACTGCTAGAAACTATAACTACAGCCACAGTTGCAAATAATAAAAGTCGATATCATAAGTAACTCCCATAATTGGATACCAAAAAAATACCACAGGAAAAACAGATGTTGTTAGTTACTATAGAAAAACAATGGTAAACTTGATAAGGACAAGAATAATTCAACTATCTCTTTTATGTAACTAGACTTACCACAACCATTTCTTGCAACAGTTTGTCCTTATCTTCCTGAGAAATATGGCACTGGCCATCGAGCAACTTTTTAAATAAGTCTTTATACTTTTCAAGCTGATCACGAACAATTTTTTTCGACTTGACATTTACTCTAAAATCCGCCCCGCTCGCACATTCGTCCTCCATGACTGCCGCTTATTTTTTCAAAATAAACCCTGGAAACGGAAGCAGATTCAGAATGTGTTACTACGAAACAAACCCTGAGAAACAGTTAAGCGGAAGAAACGTTCCACCCTCCACGCAATCGTGAATACGCCAAACGGACAGATGGGAAAATGCCTTATTAGAGATAAAGAAAACCAAAACAACAAGGTTGTTTTTTGTTGTTTTTTTTGAAGAGAGACAGAAACGTGCTCAAAATATTTTATATACACTAAAATCATGGCTAGAGAGTGCATTGACTGTCACTGTCACCTGTCAGCAAATGAGTTTACACAGGTAAGAAAACTCATGCAGTCATCAAATTCATTGCGAAAGACTTATCTTAAAGTAATAACCTCCAGAGCAGGTCTTTATTGTCTTATCTGTCACATCTTTATAAATGTGTGTTACAGCCCTACTGAAAAAAGTTACACTTAAACCAGCCTAAGCAGGCTTGGTGGTCTCAGCTGGTTTAGGTGTCTTTCAGCAGGTAGTTCAGAACTAATCTAATTCTTCTGCCATAGTACAGTATACTTATAGTAAACTAGGCCACTTTTTGGCCCGAATGAAATTACAATAATCAAAACAAAGACAAATGTTTCCATATAGTGTTTTATGTAAACTGTTGTATAGGCTATGCATGTCATCAGTATCATTGTGTTTATGTAAACTCTATACAGACAGATGATTTGTTGCCACACCAAGCAGAAATCAAGTGCACAGTGATACAGTTACATAAGTTATTTTTATATTTTTTCCCTAGGACATAGACGATGTACTTCTGAGAGCTAAAAAGGTAAGCTTTTGTCAAAGAAATCAATAAAAGCTGATAAACAAGACTCAAATGTTGCAACAATGACCCCTTCTGTTTAATGTAATTTTAGGCTGGAGTGAAAGCTCTTGTGGCAGTTACAGAGGGAGCCAGTGAGTTTGAGAAAGTTATTCAGTTGTCAAAAACGTAAGTTGAACACAACCTCTCATGTATCAACAAAAGCTTTGGATGAGAACTTTCTCACTTAGGAGGAGTTTCCTGAATCTCAAAATCACCATGTTGCCTTTAGAATGACAAAGTTTCATTTGCTTTGCTTACACAGCACTGGACACATGCAGCTTTACTAATATTTAATGTTTTTTATATAGCTATCCTGGTTTTGTGTTCCCTTGTTTTGGCATTCATCCCCTTCAAGAGTCAGGGAACGACTTGCACAGTGTCAAGGTTCAGGTGAATATAACATAAAATAACAAAGAAAGATCGTTTTACTGTGTTTCATGACCTTTTGGTGCAAAAAGATTAGTTTTGTTTTGACAGGACCTGGAGCCAATCCTTCCTTTGTTCCAGAAGCACAGAGATAATATTGTTGCGGTTGGAGAGGTAAAGTATGAAAGTGTCTTGGGAAATTATATTAAATGGACACTATTGGGGATTTTTATAATATTATTTGAATATTATTTTGAATGATTTGACACTTACCAAACCAAAATAAAACATTCAGCTTATTTTAATTACATAGTTTTTATACCTTTTAATGGACATTATAGTCTTGTAACATAGAAGTAGAGAAATCGTTTTTAAAGGGTTAGTTCACCCAAAAATTAAAATTCTTTCATTAATTACTCACCCTCATGTCGTTCCAAACCCGTGAGACTTCGTTCATCTTCAGAATGCAAATTAAGATCTTTTTGAAGAAATCTGAGAGCTTTCTGTCCCTCCAGGTTTAGTCCAAATTTTCTGAAGAGGCTTGATCGCTTTATATGATGAACAGATTTAATTTAGGCTTTTATGTGTGAGTTGATGAATGTTTATATGTGAAAAAAGCCTAAATTCAAACTGTTCGTCATATAAAGCGGTCGAGTCTCTTCAGAAAATTTGGACTAAACCACTCACTTCATATGGATTAGTTTTACGATCTTTTTATGAACTTTTTGAAGCGTCAAAGTTTCAATTGCATAGGCTGTCTATGGAGGGACAGAAAGCTCTCAGATTTCATCAAAAATATCATCATTTGCATTCCAAAGATTAACAAAAGTCTTACGGGTTTGGAACAACATGAGGGTGAGTAATTAATGACAGAATTTTCATTTTTGGGTGAACTGAAATTAGTCCTAAGAAGTGAGAAAAAGTAAAGGAGGCCTCAGCAAACTTTCAAAAGGAGCCTCAATTTGACTTAAAATGATTTAAAATAAGACAAAACTAGCATTAAAATAAGCCAAAATAACTAAATATTCACAAGCTATTAAAACAAACTAAATAGATATTTCTTATTATAATTCATGCCCTCAACAACTGTTTTTTTGTTTTGTTTTTCTTTGAAGAACATTAATTCCCACGGTTTTGGAAAACCTGGATATACGAGCAAGCCTAATTTCAAAAGTGTGATTTCTAGACCTGGAAAAAAAAAAAAGTAAATTACTAAAATCTTGTAGCTCAATGGGCATTTTTAAAAAATATTAAAATATTTTCTTTTTTTTCTGGTTGTAAAAAACTCTAACATATTTTATCCGTAGAAACTGGGAGTAAAAAAAGCATTATCCTTAATGCTTATCCAGTAAATCATGAAAAACTAAAAACGTCATGTATTCAAATATTGTTGTATACAATGGAGGGTCTTGGAGTCAAAAAGATTGAGAACCACTGGTCTAGGGATAATAAAACTGTTTTTACGAGACTAGGGTTAGCTAGGCCTCACATTCCTGAAGTTGATTTTGAATCTCGAGTCTCAATATTGTACTAGTGTTGTTGTTTTTTTCTCTCTACAGATTGGTCTTGACTTTACCCCCTGGTTTGCAAATACTAATCAAGAGCGTGATGAACAGATAAATGTCTTTATAAAACAACTTGAAATATCTAAAGAACTGGATTTACCAGTGTGAGTGGCAACATGACAACATGAGTAACAGGAAATCATACAAGCAGCCCAGAAATGGTTGCATGATTTGCCTCATTGTAACATTACTTTGCATAGCAACATATATTGTACATCCTGAACTGACAGTTCATTTTGTAGTCTCTTTAATGCTCTTAATTCTTGACTTGAAGGAATGTACATTCCCGCTCAGCAGCCAAGGTTACTATAGCCACAATGAAAGAACTAGGTAAGAGCTATTAGCTAGCAAATCATTGTGTCTCTGTGACCTTTCTGAATTTCTTGCGTAATTCTGCTTTTATGCCTTTAGGGATTAGACAAGCATTATTGCATAATTTTGCTGGGAAGCCATCGGTTGCCATGGAAGGGGTTCAGGCTGGATTCTACTTCTCCTTTCCTCCTGCCGTCAGCAAAAACGAGCAGGTTGGATAAAGATTCTCTTTTAATGACCATGCTCTTCTGCCATAAAGTCATAAATAAGTATGATAAGTATGCAATAAAGACATGAAACATGTGTCAATGAATCTCAGATGACCCTGTTCCACGTCAACATGCCATTTCACTGCAAACACAGAATGTACTGTACACAGAATGTATGTTTGAACTGGAAAAGTATGTATTATTTTAAATGTATATGGACCTTATGTGAAAGACATAGAGTTTCGTTTTCTTTAACATATTAATACTGTACTTTACATGCAGAGAGCAAAATTAATCAGACAGATTCCGCTGGAACACATTTGCCTTGAGACAGACTCTCCAGCCTTGGGAGTTGACAAACATGTAAGTCCTAACCTGTTATAATAATCAGATTTTCTGTATGACTGAGATGTTTTGAACCTTACTGCCTGTGTTTTTCCTTTTACTGCTCTAGGTTAGAAATGAACCCAGAAACATAACGATCAGCTGTGAATACATTGCAAAAGTTAAGGGAATATCTTCAGATGTAGTTATGGAAGTCACAACACAAAATGCCCTTCGATTGTTTTCCAAGTTAAAAACCTAGAATTATTATTATCTTATTTAATTTTATAAATAAAGAACTCACTCAAAAACCAATTGGTTTTATCCATGCACTTAAAATTAATGGAGTCTGGAGCTTTTAAGCTGCAAAAATGATGTAAGTATCATAAAAGGATCAATTAGATTAGTATATATCAGGCCGGTTTTGTTTTGTTAACAAATTTTCTTCAACAAAGTTTTTAGTTTTCTGTTTCTATCAAAAGAAAGATATTCATACAGGTTTTGACATGAGCATGATGGGCAAATGACAAATTTTAATTTTTGGGTGAACTATTGCTTTAATTGTGTGATAGTGACTTTGTAACATCATTGTTTTTTATATGTAAAATGGTTAAAATAATAAAAAAAATAAACCACTATGTTTTATTGCCAGATTGTTTCATTATACATGTTTATTACTGTCTGTAGAAAAACATTTGCTCTGCACAGAGGTTGATTGTAGTTCCTCACACCAGATGAGCTTTATCTGGAAGAATAAAAGTACACCATATTTTATTTTATCTCATAAAATAGCAATGCTATTTAAAGTATAGCTGACTTTCCCAACAAGTTTAAAACCGATTTGAGGTTCATCTTACAGCTGTCTTCAAAGTGTCTTCGCTCGGGATGTGTGGTGGTGTTGCTGCTGCTCATCCAGGAGGACCGCTGCTCGGGACGCGCAGTCTGCAGCCCGCTGAAGTCACAGCTGTTCCTGAGGTGACAACGGAAGTGTTTCCTTTCAGGTAAATTCCAGAACCTGCTGGTTGTCTCTACGCGACACCACGTCTCTCTCTGCATATTAAACTCATACAGTTGGTCTTGCTTTGATTTTGACATGTTATTATACGTAGGCTAGGCTAATTGTTAAGTCGAAATAGCATATGGCCAGTTCAGTCGTTAATGTTTAGAAAAATGTAACCATGGTAACCACGCAAGGAGCCTACATGTAATGTGTCTGACCAGAAGTTATAATTTCAAAATTAACTTAAATTTCAGAGTTCGCGGTAATTTCGGTCGTGTTTTGTTTGCTTTGTGTCACGAATGATTCTATTTGACATATTAATAAAAAAAAAATAATAATAATAAAAAAGATTTTTGATATCCTCTCTCTCTCTATACATCTTAACATTTAACTGTTACAGTAAACAGTACTATATAAGAAATGTGTATAACGGAGATAAATCAGAATTGTTTGTTTTCCTGACAGGCCATAGCTTGGCATAATTTAAACTTTAAGAAAGACTTCCAAACCGTCTTTATAAGACCCGTAAGGCCTCCATTCATCTTCGGAACACAAATTAAGATATTTTAATTAAATCCGATGGCTCAGTGAGGCCTGCATTCAAAGCAATGAAACTTCCTCTTTCAAGATCCATAAAGGTACTAAAAACATATTTAAAACAGTTCATGTGAGTTCAGTGGTTCTACCTTAATATTATAAAGCGACGAGAATACTTTTTGTGCGCCAAAAAAAACAAAATAACGATTTTTTAACAATATGGGCCGATTTCAAAACACTGCTTCGGAGCTTTACGAATCGAATCAGTGACTCGGAGCGCCAAATTCACGTGATTTCAGCAGTTTAGCCGTTTGATAGGAGATCCGAGTCACTGATTCGATTCGTAAAGCTCCGAAGCACTGTTTTGAAATTGTTTTTTAATTGTTAAAAAATCGTTATTTATTTTTTTTTTTTGGCGCACAAAAAGTATTCTCGTCGCTTTATAATATTAAGGTAGAACCACTGAACTCACATGAACTGTTTTAAATATGTTTTTAGTACCTTTATGGATCTTGAGAGAGGAACAGTCATTGGTTTGAATGCAGGCTTCACTGAGCCATCGGATTTAATCAAAATATCTTAATTTGTGTTCTGAAGATGAATGAAGGCCTTACTGGTGTAGAATGACATGAGGGTGAGTAATAAATGACATTATTTTCATTTTTGGGTGAACTAACCCTTTAACAGCTTTTTTTTTTCTCTAAAAGTCTCACAAATTTTAACTACTCGGTTCCCCAGCCAAGTTTGAAACTGTAAATTTTTAGTATTTTACTATATGAAATTAGTTAAATATTTTCATTTTTGTACAGTGTGCTTATTAAATAAATTAAACATTTTAGGAATACGGAAAAAGAAAATTGTATTCGCCACAAGAACAAGAAGTATTACATAGTCACATTCAACAATAGCTGCCAAAAAAAGCTACACAAATGTCAGTACATTTAAAACGTTATAGGATGTTTTTTTTTTTTTTTTGCTTTAAAAGGTTTTTCTATCATTTAAAGTCATAAAATGTAAGAAATTTGTTTTGCACATAAAGAGCAAAGAGAAAAAATGCCTGAAGCGCCTCGTTCAACGGAGCTCTCATTGTTCACTGTCTACTCGTGTACATGGGCTGTTGAAGGCTCGCCCACTTGCCCCGCCCCATCTGCAGTCTCATTGGTCCTTGCCAAGCCTATAAATCCACTTACTGTAGTGGTTGACGATCTAAAGCAGAGCTAGCAAATCCGAAGGGGATGTGCACATCACGCCATCATCTCTCACATGCTGCTGAAGCCGGTAGTTATTGGAAACTTGGCCCCAATTCACGCCGTTGATCATAATTACAGCGTTTTATTTGCGTTATTATCAAGTGGACCGTCCGAAAACATCATCCTTATCTCTCTGTGTGATACGTCTACCGCTTCAGGAAACGTTTAGTCACTTAGAGAATTACGTATCTAGTCCGATTTGATTTGAATTAGAATCGTTTATGTCTAAGTGAAAGGGTTAATTTTGTCGAAATGGTGGCAGGTGAGTTTCTTCCAGAGCAGCATGTTCTGCCTGACAGCACACCTGACGGTAGTGTCACGGAAGGAAATACAGACGAGGACAGCGGCTACAAGGAGCTTTCCAATGGATCGGTCCATATAACATTGGATCCAAAGGTGCTGGAACAGGAGCTTCCACCACCGGACGAAAAAGAGGCGATGCTTCCCGCCGAGCAGAATAACGATGAGCTCGAGACGAGACTCTACTGGAGGCGGTTTGCCGTTCTGGCCGTGTTCAGCCTCTATTCGCTAGTCAACGCCTTTCAGTGGATCCAGTACAGCATCATTACGAACATCTTCATGGAGTATTATGAAGTATCAAGCATCATGATTGACTGGCTCTCCGTGGTCTATATGGTCGCTTATGTGCCTTTAATCTTCCCCGCGACGTGGCTGCTGGATAAGAAGGGGCTGAGGATGACGGCGTTGTTAGGGGCCGGGTTGAATGCTTTGGGTGCGTGGGTGAAGTGCGCCAGCGTGGGGCCCAACCTGTTCTGGGTCACCATGACCGCACAGATCATATGCTCTGTGGCACAGGTGTTCATCCTCGGTCTCCCCTCCAGAATCGCGTCCGTTTGGTTCGGCCCTAAAGAAGTTTCCACGGCCTGTGCCACAGCGGTGTTGGGCAACCAGGTGTGACTTGTAAATGACATGACATTAGCGATAAATTTGGTTAAATATTACTCGACATATGGCATATTACCAAATGTCACTTGCCTTGGTATTTAAAATTACGTATAGTTGCAGTCAGGTCAGCTTCATTAAATAATTTCACGTTATGTTGTTAAATAGCATTTACCAAAATGCTATGGTTACCATAGTTTAAACTGCTGGAAAATTCAGCTCTAGCTGGAAGCTGTGTTTTGGAAGCTGTCTAAGATGTCTAAGATGATCATAAGTGAATTAGCTTTATAAATAGGCCTTTCAAGCATTCAGCAAGTTCAGGCTGGACCAGGTATTTGGAAGAATATTGGTAATCAAACAGTTTCTGTTCCCATTGATTTCCATTGTATGTTATTACCAGTAACTGTAGAAATGATTATTTTGGCGGGAACTATGGTAACCATGGTACATTTTTTTTTTTTTTTTTTTTTTTGTTTGTTAGGGTGCTTAGTATTTAAATGCATAGTCATATAAACACTTTAATTTACAATGAGACCAGAAATATTTAACATTGTGTATTATTCTTAAAGGGATAGTTCACCCAAAAATAAAAATTCTGTCATTAATTACTCACCCTCATGTCGTTCCAAACCTGTAAGACTTTCATTCATCCTTGGAACACAAATGAAGATCTTTTTGATGAAATCTGAGAGCTTTCTGTCCCTCCATAGACAGCTATGCAACTACCACTTTGACACTTCAAAAAGCTCATAAAGAGATCGTAAAACTAATCCATATGAATTTAGCAGTTTAGTAAAAATTTTCTGAAGAGACTCGACCGCTTTATATGATGAACAGATTTAATTTAGGCTTTTATTCACATGTAAACATTGATCAACTCACACATCAGTTGTGGTAAACGGAAGCTCAAGCATGTTTGCTTGACGTATGCGAGAACCAATGAGGTTCATTCTGGTGTGTTACGGCTTCTGCAAGAGGTTTGTTTTCGTGCGTCAAGCAGGTTTGGTTGAGCTTCTGTTTATGTTCGCTGATCAATGTTTATATGTGAATAAAAGCCTAAATTCAGTCTGTTCATCATAAAAAGCGGTCGAGTCTCTTCAGAAAATTTGGACTAAACTGCTCAATTCATATGGATTAGATTTATGATCTCTTTATGACCTTTTTAAAGTGTCGAAGTGGTAGTTGCGTAGCTGTCTATGGAGGGACAGAAATCTCTCAGATTTCAATAAAAAAAATTTTCATTTGTGTTCTGAAGATGAACGAAGGTCTTATGGGTTTGGAACGACATGAGGGTGAGTAATTAATGACAGAATTTTCATTTTTTTTGTGTGAACTAACCCTTTAAAGAGCGTTATGTTTTATTATTGTTTTATGTGCTGATTTTTTTTTTTTGTTGTGACTTACAGTAAATGTTATTTCCCTTCAGCTTGGTGTAGCCATAGGTTTCCTGCTCCCACCTGTTCTGGTTCCCAACACTGCAGACGACAAAGATCTCATGGGCCACAACATCAGCATAATGTTCTATGGAACAGCTGGAGTTTCAACTCTGCTCTTCCTTCTAACAATATTTGGTAATAATCAGTGTACATTTCACATTGTGAAAAGAAGATGAAGGAGATAAAGAAATAAACAAGGAGATATAGAAATAAATGCAACTGATGCATGTATTAATGCAAAATTACCTTCTCCCATTCAGTCTTCTGCATGCTATGCTTTTATGTCATTATAGTTCACAGTACACAGTCATGTTGCAACTAGTTGATTTAGAACACCTTGCACATTGTCTTTGCATATGATGACGTGTCGTCTGTCATCAGAATATAGAAAAGTGCTGTTTTATAAACATAGGCAGGAGAGTTGTATGCAACAATGATTAATATTTTAAAGAGTATCAAAATTAATACAAGTATGTTAATCTCTCACGACAGCTTTAAACATGTTTAGTAATCAGATTATCAGAATTAGATGTGTGTGTCTCTCATTCTCACTCGTTATCTCAGTCATTAAGGACAGACCTCCACTCCCACCCAGCAAAGCCCAAGCTGTTCTCTCCACTGGTCCAGCTGAAGACTATTCATACAAAAAATCAATGATTAACCTCTTTAGGAGCAAGCCCTTCATTCTGCTCCTCATCAGCTATGGTGAGAAAGGCACTTATTCAATACAAAAATTGAAAATTCTGTCATCATTTAAGGCCCATTCATACCAAGAATGATAACTAGCGTCCACACCTTATCGTTCTGTTTATTCAAAGCACATGCTGCAGTTATGTGGTTTGCCACTTCAAATGCTTGAGGTGGCAGGATGGATTCTGATTGGCTGTCAATGATTTTATGTTTCATCAGCTGGAAAAAAATCATTCTGAAAGCGATATTGTTCCTCTATGCCATTATCGTTATAGTTGTAGTCAGTGTGGATTCTGATATTCTTTTATATTTAGAATGATTTTTATATATGATTTTTTTTCTTTATTGTTATAGTTATCGTACGTCCTTGGTGTGAATAGGCCATAACTCACACATATGTTGTTTTAAACCTTATGACTTTCTTTCTTCCATGAAACACAAAAGCAAAAGTTGTTTTTCTTTAAATTATAATGCATTTTAATAGATTATTTATATTTAATTTTAATTTTTGGGTTAACTGTTCCTTTAATCTAATCTTAATATTTTCCCTGTGCTTTTAACAGAGCACCATACACCATTCATTATGAGATGATTTCTGTTATTTTGTTTTGTGTATGGCTTATTAATTTAATACTGTAATTATACAGCATCAACCTTCTCTAATGCTACAGTTTCAGTTTTATTATATAGAAAGTTCTGCACTTCAGCAAATATTGTCAACTCTTTTTTTTTTTTAAACATCATTTTCAAAATATCTGATAATATTTTTAGGCATCATGACCGGATCATTCTACTCTGTATCTACACTTCTCAATCAAATGATAATTACTTACTATCCGGTAAGTGACCTTTGATAGACTCTGTATTTACAGCTGCAGCATGAATATGAAATGCTATGTGCATGTGTGTAAAGGGTCTTTTCTGGGTCCGTCTCAGGCGCACCACGGTACTCTTTGCCGGGAATGGGCAGCTGGTCACCGATTTATTGTCCAGTTCATTAGCAGCTTTTCATGCATGCCTGCTACTCATGACAGAGTCCAAATGAATAGACGAGCTCTTCTGTGTACATTCCCAAGTTTGATCTGTCCTAATGCAGGCTTTCCCACAAGGCTTAAGTTCTTTTAAAAAGAGGTGTCACTGACATATTATTGAAAGTTAGGTCAGGTGCACACTGTACGATTTATAATAGTCCTTGACGATTTTTGCTTGTCACAAGATCCCTGTAAGCTGTGTCACAGTCAAGATTCGTTAAAAAGATTTGTTGCACACAAGAAGACTCGTTCAGAGTTTTACATCATCAATCCGTGACACGTTAGGTGACTGAAACTGCAGTTTTGTATGTATTTGAACGATTAAGCGCAATAAGCCACGAAAAATAACTCAACTTGGTACTCACAAGCTGTTTGAGAGGCGGCTTTATGTGCACAACACTTATATACAGGTGCATCTCAATAAATTAGAGTGTCATGGAAAAGTTCATTTATTTCAGTAATTCAACTCAAATTGTGGAACTTGTGTATTAAATAAATTCAGTCAACACAGACTGAAGTACTTTAAGTCTTTGGTTCTTTTAATTGTGATGATTTTGGCTCACATTTAACAAAAAATTCACTATCTCAATAAAGTAGAATACTTCATAAGATCAATAAAAAAAGGATATTTTAAACAGAAATGTCAGGCTTCTGAAAAGTATGTTCATTTCTATGCACTCAATACTTGGTTGGGCCTCCTTTTGCATGAATTACTGCATCAATGCGGCTTGGCATGGAGGCAATCAGCCTGTGGCACTGCTCAGGTGTAATGGAAGCCCAGGTTGCTTTGATTATGGCCTTCAGGTCATCTGCATTGTTGGGTCTGGTGTCTCTCATCTTCCTCTTGACAATACCCCATAGAGAATCTAGGTCAGGCGAGTTTGCTGGCCAATCAAGCACAGTAACATCATGGTCATTGAACCAGCTTTTGGTACCTTTGGCAGTGTGGGCAGGTGCCAAATCCTGCTGGAAAATGAAATCAGCATCTCCATAAAGCTTGTCAGCAGAAGGAAGCATGAAGTGCTCTAAAATTTCCTGGTAGATGGCTGCGTTGACTGTGGACTTCAGAAAACACAGTGGACCAACACCAGCAGATGACATGGCAGCCCAAATCATCACTGACTGTGGAAACTTCACACTGGACTTCAAGCAACATGGTTTCTGTGCCTCTCCACTCTTCCTCCAGACTCTGGGACCTTGATTTCCAAATGAAATGCAAAATTTACTTTCATCTGAAAAGAGGACTTTGGACCACTGAGCAACAGTCCAGTTCTTTTTCTCCTTAGCCCAGGTAAGACGCTTCTGACGTTGTCTTTGGTTCAGAAGTGGCTTGGTACGTGGAATGTGACAGTTGTAGCCCATTTCCTGAAGACGTCTGTGTGCGGTGGCTCTTGATGCACTGACTCCAGCTTCAGTCCACTCCTTTTGAAGCTCTTCTAAGTTCTTAAATCGGCTTCGCCTGACAATCTTCTCAAGCCTGCGGTCATTCCTTTCACTTGTACACCTTTTCCTACCACACTTTTTCCTTCCAGTCAACTTTCCATGAATATGCTTTGGCACAGCACTCTGCGAACAGCCAGCTCTTTCAGCAATGACCCTCTGTGGCTTACCCTCATTGTAGAAGGTCTTGATGATCGTCTTCTGGACAACTGTCAAGTCAGCAGACTTCCCCATGACTGCTGTTGGGATTACTGACCTAAACCCAGTATTTATACCCTGAGAATGGTAATTTAATAGAACTTGAAATTAAATATTCTAATAATTTGAGATACTGATTTTTTTTTTTTTGATTTTGATGAACAGCAAGCTGTAATCATCAAAATGAAAACAAAAAAAGTCTGGAAATATTTTACTTTGTCTAATCTAGAATATATTTAAGTTTTACTTTTTGAATTAAATTACAGAAAAAAAATAACTTTTTCATGATATTCTAATTTGAGATGCACCTGTAGATCAGTGGTGTGCACGCTTACACCAAAACCTGTGAGAATGAGTAAAATGCGCAATAGCCACAATTAGTAGTAGTGTGTGAGAGTCGGGTGTGTGTCAATTCGCCATCTGAGAGAGGAGAGAACGAGAACGCACAACTGGTATTGGTGTATCGATACTGCAGAAAATGAGTATTGGAATTGTTTCAGATATGTCTGTGTCGATACATATCAAAATATCTATATTTTTGACAAAAACAAATGATCACTAAGGGTTTTCTTGACTTTAAGGGGGTTTGTTTGTACCAAAATCCTGAGTTCAAAGCTTGCAGGAGGACAGTATCACTAGCATGTTTAAAAGTGATAGAAATGTTTATTTGAACTATTAAAACACCTTTAAACCTTTTTTTTTTTTTTTTTTTTTTTTTTTTTAGGGTGAAGAGCTAAACACAGGCAGAATCGGCTTGACTTTGGTGGTGGCCGGAATGTTCGGCTCAATACTGTGTGGAGTCTGGTTGGATCGTACTAAAACTTATAAGTATGTATATCTGCTAAATCAGTGGATTTTTTTTTCTCTAATGTTTTGAAGTACTGGCTTTAAAGCATTTAGCTCTTGCACTCATATTAGTACAAGGTTTTCATTATTAGCTGCTGCTAATCAGTAAATCGTTTTGACTAGGTTGAGTATATTTATTTTCTTTCTAATTTTTAATTTAAGGTGCTGCCACATTAGCAAAATTTCAACAAAATATTGTGGGCAAAAAGGTCCATTTTCTGTTGTCAATTGTGTAACAATGCATTAAGTAGTAAGATTTGGACCATGAAAATGTCATTTTATTAGCCCTCATCAGTTCATTTTGTCAATTTTTTTAATTGATTTTCTTATCTGAAACAAGCAGCTTGTCAAAGATTTTCATTTTTCCTCTCACCCTTTAGATTGACAACATTGATCGTCTATGTGCTGTCCTTTATTGGAATGGTGGTGTTCACATTCACGCTAAACTTGGGATATCTGCTTGTTATCTTCTTTACTGCTGGGGTCCTAGGGTAAGCCTGCCATTAAAGTTCAACTTATTGTGCCTGTTACTATCATTTAATTTCCAGACCATAGCTATTTCACGAGTTCACACTTGCAAATAAGTCAGATAGATTAAATGGTATAAGTATTTGGCGTGCTGTCCGAGGAGAGGGCTCTGGGCCCGGTATGTGGCCCGAACCCAGAGGAACCCCCCGTATTCCTGGTTGCGGGTGGCTGTTTCTATGGGCCGCTATACGTAAGCCATCCGCCATATAGAGTGGTGCAGAGATGACGCATTTTTGTAGGCCAAAACCCAGAAACGAGTTCGCATTTTAGCACTTCTGGTTCCATCGTCACAAAGTCAATGGGTTTTTTAAATGGGTTTTTGGTTAAATGGCTGAAATAAGGTCTGTGGTTAACACAAACTCAAGATACTTTTTACGTATTATTCTATGACATAAAATACAGTACATCAGTATTACCCCACTCGTGATTTTTTTTTTTTTTTAAGCTGTTATGTGTCTTGCTAACAAGTGGCTAAATGGGACTACATAGGTTGTCGGGGACATTAAACATCATCAGCCGAACAAGTAAGCCCAGTCCACTTTTACAGCCTCGGTATGCCTATAATTGCACTCTTATAAACTATTCTAACTCAAACTTTAAGGGAAAATGTTTTTAGATAACTGAAACAGTTGTCGGAAGCTTGGTGGCGACGTTGAAGTCGTGGGACCTTGGTGTAGTTCATTTATAGCCTACCTTTAGCTTTTAACTTCTGGCTTCAAAATTCATGAAAGTTGTGTTCATCTGTGAAAATTATCTAGATGGACAAAACTTGTAAGTATCATAAACTTTTGTTGATCACAAAGCTTGTTTTTGCAATAATCCAAAAACTTATGGAAAAATCCTATTAGGTTTTTGTCGAAGGAACCAGGGTGATGCTAACTGCCGATTGGCCTACAAAGTGACGTCATACCTGCACCACTCTATTGGAATGGTCAAAGCCGGTCCGTAAACACTCGAGAGCAAGTTTACTGTGCATCTGTAACCGTAATGCATGACACCTGCATGACATCTGACATGAACTAAAGGATCGGGCTTATATACCCGATACCAATCCGTTAAAAAAATGCTTAATCAGCCCCGATACCGATTCTTGAGATTGGTTCGGGACATCCTTAATATATATATGATTATATAATACTATATGAATAATATAACATCATAAAATATATATATATATATATAGGACATATTCTCATTTGTCCTAATTGTGCCTGTGCTGCTGACTTGTTTACAATAATCAGAATGCTTCACAAGTTCTTTGTTTAAAGATAGCAGAAGTGGTCACTGGTCAGGTTTTGGTTTCCTATTATTGTTTGATACAAGTTTGTACATGCTTGTACATGCTTGTACATGCTGTACGTTAGCTTCTCACATTCAAATATATCTCTGCCAGCCAGGTACATATGACTCATGTTACTACTATTCTGTTCGAAAGGTTTTTTATGACTGGTTACCTTCCTATTGGCTTTGAATTCGGTGTTGAAATCACATACCCCGAGTCAGAGGGCACGTCATCTGGTCTTCTGAATGCTTTTGCACAGGTAAGTGTGTGGCCTGCTCATTCTCAACTTGCTTCATTTTTGCAATAAGCTTTCAGTTTATAATTTCCATACATGCCCTGGTAACCACTTTCAGTTTGAACAGCCTGGTGGAATACACACCCACATTTAATTTGATAAACCTAGTCCTTCAGCATTTACTCTGTTTATCTCCAATATTTTGAAGAATAAGTCATTGGTATTTCAGTATTTCTGTCTCATACAATATCTTTAATTTTTAGGTGTTCGGCATCATTTTTACTCTCATACAAGGGCAACTGACCACAGACTACGGCCCACTCAGCGGAAACATTTTCTTGTGTGCTTGGATCCTCCTTGGCATTGTTCTAACAGGTTACTTTTCTTATTTACAGGCCTTTCTCTTATTGATCAGTATTGTTGGTGAACAGCATTAAGAAACTTTTGTGTTGTTCTTACAGCTCTGATTAAATCAGACCTCAGAAGACACGGCGTCAATATGGGCAATACAGACAAAGGACAAGCAGTAAGTCTCATTTTTATGCTATTCATCACTTTTGTAAAATAAATATGGGAATCACAAAGGCAAATCTTGATAATGTAAAGTGGTAGGTATCTCAGTGAATTTATAGCCAGTTTAGTGCAAGATCAAAGTCAAAAAGGGCAAAAGCCATGCTGTTTGCTGAGAAAACTGACCAAACTATGCTGATCAAAGTGAATATTCATTGGTACAGAGAATACAGGGATTTTGTCTGACATATTTGAAAGTAAAATGTAATGTCATTTTTATTTTGTACATGTTTATTTATTTGTATTATTATTTTTGGTTACACTGATATAGTTACATTGTAATTACTCAAATAAGTGTAAAATAACGTGTAACTACATCACCTTAAAATAAAGTGTTACCTTATTTTTTTTGGAAAAATATTATGATACAAATCCAGGCATTGTTTTTCAATGTACACTACCGTTCAAAAGTTTAGGGTCACAGATTTTTTTTATTTGGTAAAGAAATTAATGCTTTTATTCAGCAAGGATGCATTTAATAGATTTTTGTAACAAAAGATTTTTGTTTCAAATAAATGATGTTCTTTTGAACTTTCTATTCATCAAAGAATCCTGAAAAAAATTAATCATGGTTACCATGAAAATTTTAAATGGCACAACTGTTTTCAACATTTGATAATAATAAGAAATGTTTCTTGAGCAGAAAATCAGCATATTAGAATGATTTCTGAAGGATCATGTGACACTGTCTTCAGGAGTAATGATGCTGAAAATTCAGGAATGAATTACATTTTAAAATATATTACTATGGTACATAATTATATTTGTAATAATATTTCACAATATTAATGTTTTATTGTATTTTTGATCAATAAATGCAGCCTTGGTAAACATAAAAGACTTCTTTCAAAAACATTTAAAAATCTTACCGACCCCAAACCTTTGATCGGTAGTGTATTTGGTCTTTGATATCCTGGAGTTCAAGATAACCATTTTATCAATTAATTGCCGTCTAAAGGGAAATGAAAAAGATTTCCAGGTCTTTAATGAGATGTTAATTGAACACGTGTTTCTCTCCCCTGAAGGTTCCCACTGAGCTGCCTTCTGAAAAAGTGTCCAGTGATGTAAAGCTGGAGTCCTCTAGTTTACCACATGAGACTTCGATTTAAGTCTTAATTGTTTCCAACAGCACATCAAAAATCACAAGAGATTACAGACTCTCCTGAGATGACTTGAAATCTCCTTATTTTGCTGTGATGTAGTGTAATGTAATGATGTTCTAGCACAATTTTCTGTGAAAATGGTAGGGCTGCCCCCTAATAGTCGACTAACTGTTAGTCGACTAGAAGAGGCTTAGCCGACCAAAATTTTATTAGTCGGTTAGTCACAGGGAAAAAAAAACCCTCCACAAGAATTGCCGAAATCACGCAGCCCGTGAGGGACGGATCGTTAACGGCGGGTCCTTGTGGTAATTACAGTATGTCGGGCAGGAAATCCAAACGTTCGCCTATCACCCATCAACCTCAAATATGGCTTATCATTTGAAACATACAAGTAGTAGCAACTTTACATGGCCCCTCGCTCTAACGTTAACCTAGATAAATGTGCGCTATTTGTGCGGAGTGTGGAAGCTGAAGTATTATCGTGCTTTGCTGTACGACATGGAGGCGTCAGCGCAATCACTTGCATTTTTTTCTGATATCAGTGGAAACAACTTAAAATACTCCGTCATTTTTGGTCATACAGATAAGAGTACGTCATACATAATACATCACGTATTATACGTAATACATCATTCGAAACTGTAAGGGGTCTACTTTTATTTGTGGAAACTCACAATAACAAGAAAATGTTGTGTTTTTGTAAAATAAAGAAAACAAACAGGATGCGCTTTCTGCCTTCTCTGTCTTCCTGAACTGGAGCGCGTCACAAAAATGAACCGAAACTCAGAGCATATAGGCTACTTGTCTCACAGACATGAGAAATATATCAATGGAAAGCGTGAAATGTCTACTTTTAAATGAACCAATTCGAATGGAAAAGAAATACTCTATGCTTATGTAATCCGTATGAATGGTGCATTTCTCTCTATAGGCGCGTTCACTATACTGCGGAGACAAGAGTCAGCATCGTTCATCTTTGCGGCCGACACTGACTCAGAAAACACTAGTTTATTATAAATAATTATAATGTCTCCTTACTATTTTTTCCGGCACATTCATAATCATTACTTTTGCTGTTGTTGTGGCAAACTTTATGCCTGCGCTTGAGTGCAAAATAGGGTATATATCAACCCCCCCCCCCCCCAGGATATATTTAAGTAATTAAATTAATATAAACGTGCGATTAATCGATTAATGGCTTAAATGAACGACAACTAGTCGATTTGAAAAATCTTTAGTCGGGGGCAGCCCTAGAAAACGGACAGAGATAATTGTTCGCAAATATACTGTGAATTAATTTCTCCTAATCTAGGCTGATTGCATATACAGTCTGTCTCTCAAATATACATGCATGATACTTTTTATTTGTTTCGAGAACTGTGGACCAAATAGTAGTTATTTTACAGGGCTTGTAAGGCCCATATGCACAATCCTGTTAGTGTGATTGGAACAGCATGTTTGTTTGTTTCGTCTCAAAGCACCTTTCTGACTGTGCGTTGCTTGTTCGTTTCTGACGTCTGCTGTTGCATTGCAGAACATCTACATAATAATTCCACAAAGGCCATAAATTCCCATTTTATTTATTTAGGATGATGAAGAATTCCCATGCTTTCAATGAAGAGTGTTCTGTAAACTAAAAAGACAGTATGCAAATTGTTGTGCATAGGTAAGTGCTTTAACAAATTCACCTACAATTATGAGACTGACATTATTTCAAGTGCTTATGCAGTCATTGCAAGATAAAATCAAATGTTGTGTTAGTGCTTTTTTTGACCTGTAACATACAGTACTAGGAGAAGGCTTGTTTAGTCTTTTTCAGAGAGCACAAATCAAACGTTCAGCATTTGTACCACGTTAAGAATGTGTTTAGTTTAAAAAGGAATGTGATCTATTTACAAGAGTGTGTTGCTGACAGGCCTAGTGAGGTTTTATGAAAATGTCATGCCTCAGAAGTGTGGTAGAAAGAGCACTGTTATTTTAATATTTTATAAGCCTAGGTTTACTTTCTTTTAGTAGCTAATTTTTGTACTTTTGATGCATATTTATTGGAAAGATGGCTTTTTCAGGATTGTTTTTGTATTCATTTCTGCTTTGAATTTCTACTGTTTCTACTTAGTATACTTGTCGTTTAATGAAGGCAGCTGTGCAAACTGGGGTTTCACATGATTGTCACAAATGATGCTGGGAAATTCACTGTAAAGTAAAAAAACTCATTTGCATTACACTGAACATTGGAGGAATGGAAGTGGCTCATGTTTCCATCACTGCTGTTGTAAAGTAAAAATGAAATTGCTAAAATTAAAATATCCAGTTTGTTTATTGCAAATATGTTATGATACAGGGGGTTTCAGTCTTTTAGATGCCACGGACCCCCAGATATGATCATTCTCTTGCAAGGGACCCCATCCTTTAAATAAATGTCTAAAATATTTTTCTGAAAATATTTAGTTTCTATTTAGTCACTTTTTTCCCCCCCTACTCATTATAGTAATGTACTGTTACAGTAATGTAATCTATGTAGTTTTACATTTTTTACACTGTTTTTCTTTAAACTTTCCACTGACCTCTTAGCACTCCCGGACCCCAGACTGAAAACCTCTGAATATGTAGTAAGATTTTTTGAAGGATGCTTTAGAAAGTAACTTTCAGAATTCAGATATTACTAAGACGAACATATAGATTGTGGTTTTCAATTAAAAAGTAGACTAGGCCTATAAAGTTTACAAGACAAACAAACAAAATAGATAAACTTGAAATGATTTAAAAAAAGTTTGAGTGGAGTCTGAGCACGTTAAGTTAAGCAGTTCGGGTTGAATGAAATGCTGAGAGGGGTTCTTGGATTAAGTTTGAATTTTGAACTCTAGCGCCCTCTAGTGATGATACAGGGCATTTGTCATTCATTAATACGTTTTGACCTTAAAGCCATTCAGTTAGAATTAAAGGGACAGTTCACCCAAAAATGAAAATTCTTTCATCATTTACTCCCCCTCAAGTTGTTCCAAACCTGTATGAATTTTTTTCTTCTGCTGAACACAAAAGAATATAATTTGATGAATATGGGTAACCAAACAGTCGATGGGCCTGATTAACTTCCAAAGTATGGAAAAAAATACTATGGAAGTCAATGGCTACCGTCAACTGTTTGGTTACCGACATTCTTCAAAATATCTTCTTTTGTGTTCAGCAGAAGAAAGAAATTCATATAGGTTTGGAACAACTAGTGAGTAAATGATGACAGAATTTTCATTTTTGGGTGAACTATCCCTTTAAAAGTGCTTTGCCAAATTATTTTGTTAATTTTGAAAAGTTTAGATTCAGTATGTAGATGTTTTATGGCATGGTTGGCAACAGTTATATTGTTTTGGGTCTTTTTTGGAGCAGAAGCTAAAAAATGCTGAAATGGTTGGGTAGGACTATATCTTCTGCACAATTTCTCATTTTAGACACCTTAAGAAGACAAAAATGACAACAGGATTTAGAAATATACAAAATATCTATATTAAAATAGTATAAAATATCAGTATATTTAAAAAAATATATAAAAAATATGATTAAAGCTGATGAAATTAGCACATATGTAAAATACCACTCATATGAAGGCAACTGGAATAAAATATTTTACTTTCTTATGAAATAGTAATTAAGTATAAGTTAATTCCGTCCCTTAAAAATGTTTTGTATTACACTATTGGCATTTCTTCTTTATTGATATAGCCACACTATGAGTCAGGGTTATTATAGTTAACTAAAACTAAAACCTTAAAAACACATTTTCATTACTTGAAATGAAATAATATATTAAAAAACGTATTTTATTTCAGCTTGTTGCCAAGGAAAGATTTCTCATTTTCATTTAACTTGATATACTAAAATAACTAAAACTGAAAGTGAAATAAAATGAATAAAAAACTATCATATTTAAAAACAAAAACGAATAAAAATGACAAAAACACAAAATTACTAAAACTTTAAAATTAAAATGAAAACGGAAAATATAAAAATTAAAGCTAATTCAAAATATTAATAAAAACGATAACCGTCTCAGTGCTAAAATAACACTGCTTTTTACTTTCATGTGTTTTAAGGACAATTTTTAACGTAAATGAAAAGTGAAATAATTAACTTGACACAAAAATAACTAGTTAAAGGCTTTATGCCTTTTAATATAAACTTGTGAAAATGTTATAATATATTTTTTTTTATGATTTTACATACACTATCACTTTAAATGCACATTTTAAAAGCTCACAAAAACCCCTGCTGGATACACAACGAAGGTTCACGCCTATTTCCGCCATTTTGGCCAATCACAGACTGATCTATTTACCTTATATGGAATTGAACCCGCCTCGCTTTGTTGCTTCATCCAATGAAAAAGCCGCCAGAACTTGATTGGCTGTTGTTTATGGCGATACAATAACAGTATCAAAAAACGCTAGAGTGAGTGACCATTTGTTGAGACCGTCAGTGAAAGAGGTTACACGCCTACACAGAAAAACAAATCATCCATTAATACTTTACAGTCAGTTGTTAAATTATTCTACCGTGGATTATCAGCCCGTGATCCATCCGCAGGAGTCGATAACCTCCTCAGTGTTTTTGAGCGAAAGGATGAAGTAGTTTCTGTGGCACCCTGAGCCCCGGAGCTGATCGCCAACTAACGTTACAGTATGCGGTTTACTGGGAATATATGACAATTTCTGATTTTATTCTATCCTGCAAGGACATTCACCCATAGTTTGATACAGAAATGGTATCGCTGACCATTTTTTCTGTCTCTGGATCTTTTTCAAACCACCTGAATTTTCATACTTGAGTAGGACTGTGTGGTTTTGGCACATTAATATGCAAGCTCGAGGTGCAACATGTCTTTGTGCATGAATGCTAGGCAATCATAACTGATCTGGGGAACAACAAGGGGAAACTCCCCTTCGGAAGGCTTCTGAACAATGACCGGACCAAGCGCCACCAGCAGCGGCGGCGGCTCAACGGCCAAGATCAGCAGACACGGTCGGTCCAAAAGCACCAGTACCTACTGTCACACTACGGGTCCCGCTGCTGAAACCTCCTCGTCCACTGCCGCAAACAACACCGGTAGGTCGTCCGGTGAGGAAGACGAGAAAGACGGCGGGGTCCCGTTTTTCGTGAACAGGACGGGCTTTCCCATAGACGGTGTCACCTGGGAGAGAATGTGGTCGCACGTCACCAAAGTTCATCCTGATGGACAGGAGATGGTGGATAGAATACGAAATGCAACACACCTCCCAAAAGTAAGTTGAAAGTAGTGGACTAGTTTTGTGTCTAAACAGTTTTGGTAGCATATAGATTCCCAAAAATGCTTGATATTTGATACTCAAAAATGTTGTCATATAAGAAATGATATTTTCTTGGTATGAGGCTAATTTATATGATCCCAAAATGGTGATATGTATGTGAAATATTTGAAGCAACTCATTTAAAATGGCCAAAAATGTTTTCTTGGTTGGCAAGTTACTAGGTTTTGAGTAACAGCCACAGTATGTCTTTGTAAAGATGTCAGTTTAAAAAAATGTTCAAATGGACGATGGTCATACCTTGGTATTACCATGTTTTTGGAAATCTTTGAAGTAGGCTTACATAGTGCATGAATATAACAATCATTTTTACCTTGGTATACATGTTAAATTTTCATAGGTAATTTATTACCACAGTACCATTTTTAAAAGTGATTTTAAGTTTGGGGTCAGTAAGTTTTTTGAAAGAAATGAATAGTTTTATTCCACATGGAAGCATCCAATTGATCATAAGTGACAGTAATGACATTTACAATGTTACAGAAGATTGCTGTTTCAAATAAATGTTGCTCTTTTGAAATTTCTATTCATCAAAAAGTCCTGAAAAGTTTTCACAAAAATCTTATGCAGCACAGCTGTTGTCAACATTGATATTAATAATAAATGTTTCTTGAGCACCAAATCAGCATAATAGAATGATTTCTGAAGGATCATGTGACTGAAAACTGGAGCATCACATGAATAAATTGTGATAATATTTAACAATATTACTGTTTTTACTGTATCAAATAAATGCAGCCTTGTTGAGCATATGAGGCTTCTTTCAAAAACATTAAAAGGTACTTTTGAAAACTAGTGTATGCATAAATGTCGGTAATCTTTCGGTAAAACCTCCAAATTGGTCTATATGAATCCTCATTTACAGGAACAGAGTTTATATATAAATAGCCTCTTACAAACTGCCATGCATGTGACCCAGTTTTCATGCAGAGGAAGTGTAGGCTATGTGACATGTGAGCGGATTTTCTCATCCATGTGTTTTCCAACACTATACTACATTGTCCCTTGTCGTAATTTAATTAAAAACCAGTCAAAGGAGAGATTTGATCCAACCAATGACAACTATGCAGAAACATTCCTCTGTTAATGCACATTATTATGAGGAATGATGCCATGTGACATCTCAGGACTTTCATTAGGATTAAGGATGCTGTCATGTCCCTTTATCACAATGTTGCTCTAACCTTCAAACATAAACCAATCAGGCCTGATCAGGCTTCATAGAGCATGCAAATGAAGGGCCTCGGAGGGGATAAAGCAAGTCTTAATCACAGACTAAGTAATCCCCAGTGCTCAAATAGACCGTATTCACAGGGTCAAGATGTGTGTTTATAGTAGCCCTTTTGTTTTAGTCAACACTATTGTGCATTCCTACACGCTCATATGTGCTGATGTGTGCAGAACAAAGGTGTCCGATTGGTCGAAAGCGTTGAGTCAGATCCCCAGATGTTAAAGTGATTTATTAAGGGACATTCCCCACCAGCAAGTGTTGAACAGGTGCTTGGAGTGAATCCGTCAGATCAGCCAGATTAGGAGTCACTCGAACGACTGCGACACGAGCCAGACATTCCTGTTAGATCTATTAAATGGAGTGACAGTCCATGGGAAAGTCCTAGCTGTGAACTCATAAATGACTGTGTATTGATAAAGAATCAGAGTCTCTTGTGGTAACCTTGGATCCGAGGACACTGCAGTTATTATGTAAACAAACCACATACCGGTACAGCAGTGTCAATGTTGGTGCAGTTAAACAATATTCAGAGAGTCTATTATTTTGCATAGCACATCTTGCATCTTTAAAATCATCTTTTGGCTTTGCTTTTTGATATAATCCATTTGCTGGAGTGGTATTAGGGATAATCCATGTAATTCCTGTTATTTTGTATTACAGTTTCCATAAAAATATATAAGCATGCAGCACAAGCACAACTGTTTCAACATTGATAATAATAAGAAATTGTTATTAAGCATATTAGACTGATTTCTGAAGGATCATATGACACTGAAGACTGGAGTAATGGCTGCTGGAATAAATCACAGGAATAAATGACATTTTAAAATATATTCATTTTTAATTTAAGTTTTGATGAGGCTTCTTTCAAAAACATTAAAACATTTTACTGACCCCAAACTTTCAAACGATTACCTACATTTCTGTATGCATATTGATTTGGTTATTGATATAATCCATTTGCTAGACTGTTACTGAGGATAAGCTGCATAATTCCTGTTGTTTTGTCTAGCAGTTGGACCTTTACAGAAAACAAAACAGTCTTTGAGTCATCGTAGAAGTTACACAAATTTTTTTTTGTAAAATTGTTTTATCAAAATTGTATTTGTACTCTGCAATGACTTTTTTTCTGTAACAACTTAAAAGTCCACATCTGTTCTCTTGGATGGACAAATGTTGTCGGTGGCTTTATCGTCACCTACAGTAAGTGAGTTTCAAGTTTCTGTACAGTCCCACGGGTGGGCAGAGGTCAGCTAACGGCTCTGTGAGTGTGGATTGTGGCCTATTTATTGCTGCTGACCTCCTTTCAGGGTAGGAGAGACCCAGTTGAGCCAGTGGAGTAGACGTAAATGAAACCTCTCTCAGAGAATTCAGACTGTCAGAATCAATATTCAGAGTGTCATTTGTATTTGATACACTGTTTGGGAATTGATACGGAATTTAATGACTGAACATAAAAATTAAATTGATACCTGCACTGTGATATGATCATTTCAAGCAGTGATTCTTAACTGCTGGGTTGCTGGTCTGGACAACACAGGAAAATAATGCTAAATGTACACTATACTTTTTCCTCTAAATCTTTTTATTGATGTTTTGTGTGACATTACAGAATGATACATTGATGACAAGGTCACTATGCTTTTTAGAGTTTTTGAAAGAAGTCTCTTATGCTCGCCAAGGCTGCGTTTACTTTATTAAAAATTTAAGTATTCATTTCTTTTAAAAAATATCATACTAACTAAAAGTGTACGTGTGTCCAACTAAACTTGGTATTTTTATGCAAATCCAGCTCTAATTTGGCAGAGGGTATGTATATTTAATTAAATATAACTAAAAGAAGTTTAGTGATTGATTTTAAATATATATTTTTTTCTTTTATACTGTTAAAGTTTGTACTATGTTGAGTTCCCATTTGAGTCTTGAAGCAAAACCAGTTGGGAAATGTACTCGACTAGTAGTCAGTCAGTGTGTTCAAAAACACCATTTTAATGAGTAAGTTCTTATGACGTTTGTCACACCTTGGGTTTCTGAACACCTCTATTTAAGTGCTGAGAAAGAGGTGTGTGTTTGCAGGAAGCACGACAGTCTTTCAAAAGATATTCTATTCAGAACAACAGCATTATTATTCTGCTATCATAACACTGGCACAGATTTTTTTAGATTTTAGAAAATACAGTGTCACGTCACTCACGTTTTGGTTTCGTTTTCTCTGTTTTCTGTTCCTGTTTTGCCTGCCTGATTTACTAGTTATTTTCTTTGTTTGTTAATTAGTCCCACTGACTCCCACACACGTTCTGTTTCATCCTGATTACGTTTCCTCATGTTTATAAGCCCTGTGTTTCCTCAGTTCTTCGTCCGGTATTGTTTATGGTAAAGTGTAGTTGCCCTGTTTGTTTTTCTCCTGTTTGTCTATTTCTCTTGGATTATTAAAAGGACTTTCTGCCTTCATATTGAGTCATGTGCGTACTCGTTACATACAGATGGCAGAGCATTGAATAATATTACTGCCTAAAACAAAAAGGAAAATTGATTTAAGCCAACTTATTTGAAAATTCGACTCATCAATATCCATAAAATAAGTGTTTTAAACTACCAGATACACACATGGTACAAAAGCAGTCACTGGGACGGTACTCTTTAAAAAGTTTCTAATATGTACCATTTAGGTACTTATATGTACACTTTTGGTACCAATATTTACTTTTGAGGAACTAATATGCACTCTTTTGGTACAAAGGGTACCACCCCAGTGACAGCTTTTGTACATTTTTTTTCTGAGATACTATAAATACGTCTTAGATTTCAGCAGTTTTACCTAGAATACAGACAAGTTACCATGATACCACCATCACCAAAAGTAATTAATTATGTCTGCTTTACTATAAAATACACACTCATTTAAAGGGGACATACCATGAAAATTCTTGGCGGGGTTCCCCTGGTAAAATTCGCATTCCAGGGGCTAAATATCATGTTATTTAGGGTCGCTTCAACCCGCGGACATGAAAAACAACCCGTGGCAACAGTGTTAAGTAGCCCAATTCTGCGGGAAAACCGCGGACTTGGCAACACTGATTGGAATCGCGAGCTTGGGGGCGGGGAACACAAGATCATTTGCATTTAAAGGTACACACACCAAATCAGCGCATTTTTTCTCCCACCCAAAAATAGGCAGTTAAAACATGGTATAATAAAAAAAAATCCATGGGGTATTGAGCTGAAACTTAAGACACATTCTGGGGACACCTGAGACTTATATTACATCGTAAAAAGGGGCATAATAGGTCACCTTTAACAGATGCATAATTTTATGGTAAGTTAGAACAGCCTGAACTGCAACCGGTCACAAACAATAATAATACAGTAAAGTAATCTACTAACTAACTACGACCAATTATCTAGACCTATAAACATGAAAAAATAATGAATCATACCTTTAGCCTACTCAGTAGAGCTGTGTTCTTTGTACTTCCCTACCCTTCTACAGTCTCTCATTTTCTCGCTTGGCAGAGAGAGATAAAGAGGAAACAGGAGATGATTCCCTTTCCTCCTGTGACCCAGTAGCTCTGGTCTCCTCAGCTGTCCTGCAACACATGCCTAATTCTGCATGCCTTTTTGTGACAAGCTTTGGATTGATGCTGTTAATGTGTTGTAGTAAAGAGCCTGTTTCGGATAGAGGATAGCCTTTCCTCTAGCTTTCATTAATTGCTTCTTTTCTTATAAATGGAGGCTTGTGTGCGAGAGGACGACCTTTGTTCATTGCTAATTCTCTTCGCTGCCCTTTTGCAGTTAGAAGTGTCATTGTAAGGGTGCAAATGATCAATGAGGCACTGTTTCTACAGATGATAAGGACTTTTCATGCCATTGGGAGACATCAGAATCTGATTGACGAATCTTCTTTTGGTTACAAGAGTAGAAAGGGCAATCCAGAAGTCACCTTGTGACTAGTTTGCCAACTTTAGCTGGATAAAAGTGACACTCTTCATGATATGGAAACCATGATATATTTTTGATTCTTTGATAAATAGAAAGTTCAAAAGAACAGCATTTATTTAAAAATAGAAATCTTTTGTAACATTATAAATGTCTTTACTTTCGCTTTTGATTAATTTAATGTATCCGTGCTTAATTTCTTCTCTCTGTTTTCATAGCACCCCGTGCCATCAGTTCCAAACTTTAAGCCATCGATGTCTGTGCCTGATTGGCTCCATGCCGTCCAGAACTACATGAGAAACCTGCAGTATCCTTTACCCTGCACAAATCACTAATTCTGGGAAAGCATTCTAAAACTCTGCTTCTTCTGGATGCATTATTAATTCATTGGTACTCGTTCCTTTGGAGTGTCAGTTATGCTTTTTCGCTCCATGTAATTTATTCAGTCAGCTTGAGTCACTCAAAGTGCCTTTTTGGTTGGAATGTCTCTTTAATGTAGAGTGATATTAGCAATGGGCCTGCATACTTCTGGCACACTGATACTTACGGTTTTGATAAAGCCTTAATTTAATATTGCACTGTCTATAGACTCTATACTACTTTATGATTTGGGCAGCCATTGCTAGATCACTTCAGCTCCTGTGGATATTTATGTTCATCATAGCGTGTGATTAATATCTCTGTGTCTGACTTTCCTCCCACAAAGAGATTTAAATCTGTGATGGGTAATGAGGACATAGGGTTCAACAGGACGTTGGTCGCAGCTGTGCATTTTGAGATGTACGAGTCACAATGAAAAAACAGGAAAACAAGAATTCCTAAATTAGTCATACAAACTTGACGTAGCTCCTTAACTGCTGACAGATACAACCACACGGGAACTCAGTTTTTTGAGATTAAGAAAACCAGACCTCTGAGTGGGTAAGTGATGCCATCGCTGAGGTATTTTCATCATCCTGTCTGCCTACCCCTTATTTCCTGTTTTTAGTCTTTTCTTTTTCCTGTTCATTCTTATTTTACACTTATTTTACTCTCTTGTACTCTCTTGATATTAATTTAGAAAGTGCTGCCATGTTCTTTTTATCTATAGATGTACACAATTTTTATGTTTATTTTAAACTGAAAAGAAGTCGTTGACCCTGTATTACATATTTTTTTTTATATTTTTCAGGTTGATGGAGACTGCCAGAGAGATGATACGAGAATCACTTCCCATCAAATGCCTTGAAGCAGTTATCCTTGGAATGTATCCTTTGGCTTTATTGACAACATTGTTGTTATTTTAGCAAAAAAATAAAACTATTAAAAATTGCTTTTATTTAATTGAAAAAAGCTAAAAAAAATAAAATATAAATATTATATGAATAACTTAAATAAAAAAATTAGAAATAAAATTACTAAAACTGAAATTAAAATAAATTAAAGCTAAATAGAAATATATATAAAAAATAATAAAAATATAATAAAATAATAATAATAAAATATTAATAAATATAAATAGTAATAAAATATTAATAAATAATTGTGTGAGTGTGTGTGTGTGTGTGTGTGTGTATATATATATATATATATATATATAAATAAATAAAAAATAATAAATCAGTTTAAGTACTAAAGATACTAAAACTGAAATAAAAATAAATGAAAGCTAAATAGAAATATAAAAAATATATTAATATTATTAATAAAATAATATTAATAATAATAATAATAATATTAAACGTTTTAATTGTATATAAATAATACTAAAATAACAGTGATTGACCAAGTGCATTCTCTTATTCATCTTATTTTTTAGTAAAATTACAAGTTCAAGAAAAAAATAAAAAATGTAATATGAATATGTTAATCATTCACAATAAGATCAATAACATGCATTTAAAAAACAGTTAGGGTGAATTTTCATTTCAAGCCAACTTTTACAATCATAATACTCTTGCGTTGTGGATAGCACACAAATTGAGTGTTTTTTGTTTTAGTCTTGAATGTCTTTTAGTCCCTAAACTGTAAATCAGTACTTTGTGTACTATAAATCAGTGCCATTGAGCACATGCAGCACTGTTAATTTGTCTTGGGAAAGCCCCATTTCTCCCTAACGTTTATTGTTGTTTTTGATATCTCAATTGCTAAAATTGGGATGGAGGATTGAGCAGCGATCTGTCTAAGGCAATGTGCTTCAGATCACTGTCTTTCCTCATGATCCCCCACCCTTTCAACTCAGCCTGAAGCTTTTACGTTCTGCTGTTGCTAGGAAACTAGGAGTCGTAGTAGATTCTCCTGAAAGCAGGAACAGCTTCCTGTCCATGTAGTGGATGCAGCTGTGCCATTCAGTGCCACTGGGAGGGTGTGTTCCTTGAGAAACTATTAGTGGCAGTTATCTCAGCAGACCCAGGCCAGGGGTTAACACAAGGTGAATGGCATCATCGTCCGTGGAAATGCCAAGTGCTGCAGAGAAACGTTCTGGAGATCCGCTTTACAGATTGTGGTGTGTTTCACAGGATCTGCAGTGTAGACTTCACTTTGAGTTAAGCACCTCATGGCTCATTAGTTGCAAATAGATGCTTTCTCTCTGTGCAGATTTGTTGTGTTGAGCGGGAAGATGAAGGGTTCCAGTTGACGTCACTTTGAGATTTGTATCTTTGTGTACAAAACCAGTCTTTTAATCTACAGTGCTCTTGATGCAATTCTCGTAAAGTCGCAGATGACTCAAACATCATAATAGACAACGAGCGTAAGAGTATCAGAGAACACTGAGGCTATTGTTGTTGTAAAGTTAAAGTTGCTGTAAGCAATTTTTTTTTAAATACAGCACATAAAATATCACTGAAATAGGAGTCTTGAAAAATAACACTTGTTTTTGTGACAGCCTTAAGCGCTGCAACAAAGAATCTGACTGCGCCTGCATGTGTTACCAAAGACTGTAGATATACAAAGATGGTGCACTCATATTACTATGAATGGGAGAAAATGTAATGCGCAATATGGCAGAATAAGTCACGTCTTCTAAATAAAAGAGCCAATCGCCAATTGGTAAAGTCATTGTGTCACTGCAGCTGCCGTTAGAAGCTGAGATGCGTGCTTATGACTGCACATGCGCGTTGGCTGGTCCAGCCTGAAAAGTTTTCTGCCATAATTTGAGCATTTAGAAACAAAATTTATGAGACGGTTGTTGTCAGATTTCTTTGGTGATTTCAAATATGAAATTTAACCGTAAGCTAGGTGAACAGCTTTGGAGAATTTAATGTTTCCCCATTCAAAGAGATAGGAGCTGCACTTGCATGACTGAAATAGCTGCCCGAGAGGCATTTCAAAGATGGCTGCCAAAAGAAATGACTTGCCTTAAAGGATTAGTCCACTTTCAAATAAAAATTTCCTGATAATTTACTCACCCCCATGTCATCCAAGATGTCCATGTCCTTCTTTCTTCAGTCGAAAAGAAATTAAGGTTTTTGATGAAAACATTCCAGGATTATTCTCCTTATAGTAGACTTCAATTGGCCCCTAACGGTTGAAGGTCAAAATTACAGTTTCAGTGCAGCTTCAAAGGGCTTTAAACGATACCAGACGAGGAATAAGGGTCTTATCTAGCGAAACGATCGGTCATTTTCAAAAAAAAAAATGTAAAAATTATATACGTTTTAACCATAGATGCTCGTCTTGAACTAGCTCTCTTCTTCTTCTCTATTAGAATTCCGGCAGTGTAGACGCTACTAAGTGTATTACTGCCCTCCACAGGTCAAAGTTTGAACTAAATTGTCATATACAATATGCTAGTGCAAGTATATAACAATTAGTTCAAACTTTGACCTGTGGAGGGCAGTAATACACTTAGCAGCGTCTACACTGCCGGAATTCTAATAGTGAAGAAGAAGAAGAGAGCTAGTTCAAGACGAGCGTCTATGGTTAAAACGTATATAATTTTTTTTCTTTTTCTTTTTTTTCTGGTATCGTTTAAAGCCCTTTGAAGCTGCACTGAAACTGTAATTTTGACCTTCAACCGTTTGGGGTCTATTGAAGTCCACTATAAGGAGAATAATCCTGGAATGTTTTCATCAAAAACCTTAATTTCTTTTCGACTGAAGAAAGAAGGACATGGACATCTTGGATGACATGGGGGTGAGTAAATTATCAGGAAATTTTTATTTGAAAGTGGACTAATTCTTTAAAGGGATTTTGATGTTACCCAATCAGAACTTTCTGAAAGGCAGCTCTAAACCAATGACATGAGTTTGGGGACGGGACTTTTCTAGTGTAATTCCATTTGGGGCTGCTATTAGCACAGAAATCACTTCTTTAAACGTTGGGTCTGAAAGTCAAAAAGATGATATCCTGATTAATAATTTTCTTAACTGTAGATGTTTGTCCATGTTGGATTACCTGGATGTCTGGTCCCAATATATATTAGGTGTATTTAACTACTATGTACTAACATTTAAATTAATCATTTGATACAATGCACTTGTGTTATATTTAAAAAGTAATTACAGCTGTAATTAATTTCTGTAATTACATCTATAATTACACTGAGTGCGTTTACATGCACGTTCTTAAGCCGATTATGCTTAATAAGCCGACAACGAACGTGGTCATGTATACGGGGTAACCCATTTTCTTTTATCGTAGTAAGGTCATAAACGGCTTAAGCATAAACCGGTTGGAACAGGTAGTTTTTTGCCTCTTACCCCGATTTTGTGCGGCATGTAAACGCATTAACCTGCTTTCTGTCGGCTTATTGAAGTGCGCATGTGTGATACGTGACAGAAACGCATTCATAGTGCAGATTTAAACGTGTATCCAGACAGAGCGAGTGTTTTGTAGGAAATATATCACAAACGCAGACTCTTTTAAGACCCAGAAAATTGTAAAAATGTGTTCTCATCTCTCGTGCAGCAGAATTTTAAGTGGTTCAGTCAAAACGCTGCATCTGTAACTGCATGAGAGAATAATATGAGCTGTAAGTTTCTCGTTGACATGTTGCAAGCTTTATTTAACATCACAACTGACATAACATATGGAATACATGGAGTCAGATATGCAAATTATTATTTTTGACGTCACTACAGGGAAATAACTCGATTTATTAATAAAGTCATGTAAATGCAGTTTACTTGCGTGGTCAGTTTACTGGTTTGCATGTAAACGGGGAAAACTGGTTATTTCAATAAGCTGATATTTGTGAGTTATCAGCTTAATGGTGTGCATGTAAATGTGCTCACTGTTGACCCTTCCCTTACCCCTTAACCCACCCTTAAACCTACCCATACCACCAAACCAGTCCCTGTCCTTACTCGTATCCCACCTCAATAGCAGCAAAAGTGTTTTGCAATTCAATATGAACACAATAATTACATTGTACTTATTTTTTTATGTAAGTACATAGTAGTTAAGGACACCTAATATAAAGTGTGACCAAATGCCTTGTTTTGTAAAGTCGTAAAAAGACTGTCTGCATATTCAAATGAAGACAAAACAACATTTCGTCACACTGTGTTCTTGGAACCTATAGCAGAAGTAATCCCCGCAGGTTTGGGAATGCGTGCGTTGCAGATAAGAATGTTGAAATCCACGGCACTGCTGCTGAGAGGATCACATGGCCCTACTGATGGGTAATGTGATCCTCTGGTGTCTTCTCATTGTAACATTGGTGGGGGGGTTTGTGGGTGTGTGTATCTGTGTACACATACAGAGAGAAAACGAAACTCAAAAGAGCTGCAAAAGAACAAAACGTATGGAATGGGTTTGTATTTTCTTTAAGGGCGTTTTCAGACCTGTAGATCGTTTGCTTTGTTCTTAAACAGGGACATAGTTTGTTACAATGTTGCATTTTCTTCTTGGTTTGGTTCGCTTTCACAAAGCAACATTTCAAAGCGTACCTGTCATGATCACCAGTTGGAGTGCCCTGGTTAGCCACCTGAGGGCACTCCACCCCGGACTTTTGCCTGTCTTTATCATGGACTTCATTTCCCACAATCCTTGGTTCCGGATTAATCACTGTTCATTGTTCACAGCTGTTTTCACTTATGTCAATGGTTCTGCCTATTTATACCCGGTTTGTTTCAGTCATCTTCATCGAGGTTTTTGTCACGGTTCTCTGAGACTTGGGGTAAGATCCAATTGTAGCTTTTATTTAGGGATATCCAAAGAGAAGTACAGTGCCAGGCAAAGGGTCAAAATCCATGAAAACAGTCCACCAAAAACAAGAACAAGAAAACAAAAACAAGATAGAGTGCTCAGACATGCAGGTAACAAAAACAAAAACCTTGATGAAGATGACTGAAACAAACAATGAACAGTGATTAATCCGGAACCAAGGATTGTGGGAAATGAAGTCCACGATAAAGAGAGGCAAAAGTCCGGGGTGGAGTGCCCTCAGGTGGCTAACCAGGGCACTCCAACTGGTGATCATGACAGTACCAAAATGTGTTTATGCAAGTCACATGTGAGTAAAACTGTCCTCTTATTGGTCAGAGTTTACCTGTTTACCCATTAAAGGCATGGTTCACCCAAAAATGAAAATTGTTATCATTTACTTGCCCTCATGACTGTTGAAGCCTAAAAGTTTGAGTAATAATTTCTATGTTGAATCAAATAAAATATTATTTGTTATTTTTTGTAATGTCTACTTGGTGCTTTTCTCATTTAACACAATAATGACTTTATCTTTTGGGGGTAATTTCTCAGCCAAATTCGATGTGATTAATTTGCGATTAATTATTAATTTATCTTATTTTATCTTGTTTTTAAAGGATTTTTAGATATTTTAATGGAAAACAAGTAAAAAACATCTTATTAAAAAGAGGACATTTTGCAGTGTAGAATTGTGAAAACTATATATATATTTTTTTTTTTATTTTTATTTTTTTATTTATTTTTTTTTTGTAGTTTTAATCTGAGGAATCTGTTTTTCTGTTTGTGGACCACTGGAGTCTTTGATTAATAGATGAATATGTTATAGACTACAAGCATATTGTGCTGGTGATTGTCTTTGAAAGGCAGATGGCAAAGCAGTGAAGCAGTTCCAGGACGTTGCGTTGTGTTGGTGGACACACATGGCTCAACAGATCTGTGGTATGTGCTCTTGGCTGACTTGGCTGCTTGTGCCGTACCCAACTGCAAAATTACACAGGCACACTGTTTACTGACAAGTGTGACGATAATGATTCATTTAGAGGGTGGTTGCAAAGAATAAAGCATCATTTCCTAATTTTAGGAACCTCAAGGCCACATGAATTCAAATTTAGCATCAGAAAAGAGAACAGCAATCATGCTAATCTCTTTCCAGTTGGTTTGTACCCTAGTTCTTAAATTTCATCATGGATACCCTAAAACAAACACCACTCAGTTTACTGATGTGATTGATGGCATTAAGGTCAAAAAGTAGTCTTTTTTTTTGTCCCTAGTTGCAGATGAATCCTGGTGTGAACCCTGCAGATAGACTCACAGCCTGGTGACTCCTCATGGCAGCAACTGCCACATCATGTGTGGCCATGCCGCAGTGAGCACTGATCGCTTACATAAGACTACAGAAGAGATCAGGCAGAGAGAAGGAAAAGCCCAAGGGGAAGGCCAGTCTAGCCGAGTGTCTGCTGACCAACTTCAGTCACATCTCTGCAACTTCATGGAATCAAAAGGCTTTTGTTTGACTTGAAATGTTTGGCTTTTTATTAGAGTTTGTTTGTGATTTCAGTATTTTAAAATTATTTATTTATTTTTAAATTTTTTTGTGTGTCATTATTTGGTTGCTAGGGTGTTCTTATTGGTGCTTGCCCATGCAAAAGTGTTTACCACAATGCTAGAGGGTTATGGGTGGCTGCTAAGGTGTTATGCAGCTTATAAGACTTTCAGAGTGTTTTTAGTGCATTATGTGGTTGCTAGTGTAACCTCTCCAGTCCTACTCGTCCCACTTCGAGCGGGACTCAAATCGGTGTCTCAGGCATGGGAGGCGTGCACGCTAACAAGGACGCTAAAAGCCGCAGTCTCTAGCGTCAGTCGCTAGTGCACCTCTTGAGATCAGGTGAGTGAGGTTTACCTGCACAGCTTTTACTAGCTGGCCTCCGTTACACTCACCCACTAAACCTCACTCCCATCTGGGTCACGGCACCAATGTAACCTCTCCGGTCCTACTCGTCCCGTTTCGAGCGGGACTCAAATCGGCGTCTCAGGCATGGGAGGCGTGCGCTAACAAGAACGCTAAAGACTGCAGTCTCTAGCATCAGTCGCTAGTGCACCTCTTGAGATCAGGTGAGTGAGGTTTACCTGCACAGCTTTTACTAGCTGGCCTCCGTTACAATCACCCTCTAAACCTCCCTCCCATCCGGGTCATGGCACCAATGTAACCCCTCCGGTCCTACTCGTCCCGCTTCGAGCAGGACTCAAATCGGCATCTCAGGCATGGGAGGCGCGCTAACAAGGACGCTAAAAGCCGCAGTCTCTAGCGTCAGTCGCTAGTGCGCCTCTTGAGATCAGGGGAGTGAGTTTTACCTGCACAGCTCTCACTAGCTGGCCTCCGTGACACTAGGTCATTGCTAGGGTGTGCTTTATAGGCTGTTTTGAAACATACATAAAGGTGACTTGACTTCTTCTTGGTGCTTGCATATGCAAATGTTGTTGCCAAAATTTTAGAGAGTGTTATAAGTGGTTGCTAGCGTGTTGCTATGCAGCTTCTAAGGCCTTCAGAGTGTTTTGAAGTGTGTTATGTAGTTGCTAGGAGGTTTTGGGTGGTTGCTAGGTCATTTCTAAGGTGTTCTTGATGGTGCTTTCTCATGCAAAAGTTGTAGCACTGCTAGAGTGTAATGGGTGGTTGCTAAAATGTTATTATGCAGCTTTTAAGGCATTCAGAGTGTTTTTGTGTGTGTGTGTGTGTTATGTGGTTGCTTGTGAATTCTGGGTGGGTGCTAGGGTGTTATTGTTGCAAAGGTGGTCACCACAATGCTAGAGTGGTTGCTAGGGCATCGCTATGCAGTTTCTAAGGTGTTCAGTGTAGTAGTGAATTGTAACTAGAGTGTTCTGAGTGGCTACTGTAGATACGACTTGAGTACTTTATTCAGTACTGTAAATCTATGGGATTATTTCTCATATTTCACCTGATTGTTTAAAAAAGTAACAACACTCCTCAACAGGCCGCATAATTGGATGTGTCATTTGTGTATGTAGAACAAATGGTTACACTCCGAATTTACAAAATTGAGTTAGGAAGCACAACTTTATTTTAAAAAATAAACTCAATTAAGCTCTCATTCAGAGTGTCGGTTCTGAGATCATACACACACATTTTAGCTGTTATATATTTTAAGTGAGTTTTAAATTAAAAACTATTTGTTAATTCATTGCCTGATTCATAGCACGGCTGCTTTTTATTGACCTACAGTAGCTGATTGATTTTCAGGAAGTGTGACCGAAACCAAACTTACTGAAAGTACAAAGACAAATCAGAAAGAAAAAATCAATAGTTCACATTAAGTTTAGAGGATTTGGTATTTTTCATAAAACACTTTGGTATCCTCCTGAATTTGAACACAGAAAAAAATCAATTTGCCATTTAATTATCACCTCATTCTCAAGCAGCTGCTATTTCTGGGCTTGTAAAACATACTGATTTCATCCAACCTGTCTTGATTAAACCCATCACAAATGAACGTTAACAAAACTGTACTGTTAATGAAATCCTTGATCCTATTGCTGTTAGCTACCTAACCAACGGTCTGACCTCTGTGGAGCGATTCCCCATCAGCTTTAAGACCCAGTTCTCCGGCCACCACTTCCATCACGTCGTGCTGGGCGTTTACTGTAACGGCCGCTACGGCACCCTGGGTATGAGTCGGCGTGCTGACCTTATGGACAGATCTCTGAGCTTTCGTACTCTCAGCGAGTTGGTGTTCGACTTTGAGGACTCATACCGCCGCTACCAGCACACCATGAAGAAGATCAAAATCGGCCTGTACGTGCCCCACAATCCGCATGTTTTTCAGCCTATTGAGTGGAACTATCTGGTGATCAATGCCTGCAAGCAGGGCCGTGAAGACATGCGCAAAGAGCTGGAGAAGCATGGCCGTGACATGAGGATGAAGGTGAGTCCATAGCCTTCTATGGCACAGTGTTATTTTCGTATCAATGATATACTATCATAGTTTTTGTTAATAGTTTGAATTAGTTTTCATTTATATATATATGTTTTATTAGTTTTTTGGTTTATTTAGTTTATTTTAGTACTCAAAATATAACTATAACTACAAATATATTATTGATATTTTATATAAGTATATTATTGAGATATTTTATAAATATATTATTGATATTCATATTTATGCTGCCTTATAATTTTTATTATATATTTATTGTATATTTTATTATATATTTTAGATATTATATATTTTTTATTAAATTTTTTTGTCATGGTTTATTTAGTTTTAGTTATTTTAGTACTTCAACTTAAAATAAATGAAAATGAGAAATGTTGCAAATAAAATTTTAATCAAAATATCACAACTATAATACATTATTGATATTTTCTATAAGTATATTATTGGGATATTTTATAAATATATTATTGATATTCATATTTATTCTGCCTTATCATTTTGCCAAAACTACATATCTTAGGTTTTGGAACAGAGACCTACGCTTCATCCGAAATCGAATACTTCCCTACTATATAGTATGCGAAAAACAGTACGGCAAAACAGTAGTATGTCAGAATACATAATATTTAAAAAACAGTAGGTGAAAAGTCCCTGGATGATCTACTACTTCCACCGAGATACAGAAGTGTGCATTCGATGGACACTTTACTATCCCATGAGGCCACGGGAGGGGATTTAGGAATGGAAGTGAAGCGATGCAACTGACGCTGGTTGGTCACATGACAGTAACAACATGGCGGATATAGTACGTGTGAATTTCATTCATACTACCCATATTCATACTATATAGAGCGTAATTTTTTTAACTGTCGTGCAGTAAATTCAAATTCAAATGTAGTACCTACTCAGTACGCGATTTTGGACACAGCACTAATGTCCCTCTCAAAACCTAAGCTAATTCAGTGGAAACTAAATAGGGTCAGACTTCCTGTGTTAGGTGGAGCCACATTACAAAGATCATGCTTGCCTTTACTCTGAGTTATTTTAAAGTAAACATTTATGTTTTACCCTTGTTCAGTTATGACTGAACCAGGATCAGCAGGGTTCATATTTGTCCTTGGATGTCTCTGAAGAGTTAAACCAGCAGACTAGCTTGAGATCATCTGTATGACTGTAATAGGGGACACGTTTATCATGTAGACAGTAAAAAGTAGGTCATATGCTCCCAGTTTCTCAGATGCAGCCTTGACTTGACCGCAGTCAGCTGTGACATAGTTTCCATGAACGGCCTGAGCAGAGAGTGGAAATTGTGCTCTGGATGTCTGAAAGGAATGCATCTTTTTATGGATGTTGAATTTGGGAATGTTCAAAACCTAAATGTTTTTGCAATTTGTCTTTTATATTTAAGCTATATGGACATCTTAGAACATGTGATATAGGAATGTGTGTCAAGGACAAGTTTGCAGAGATTGCTTGTACATTTAAGACAACATTAAATCAAAATTTACTTTAGCAATCCATCTTGAAAGAGTTTCTTGACGTACTGAAAACCCAGCATCTGGCATCATCAGCATGGAGCCGATAGTCATTCATTATAAATCTCATTCCAAAAATTAACTATAACAACTGAGAACATTGCAATGTCAAGTTGCCTCTCATCACTTGTGCTGCTCATTTGGGGAAAGCACAATATATTGAGCGACAGAGAGTTTGGGAAATCTGTTGTCTAGTAGCATAATGAAGTTAATGAACATCATCAAGTTAATGAATATAATGTGGAGTCTTTCATAACGCTAGCTTTATTTGTGCTGCAGTCACTAATGAGAAAACACAGTGAGAGCGACTCAGCGTTTGCTCCCTGTGGTGTGAAAAAGTTCAAGCCATACCCGTATAATAAAGTGATTGTAGATTTGTCGTTTTCTAGCACCGGACCCCTGTCGAGCTGATGATAAGCAGTATTCCTCATCTGTTCCTTTGTCAGCTTGACTTTTACCACCTTGAAGATTTTAAGCCCATTTTCATTCTAATTGCCTTGAAATCCTAATTTCATGAAGAAACTGAAGATAAAGATGATCTGTATTACCTCATTCTCTATATATAATTTTACTTTATAATCTCACTTGCATAATATATTAACTTATTCACAAATATAAAAATAATGAATATAAAATATGTAAAATTAATGAAAGTTTTAAAACAACTGGGTTTTATTGCAGATCCTCAAATCGTCCAGTGCTCAGTCTCCAATTAAAGAACGAACCCGAGGCAAGTCTTTATCACCACGCCGCCGATCAGCCAGCAGTCCCCAAAGACGCCAACACGTCCACAGAAGAGACAAATCGTAAGTAATGGATACTTTGATGTTGTGGAAGCTCAGTACAGGGAAATATGCTGTGAAATACATGCACTTGTGTTAAAGTTGCTTTGTAGAAAAGTCTCTGTTGAGAAAGTTCACCTAAAAATGATTCACCCAAAAAATTTTTTCTTCTGCTGAACACAAAAGAAGATATTTTGAAGAATGTCGGTAACCAAACAGTTGATGGGCCCCATTGACTTCCATAGTACTATTTTCTATAAGTATAGTACTGTTCCATAGTTATATAGTACTATGGAAGTCAGTGGGGCCCATCAACTGTTTGGTTACCCATATTCTTCATAAAAAAAAAAAAAAAAATAATTGTGTTTAGCAGAAGAAAGAAATTGATACAGGTTTGGAACAACTTGAGGGTGAATGATGACTATCCCTTTAAGCTGTTAATGGTTTATCGGCAGTGACTCGTCATGACTTGCATCAGGCCATGGAAGCTTAAAAAGTAATTACTTTGGGGTCCATTTATTAAATGTTGACACATTTTTAGTCATCATTTTTTGGATGCTCATGCTCTTTGAATGTACTGTAATTAGACAGCTGTTATTAAAAATCCTTTGAAAATAAGCCATTCAAGGAGCGTTCACACTAACAGCGATTAAATCTGTGGAGGTCACCGAGATGCTGTTCCTACTTGGCTTGACTGATGTGCAAAACTTTGTATTTACAAAATTGACTAGTCAACTGAATTTTTTTTTTTTTTTTACACACACACACACACTTGTATATGTGGTTTATGGGGACTCTCCATAGGCGTAATGGTTTTTATACTGTACAAACTGTATATTCTATCCCCTTACACTACCCCTACCCCTATATATATGTGTATGCTTGTTCAAGTTTCTTTGAAAGTTCAAAAGAACGTAATTTATTTGAAACAGAACATTTTTTAACATTATAAATTTATTTACGGTTTACTTTCGATCAATTTAATGCATGCTTGCTGAATAAAATAATTTCTTTCGAAACTAAATTTTGAATGTTAGTGTATATATATATATATATATATAAGTTCCGTCATGAAACTCTAGATGACGCAGGCTGATAGGTCCTTAACTCAGTCTGCTTGCAGTCACATCATTCTATAGGGCACAGCTGATTGGTTCCTGCTGTATCAGTAGCCAATGAGCTCACTGCTCAACCTTCAAATACTTGGTCAGCATTTGCTGTAGCAGTTGCAGCGCACTTTCAGAATTCCTCTGAAATTCAATATCTAAGATAAGTGAACGGTCTTTCTTATGCTATGCATTATTGCGTGGTCTGCCTTATTTAATTCCACGTGAGGTAACCATTCATGAGGTTTAAAATCATGTTAAAACAGTCCTGTTTTAATGCTTAGAGTGAATTACTAAGCATATTAGCAGCTATCGTATATACAATAGTGCGTTTATGTAGCAGCAAGCAGACAATATAGTTACTATGAGGATACAGTGACAAAGCATTGATGGCATGTGAACTTGTTCAGTTGAAATAGGCATTCGGTTTTGTATTCGCATATTTCAATGGAGCTTACAGCAATTCTTAGTACTTTTGTTCAGCAGCAGCATGTAGCCTATAGCAAATTCAGATTGCAATGTCAGCGAATTTTATCAACAGCAAAGCACGCTAACAGATGTTGCGGTGAAGTGTAAAAATGTTGTCTTAATTGACTTGAGTGGGATGAGTCGTGTTGGCTAATGAGCTGATCATGCAATGTGAACATTATCATTCAATATGCAAACAAATATATTCACTTTAATTACAATACGGAAGTACACGAGCAGCTGCATTTCTGGCAGAATTAGATTTTGGGCATATATACTATCTCACAACTACAGGACAAACAGCGCTTTATGCTAATGTCGGATACTTTCATTGTCAACATATTAGTAGGCTAAAGGTAAGTATCATCCACTGTAGTCACTACTTTTTAGTCTTTTTGATGTCAGGCATTGCTGAAGATTTATCCTTACTTGTAGATGAAGAAACATCTGCATTTGTCCTTTTCAACGACCCTGTTGATAACCATTTATCCATGTTTAAATCTGTTGTAGCCTACAGTAACTGTATGCAGCAAAGTACAGTAGATAAATTGGTGGTTTATTCTACCGAACAGCGAGCTTAAATAATGAATATACAGTAACAGTTTTATATTTTTTTATTTCATTTCATTATATATTGAATTATTATATTTGATTAATTTTTTTTTTACATGGGCTACAGTATATTAACACAATTATTTTTATTAATAGTAAATCTCGATTCGCGGAGTGATTTTCCGAATGCATCGCAATTCTCTGTTGAATCGATTCTGAGCTTAGTTTTAACAGCAGGTGGCGTTTTTAATGGCGTTAGTTTTTAACCGCACGCTCAAATGCTCATGAAGAAGAGCGCCCGTGCATTCGTCTGAGTCTGAGAATGTACTTGCACCTCAGAATGCTTTTATGACGCGAGATTAATGTAAGCAGCCCACTGTAAACACCCTTGTAATTCACTTCAACCTTTTCGAACTTTATGAATGATTATTTTATAGAAGGTTCGAGTGGTTTGTGTAAGGAATTGGATGCAAGCAGAGTACGGCTGTTTCTAAAGCACGCAGTGCCATCTGCTGTTAAAAACTAAGCTCAGTATTGATTCGAGAGAGAATCACGATGTATTCGGAAAATCTCCGAATCGATCCAGAATCATTTCTCGATTCGCGATGCACCGATTTACTGTCGCAGCCCTAATTACCATGCCAAACAATCCAAGAGTTGTCATGACAGAAATATATATATATTACAACAAAATTCCAATTCTTCTTTGAAAATGAGTAATTCTGACACTTTTCCACTTCAAATCGCAGTCAGTGTGAACACTCCTTGACATTTGTAGACACTTCGTAAGTTTTTGTAGTGGTCAGAGGTTACTAAACACTGAAGACGACACATTGTCTGCTCATGTTTCATGTTCATGCAGTGGCCTTAACCCAGTGCGTCCTCATTAGAGCTGTGATGGTGACACTGCGAAGCAGGTGGTGGTAATTCGTTGACTAATCTCCTCTAGCAGCACACGGTTGGCAGGTTCTCATGTTACCAAAGCACAACCCTGTTTCACTTGTCCAGGTGCTTGACTTTAATGTTTCTATAGCAGCGGCACAAGTACTAGCGGAGAAGCTCTTTTATCATGCTGAGTGGACCAGAAAGTCCCTTTTAGCACTGCTGATCACTTTACAAGGGAGACCTCAGGCTCCTTTTGTTTGTGGTGTTGAGGAAATAAGATTCCTTTCCTTTTAGTTCTGCCCCTGGGAAATATAGGCAGTGCTGTGTACCTACTAGGAACAGATTCATAAAAAGTGACATAGTGATAGATAGCAAAGCTTCCTCTCTGACAAAAGTAGCTGTTTTAGCAAGAAATAAACACAAAGGGATCCCTAATCTGTGGCAAAAAAGACATAGCACAGGGAGTTAGGACTTGTTATTTAAGCAAAGTAGCTTTTAAACACCCTCTTCTGTCAGTACAACTGCCCTCAGGCATTACGCTGGGTTGGCATCCGCTCTAATAGGATGTGAGTCCAATGCAACAGCTGTGGTGGATGCAGGCCTCACTGACATGTCACATTCAAATGAACTGATGAATAATCTTTCTACATGAACATACAGTGATAATCAGCAGGTCCTGTTGTGTTTTAGCATTTCAGAGCTCAGTGTCTGATGATGTAACTTCATCTCCTGATGCAACGGATTATGTTAAATGTTAAAGCCGGAGTGCTTTAGTTTGTGTGTGTTGGGGAGTAACTAAGGGTGCGGTCACATTTAATGCTTTTCAGCGAATTTTCGCAGGTGAATTCGAGTCATTTCAATAGGAATCCACGCATTCTGGAATTTCATGCGATTCCTCCAAGCAGATTTTGTAACGGGTTCAAGTTGACCAACAGAAAGCTGCTTGGTTTGAAATTGACTTCTGTGTGAGTGGTGCTTCATACATCATTACACTATTAACAATATGGACAATGGGCCGTTTTTGAAATTTTTCCGAAATTTCGTTAATGTGACCTCACCTTTTCTTGCAACACTACTAATTAACTCAATTTTTAGTAGTGTGACAGTAGTTTTCAAATAAAACTTTTTATAAGTACCCTGTAGCAGTCCAAATCAGTCATCGCTCTCATATGTAGCATTAGAAAGTCTGATTTGTTCTAGTGAACTGGTTCGTACTAAACAGTCTTCTCTCTAATATATAATGATAAAAGTTCTAATTCATTCTAGTGAACGAGTTCATTCTAAAGTTTTCTCTCTCATATGTAACACTGAAAAAATTTCATTCTATTGAATCTGTTCATTCTATACGGTCCTTTCTGTCATATGAAGCATTGATTCATATTTTCAGTGCTATACTTATGAGCAGTGTTGTTATTGTTAACTCAGGCCCCGTTTACACTATGTGTTTTCGTTTTAAAACGCCTAACTTTTGCTACGGTTACGCCTGTCGTTTACACTACGCTGACGTTTTCGACCCTCGAAAACAGAGACTTTCGAAAACACCGCAGAGCCTGTTTTAGTATGAAAACGCCATGGTTGCGTTTCAGGCCCCATTTACACTAGTGCATTTTTGTTTTAAAACGGCATTTTAAAATGAAAAAGTACCTCGTCTACACTGGTGTTCCCACAGCATTTCAGAAACGATCTCCGTCTACACTACACAACCAAAAGCGCATGTCACATGTCCGTTCATGCACACTGGGCATGCGCGTACAAGTGTAAACAGTTTCCTCTTGCGCATGTAGGCAGCTGCAGTATTAAAAATATGCTGAGTTTAACTGCACAATGGCTGCTAAAAATGACAACAAAGTCAGCAAAGATTGCAGTTCAGTCTCCATGTTATTGTTTACACGGTCGTCAAGGATACGCAGAGCGAATGTGGGCAGCCATGCCATCGTTTTCAAAAGTCTCCATTTTGGTCCGTTTATACTGAAACGCAACCCCGGCGTTTTCAAACTAAAACAGGGTCTGCAGTGTTTTCGAAAGTCTCCAGTCTCTGGCGTAGTGTAAACAACCAGGCATAACCGTAGCAAAACTTATGCGTTTTAAAACGAAAACGCACTAGTGTAAATGGACCAAAATGGAGACTTTTGAAAACAATGGCCTGGCTGCCCACATTCGCTCTGCGTATCCTTGACGACCATGTAAACAATAACAGTGAGACTGAACTGCAATCTTTGCTGGCTGCTTTGTCATTTTTAGCAGCCGTTGTGCAGTTAAACTCTGCATTTTTTTTAATACTGCAACTGCCTATATGCGCAAGAGGCAACTGTTTACACTTCTACTTGTATGCCCAGTGTGCATGAACGGTCATGTGACATGCGTTTTCAGTTGTGTAGTGTAGAAGGAGATCGTTTCTGAAATGCTGTGGAAACGCCAGTGTAGACGAGGATCGTTTTAATTTTAAAACGCCGCTTTAAAACGAAAATGCACTAGTGTAAACGGGGCCTAATACTAAAACCATTGAAAATCATTTTCTGTAAAATAAAAATAAAAATGATTTAAAATATAAATATTAGAAGAAAAAAAATGAAATAAGTTGAAGTACTAAAATTACTAAAACTAAAAATGAAATACAAATAAAGCCAAAAAAAACAAAAAAAAAACAAATAGGTTCCAAAAACCTAATAAAAATGACAAAAGCACATAAATTTACTAAAACTTAAACTGAAAACTGAAAATATAAAAATAAAAGCTAATTCAAAATATTAATAAGTACTATAATAGTTATGAGAAAGAAGATAAACAAATTCACTAAAATGAATCACACTTTCCATTTTAGTGAATTGGTTTGTCCTAAATGGTCTAATGTTCCAGTGTAGTGAAGAAAGTCCAGTTGATTCAAGTGAATCGGTTCACTAAGATGGTTCATGTCAATGAACAGATTCAGAAAAATGAGTTTCTGATTCAAGTCTCTGTACTATTTTCAGTTAGATTAGGTAGATTTTGTTGTATTTGGTATAAACTTACCTTTTCAGGTTTGACACCCTAATTGAAATGAATTAAATCAAAAGATTTTTTGCTCAAGTAAGTGATGTTATGTCTTAAAATGATGCAAGATTGTCAAGGATGCTCACCTAGCGTATGTTTGTGTTGATAAGCAATTTAAAAATACCACAGCAATGTCCCCTTTGTGTTCTAGCTTGAGCCGTTGAGTTTTGTTTAATCGCATGTACTGTAGCGCTGCTAATGACATGTCTAAAACAGCACTCTTGATTGTTGTGTTTTACAATGCTGTAATTGTTTAGTCAATCTAATGCACCTCTCAGATGAGAGGCTGAACCACACATGGCATGAAATGATACCAAAGTTTAGACTTCAAATCTGTGGACCTCCTGCTTCCCGATCGAAGCTATTTTTGCTGTGGTCTATAGCACCTTCCTGTCACATGCTCTGAGATGTTAATTACTGAGCCCCACACATACACCAGTGTGCCAGGCAGCTGCTGAAACACACCACCCATTTAACGTCAGCATCACCCTCAATTACACAGAAGAACTGCACAGCACACGCTTCGCTTGGCAGATGAGTTTGTTAATTCACTTAGAGTGGAAAGAATTATGGAGTTATGAAATGAATCTGCTCTCCAACCCCCCTCAGTTCTGCAGTTGATGATTATGAAGTTTTGCCACTGTGATAAAACCTGCAGTATGTGACAAGTTTCTGAAGCTCTCACAAGGAAACATCTTATACAAATACAACACCTACTATACAAATATACCTCTTAAAGGGACCGTTCACTCAAAAATTAATATTCTATCATTATTTACTCACTCTCATGCTGTTCCAAACTTGTATTCTGTTTTTTTTTTTTTTTTTTTGTGTGTGTGTAATTTTGTGTTCAGTGGAGGAAATAACAGGGTAACAACATGAAGGTGACTAAAAATAAAGACTGAATGCAAATTTTATGTGAACTATTTCTTGTCGTGATGAAATGGAAGTAGAGACAGGATTTCTAGGATTTCTTCCGTATTGGATTTTTTCTATTTTGTAATGTACATCTAAGTTAAACAGATTATCAAAAAAATAAAAATGTAGGGTGAGGTCTTGGTTCTCTGCAACAGTAGTTTATTGGATGGAGGCAGATCTGAATGTGAACTTGTAGTTGATTATCAGAAAGGGGCAGAATACACCACCAGTCTTTTTCACTGGAAGATCCGGTTCTGACATTGTGATTAAAAATTATGAGGTCAAATTAAAGAAAAAATGAAGCATACATGGATGAATAATTCACAATAACATCTGTAACTTGCATTTACAAAATAGATACAGTGAATATTAATTCCATGCAGACTTTAGGACTACTGCAATATTCTGCAGTCCCATTCTTTGCTGTCTATCTCACCACTATTTTCCTGTCTATCTCTAATCAATGGTCAGAAGATAAGATGAAAATATGCATCTGATCCTCTCCAGTCTTTCCACATCAAATCTGTTGAGTGAACAGGGGAAATTCCACAGGGAAAATGAAATTTAGCTTTGGTACAACAGATCTGCTCCTGCCCTTTTCCTGAGTCCCCTCCCTGTCAAAGTACATTATCTCCACTCAGGGCTATTTCTAACACACAGGATGTTTGCTTGTCTACAGGCTCACCCCGCCTCTTCTGAGTCCTCCTTTCAGTCGTCCTCAGATATCCACATAAAATGTGGACAAACACTTTCAAATGTCCCCTTTGTACATCTTGTACCCACAGAGTTTGAGTGTTCAGAACTTGCCGATCTTCCTGAAGGTCATTCTTCAGTTTTCATCTGTCAAAAAAGTAATGTGTTTCGTATTTCAAATAAATGCTGTTCTTTTGAACTTAAAGGGTTAGTTCATCCTAAAATGAAAATTAAGTCATCATTTAATCACCGTTGTTGTTCTAATGCCGTATGCCCTTCTTTCTTTTTTGGATCACAAAAGGAGAATTAAAAAATATATATATATATATATCCCACTTGTGCTCCTTCATACAATGGCAGTGTTTGGTAAAAAATAAACAGAAATTTAATGTATTATTTAACGAAAATCCTGGCCTTGGCCATTGGACTTATGTGCATGGCTGAACAACATGTGCGTTTGTGAGACTCTATTAGCGCTGCAGTTCACTCTGTCTTTCCCAGAAAAAGCACACAAGTTGTGAGAAATAAAAAAAACACGACATAAAGTACAATCCTTGTACTTTCATCTCTGAGGTGAATATATCCGTTGTGTTTTTGTCGCGAACACCTTGTGTACTTTTTCTGGGTGAGACGGAGTGAACTGCGAAGCTAATAGAGTCTCATAGCCGCCTAGCCGCGCACAGAAGACCAACGGCCAAGGTCAGGATTTTCGTTAAATAATACATTACATTTTTTTTTTTTTTTTTAACCAAACCCTATCGTATACCCCCAGAAAGCCTGGTCGCTATTCGCTGCCATTATATGGATGAGCCAGAGCGGAAATCTCTAAATGTTTGTGGACTTTTGTGGTCTGAAAAAGAAAGAATTGCATACTGCATTAGAACAACACCAAGGTGAGTAAATGATGACTTAATTTTTGTTTTAGGGTGAACTATCCCTTTAATATTCATCAAAGAATGCTGAAAAAAAATGTATCACGGTTTCCAGAAAAATATTAAGCAGCACAACTGTTTTCAACATTGATAATAATAAGAAATGTTTCTTGAGCACCAAATCAGCATATTAAAATTATTTCTGAAGGATCATGTGACCCTGAAGACTGAAGTAATGATGCTGAAAATTCAGCTTTGCATCTTTGCACAATCTCTTTATGAACTTTTTATGACTTTGACTAGTCATAAGGCTGCTATTATTGTTGTGGTTTCCTACAATGACTATTCAATTTACATTTGTTTGGTAGCACTGATGTTTATTTGCCTAAGAAACATTCATTCTTAGTCTTTTATGAAGGAAGGAATTGTAAAAGGCAGAGTTGGAGCGTAGAGGACCTGCCTTGGCACTGCTGTGCGATTGATTGCCTGAAGTTGAAGTGCCTGCTTCAAATAGCCAACATCAGTCAAAAGAACAGGGACGCCTATTGATTTTTTTCACACGAGTAGTCGCATAAAAGTGAATGGTGGAAGAGAGAATGTGATAGACCTTTAAAGGCAACAACAGCTACAGCTATGCTGGAGGTCTGTGATGAAGCGCATGGTTCTTCAGCAGCACTGTGTGTTCTCAGCAGGACTGAAGGTGGAGGTTGAACATTAATGTGATTTATCTCAGGAAACAAATCTGTGGGAAAGATCAAGTGAGATTCAAACTAGTGATAGACCAATACAACGGTTAGTTCTGATCCACAGCAAGCATTCATGTAAAAGCACTTAATATTTTCAGTGTTTGATCAACTTTTTGGTATTAGCAAGACAGTTGTCAGTGAAAAAAGAAAAAGAAATTAGTTTTCCATATTGTGTCTAAAATGTCAGTTACTCAATATTAAAGGTAAACTATGTAGGTTTATTTGTCAGGGACTATATTTTTAAGTGGAAGGATGAATTTGCTTGCTAAAATTTTTTTTATGTTAGATTGTGGCCTAATATTTTATTTTTTATTATTTAGTGTTTTCAGACCACTGTTCAAACGTTAGGGGTCAGTAAGATTTTTCTTTTTATAATACATTTATTTAGCAAGGAATTGATCAAAAGTGACATTAAAGACATTAATAATGAAAGTTAAAAGATTTCTATTCAAATAAATGCACCAAATCAGCATAGTAGAATAATTTCTGAAGTATCATGTGACACTGAAGACTGGAGTAATGGCTGCTAAAACTTTAGATTTGCAATCTCAGGAATAAATTACATTTTAAAATATATTAAATATGCCTTTTACAATTCCTTCCTTCATAAAAGACTAAGAATGAATGTTTCTTAGGCAAATAAACATCAGTGCTACCAAACAAATTCATTTTTCATTTTTTAGTTCACCAAAAAATGAAAATTCTGTCATCATTTACTCACCCTCATGTTGTTCCAAACCCATAAGTCTTTCACTCATCTTCAGAACACAAATGAAGATATTTTTGATGAAATCTGAGAGATTTCTGTCCTTCCATTGACAGTCTATGCAACTACCACTTTGACGCTTCAAAAAGTTCAGAAAGAGATCGTAAAACTAATCCATATGAAATGAGCGGTTTAGTACTAATTTTCTGAAGAGACTCGCTTGCTTTATATGATAAACAGATTAAATTTAGGTTTTTAATCTTTATATTTTTTTGCTCTTTTTACTAAGGAGGTTGATTCTGCTCTAAAACAGCTAATCCATGAACCAAAAGGTTTGCCATATTGTCATTATGCAACAATAATCTCTAAAATGAAACTAACACAAACATGTTCATTTGCAGGCCAGCAGCACTGGACAGAAAGCCAGCAGAGCTCAGCACCCTCAGTGATGGCTACCAGATCCGCATCTGAGACACTACAGCACTGACGTAACAGCTTTATCCTCCACACGTCCTCCCTCAGTCAGATCCACCGATGATGTTTTTAAACACTATTTAATGCACATTGTAAACTGTACAGTATATTAAACATATTTATAGTTGTACTTCCGTGTTAGAGGTAAACTGGGTGCCCTTCTTAAATTTAAAAGCAGCAGAGATTCAAAAAAAAAAAAATGTTTTAGAAAGAACATGATGTTCTTTTTCCAGCCATAACATATTTTTATTAGTGGAAATTTTAAGTAGGAACCAAAATCAGCTTTGCTAAAGAATGTTTTACCCAAATAATTATACCCCCCAAAAATATTCAAGTATATATGGAAGATGTGGGGGGAAGGCTGTATTTTTAGACAGAATCTTCACTAGCAGTGAGAGCTAGAGTGTGAATGGATTGTGTTTGGCAGAGAGATGAAAACCTCGGTGCCTCGTGTTGTGGTGGTGGTAGTTTTGGAGGCTGACAGTCCCTTTTGTAGGAGAAGACAAGCTTTTTTTTGCCAGAGGCACAAGGACGCAAGGGACCAGAGCATCAGAGAGCTACCCATTCTGCCCACAAGAACTGTATTCAATCCAATTTACTTCTTTTTGTTGTTGTTGTTGTTACCTGCACACAGTCCCAAACACTCCTGTAATGGACATGATTTATTGACTGAAGGTTTGAGGCTAACTTACATTGAAGGCTTTGTACCGGTTTTTTTTTTTTTTTTTTTTTTTTTCTCATAAAAATATCACGGTTGCAGTTGTAGAGAAATAGTTTTTTATTTTTTTGTATTATTTAAACATTACCGGTTGCTTAACCAGTACAGTGTTTTGTGGTATGTATTTTCATTTCATTTTCTTTTTTAAAACAAAATCTCTCTGAGGTGTGAAGATTGACGTGCTATTAACTGACATTTGTTTGGAAAATAAATATATTTCTTTTTTTGCAGCGGCATAGATATAAGCCTTATCAGCTTGGCTAATGAATGAGTTAAGCAGATAAGTGGGTTCTTACGGAGCCCCTAAAGGAACATGGTGATGGGAAAAAATATATATTTTTGTGTTAACTTGAAAAAAATGTTGCTTTCCCTAGAGAAACTTTGCTGTGGGTGAACGCAAAACTGGTGATGGAAATAATATGAAGTGGGAGGAAAAAAAGAACATTTCAATGATTTTGCTAGCGAACACAAAAGTTTCTTAGGGGAACACAATACTTTTGCAACAAAACACAAAAGTTTCTCGGGCGAATGTGAAAGCACTGAAATAGAATTTTTATAATATGAAGTGGGAAGAAAAACTACATGCTTTTGCTAGTGAACAAAGTTTCTCAGGGGAATGCAAGACTTTTGCAACAGAACGGAAAAGGTTTGTGTTGGAATGCAAAGTTTATTAAGGAACGCAAAAAAAAAAAAAACAGTTTCTTCAGAAAACGCAAAACTTGCAAGAGAATGCAAACGTTTTGCAATTGAACAACGTTTCTTGAGTGAAAGCAAAACTTGCAAAAGAGCGCAAAAATTTTGCGAGTGAATGCAAAGTTTCTTGAGGGAAAGCAAAACTTTTGCGAGTGAACGCAACGTTTCTTGGGGGAATGCAAAACTTGCAAGAGAGCACAAAAGTTTTTTGAGTGAATGAACGCAAAGTTTCTTCAGAAAACGCAAAACTTGCAAGAGAATGCAAAAGTTTTGCGATTGAACATTTCTTGGGGGGAAGCAAAACTTGCAAAAAAGCGAAAAAATTTTGCGAGTGAACGCAAACTTTCTTGGGGAATGAAAAATTTGCAAGAGATCAAATGTTTTGCCAGGGTTCCCACTCGTCCTGGAAAACCTTGAAAACCTGGAAAATTGATGACAAACTTTCCAGTCCTGGAAAACACATGGAAAATTAGAGAAAATGTAAAATGTCCTGGAAAATCCTTGTTGTTGTTCTTGAAAATAATTTTTTTAAATTCTTCAGCCGAGAACAAAGAGTTTATCACTGGCCAAAAACAATTACCGTTAGTTGCAGAAAGTGTGATGTTCAGGAATGCTGAGTTTTGACGTGAGAGTAGTATTTTCAATGATGATGTTTAGTTTTGTGTTGCCACTTGCAGCAGTTAGCTAATGCTATTAACTGCTAAAATGTATGCAGTAAATAGTAATTGGTAAGCAGCTACCTAATTCAGTAACTTGCTGAATTTTTATGCAATATAAGGTCAATAAGAGATTCATTGTGCAGTGTAGCCAGTTTCATTGAATATAACAGGAGTTTTCACAACAGTGCAGAACTTTGTGAGTTTCCGCTGAAGTGATTGACAGCTGCAGTGATTAAAAAGGGAGAATCTGTATATAACCCATTTGCAATTTGAAAAAAAAAAAAAAAAAAAGTTTTACATGCTGCTAAGTATACACACTGCAAAGTTTTGGGAATGACTAACTTATTTAAATGCGGGATTGAATCCAAAATTATATTGATTGACACGGTGATAACCAGCATTGGACGGGACAGAAAATTCTAATGTCAAACTAGATGTGTGCATTGTGTAAATGCAGACTAATAGACCTGCCACATATTCTATTACGTGTTGTGGGTGTCTTTGTTGTTCATCGACTTTGTCTTTGACTAATATTTTTATTTACAAATAGTTAAACAAAACATTAAAATAGTTCCAATATTTTTTGCTATGAAATGGACACTGGTAACGAGAACAATTTGTCATAATGTATGATTAAGAGCTCATATTAAAAACTGATTTTATAGTAAAGTCATGGCAATAAACTATGGAAGCTTGTTTCTGCCGCTGAATTAAAAAAAAAAGGTAATTGCAACTTTTTATCTCAAAATTCTAAAAAATTCTTGCAATTGCGAGCTTACATAATTGTGATATAAACTAACAGTTGCTTGATATAAAGTCAGAATTGCAAGATATATACTCACAATTGCATGTTAAAGTCAGAATTGCTTGATACAAACTTGCAATTGTTTGTTATAAAGTCAGAATTGTGTGATATAAACACAATTGTGTTATATAGTCAGAATTGCATGATATAAACTCACAATTGTTATAAAGTCAGAATTGCGTGATATAAACTCGCAATTGTGTTATAAAGTCAGAATTATAAATCGCGTAATTGTGATATAAACTCGGAATTGCGAGAAAAGTCAGAATAGCGAGATAAAAAGCCGCAATTAACTTTTTAAATTTTTTATTCTGTGGTGGAAACAAGCTTCCATAGACATAATGTATGATTGAGAGCTCATCAAAAACTGATTTTATAGTTAAGTCATGGCAATAAACTGTACGCCTTTTAAAGACTTGGAGAGCAATACTGTATATTACTTTAGGGCATGATCCTTGTCTTTTATTCCTGCCATAGTAAAATTCAAAATGTCCTGGAAAATGATCGCTGAAACAGAGTGGGAACCCTGTTTGCGAGTGAACAAACGCAAAGTTTCTTTAGAAAACGCAAAACTTGCAAGAGAATGCAAAAGTCTTGCGATTGAACACTTTTCTTGGGAAAACGCGAACCTTGCAAAAAAGCGCGACAATTTTGCGAGTGAATGCAAAGTTTCTTGGGAGAATGCAAAACTTGAAAGAGAACACAAGTTTTACGAAGGAATGCAAAGTTTCTTGATGGAACGCAAAAACATTGAATTTAATTCTTCCTCCCATCTCATATTTTTTCCATCACCATGTCCCTTTAAGTGCTCCATAGGTTCTAACTATATTAGGAATCACCTCTTACTATGTTCATTCAAGAATACACAAAATATCATCTCTTTATCAACAGCATATCGCTTCGAACTTTCCCACCTCGTGAGAATAAGCTATGCACGTGGAAAAGGTCTGCAGACCTGTCTTTAAAATTGTAGCAGCGACATCGTTACTGATTTTTCGTGGGCTGTATGAGCCGTTGCTCTCTTAGCGTTGTTTATTGGGTGCTGTTGACTGAACTACCACATTATAGCTCATTCTGCCTTGTAATTGGTACCAGCTTTCTATCAAAAGCTATTGAACCACACAAGTGCCAGACCACTGAGTATGTCAAACTCATCCTTAAGGCTGAGGCTTTCTTCTCAGTCACATGAAGATAAAAGGTCATGAGTTTCAATGACATATCAAATGTATCATGTTGAACTGCTCAGACCCTTTATGGGAGAGAAGCGGTCTGCTGCTAATTGGAAGAACGTGAAGAACATTACATTGTTACAGATTTATATCATTTATAACTTGTTTGGTAACTGATCAGATGCGTGTGAAATTGTGAGTGAAAAACTTTTTATGGCAGACAAAAAACAAGTATTAGTTGTTTGAAAATGGCTTTCTGGTTTTAAGGAAATGCAATGATCTCCCCTTAAAGGTGCTAAGACAAGACATTTTACCCATATTATAAAATTCAATTCTTTTAGCATTGACTTTTTTATGATTAAAGAGCACATTGAAGTGACTTTTCTGTAGCACAATGATTAGGAACTGAATTTATCTCAATTAGTACAAGATACATGTTTAATGGTAAATAAATAAATAAATAGGTGAAATGAATATTCATGAGATTACAAATGCTTTTGTGGAATTTTTCTGTTTCCATGTCTTAAATGCAGTCTTGTCTGAAAATACAATCAATTTTGATGACTGACAAGTTTAATCAAAATTTTAAGGGAAATGTTTTTCTCAGTAAGAATGTTAATGATGTGACTTTCTCTATTTTGAAGACCTCATCTAAAACTTGTCCTAATTTTTCTGTTCAGATTTTTCGTATTATAAATGTACCGCCTAAATAAGGTCTTGACCCTCAACTGTTTTACACACATTTTTCCTAAGCCTTACCACAGCTTGCACCATCAATCCTTTTTTGTTTTTATTTTTTTCCAGAAATTTGTGTTTCTGAGTCGCCTCCATTTCCCCACGAGGAAACATGTCATTTGTTAATCCTCTGTAGCATGTTTTAATAAAACTGTTTTTCTGTAAGTCTGATTCACCGTTCACTGTGCTTATTTACGCATCTCTCTGGAATACTTGATTCTGATTGGTCAGTCGCGGCTTTCTGATATTTCCCAATGGCGCATCTGATATTTATAAAATGGTTAGTTCCAGTCCTTGATTCTGATTGGTCAATAGCTGTGTTTTATTCACGATAAAACACGGCTATGAGCGCTTCACCCAACGGTTCTGTGTATCACTACACAACACCCTTAGCAACCACTCTTGGCAACGTAAACTGTATGTTCTCAATTTATATTGTTCATTGAAGCTTACTGTATTATGTAGAAGAGTATTGTGAGAAAAAGATCGAGTGAGCGAGTTTGTTACCTGCATTCAGATTTAGCATTTTCCTTCAGGTCAGTCTTATGTTCATATTAAAAAATCTGTTTAAATGTCCGATGTATTATCTTGTCCTTTTAACATTTAAGGGGTTTTCCCGTGACTGACCGCACTAGTCAAATCATTTGTCAGTTGCATCCTGTTCCGTATTCACAACAATTTAGTCTTTTCAATGTAAAAGTTTTCGCTACTGACTGACACACTCATAAAGACAGTCTTTGCCTCCATCTAATGGCGTAATAATGTAACTTCTGTTGCTGTTCATGGTCAGGGAGTATTTTTTCCGGCGGAAGGAAGGCTTTTATTGAAAGTTTACTTCATGAAAGTTGCATTGATACATATTTTTGGCTTTAATATTTGTATTGTGTGGTAACTGTTTTATAAAATCAAAAATGATATTGTATGCGCTCCAAAAGACAACCAGTCCGTTCTCAGTTGCGTAAAAAAAGAAAAGTTGTCCACACACTGAAAGACATGCAATTAGACCAATTAGGCAAGGGTCTATCACAAAAATTACTTTAATTAAACCTCTACGAGCCATCGTGCGTCTCAGTTTTTGATTGTAGTGAAAATAATATTAGACTTAAGTATTAATACTGTAATAATGGATTGTTTTTTGAATGTAATATTTCATGTCCATGTATTTTGCTGAGTAGCCACATAAGCTGGTTTATTTTGCGATGCTAATCGGCTGAATGGGATAATGCACATACTTAGCATAGAAATCTGGTTTTGTAAGGTCTTAAAATCTCACTTGCACTCCCGTCTGAATATTCAGAGGCCGCTCTTTCTCTCTGTAGGCCAAGGAGCTGCTCTTGCAAAAGAGATTAAACCAGGTGATGTAACATCAGTGTTGCCCTAAATCTCAGCCACACAGTTACAGAACCCAGCCTGAGTGAGGTCTTTCTGCACAGAGGGAATACGCCCGCATTAATCTGCTTACAAAGACAACGTCACACACAGGAATAGAACCGCAGCGGATTTACCAAAAATCCTTCATTTCTCATCTCTTCTCCCAGGATAAAAGCACTCCTAGAACACCCACCATTGTCTCACACCTAGAGAAAATTTCCCAAAGAACACTCCGCTGAATCTCAGTGCCTTATCATCTGGATTTTAATAATCCAGAAATATGAGTTTTTCCTATCGCTTTCAGAATATATTCCAGCTTTAATGCACATTTGATTTGCACAGTCATGCAAGAATTAGTTGTGGGAACAGACAAGGTTTCTGCATATGTAACTGATAGGAGAGCCAACAGTATCATTTTGGAAAGATGAGGAAAGTGTTGCCAGCTGCCTCACACAAATATTACCTTATATTTTGAACGAAGGAATTATCTCAATGTAAAAACTAATTTCAAAATCAAACATTTTCAACTTATTCTCATGTAACAGTAGGCTAGTGAAGCTCACTATAATTACAGGAATTTCCATTTTTGGAATAATATATGACAGAAACTGCTTCTAGTTTATCATCTCTGCAGTCTTAAAGAGTCTTAATAGATATAAAACATATGGGATCCTATATCTGTACTTAAATATTACACACTATATGATATGCAGGTTTTTTTTTTTTTCTTTCAAGGGGTGTAACGGTACACAAAAATGATGGTTCGGTATGTACCTCGGTATTGAAGTCACGGTTCTGTATGGATTCGGTACAGCAGGAGGGAGAAAACTAAACATAAAATTGCTTTCTTTTTTATTAAACAGTGGTTTACTGAACAAATTGTGTCTCTGTCTTTAAATAAATTCAATTAATTAAAATTTTCTTAAGGATAAAAAAATTTCTATCTCTGCTAATACTGTAGCTAAACTATATACAGGGAGCACTTTCTTGTAGGCTACATTACTATAATATTAAAGGTTACAATTAACAACAGAGCCCAAACTATTAAACTACTAAATCTGTTTCTATTCCAATTTGATGTTAAAATACATTAATTTACACAGTGGCCGTCATAACTTGTTTTCACGACAGATTTATTTAAACATACATTAAACATATACATTAAATAATCAAGACAGGTTAAGTAAAATATAGGCTAATGAATATATAGGCTAATACAGTGCATATATGTAGCGAAAGAGTTCATTTATCTTGCAAACTAGCTGTGGACACTGAATGGCATTTCTGAGGTAAATGCTGCGTGACATTGTTTACAAGCTGTTTTATTGATGTCTTTCCACTGATTGAGCGATTACAAGAGATATGATACGTTTCAGTAAGTTGTACTCCATCTTTCAACATACCTTCAGATGTTCATTTAAATATTATACTGTAACTAATAATATTAAAGAGGAAGAGATGATCGCGTTCACTTGCGCTCCGCGCTGCCGCCTGAACTGAGGCGCATATACAGAGATCTGTCACGCCACATCAAAGAGCGACAAAACGGCATTTATTATTTGAATTTCGTGATAAAATGTACAAAATTTGAGGGATGAGACTTGTTTCTTATCGAAAGTAACAAAACACAGAACTTATTGCGATTACTGGTGGTTAAAAGTGGTTAATGGTCTACAACTCTGTATTCGTCGGTACACACGTGTATACCGAACTGAAAGATGCGTACCGAACATTTTTGGTACGAATATGTGTACGGTTACACCCCTAAACAATAACATAATATAATACTTGTGATGTATTACAAATGCCAGAACTGGGATCAAGTAGTTTGTTCATGATGATCTGGGTTTTAGTTTTTAATCTGAGAATCAGAGAAAAGGGCCAGTCTAAATGCAAGAGTTTTTACATATAAAAGTCTAATTAGCAGGGTTATTATATAGTTAACTAAAACTAAATAAACATTAACTGAAATAAATAAAATACAAAATCCTTACTTTATTTCAGCTAGCTGCCAAAGCAACATTTCTCATTTTCATTTAGTTTAACTTGATGTACTAAACTCAAACTTAAATAAAAATGTAGAAAAACTTTAAAACCTTTTTTGAAAATGTCTATAAAAATGAAAACAAAATACAAAAATAAAAACTCATTCAAAATATATATCAAAAACCATCAGTAAAATGCATTTATTTTCTCTTCCTGTAGCTCAAATATTAGAGCAAATCGCTAGCAACACCAAGATCATGGGTTCGATTCCCAGGGAAAGCAAGAACTGATAAAATGTGCATCTCAAATGTCACTTTGGATAAAAGCATCTGCCAATAAACGTAATGTAAATGTAATACTTAAAATTTTCCAAACTTAATAAAATATTTAAATATAAATTATATTATCAGCATAACAAAAAGAAAAAAAAATTACATGAATTTCAGAATTTCTCTCTTTTTGCACCACTGTACATTTTTTTGCTAAACGAACAGCAATAGAATAATACTACATGAATACTTCAACAGCTTGAAGATAAAATCATTTATTATTTTTCCTCTTTTTATTATAATCTTTAAAATGACACAGGTCTGAAAGAGATAACTTGTAAAACATTTAAAATAAAAAAAATATTAACATCTTCATGAAATGACATGCTTAGTGTCAAAGCTGCCGTATTTCACAATAAAACATCCCTAATTTACTGGATATAGTGCACATGTTACCACCTCATAATTAACTGGGTATCTATGGTATCTATGCTCATAACTTACAGACAAGTTCCACTTCTGCTTCAAGTCTGTCATAGACAGTCTTAAGAGAATCTGTGAATCATTTATTTGCTGGTGTGAAAAAAAACTGTTTACATTGTACTGTGAGTTTGTTGGCCACAAAAGGATTTAAAGGCTGTATGATAATCGCAAACCATTTTCGTTATGTCAGCCATCAGCTCAAGGGTGTAGACGGAAGCGTGTCAAAAGCGGCAGGTGGTCAGAGGAGTTATGCTGGTTGGGAAGGCCGTTAACCTCCTCGAGTTCATCTTTCCCCACCAGGGCTAACCTACCCAGCAGCTGCAGACCCTTCTCTGGTGGCACACTGCATTCTGGGTAAGTGAGGGGGGAAAGAAAACAGTACCATGGTAACCAGCAGCAGCAGAAATTTTGCTGTTGAATGTACTGCACTGCAGCAAACTGCAGCATCACAGGTCACATGATTACAGGAGTGGTGATGTAACATTTACATTGATAGTCTAGTGGCATCAGCTTCTACTTTGAGGATATTTAACACCAATACATGTTCATGTGGTGACAGCAAACGCAATAGCTGTAGTAATAAATGATCTGAATTTATATATGAAATGAAATGTTACATCACACAACAACTACTGAGTATTTCCTAGGAAAGAGAATAGTAATGTAATGGTCAAACCTGCTTGAGCCATCACATCCCCCAGAGCTGCGGAGTAGAAGATGTAATCGACGGTGATGGCTGTACGTGAGTGGCATGTGGTGATCTCAGGTTGACTGCTCTCTTTCAGGTAGTGGGAGTATGCAGAGGTCAGCTTTAAACAGTGCTCTATGCTGGGATTGGTAAAACTACAAAGCAGATCACAAGAGAGAAGAATGATTACTGTTACAAAAATTAAAGTTTAACACACTGAGAAAAGACACATCATAGGACTTAAAAAAGACACTTCACTTTGAGCTGTCAAATCTCTTCACCTTAAATTTGCTGAACAGCACTGACTGTCAAATCAGCTTGGTTTTAAAATGTTGATGGTAAAGGAACACAAAAGAGCTACAGAAACTAGGGGCAAAGGTTCATAATACTTTTATCGATGGGTCTGGCATAAGTGAATCAAGCGAGATACTGTAGAGATATACTGGGATTTATATTTACCCATCCAGTTCTGTCTGCTCCAAATCCTTCAAATCAGAATCTGTGAAAATAATTCAAACTAAATGTTAGCAGTAGCATATTCAAAGCTATTCCATGCCATTACAGCTGGGACTGCCTCTGTTTAAATCAATATTACTGTTTACTACACTGTAATGTATAGCAAGACTGAATGTCAAAGCTTTCTAAGTGGCCCCAAAAAGTATTTGAACACTTAAGCCACACATAATGTGTATATATATATATATATATATATATATATATACACACACACACACACAAACATACATGTGTGTGTGTATATATATATATATATTATAAATATTACTGTTTTTACTGTATTTTTGATAAAATAAATGCAGCCTTGGTGAACATAAGAGATCCCAAACTTCTGAATGGTACATACAGTGATCATTAGAAATAACATTTGTGGAAGATAATGTTAAATTTGTTACAGTTTTTAAATGTTCTTGGCAATTATTATCCAGTAAGAGTCTGTTCATTATGTTATAAGAAATAAGGGCTGAAAGATGACCTCTTGTTTGACCTTCATATTGGCACTGCTGAGAGATGCCCAGACTTCTGGGCCAAATTGGCACAGTTAGAATACGCTGCCCTCTTGGATTCTCCTCCTGTCCTGACACCTGCAAAATCAAGTCAGAAAATATAAGACATGCCAAAACTGTGCCTGAAAAAAAATAAAGAGCACATGCCAAGATTCTCTACCTTCCCAATAGGTATGCCATCATAGTCCAGTCTGCTGTCCTTAATAAAGCGATACAGGGGAGACCAGGGAACGGAGTTCAAATCCCCACAGAGCAGCACAGGACAAACGCTGCTGTCAGGTAACTGGGCCACCCGGCTTATCTCTGCCAGCAGCATAGCCAGCTGGGCCAGTTTAATGTCCCCACGTCTAGGGTTGTACAGTAAATGTGTGTTGGCCACACAGACGTTGGTGAGAGAGCTATAGGGGTCAATGGGCCGCAGAAGCACAATCAGGCCCACGTTATCACGGTCCAGGAGAGGGATGCCAGGGCGGAAATACTCCACAGGATGACAGGAGACCAAAGAGAAGCGACTGCGTTTGAAGACCACAGCACATCCGTCAGGCTTAAGTCCCGTTCTCCGTTTGTATTCACAATGGTAGCCTGTTTTAAAGGCAGAGAGTTGCTGCGTTAAAAAGTCCTATTCCTCACAAGAGTCCACTTGTGAAAATTTTATTTTGCAATCTAATTCCATTTTCCCCCCCATTACAATAACGTCATGTTTTTGTTGTTTTAATTTTTGAAAAAAATGTGAAAAAAAGGTTTACATAAGATTTGGAATCCCAGATTTTCAATGTGAAACCCACTGCTTATATGCTACCAATCAAAATTTTGCGGTCAGTAAGATTTTTTTTAAAGAAATTAATGCTTTTATTCAGCAAGGATGCATTGATTAAATTAAGTGACAGTAAAACAAAATATTCAAATAAATACTGTTATTTTTAATCTTCTATTAATCAAAGAATCCTGAAAAAAAATATCTTAAAATCCACAAAAAAATATTAAGCACCACAACCATTTTCAATGTTGATAATGAGAAATTCTTGAGCACCAAATCAGCATATTAGCCAATTTCTATAATCAGCTTTGCCGTCACACAGGAATAAATTACATTTTAAATATATTGCAATAGACAAAATAAATAAAAAAAAAAAAACTAAAGATGCATAAAAAGACATCAAGGAAGTAAAGCAAGTACCTAAAGATTCTAGCGAGGGTTTGATTTGTTGTTTATAGTGGTCCTCTTGCACCTCCTGCAGGCACATTATCTACAGAAAAAGAAGTTATTGTAGATATTTCAAGAAAAATCATACATGTACACTGAAAATAAAACAAAGCATTATTAGGCATCTAACACTCACTTAAAGTTAGCGTTTTTAATAACACTGCTTAAATGTAATTTCGGCCAATCTTAAAATTAATGTATCCATTTGTCATACTGCACATTATGACACATAAATTCACTTGCTGAATTTAAAATGAATGACCTTAGTTCTTAGTGTTTTAATTTTAATTTATTTTTTAGACAAAATAGTATAAAATTTAAATACTTACATTTAACCGTTATCATTCATAACATGAAAATGACTTTCGGCTTTTTGATATTAGCCATAATTGTAATATCTGTGCATCCCTACCATTACATAAAAATAACATAAATGGTTTTAGCATGTAAAAAAATTGAAAGGTCATGCTAGCCTCAAACTTTGTGAATTGAATTTTTAGTAGTGATGTGTGACTGGTAACCAGTGTTGGGGAAAGTTACTTTTAAAAGTAATGCATTACAATACTGTGTTACTCCCTAAAAAAAAGTAACTAATTGCATTATTTAGTTACTTTTTATGGAAAGTAATGCGTTACATTACTTTTGCGTTACTTTTTCTTATCTGGGCTGGGCTGTTTGTTTGTTTGTTTTTAGTTGTTATAGGCCCTTTCATACCAAAAGTATAATGAATAAACCTCAGGCTGAAGGAAATGCAAATTCATGCCTGTACAGTAGAGGGCGCAGCTCAAACAAACCTTTCAGCTGTGCTGCCATTCTGGAATACAGAAGAATTTAGTCTAGAACTACAATAACCATCATATTTACACAACGCCTCTGCACTTACTCCCGATTTCTCACAAGATGGGGACAGGAGAGGTGTCAGTCAATAAATGGGAAAACAAAGTAACTTGCGTTACTTATTTGAAAAAGTAACTCAGATATTTTGTTGTAAATGTAAAAGTAATGCATTACTTTACTAGTTACTTGAAAAAGTAATCCGATTATATAACTTGCGTTACTTGTAATGCATTACCCCCAACACTGCTGGTAACAGTGTACAGTATAAAACACAAAAAGCCAGAAAATTTAATCCTGCAATTTTATGCAAATAACAAGTTTTATGTGGGAATTAGAAATAATATAAAAATACACGACAAATGATTCTTTCACGAAAGGCCCATTGACTTACATCAGCACTGTGTTGTTCCAGCTCTTTGATGATGTTTGGAAACCTATGGTGCCAGTCCAGAACTGGAGGGTTACAGTGTCTGTAAAGGTACGTGTTATCACAGAGCAGGTCTTGCGAGAGGATATTGTAGGACATCACAGAAAAATCAAATGGCCATTTCTTAGATGTAGCATTACAAAGTTGAGAAAGATCCTCCCAGTGTCTCTTCAATTCTGTGAAGGGAAAAGATTGTGGATTTGCCTTTTTATGCACAACTACATACCAATACATATACATATAAATTAAAATGAGCATCCAAATCATTTACCTGGTGTGGCTGCAGTCCTCTCTGGGCTTGAAGGAAATTTCCCAGGGGGCACTGGAATGCCGGTTACATTGCGTAGCCATTCAGGACTTCCTTTTGTACTCTTGCTGCCTTTTGGAGGTGAACGTTCGGGTAAGCATTGAGATCTTTCCGCTGCCGGCCTCCCGTCCGCGCTCTTCCTCCTTTTCGGTGGTGGCTCTCTCTCAGAGCGGTCCATCAGACCTGCAGACAGGTGAAGGCCTCGTCTGGGTTGAGTGTATGGCAGTATTCCAGTTTCCCTCCAGGAGCTCCAGTTGTACGGATCCGGAGGTCTCGGAGGCCTGTTGAAGGGGTGTCTGACAGTGCTGAAGGAGGAAAAGCGATGCTGTAGGTGAGGTGGTTGTGTCCACCATAAATGACCAGGCTGATACCAGTGTCTCCAGTGGCTGTAAACGGTCTGAGTTGGCGGAAAGCCCACTGTGCTCAGGTAACGGCCAAACATGGGATGACTGCAAGAGTAAAGAAAACCTTATTCATTATACCACAGAGCAAACTCAGAAATATTTACCATGGTTTTAACTATGGAAACACTAACAGAAGTCACTTTGCCTTAAATATTGTAGGATCATTATAAATATCTATTAAAGTAGTAGTTTACTCAAAAATGAAAATTCTGTCATCATTTATTCATCCGCAAGTTGTTCCAAACCTATATGAATTTCTTTCTTCTGCTGAACACAAAAGAAGATATTTTAATGGTCCCCATTGACTTTCATAGTATTTTTTTTTTCATACTATTGAAGTCAATGGGATCCATATACCCATATTCTTCAAAATATCTTCTTTTGTGTTCAGCAGAAGAAAGAAATTCATACAGGTTTGGGTCAACTTTTTTTCATTATTGGGTGAACTATCCCTTTAGACATTTTATTAAGAAGTTTTACTATAACATTTATGGTTTGTAAATGTGTTTATGCTACTATTTTTTCTAATATCATGGTTAGAAATTAAGCATGGAAATCAGGAGTAACTCATGCTTTTATGCTGTGGTTACAATAGTTATATTAGAAACAGTTACCACAGTTAAACTATGCAAGACATATAATACATTTTTATAAGGCAAGTTATTTATACAGAACTATATCTACTGTATACACAGTGACAGCCATATTACTAACTGACATAAAACAACACAGTATTTAATATATATGGAAGGATTTAACAGACTAAATTAAATAAATAATTACATAATGAAATTATTAAGTACCTCATAGAATGTTGCAATAAGGTACAATGAAATGTAAGCATAAATTATTAAACAAGGCATAAAATACATTTATTTATTTCATGTAAAATGAAAAGACATTTGAAATACATCCACTGAAATAAAATGTAGTAGACGATATATATCCTGAAATTGAATATACCATGACATGTTGCAATCAATAAATATGAGCATAATCAAAAGTATGTACAAAATGACCTGATATACGACATGATATACATTTCATTGTACTTTTCATTGTATTTATTTATCGAAACATTCTATGATATATTTAATAATTTCATTATATATTTATTCATTTAATTTAGTCTCCATAATTATGTAGATATGATAATAAAAATATTAAAATATATAATATTATCATGCCGTTTTGCTTTTGATTGTCAACAGCATAATCAAAACTCTCAATCCAAATATGAACTTACTTTGGAGATACTCCTGGTCTGACATAATTAGAATTAGTGTGTCGAGGCATGTAACGTCCTCTTATCATAAAACGACTCTTTTTGGCACCATCTGAGCTGAGTGAAACCCAAAAACTATTATAAAAACAAGTATACTGTACTGTTGTTACATGCTAACACAACAAACACAGATGTGATGGCGTTTGAATATGACGTCACTAGCAACGTCCGAATCCGACTCATGAATGAATCGTTCGTTTGAGTCGGATCTTTTCTATGAATTACTCTCAGCCGAGAACCGACGCTTGTATGGAGTGAAGTGCACCGATGATTTGAGTGACGGCGCGAAAAGTAAGTTACATTTATAATAACGAATAGCAGACATTAAACGCACTGTATGTTTATGTGTTAACTGTATGACAGACAGTTTTATATACATATAATAAAGAGAACTGATATTACTTTGCATTTATGCATTTGGCAGACTATTTTATCTAAGCGAATTGCAGTGCATTTACAGTGAACATTAAGCCCCACATTTATTTATTCTTTTATGTTTTTAATGTTCTCTGCAAATTTAATCCTTGCGTCGGGGTACTTTCCCAGTTCTGGGTACTGGAACACATAAATATATAGTAAATATAGTATTTCATATAGTATTAATATAGTTATATAATATGTATAGCTTATATAGATTTTAAAGTAAATACGAATTATGTTTGGGTATGACTATTACCAACGCGCATTTGAGAACTGAATCACTGCTGCAACAAATAGAAATGAATTGATCGAAAGAATCGATTCGCGGAAAGGAGTCAGACTCGTACTAGAAATGACGGGAAGCATTAAGTGACAAAATACTAGAAATGTCGGTTCTCCTCAAGATAATTTGTTGGTAACAGTAAATGTAGACGCTTGATTGTTTTTGAGCAGACAGATGATAACCCTGGACAAGGAATTGCCGTTATATAAAGTCTTGATCGATAGAGTATTTAGGATTTGCATCGCATATAAGTAAACGTCCACTGTAGCATTTGAAAACGCGTTTCACTTACCGGTGCATTTTAACGATAAAACTAAGCAGCAGTGTGATTATTTCTTACCTGAAAATCCGCGATAAGCACACCGCGGAACTCTCGATCCAGATATTTAAATGATTGTTGTCAGTGCCCCAGTGAAATCCTCAGATTGTGGGCTCATGTCTGCCCCTGTCTTCTCTGACCGTGTTTGGTTTCGTGCTGTTGTTACAAAACATTTGTTCGAAGCTCTTCTGATCCAATGGATCAGTCACATCTCGAAATGTTGTAACATTTTTCTAGTAATTTGCGATTCATACAGTATATGTCAAATAAAAACATATATATTTTATTCTATCAAGACAACATATTTATACCTGTTATTAGGGGGTACAAAAGAATTCAACTGGGTTGAATAGATTTATATGTATTGTGTGAACAAATGTTGTAACCACTAGAGGTCACTCTTGTATTGTAGATCCCCGGTCAAGTTCCATTTACTCTACTACTACTCAATAAACAAATTGCCTTTTCAGAATTGAAATTGTTAACGTAGGTCATTCTTAAGCCTGGGTAAACAGAAGCCTCGGTTATCATGTTTCATATTCACAATAAGGAAGAAAAACCATCGCAACTTTAACTTCATGCTGACTTGAAGACTAAGCGTAAACTGTAGTACAATGCATATGAATATTTAATAAGGTAAACAACTGAGGTTGGTTGTCTGATTCTAAACGACTCACTGTAGTATTTTAGAAGTATAGAAGGTCTCTGGAGCAGGTCTTTAAAACACAGGGTTATGAAAACAGTGCTAACCACAAAGATTAATCAAACTTGTATACCTACGGATTAACTTGTGTTCCATATTTACGATATTGTAAATAATGTGAGCATCAGAATTTTCCAAAAAAACCAAAAACAAATCGAGACCCTTTTGTTATCTTTGATAAGGCAGCTGATCAACACTCTCCAGCCATCTGGCTGGCAGCATGACCCTACCCACCGACACAGTCCATTAGCTCATATTGCTCTGTGCATTTGCTGCAAAAATACCAGTTTTTGAGAACATTTCTTTAAAATCATTATTTGGGCAGGCATTCAAACTGATAAGTAAATAAACATGTCTTCATTTACTAAATATAAATTGGTTGGGTGGTTGGTGTAATTTGGCGTAAAAAACGTGTTGATCAGGTTGACACAGCAAGGGACGTTAGAAGAGGAGGTGTTGTGCTGTAATTGGAGGTAATACTGAGAGAAAGACTATAATTAGGAGACAGTGAACTGCAACATTTTGTTAAAATGAGCTGGGTTTTTTTGTTTGTTCCAGAAAGGATTCATTATTTTTTAGTTCTGCTTTAAAATTTCCATGCAAACCCCTCCAAATATTATCATGCAAAAACCCAGGGATGAAAAATTAACAGCTTCTTTTATAACACTTGTCAGCCTTAGCAGTTTTGAGGTTCACCTTGGTCCTTTTGACCACACAGACATCAAATATTAACAACCGCAGATAACCGTGAGGCAGAAGGCTAAAGAAGTGTCACGGTAAATGGGTCAAAGTAGACGGAGATCTTGCATTAATTTAGTCTGATGTGTGAAATGCATTTTCAAGTCTTTCCTTCCCCAAGGACAGCATGAGGAAAAGGTCACTGAGAAATGAGACACTATGAAAAGCAATGATTCTCAATAGAGATACTCTCTTTATAGAGCACCAACAGTGCACTGCAAAAATATGCTGTCACAGCAATGAAACATCTAATAATTTGCAATATTTTAAAAACTCATTAAACAAATCAGCTCATTTTTCCACCAATAAACACATAAAGACACATTAACACAGCCACTGTATTTAATAGCAATTAAATATAGAAAAATTCTATATATATATATATACATACAATGATCAGGCATAACATTATGACCACTGACAGGTGAAGTGAATAACACTGATTATCTCTTCATCACGGCACCTGTTAGTGGGTGGCATATATTAGGCAGCAAGTGAACATTTTGTCCTAAAAGTTGATGTGTTAGAAGCATGAAAAATGGGGAGCGAAGGCTGGCCCGTGTGGTCCGATCCAACAGATGAGCTTCTGTAGCTCAAATTGCTCAAGAAGTTAATTCTGGTTCTGATAGAAAGGTGTCAGAATACACAGTGCATTGCAGTTTGATGCGTATGGGGCTGCATAGCCGCAGACCAGTCAGGGTGCCCATGCTGACCCCTGTCCACCACCGAAAGCACCAACAGTGGGCACGTGAGCATCAGAACTGGACCACGGAGCAATGGAAGAGGGTGGCCTGATGAATCACGTTTTCTTTTACATCACGTGGCTGGCCGGGTGCGTGTGCGTCACTTACCTGGGGAACACATGGCACCAGGATGCACTATGGGAAGAAGGCAAGCCGGCAGAGGCAGTGTGATGCTTTGGGCAATGTTCTGCTGGGAAACCTTGGGTCCTGCCATCCATGTGGATGTTACTTTGACACATACCACCTACCTAAGCATTGTTGCAGACCATGTACACCCTTTCATGGAAACGGTATTTTCTGGTGGCTGTGGTCTCTTTCAGCAGGATAATGCGCCCTGCCACAAAGCAAAAATGGTTCAGGAATGGTTTGAGGAGCACAACAACGAGTTTGAAGTGTTGACTTGGCCTCCAAATTCCCAAGATCTCAATCCAATCGAGCATCTGTGGGATGTGCTGAACAAACAAGTCTGATCCATGGAGGCCCCACCTCACAACTTACAGGACTTAAAGGATCTGCTGCTAACATCTTGGTGCCAGATACCACAGCACACCTTCACGGGTCAGGGATGTTTTGGCAGCAAAAGGGGGACCAACACAATATTAGGAAGGTGGTCATAATGTTATGCCTGATCGGTGTATACAGTGCTCTCATTACAGAGTTATGATGACATTAATTTCAGCTTGTCATGTGTGTAAAGTAAGAGAACACTGTTTGAACCTGCCTTTCTGTCGTTGTGTGGTTTTGAAGGCCTGGAGGTTTATTACGATTCAGTCTTTACTCGAAACATCAGGTGGCAGGCGTAGAGGCAGATTAGTAGTTTAGCGAGCAAAGGCCATTGCCATTTCACTCTTTAATAGGATCAAGCTGGAGTGTAAAATGTGACTTGAATTAAAATATAATTACCTTACAGCAAAGACAGGCCACCAGCGGCTCAGATGTATTGATTTAATAGTAATCGAGCGTGACTCCATGTTCAGCTGGTTGGAAATCGAGCCGCTGTTTAATCTGTTGTTTTATACCATCTCTCCAAAAGGACCGATCTTCAATCATGTTCACATTTTTGTACGTGTAAATATTATTATAGGAATAGAAAATTGATTTTTGGCTCATGTTATGCCACAGGGTTCATTTTTAATTGGGGAAAATACACCTAATATAATTAAATACACACCACCGTTCAAAAGTGTGGGGTTAGAAAGCTTTTTTTTTTTTTAATATTCAGCAAGGATGCATTAAATTGATGAAAAGTGACAGTAACAACATTTATAATGTTACAAAAGATTTCTATTTAAAAAAATGCTGTTCTTTTGAAGTTTCTATTTATCAAAGAATCTGAAAAACAATAAATCAGACTTTCTGAAGGATCATGTGACACTGAAGACTAGGAGTAAGGGCTGCTAATAAAAAAAAGTTATTTTAAATTGTAATATTTCACAGTACTACTATTTTTACTGTATTTTTGATCAAATAAATTTAGCCTTGGTGAGCATGTGATTCTTTGACAATTGACAGAAACATAATATAAACAGTTGATACAGTAAGAAACCACTAAATCCAGTAATAATACTAAAAAAAAGTTTTTACAGTATTCATTTATTTATTTAAAGTATTAAGTATATACAGTGTACAATTGTGTGAATTGTCAAACCATCTCTTTGATATATTGGTTAGCAGCTGCTCTGGGGATAGTTTAAGATGTTTTCTGAAGATGCCCTTGCACTAGCCAAATCTGATGTCCGAGTGACAGACAGGTCTACAGGTTGAGCTAGATAGATTAAGAGCAAATATTCCTTAGATCTTCTGAATATTAAATCTCTCTATGCCTGTGAGCAGCTGGTCTCACGCCCCGTATCCCTGCCACGTCTCCTCTGGAGTAGTGCGCAGATCAAAAATAAATCTGCATTCTCATTATCTAGAACATTCACTCTTTAAAAAAAAAAAAAAAAGAATATTCAGTGAGCTCATTATCATTCTGTCTCAGGCTAGATGTAGTAAAGATCAAATGTGAAAATGATGAATGAAACAATTGATTCATTTGATATAGAATCACATATAGCCTAGTTCAGCAAAGATTGATACCGTTCAAAAGTTTGGGGTCAGTAAGATTGTTTTAATGTCTTTGAAAGAAGTCTCTTATGCTCACAAAGGTTGCATTATAATGTGTATTGTGAGCTATTATTACAATGTAAAGTAACTATTTCTATTTGAATATATTTTAAAATGTAATTTATTTCTGTGATGGCAAAGCTGAATTTTCAGCATCATTACTCCAGTCTTCAGTGTCACATGATCCTTCAGAAATCATTCTAATATGCTGATTTGAAGCTCAAGAATAATTTATTATTATTATTATTATTATTATTATTATCAAAATTGAAACACGTTGTGCAGCTTAATATTTTTGTGGGAACCATACGTTTCTTTTAGTTTTCTTTAATGAATAAAAGGTTATATATATATATATATAATATTTTAATATTAATTATATGGGCTGGAAATGGGGGGACTCGGGGGGGACTGAGTCCAGGAAGTGAATTTCAAGGGGGGACGGAGTACCAGTTCAAAATGTAAAGGGTTTCCAATTTTTATCCATGTAATAGCCTCCAAATGCTATGCAAATTTCTTATGTTGATATAGTGGGATATTCCGCATCTATGGTTTAAAAATATGAAATATGTCCCCGGCTAGGGTCCCCCCAGTGAATCTCAGCCATTTCCACCACTGTATATATGTAGAGAAGCAGAAAGCCTATTGTCAAACATGTGTATGCCTTTGTGCCTATTTCTGTTGAAAGTAAGTGTTGTTTCAGTAGTTAAAGAAAGCACCAATCATGTTGATTGACAGCACCAGCAAACTATAAATTTATTCAGACATCAGTGACCTTGATCATGTAATCAATCTGTTTTTGTGGCCCTCTGTGGCATATCTTCAGCACAATTTAGAGAGAACTCTAAAATGAAAGTATGTGAGAAATATCAAAACTCATTACTGTTGATTTTTGTTGGGTTATAAATGCAGAGAAATGTATTCCATACAAAAGTGTAATAGTTAATTTAGAAAATGCTGCGAAACATGAATATAAATGTGAATTAGAGGCTTGTGTGAACTAATTCCCAGGCAAACAGGCCCCTTCAATTTGTAATTTTTACTTCAAACTGTGTTGATGTGTTTCAGGGCTGTTTAGCCTCTAAATTCTTTTGTAAGTTATTTCTCTCCCTTGATATAAAAATGTATGAATATTGTGGGATAAAGCAAACAAGAATATATAAAAATCCCTTGGGACCAGATTATCAAGTGCAAGTGCATGTCTGTGTGTTATGTTGAGGTCCTTCTGATTTAAATGTACGATTACATAACCATCATCTCATTTCTAGAATCTGCACAGGTTAGGTTAAAGAATATTTCACTCAAAAATCATTTATTCACCCCCACGTCGTTTTAAACCTAAGTGACTTTTTATTCTGCGGAATAAAAAAGATGTTTTGGTAACCAAACAGTTTTGTAGCAGCTCTTTCTTGATGATGTTGCTGGTTTGTTTAGAAGAGATATTTCTTTGTAGGATGTACTACAGGAACTTTCTAGGTTGGGAGACAACCTAGATTTGAGGTCATTTGTTGCGGTTTTGCTTCGGCTCTGTAAACGCACTAGGAAGCGGAACCCTCTGTGTTACGGGTTCAGAAAACTGCGATTATCCTTCCTTAACGCTTCTGCTTGCAGCCGTGTAAATAAAGAAAGTCTCACTCCAGAGGGCTGTTGTGTTGTATTCTCTGTATGAAATGTTAATGAACTGAGTGATACCGGAGACCCTCTGGTTTGTTTGAGGCGGTGGAAGTTCTACATTGTATTCGGCTCTCTGACAGCCGTAGTGTGTTCAACCGTTGTCTCAATTTCCAGTTGATTAATGTACCAAGACGTGGGAATGCATCCTTCCCTGTAGGGAGGGGAAACGCATGCCAATTTGAAGTGTAATTTCATGCACTTCTACTGAGGCATTCAAATGTGTAAAAAAAGCTTGTATTCCTTGTGGGATCAAGCGGCTGGGTAAATGGGTTTGCATGATCTGATAGCTCTATGGTGGTACAAGGCTTTTATGAAGGTGTTTTATGGCGGTTGAAAGACCTGAGCTATCCATAACCAAACATTAGACACAATGCATATTCTCAGTAAGTACATTTCTGGTTAAGTTTTTATGTGCTGTATCAAACAGGCATCTTGTTCTCTGAAATTTTCATTTTGAGCTCCATGAATAGACTCCTGATAAAATGCACTTCATGACAGATGCATTTCAGATGGAACAAGCAATAATGTGGGGTGCATTTAGGAGGTTTTAATTTCCTTTTGCCTTTTTTTTTATCACATCCTCAATTCCAACAGGCATGAATCTTAACAGGCAATCTGCCATGGTGCTACTTGGAAGTGTTTTTGTAGTCATTCTCCTGAGCTACAAGAACAGGCAACACAGAAGGTATGTGCTATGTGAGGGCTTTTCACACTTGAAATAGTTAACCCTGGGTCATTCTAAACCCTAGGTAAATTGATTCCTGGGTTATCTTGCTTCATGTTTTACATTGCTCATAATTTATCTGGAGTTAACAGTTAATCCTGGCTATTCATAAGATGCCGTTTCACACTGTATATTCAACCTGGGTTCTTATTTGCATATTTGCAATGTCAGTGTCACTGATTGGACAAACGCAGCATGTGATATGTTTACATAAAGAACGACTCTAGCATTGCGTATCCCCATATCATATATATTTATTGCCGACTGTACTGTCAAGTTAATCCTAAATGGACTTTTCAGATTATAAAGGTATGAAACTTCTTCACTCCAATTGTCGCATTTTCTGTCACCATTTTACATTTTTTTCCTCTCAAACACTTAAGTGAAGTTCCAAAATGTAATTTCGGGATGAATGAAACCATCTAATCTTTCAATTAACTGCCAGAGTATATAAGCTTCCACTCACCTTGCTCCGGCATCAGCTGTTTTGGCGTCCCTCCACCTTCCCAGCTTCACCAACATAATTTATGTATTTTGCTACCTTACTCATATTCCAAGCATTAGTAGTCCCACTAGGGGGGTATAACAAAGCTCGAGTTGAAGCTGCTTCCTCGGACAGCAAGCCAAATACACTTAACCTTATTAGCTTAAAGGGTTATTTCACCCAAAAATGAAAATAATGAAATTTATTACTCACCCTCATGTCGTTCTACTAGATATTAGATAGATAGTCTAGATAGATAGTCACTAGATATTGTTGAAACGTTGTTATTTTGTTTTTTTTGGCGCACAAAAAGTATTCTCATCACTTTATAATATTAAGGTTGAACCACTGTAATCACATGAACTGTTTTAAATATGTTTTTAGTACCTTTCTGGACCTTGAGAGGTTCAGTGGCTTTGCTCTCAATAGAGGCCTCACTGAGCCATCGGATTTTATCCAAAATATCTTAATTTGTGTTCCGAAGATGAATGAAGGTCTTACGGGTTTGGAACGACATGAGGGTGAGTAATTAATGACAGAATTTTAATTTTTGGGTGAACTAACCCTTTAAAAGATTAAACAAACGTGTAAAACTACTGTTTATACTGTTCAAAGCAGGCGAATATGAGGCACGCTATTGGTTGTCGGTTGCTAAGCATCTAGTCTTAACATTTTAACACTGCATTGTTTCACACTGTACCATAGACTGTACAAAAGATGGACGACATGTCTCCACTTCCTTCCACTGTAGAAAAATGAAGCCGGTGTAGTAGAAGAAATGTTCGTTGACATTTTGTGCCGATTACGTCATTTAGGAGCCCGAGTCTGCGCAGTAGTGATCCTGAGGTGGAGCCACGGTATCAAAGTCCTGCCCTACTCCCACTCCCGCAGACTCAATCACAAGCACATCTGTCAATCATGACGTTACAGCCCATTTCTATAACCTCAAATAACTAACTAAATCTTGAACATTCGTCAGTGTGATAAGAACTACCTAAAATGACAGAAACCTTGTTTGGGAAAAATTATTTGAAGAATAATTGAATTTTTGTTTTTGTTTGGCTTGTGTCCCATTCCATTACATGGAGAGGCGGGGTTTATAACCTATGTTGCAGCCAGCCACAAGGGGGCGATCAAAATGTTTTGGCTTCACTTTTTAGGACGTGTGCGACACTCTTGCACTGTACAACTTTGGCACCGCAGTGTGGGGTTAAGTTGGTTAACAATGCAAAAGCGGTGCTAACCCCGCTTCTAAATTACAAGTGTGAAACGTTCCTTTACCCAGGATTAAAAGCAGTGTTTAGAATGACGATAACCATGCACAGCTTGGATTAAGCACAGTGTGAAAAGCTTTTGTGACTACAAAACAGTCAGTGCAAAATGAATGAATGTTGTGCCACGAAAGTCTGAAATTTCAAAATTTGTAAGATCCAATGAAAAAATCCAATGAAAGCACAATGCATTTGTGATCACCCCCCAAACTTGAGTAGAGTAGGAAGTTCATTTGGTGACTAAGCTTCTCACATTTATCATCCCGCTGTTATGCTAGCCCTGACTGTATCGTGTGTCAGAGATGTGAGAGGAGGATATCAACACATCCGCTACAATCCAGTCTCTGCATAATTTACAGCTCTGGGAACTTAAAATAGAGCCGAGTGCAATTGCAAGACATGTTCCTGCATAACATTTGTCATACATCTTAAAGAGACTGTAGATATAATGCATAAATAAAATATAACATTTAATTAAGAAGAGGCTTGCATTGGAAGCCATTACTTTCAATATGATTTTTAACTGATTGTTTTAGTTTTTGTTGTCGCTTTGGATAAAACTGTCTGCTAAATTAATAAATGTAATGGTATTGATCAATAGATAAATAGTTCGATTACTTGTTTGATAGATTTCACATCAATGGCAAAAATACTGAATTGGTATAAAAAGCAGCTTTGTTGCTCATGGGACTGACAAAAATTGCATGGATGATTGTGAATTGAGAGGCTATTTGTTGTTTGTTAGATTAGTTTAGTGGTGAATTTGGTAAAAGATGCTATGTACACAACCATTCAAACGTTTGGGTTTTTGCTGTGTTTTAACATTAATTTCAGGAAAAAATTTAAAAAAAGCAGTACAACTGATAATAAAGATTTTTTTAAGCACCAAATCAGGATATTAATTTTTTTTTTTTTTCCCAAAGGATAATGTGTCACTGAAGAGTGGAGTAATGTCTGCTAATAAAATATATTAAAATAGAAAACAGTTTTAAATTGTAATAATATTTTAAAATATTATATATTTGCTGTATTTTTAATCAAATAAATGCTGCCTTATAGTGAGCATAAGAGACTTCTTTAAAAAGTGTTATTGAGTTATTAGTGAATTGCACATAAACATACACATAATTACAGACCAAGATCTTTTTAAATCAGCTGGACAGGTAGGGACACTCTTCATATTCTGACCAAGTCAAGTAGCCCAGATTCTTCAGACAGATCAACTGTCAAACAACAAACTCATACACCATCGCAATGCATCTTGATAACTGTGCATTTGCTTTGTATCTCTGTTGGTCGGGGTCGATAAGCAATATGCTTACAGATGGATGTATTCATTTTAGAGACACTGATGGATGAGAGCGGGGAAGAAATCAATCTCTCTTTCCTTTCAGGTATTGATCACTTGTTCAAGAGAGTTCCGTGTATCGGGACACGTATTAGAGGCCAGGATGTGAGGAAGTGTAAAGCTGTTTAAATCAGTGTTGTTAAACATGTGTGACAGTGGGTTTTTATTAGCGTTGTGTGTCTCTGTGGCTTCAGCACATTCATGCACAGTTAATAGAGTTGATAATGTTGAAAAGCACATAATGTGTGTGGCTTTATGTTTAAAGCTTTTAAATACACTATAAAGTGTCCTGTACATTTCTTTTTTATTATGAGTTCATTATATTAAAAAGTGAAATATGAAACCATAGAAATTTCTGACCTGCTTTATTAAGCTCTACATTAATTAAACAAGATGTTCCAGCTACTAGTACATGGTTGAGTGTGAAAGGAATCTACCTCCCTTGTATTTTCCCATCAGTGGTCTTGGAGCATTTCTGAGCTCTCCATTCTGCTCTGAGAGTTTGCACCTTAAGTAAAAACACAGGACTGCCAGCGTGTAGTGGCGGTTTCAGTCGGTGCACCGTAATCATCTTCACAGCCTGTTGTTATCTCCACAAAACAAAATCCAACCTGCTGTCAAATTACTCACCATTGAACAGCTGCTACTGAGAGCCACAATGGCATTACAACCAGGCATGTAGCCAGCCCCTGACCCATATCACAGATTTTTGAGAGAGAGCGCACATGCTTTGGTTTTCTTTAAAACATACTCCATTAGAACCATGTTATTTCATTGACATTAGATGGAGTCTTAAATTTATTAATGCTCAGTCCCTGGACTAGTATAAGGAAGTTTGATAGGTTGTCTCACTGCACCAGACACGTTAAAGGTACAATATATATGAATTTTGCAGTAAAATATAAAAAAAAATCACTAGGACCAGTGTTATATATTTTGTTCACTTGAGTACTTACAATATCCCAAATGTTTGCAACTATTTGTAAATCGTGAGAAAATTGCAATTTTAACCAAGGCTCCGGGACGTGTGAAGAGTCGCCTGTCAATTGCGTCATACCCGTGTTAACCCTCGGTTTCCGGTTTTATTTTGTAGAAACCATTGAAACACCAAAGAGGCTTTAATATTTACGTTTTAATAGACAAGGGAACAACTGTTTTGATATATTTATAGACAGAAAACTAATTATTGTTATATAGCTCAACACATATTTATATAGTTTTCTTGATTTTTTGCGAGTATCATGCTTTACCATGCCTCAGAGAAAAACACTACTTTGTGAAGTAGCTAACATTGCATAATCAGATGCAGCTTTATTTTAGTAACAGTAATACAGCATTTTCTCCATCATACAATACGTTTTAAAATTAATTGCATGCCATTATCAACACAAGCCATCCAGCATTTAATATGGTATTCTAAAATCAATCTAGCTTACTGTAGTGTGTCTCAAACAAGTGTCTCACAGCAGCCGCTGAGCGAACGCACAGAGTAATGTTATAACATCATTTTCACCACACTCAAATGTATCTAATATGATAAACCGAGCTGTGTTACCTCATACTCATGACCGGAAAAGCGGAAGCGGCGCCGGCGTAATGTGGCATAATAAAAGTTCCGCTGCTCTCGGCGTGTGTTGCGCAATCGCTCCAGCGGCCTCGTTCAGCTCCCACAACACTCGGTCCTGCTCTGCTTCATACTACAATAACGTTAATAATCGCATCCAAGAACATGATTTCTTCCCGAGTCCTATCCCTGTTCTTTTGCACCGTCCGTTGAGGTGAAGACCACATGCCCCAAGATTCCGCGCTCAAACTTGGCGTCATCAAGCTACGCCTTTGTTTTGAATAGGCCTCTAGCGACCTCTAGCGGACAGAAAATATTACATATTCTACTTTTAACGCCAAAAATATTACTGCGTCATTCCGTGTCAAATCAACTAACTTTTGGAAACTTCCCCAGCTCAAATTTTTGATTTTGTTAATATTTATTCTGTACAAAGACAAACATAAATAGTGATGAAAGCCAAAAATTAAATGTCACAGATGTATATTTATTTACTGAGTAATCCACTATTTTGTAGAGGTTGGGTGACCATTTTCACCTGAGATTTGGAGCCAATTCACAGGGGTGTAAAAATGACTTTAGAAAATGGCAGCATCATTATTTTATTTTTACACAGAGATTGGTAGATCTATTAGAAAAATCTGCTGACGTTAGCCATCTTTGTTTCATTATATGCCAACGGTGACAGTTCAAAAATGGCAAAAAGCACTTCTTGTGTTTTGTTTTGTTTTTTTGCCTCAAGTTTGCATGCCTGTAACTCAATAAGTATTAAAGATATCTTAATATCCTTTTAGATTCTGTTTTTTTTAACAAACTTTCCTTTTTGTATCTTCATTTTAAAGATCCTCAGTGGTTCAATCCCAGAGATTCGAATTCTAAATGCGACTCCATGAGCAAATTGGTAAACTGTACACATTTTCAGTGGTCAAAAACCAAATGTGGGTCACTTTGCATACAGCTGATATATATTTCTTTTTTCTTTTAAAGAAAAAAGAAATATATATAATTCAGAATATCTGAAGAACAAATAACGTTGAAACTAGAAATGTATCTTGTGTCAGCTCAATTGCATAGAACATACTGTCTGAGTGCCATAAATGTTCCTTTCCAAAGTTTGCATGCCTGTAACTCTAAAAGTATTCAAGATATCTTAATATCCTTCTAGAATCTCATTCTTAATAAACTTTCCTTTTGAAATCTTAATTTTCAAGGGCCCTATATAGTTCAGTCCCATAGATATGGGGATCTCAAAGCAGCTCCATGTTCAAATTGTTGAATTTTACCCATTTTTAATGGTCAAGAACCAAATGTAGGTAACTTTTTAAACATATATATATATATATATATATATATATATATATATATATATATATATATATATATATGAAGATTTAAGATGCAAAAGCCTCTAAGTCCATCTGACGTTTTTCTTTAAAATTAGCATTTTTATCAGGCTCCTATGTATTAGTTTCTACCTAAGTACAGGTACTTCTGAATGGGCTGACGCTGGGATTTAGCAAGTTTGAAGTGAAAGAATTTGATGAACGTGTACTATGTGTGGAGAGCATTCACTCAGTATTGTTATCTAATTTTTCACCGAGGTGGCTTTTAAAGGCTTTTGCAGTGGAAGTCTTCATATATATATACATATACATATACATACACACACAAGGGAAGTACTGACAGTTGTTTCCATTTAGAGTGCTGCTTATCATGCATTCCATTAGTTTGTTATCTCAGTACTTTTAGCACTCTGACTTTAAAGCCCACATCCACTGCATCTTCTGACATCCTAACCTGTTTCTATTTCTCCTTGCACAATCCGAAAAGCCCTTTGTGTAGGAGGAATTCATTAACAAAAGTTTACCTGGATTTCTCTACATGGTTGCTTAGCCTTCTGCACTGTCTAGAATGTTTGAATAAAGCTCTCCCTATCCTCGCAGCTCCTTGGCTGCATTTATACTGCAAGACCTAATGCGCTGATCCAATACTTTGTCACGTATTTGATTTTTTTTTTTCTCGACATTTTAGGTTTTTTACTGTTTACTCACCAAGATTGAGTTTGACCGTTCACGCGTGCAGCTGTATTATTGTTAGCACTCACAGCATGCATGTGCATGTGAAATTAGAGTTGTCAGGATTGAATGCTCCATCATGGCCCTTAGAAATTTTCTCGAGAACATGTTGTTTTTTTGTTGTTTTTTTTGGGCCCCATTCTTCAAAATACTTATTTTGTGTCTCACAGAAGAAAGAAAGTCACACAGGTTTGGAACAACACGAGGGAGAGTAAATGATGACACAATTTTCATTATTGGGTGAACTATCCCTTTAAGGAATGTGTATTAGAGAAGGTTTTTCAAGGACAACTGTAGTCTGTTGCCTCATTTTGTGTCTCTTTTAAAGTGCAGCTACATTGTTGTGGGGATTTATATCTGAATGTTACACTAACTCACTTTGCTTTGTTTATTCGTTGTCGGCTTATTCTGTGAGTCAGAACCACTTTACTACATCACACAATAGTCTACAGACAAGAGATAAGGCTGGATCACAAACGTGCTGCTGCTGGCTGTAGCTTCAAACACCTTGAATCTCTGATACCTTTCCACAGATCCACCTCCAGGGTGCTTTGTCTGAGGTCAGCTTTACTCAGCCAGCTGGAACAGCTGTCCCGGCATTTGTTTCACCAGAGAAACACTGATCGCCTCAGATGTACCTTGCAGGTCCTGTCAGCTCTGTGCCGCTTCCCGGCAAGAAACATGCTGAGTGAGCGCATGCACAGGGAGGTTGTTTTGCAGGGTATTTACATTCTCAATATAGCAGCACCTTACATTTATTCTAACCCTATATCTTTGTAGTATTTTCTTGTTGTTGAGGTTCTAGGTCTGTTATGTAGACCATTTTCTTCTCATCAGCTTTTAATTTCAGATGTTAATTTGTTGTCAGGTGGTATATGGTATATATGGACCATACTTTATGGCACAAGTCACACCTGGCTATGCAAACTAGGTAAATGTTTTTCTTTGTACACTATTATTCAAAGGTTTGGGGTCTGTAAGATTTTTTTTTTTTTAATGTTTCTTATGCTCTCTAAGACTGCATTTGTTTGATCAGAAATAGAGTAAAAACAGTGATATTGTGAAATATTATAACTAATTTTATTTATTTTTATTTATTTTTTTGTATTTGAATACATTTTAAAATGTAGTTTATTCCTGTGATGGCAAAGCTGAATTTCCAGTCTTTAGTGTCACATGATCCTTCAGAAATCATTCAAAAATGTTGATTTGGTGCTCAAGAAACATTTATTATTATTATCAATGTTGAAAACAGTTGTGCTGCTTAATATTTCTGTGGAAACTGATTTTTTTTTTTCAGGATTCTTTGATGAATAGAGTTCAAAAGAACAGCATTTATTATAATGATTTTTTTGTTGTTGTTGCATTATAAATGTTTTTACTGTCACTTTTAATCAATTTAATGCATCCCTGCTGAATAATGTATATTAATTTCTTTCAAGGGAAAAAAAAAATCTGACCCCAAACTTTTGAACGGTAGTGTGCCTTTAACCTGAAATAAAAATCGAATAGAACTGCAGTATGAATTTACATAGACATGGCAATTTGCAGTATTATATTCAAGGTTAATTCTTAAGTGAAAATGCTAGTAAAAAATGGCTTTAGCGACCAAATAAAACTATTTGGTCAGTAACTTCATTAGGAATTGACCGTTCGCAAAGACCCGCTCCTTGCCCCTCACGCAGTGAAAAATACATCGCGGAGCAAAGAGGAAGCCGACAACGCGTCGACAGACAAGGCAGAGCAGGTTACTTTTGATATGAAACAGTCTCAAATTTAAAATTTCATCTGCTTTAAACATTACAATGCTCATGATAACTTTCATTAACTCTACAACAAGTAAATCCACTTCACCAGATAGTTATTCTTTGACAGCGATGCCATAGAGCTACCGCAAAAACGGAAGTTCAAAGACAATATTTTAAAGATGGCGGCGCAGTTGTTGCTCTGGCGCATAAGGTCTTATAGCATCAAATAAACATGAATGAACATCAGAAGTAATGTTGTTTCAATCGCGGAAAGATGTCAGAACACATCATTTTTCAAGTTCAAATCCACGACGTTTATCTACCTACTGACTGCTTTGTCGGACATAACGGCGGATTCGGCGTTATGATTGGTTAGATCGCCTGTCAATCAAACTCCCGGCGAAGTAGCATAATACATGATCAAGTTAGAATTGTAACAGTAGTCTGAACATGCTGTTGACACAACGTGAGCATTTTAAATCGAAGACGTACAATTTGCCTGCTAAATGTTGTGACCCAAATTGTTGAAAATGCTTTTTGTTCTGTTCAGAAGTCCATGTGGTAGGAATATTCATCATATTAAGCAACCAAAATGAAAATTTAAGGAATGAAATCACTTTATCTTCACTTTTTTTGTGAAGTACAGTTTCACAGACTGTAAACTGGCTCAAGTTTTATATGATTCTGCGAGTGACAGTTACCTCTGCTGTTTGACACTCACTGATAGGCCTATGTGAAGAAAACCTCCACAAAATCCCATTGACATAGGGGCAAAAATATATAGCCTATTATTTAAGATAAACTTTTTTGGGGACAGTGTGGGTTATTGTGTCATACAGTTTTATGGCCATTAAGAGACATTTGGCTGGTACATTTTCTCAATTCACCCACCATTGGCAGGTGTGGCACAAAGTTAATTTATGACCCTGATTACTTTAGATTGAACAAACAGCCAAGAATCAAGCTGTTCAAACTCATTGCCAACTATCCTGCCGTCTATGACTGACAGCATGTTGCCTTCTGTAGAAAAATGGATGCTGACAGCTATCAGAAATCACTTCTGCACATCCACAGGCTCTAATCAGCATTATATTTGGCTTCCAGCCAGCTCGTATCCTCAGACAGATGTCTATGGGCCAGGATGTTAGATTGAATTTCTCCCTCGTGAACCCCGGACAAGAGAAAGTCAACACAATTCACTCGTTTGCACCAAAAACCCACCTGAGTGCTGTAATCAATTAACACTGTTACACTAAAGGCAAGGGTTACATTAAAGAGGGCACATGTTCATTAGAAGCCAATCAATTGTCTCTAAGGGGTCATTAGAATCCTCTTATTTAGTTTTGTAAAGCTCTGTTTTGCAATTGCTTTCATATACTGATCATTTCGCTTCATTGTGATCATTCTTTATTAAATATTATTAAACGGCTCTCTGAAATACTATTTTCTAATTGCATCATCCAGCATTCTCATATTTCCTAATCTTCATGTCACTGTCATCATTATTTGTAATAATGCAATATTATTGTGCCTTGTTGCTAGGCAGATTATTTTGTACATTTGTACATTTACATTGTTTTTCAAAATTTTTAAGATATATATACATAATATATTTAGTGTTTTTTGGTGAGTAGCCATGTAAAAACTGGGATAACTTGCTGTCAGCCATTTATTATTGCAAAATGAACTCTTGTATCACTCTGTTAAACTATACATATAACATTGCAATAAATGAGATTCAGGATTCATTTTGTGGAAATCAAACCTTCAGTTGTTGTGTCTTGGATACTTCGGTTACTTTAGTATAAGCCAGTTCCCCCCATTGCATTTAACAATTGACAAATTGTAGTGTGCTTACACAGTTAAAACAGGCTGTAGTGTTCAGCATAATGGTTTCCTATCATTAAATATATCTATTGCTTCTCCGCACATTGGATGTTGTATTGATTTGGGAATTTAAAGCTTCGCTCTGCCTGTGTGAGCTGCTGTTAAGTATGTTGGTCATATCTTTCTGTATGAGACTGACACTATTCTCTCCGATCCAAACGGGAGTTGGACAACGACAAAGGCAAGAAGCAAAAATAAACTATTTTTCCTGGTTGAATTTGGGCTGTGCGTGAATCGTTCTTCAGTTTGACCTGAATGTTAGAAAAACATTTGATAGACAGCATTCATTTTCAGCTTGCATTAGGGACTTAACAAAAACTGAGGCAATGCATTAAATATAACAAAATTCTAAACAAAAATTTTGAGTCAAAAACTGAGCATGCTCTGGGTTTGTCCTATATTTTGCCAGAGACTGGGGAGGCATGCCAAAAAGATCTGTGTTCCTCCATAAGTGTGTACGAACATGTTCAAAGTTAATTTACATCTTTATCTTTCCTTCTTTTTAAAATAATCAATCAGTGCTGCTCTATTTTCACTTCTAAAGCGCAGATATGCTGGCAGAGGCTGCAATCTTTCTCCCTGTGATTTCATCTGTGGGATGTTTCCTATCAAAGCCAGCTTGTCCTCAAAAAAGTCCTCAATTTGAAGCTGTGCCACATTTTGTGTGTGTGTGTGTGTGTGTGTGTGTGTGTGTTCGCGTGTGTCACTGCTCACGAAAGAAGTGACACGAGCAGCGATCCCTGCTGCTTCATTTTTTTCATCATCTTCGTTAATGTCAGGTTCAGATATTTCTTTTATATAAGTGGATTCCACCTAATAGAGCAGGCATATCTTGGAAAACAGGATTTTTCTGGCTCTTTTGAAATAAAAAATTTTGATGTACCATGTAGACATGCTCTGACATTCATAAAGCAAAGCTTTCTCCTAGTCCACCGAGACTACTTATGGAGATTTATGCCGCAAAAATGGGTATTGATGTCACACCCATGAGCAGATTTACATATGTCCGCCTACGTTTACATATCAGCTCTTATTTGGTATTCAGCCAAATTTGTGGGGGGGTTGCTGGTAATTTCATATGTGAAAAGGTTAGCCAATCATAATAAACATAATTTGTGCTACCATTGACAAGTTTGGGGTTGGTAAGATTTTTTTTATGTTTTTGAAAATCTCTTATGCTCACCAAGGCTGCATTTATTTGATTAAAAAAACAGTAAAAACAGTAAAACAGTAATATTGTGAAATGTCATTACAATTTAAAATAACAGTTTTCTATTTGAATATATTTTAAAATGTAATTTATTCCTGTGATGGCAAAGCTGAATTTTTTATCATTACTGTAGTCTTCAGTGTCACATGATCCTTCAGAAATCATTCTTATTATAATCAATGTTTAAAACAGATATGCTGCTTAAAATAACTGATACATTATTCAGGATTATTTGATGAATAATATATTTGAAAGAACAGCAAATATTTTTGTAATGTCTTTACTGCCACTTTCGATCAGTTTAATGGGTCCTTATTGTTAGTGTATGTGTGTACATATATAATATATATATATATACTACTGACAAGTGATATATAATTTTGTTTGGTTTATTTCAGCATTGTTTTGTGAGACAGTCATAATATGATACAGAAACTGCTATTACAAGATGGAGCGGTGCCAACTATATTGGATCCACCAACAATCCTACGACCCGTAAGTAACTAGTTTCATTTTATTGTTTGATCAGAGGAAGCATTTAAAATATAAAAGTCATTTTAGGCTGACAGACATCCGAGTAACTGAAATGACACAGTGACCCAAACCATTACAGTCACTCATCAGCACAGTGAACCCAGCAAATAATGCAAAATGCCAGTCACAGACACTTAAACTTATCTGGAGAAACTTAATAACAAGGCTTCACAGGAATAAGCTCTTAGGGCTGTCAGCGCAGTATCACAATAGGCTGATGAAATGGCTTAATCAGCCTCCTTCTAACCATTCATCTGAAACCTTCAATATTATCCCACCTCGGCAGGAATTACGCTACAATTCCATGCAAGAGACAGATACAGAAAGAGAGATGATTAGCGTCTTATCCTGCCAGAACACTAGCTTTTACCCAGACTGCCTTGCTCTTCCTGTTGACACGTATGGTGTAGTCATTCATCCTCCTGTTGGGCACGCTCTACTGATTCAGTGCGCTGCCATATCCAATATGACTGTGATCTCTTGTTGTAAAACATATTTGTATGCAATTTCTTTTCTCTGGCACTACAATGCCTTGTTTTTATCGGCATATACGGATATATATTCGTGTCTTGCGCTGTCTTGTATATCCTAAGTGAGACCCCTCTTGAATGGGAATATTTGAACATCCATAAACTGATGAGCTGAGCTCTTATGTGTGTGTGTGCGTGTGTGTGTATGTGTGTGTTTGTGTGTGTGTGTGTTTGTGTGTGTGTGTATATATAAATATAAGAGAGAGAGAGAGTATATACAGTACATATATAGAGTATATTTTATATATATATATATATATGTATAGTGTGTGTGTATACTTTTAACATTTCAGCACTCTATACATTTGAAAAATGCAATAAAAAAGACAGTAAAATATTTGAAGCCACTATAGTGTATTTTTTCTTCTTTAAAATCATCCTACATAATAAAAAAGGTGTCCTAATTGAAGAATCACTCACATACATTCATTGGTTTATAAATGGATTATGATTGGACCAACTTTAGAAAACTGCAGACATACGCAGTCTAAGCGGTGTGCTTTATCAGCTTGTCAAGTGTGTGAAGCACAGGTAATGTTCCCTGCAATATCTTATTATCCTACTCTAAATTGAAGTTTCATTAAAAAAGGCCCAATGGGTACTCGCTCCAATGGTCGCAGATTTAGAAGTCTGCCCACCTACCACCAGGCATTTTAATCAAAGTTAAATCAAAGAAAAATGAAATCTCATCAGTGCACATCGGCTCATTTCTCTGTCTCCCTTTCCTTAAATCAGTCAGAGATCCCAGGGCATCATGACTTTGTTCTGTACTGGCGGTTTGTACAAGTTTTAATTTCAGCTACAGCAGACTTTTTCTCTGCTTTTTTAAGAAAGAAAAGGTTGATTACTGCCTGAGGTATTTACAGATATAAGCTGGATTTCTGGGTGAAAACAATAGACACAAAGACAAAAACAAGCACGAAGGGGAAGCAAGAAATAATGACTTATTTTGTTATTTTTTTTCCTGTGTTTTTGCTAATTAATGCTTCCAGCAGAGTGAAATTGTCAGAATAGTTTTAGATGAAAATAGTGCTTGATTTTGAAAAGGAATAGGAATAGTTCATCCAAAATGTGTGGATTTTTTTTCTGTGGTTATATATTAAATTACATGTTTTTATTATTATTATTATTGCTACACTCTAAGAAAAGAAATGTGCAAAAACTGTACCTTTATGGGTACAACAGCTTGTCACTGGGCCAGTGCCCTTAAAAACCCTCTGTGTACCTTATTTACTCCTAAAATGTTCCTAGTAGTACCTTAAAGGGTTAGTTCACTCAAAAATGAAAATAATGTCATTAATTACTCACCCCCATGTCGTTCTACACCCGTAAGACCTTCATTCATCTTCGGAACACAAATTAAGATATTGTTGATGAAATCCGATGGCTCAGTGAGGCCTCTATTGAGAGCAATGCCATTCAAACTCTCAAGGTCCATAAAGGTATTAAAAACATATTTGAAACAGTTCATGTGAGTTCAGTGGTTCTATCTTAATATTATAAAGCGACAAGAATACTTTTTGTGCACCAAAAAAACAAAATAACGACTTCAAAACACTGCTTCATGAAGCTTCTGAGCTTTATGAATCTTTTGTTTCGAATTAATGATTCGGATCTCCTATCAAACGGCTGAACTGCTGAAATCACGTGACTTTGGTGCTCCGATTCACTGATTTGATTCGTAAAGCTCTGAAACAGTGTTTTGAAATCGGCCCTTATAGATATTGTTGAAAAGTCGTTATTTTGTTTTTTTGGCACACAAAATGTATTCTTGTTGCTTTATAATATTAAGTGAAGTGAAGTGAAGTACCACTGAACTCACATGAACTGTTTTAGATATGTTTTTAGTACCTTTATGGACCTTGAGAGTTTGAATGGCTTTGCTCTCAATAGAGGCCTCAATGAGCCATCGGATTTCATCAACAATATCTTAATTTGTGTTTGGAAGATGAACAAAGGTCTTACGACTGTAGAACGACATGAGAGTGAGTAATAAATGACATTATTTTCATTTTTGGGTGAACTAACCCTTTAAGGTACATTGCAACTCTAATATGCACCTTTTAGGGGTAAAAAAGGCATAAAGATGTCTGAATTTTTACAGAAGGTCTACTTTTGTGTTCCAGGTAATAAAGACAACATACAGGTTTAACATGAGGATGAGTAAATAACGTCAGAATTTTCATGTTTAAGTTAACTATTCTTTTAAGGCTGCATCTTCAAGTAAAATGTCTTCAGGGAAAAGACAAAAAATGTTCTGCAAAAATACCTCCCTCTAACACCTATTACAGCACAAATAAGAGGTGGGAACATTGTCTTCCACAAAACCAGTTTATTTAATATATTGCACTCTCCAGAATATTGAAGAAATGTGTTCCCTGCCTTGGGTTCCTCTTCTTTTTCTGATGTCTATAAAGCTATAAACATCAGCATTATGGCCTCAGGCCCACATTAGACCTTCACAGAGCATCATACCTATCAGATCAAAACCAGAGCAGTGTCTGATTGGTTTGAATGACCTTGAGAGCACAATAACTGTCCAGGCCATTTCCTGCATATCTGTAAAGGAATTTTATTCACCAGTAGCTATTTTTTGAGCTATTATGTTATAAAATTATTATATTTATTTTTATATTATTATTCATCACCTTCAAAGTATACTGTTCACTGTATAAAATGCCCACCTATTTGAAAACTTCAGTTGCTGCTTTAAAATTTTAAGTAGAATCAAACTTGGTTGTACGAGTCACTTACTGTGACATGTGAAGGCCAAGTATGGTAACCCATACTCGGAATTTGTCCTCTGCATTTAACCCATCCAATTAGTGCAAACACATTAGGAGTAATGAGTAGTGAACACGCACACACCCGGAGCAGTGGGCTGCCATTTTTTCTGTGGCGCCTGGGGAGCGATTGGGGGTTAGGTGCCTTGCTCAAGAGCACCTCAGTCATTTCCTGCCGGTATTGAGACTCGAACCCACAACTTTCTGGTTACCAGTCTGACTCTCTAACCATTAGGCCACAACTGCTATTTCAACTTAAATTATATTAAACTGACTTAAAAAATCGAGTTGAAACCAAGCGACAACCTCCCCCAGTTTCTCTTGAAGCCAATACGGAAGTGACTTAAACTGTAGTTCATTGACTGGCCGCTAGGGATAGGCTCCAAAAGAGAGCAGAATCTCATTGAGCCCCATGTTAAAATGCCCAAATTTACAGCAGAAAAAAACATGTTTACAGCCTGGATCAAATTTTGGTTTTCGTCTATACAGCTAATTTTGCCCTTCATGACAACTCTGAGGGGGGTTAATTTTTTTATAACTCATCCTTTTAAATTATATTAAGTCTTAAAGTTCTGCATAATTTAAGGCGTGGCCACTTGAGTGACAGGTGGATTGCCGCTGCTGTCTGTGAGCCATCACGTTACCTCAGCTAATTCCAGCCGCTGAATTTGGCATCTCTGCCATGTTTGTGCTTTTTTTGGGATTATTTCATACAATTATCAAAAAATATGGCTTGCTCTGTGGTTATATGGTCGAGACAGATATGTGTCTGTGTGCATGTGCACACATGCGGAAGATAAACAGAATATGTTGTTGGATCGTCTTGGCATTGGCTAAAAGTTGGCTAAAAGTTTTTCAGATTTACTACAATGACAATGGCTGGAGAATATGCCTCTCAAGACACCACAAAATCCGACAGCACTGCTTGGATATTATAACTAAAACTGCTGCACTATTTTGAAAAATTATACTTTGGACGCGGGCTCATTTGTTTGTGAGAGTCCAATGTATACGATCATATACAGTTTTACAGTAATTTCTTGAAGAACGATGATGGAGAGCAGATCATTCAGAAGAAACGTGATGCAAACAATGGACAATATATTAATATTTCATGGATTTAACGCTTTTGTGGACAAAAAGTGCTGTTGTTTGTTTTTCAATGGACGCTCATGGACATTTTACCCAAGAGCGACGGATTGGATTCATCTCGCGATCGCTATTTCATTACAAAGGTATGAAGTCCCGTTTTGATTTTGTGTGTTGTCATTTACACACCCGACACAAATTATAATATAACTGGTGCTGGAGCATCTATATCGTAAAAAAGACACCGTAGATTGACAGTAAACCTTTAGAATTTTCAAATGATATAACTTGTTATTTTTATTAATATTTTAGATCGTGTCTAAGATAGATAGATAGCTCTTTAGCCTGCTAACATGATCACGTCGTGCTAGGCGGGCGTGGTTTCAGCAACCAGGCACCTCGGTTCCAACCACATCCCACCTCTTTGCCCATTCTCAGTTATCCGGGAGTAACGCGCGATGACGCGCTGCCAAGATGGCAACGGCCGCTTTTGGGCTTCAAAAATGCTCTTCAGAAATCTAGGGGTGACGTCACGGACCCTACGTCCATATTTTTTACAGTCTATGGTTGAAACTCATGAATCTCGTATAAATGATTTATTAAAAAAACGTTGACATTGCTTAAATTATTTTGATGTGTTAAAGTAAAAACATAAGTTGCCATGACCTACTAATCATATGATTTTTTTTTTTTTTTACAGTATATGTCATTCAGACATATACTATTTTATATGTTCTATCATTTGTAATTTTTTGCAGTCATAAGACCGCAGTTAATATGACTGAAAAATTATAGACCAAAAAGTAGTGATCAGTGGTTTTGCAGCCACAGATATTACAATGCTGAATATATAGCCCTCCTTCACTCTCATATTTCCCTTTTAAAAATGTCATGAAAGGGATTAAGACACCACACAGGTAATCACTGATTCCTGCTTCCAATTCACTCATGCAAACAAAGTTGATTCGAACATCTGATTTCTTGACTCGTCTCCCCAGCCTCATCAGAATATCTTTCAAAGCCCTGTTGTCCCCAGAGGCTCTTGGTTATTTTGTGTCTCCTGCTTGCAATCTCAAATTTATAACCTCTTATTTCTCTCTACTCAGGTCTGCCTAGACAGAGGAAGGAAAAGTAAGAAGTCTCCTTTTATTTTCTCTTCCCATATTGTTTTTCATTGTCTAAATGCGTTTGATGCTCTTCAATATGATCACCTAGGTATCTGCAATAAAGGCGGTACAGTGGCAGAGAAATAACAGCTTTAGTTTGCATTACGACCTGTGCACCGGAATGATGAAACCTGTTATTGCATGTCACGACCTCTGCAGTGCAAAAGGTAATGGAAGATAGAATGTTATTTTTAAGCCAAGCATTTATGTAGCATAATGTATTCAGCACAAGAATTTAGAGAATTGTGGTTGAAGGAAAGGGTTGAATAGCTGTGATTGAGTAAACATCATTTGATGTGCGGCGTTTGTCAGATGCTAAGTCAGCATAAGAACAGATGAATGCTCATTTCTGCTTCAGAATGAAGTTTTCCAGGTGTCTGAACAACCTGAATATGTGTTCAAGAACCAGTTCACTCAAAAATGAAAGTTCTGTCATCATTTACTCACCCTCATAGAACCTTCCATAGAACATGAACAGAGAAATTTGGTCATTATTTTCAATGCAATTGGGAGTGGAGTTCTTAATCTTCCTAAAAAGATTCAAACACACCATAAAAAATCATAAAAGTGGTTCATATGACTGTATTCCATGTCTTCTGTCCCTGTTTTCATAGACAATGCTTAGTCTTGAAAGTCTAGTCCCAGCATGTTTGAGCTGTTTTAACCAAAAGCAACTTGTATTGACACATCTTAAATTTTTTTTTATGTCAGTGCCATTGTTTTATCTCAAGATGCACACCATAATGTTTTTTTTTCTAAAGCACGTTTATAAAAGCTATGTCCTAATTGAACTAATCCTGGCTTATTCTAAGCCTTGTCTGTGAAACCAGGCCGTAGTGTCATACAATAGCTTTGTGCCACAAACAGACATTTTTAAACCATTATTCACAGTCATTGAGTCAGTTTTGAACTTGAGAACAGGATCTGTCCAATTTTTGAACAAATTGATTATACTGGTTTTGTGAACTGGAACAGCTGAGAACATTGAACTCAAAAGAATAATTCACTTGTGAATCAGACATCGCTACTTCTCTCATTAAAAGTGAGTTAAAATTGCTTTTACATGGAAGAAATAAACTCATGCGGGTTTGGAATGACTTGATAATTAGTGAATGATGACAAAATTTTCAGTTTTAGGTGAACTATCCCTTTAAAGATGAATAGACACAATACTGCTGTCAAATGTGTTCACAAGGCTGACCATTGCTACTTTCATGTTTTATTTTCTTTGCGGTGATGCATTTTCAAAACACATTTCCCACTAAACTTGTAGGAAAAAGTAAAGTAAACTGCTTTACAGGTAAGGAATAAAATGTATTAAAACAAACATTTGAGTATCCCACAAACCAAAAAAGTTCAGTTGATTTTAATTGGTTTTCATTCTGAATGCACCAACAAATCATTGTCGGTCAGTATAATTGGACCAAAAGACTGATTATGACTTTTTGGACTGTGAACCATCATATCTTTCAGCCCCTCAAAGGCGTGTGGCTCTGCCCAGGGTCTGCTGCAACACCAAATTCAGCGTTTGAGTACCGCAGCTGTGTAGTGCAGATAGCTTGCTGTCAAAAGCCGTTTCTCAGACGAGGGACAATTATGCTCAATCAGAGATGATGCTTTACTGAGTGTTTTCCTCCCTCTCATGCGCCTCTGATTTGGTTTACGAGAGAATGTGACTGATGGCGATCTTCCAGAGATGTTGAGCGAGTGGGGTTTTAAAATTGCAACAGCAGCCAATTATGGAACAGACAGAGCATGCTCATTAAATTTGCACAAGAATCTCAGCATTTCAAAACCATTAGCTCTGAAACCTCATTCTCAATTTCAGATGTTTCTCTGGGAGCATACTGATAATAGAAGTAGTGGTGTAAAGCATTATGGAAATTCTGTGTACCAGCAGATGTGAACAGTTGAGAGTGTAGTGATCATGTTGATACTCCAGCAATTGAGGCTGAAATTCAGTTTGTTTGTTTTCTATGCCGCATGGTGCCCATTGACGGCACTCTGAAGTGCACTAGTTCATGTTCAAATAGAACCTTTTAAAGGGAAAGTCATCCAATTTAGCCATCATTTACTCACACTGGTATGGGAATCATAAATAATTTAAAGGGATTGTTGTCATTGATTATTCACTCTCATGTTGTTTCAAACCCTTTTGTTCATCTTCAAAACACAAATTTCTGTCCCTCTATTGAAAGTTTATTCACCCAAACCTCTTGATGGTTCAAAATGACAAAGATGAAGATGAATGAAAGTCTTAAGGCCGCGACACACCAACCCGACGTCAAAGAACTAGCGGCAACGAAAGCCGACGGTGTTGTCGCCTCACGTCGGCTGCGTCGGGGGAAAAATATATGCTTGAACACACCGGAAGAACTTCAGCCGACTGTCAACTAGCATGCGCGGTCTGCGCCTGTGTATAAAGGAGATAACTGTCTATTTAAGCAGATATATTTGTCTATATTCGTCATTCAAAAAGGGAGAGCGAAAATAAGACTGCATGTATACAAACCATAAACAAAGCAGCGCTTGCTTACCGTTTTGAATATCAATCATGCTGATCACGTTCTTTATTCCACTCCGCTCATGTTATTATGAAAATATTTGTGCGTTTGAGTGCTCAGGTAAGATGACGTAAAATTAGAACAACCTTCTGTCTGTGCCGTCATGACTTATTTGCTTGCTTTCATAACTTTTGCTTATATTCTCGTGAACTGACTCGTTTGCTATACTGAACAGCCAATCAGAGTTCTCTCTCTCCAACGGCCCGAAAAAAAGCCAGCGAGGACCAACTTCAGCCGACGATGCGGAACACACTAAGAAAACTTAGTCGGCCGACGCACAAAAACTGCCTGACGGCCGACCGTCGGCTTGATGTGTTCCGGGCTTTATGGGTTTGGAACGACATGATGGTAAGTAATTGAAGACAGAATTTTTATTTAGGGGTCAACTATCCCTTTAACAATTGAAGTTACAATTGCTTTTAGTGATTCTTGTTCCTTGACGATCCCATTAATGATGGAAATTCCATTGCCAAATTGAAGATTGAAGACTTTTCATGCATTTTCAGAGGCAGCATATAATATTTACCTTAATATAAAATAAGTTGTTCTGTCCACATTCAGTGTCACTCTTAAAAATAAAGGTTCTTTATTGGCATTGATGGTTCCATAAAGAACCTTTAACATCCATGGAACCTTTCCATTATAGTCGAAAAAGGTTCTTTATAGTCGACAAAGGTTCTTTAGATTATTAAAATATTTTTGACACTATGAATAAAATTGTTCTTTTAAGAACTGTTCACTGAATGGTTATTTGTAGAACCCAAAAATGGTCCTTCTATGGCACTTCTGCGGAAAAAAAGAAGAAAAAAAAACACTTTTGGAACCTTTATGTTTAAGAGTGTTGAGAGCATCATTGATTATAATGGTTTCTATTGCCTTTTGTCACATCGCAACATGTCCTGCCAAGTTAGATGCATTCCTGGGTCAACATATTTTGTTGATCCTGGAACAACATTCCCGTCTGAAAGTTTTATCCTAACCATATCCTTACCCCTAAACCTAACCCTACCCATAACTTATCCCTAAAATCAGAGGGAAATGATAGGTGAATAACACTGATGTAGAAGCACCTAACCTTGGTTGTAAACCTAAACTTGACATAAATTGTAAACTTGTCCTTCAAATATGATTGGTTGATTGGAATGTTGTTCCGGCATTAACAAAGATGTTGATCCAGGAACATGTTGCACTTGGTGAAATCAGATTCTACCACGTCCGGTGTGTGAATCTATTCTAGAGCAGTTTTTTAAACTTTATATTTATAGTTACTGTTAAATTTATCATTCTTGGTGTGAACAGGCCTTTACAGTTGTAAGTTGTAGGCCTAAAGGCCTATGTTTGTTCAGTAATGAACTGGTTTTAAACTTGGCTTACATTGTGCACTATTTGAATGATGCACGCTATGCGGAGCGTTTCAAATCAGTCACTTATGTTTCCATTTCAGTTAGGATGCTGTCAGCAGCTATGTAGGTAGCGAGGCAGCTTATTAGGTTTTGGATTCTCTGTAGTATATAAAAAAATGGCAAAGAACGTCCTGTTTTGTGCAAAAACATCAGCATTTTCTAGCACAAGTTTCAAGGAAAAGTGAGGTTTTCCCTTGCTCAGCAGAGAAAAGGAGGTTTAATTTGCGCTCCAAAGTGACAGCGACAGATAAGCACTATCACACTCACCTCGCAGAGAACCGCATGTTTCAATTTTAGATTTTGATTTAATCCTAAAATCCTTGTTCCAAAATCTGTATTTTCAAACTCAACAGTAAAGCAGTGAATTTTAATTAAGATCTTCAAGCAGAGCCAGAGATGAAGATTGATGATACAATCAGTTATAGCATGTCTGTAAAGAATGAGTTGTTTTTCTAGTTACTAATATGCACACTACGGTGAATTATTAAGACTGTGTTTCTGCTCCTCGTGCATTCATAATAATGTTCCAGTTACAGTCATCCAGCCTCATTCGATGCAAATTTTTATTGCTGCAATATATTATCACAAACACCAACACTTTTTTTTGGCTTATTTATTATTTGTGACCCAGCAGAGTAGCGTGTACAATTCCACTTCCCATTGTGAGTGGGAAGAAATCATATTAGATCAATAACAGACAGCCATGTGTGTTTGTATATGTGTGCGTGTGTGTGCTCAGAAAGCTCACCCTACTCGATGTGAAAGCGGGAGGCGAGACCCCTCAAAGACGTATCTATCTCTGGCTCCACTACACTGTCATCTGTATTCCTCTCTTTAAGGAATACCGTCATATGCCAGGATCAAATGGCATTCTGTCAGCATCCTGCCATGCATCTCTGGCTCCCCAAAAATCCTTATTATTCTCCACAGCAGGATTTGTAAAAATGGACAAAAAAGAACAGAAAAACAGTAGAGGCTACTACCAGACTTATTCACGAATAAAACTGCAAAATGTCCGTTGTAAAGGTGATTATTGCATTTTACACGTTCTGTGGTTGGAACAATACATCTATTATATTATTTTCTATTCATATTGTGGTAATTGTCTCTCAAGGAACTGTTTTGTTTTACTAGAATGTGTTTCTATGTTTTGTGTGCCAAACTCTGCAAGGATCTCGTGATTTTGAACTCCCACTGTGAACTCAACGCACTGCCGTTTTGCATAGTTTCTCTTATAAAGCACCACGTCACTGAATCTTTTGTTGGAGCCGTAGTCTGCATCCTTTGTACAAGTACAATCAATGCTGTATTTCTGCTTTTCCCTCACATCATTTCATGTTTTTGGCTTTGATTCGAACAGAACAATGGTAAAATATATATATATAACTGAGCTGTCTCATAACAGACAAGTGTTCAAAGCAAGATTCATCCACCCACTTGGATTATGTTTGTGTTGAAACAGAAGGCTGGAGAGGGATGCTTTGTTCCTGTGTAGGGGTTTTCCTGACTCAGGTATTAACGGATCTCAAGCAGCGGATCCCAGAGAGGGCGGACTTGAGAGTGCACGGTTGGGAGTGATACAATTTCTCTTCTTGGTGATAGTGGAGAATGAGGAGATACAAAAGTGATTCTGCTCCATTTAACAAATCTAAGCTAAAAATCTAGGATGCAAGTAGTGTTCACCCTTGCTTCTCACTTGAATAGGTTTGTGATTAATGAGTAGCATCTGAAACACATATAATGAGATATAAATTATGTTGTTACCAATCCGCATAGTGATTGCGCCTGCTAGAACCGGAAAAATCCATTAGTTAGGTAAAACACTTCAACAAACATTCAGCTGAAAATCTAGCGAAGGCATTTCTGAGGAGAGTATTGATTGAGATGTTTTTTGTGCTCAGCGGGTTTTTGCCTTCAGAGCCGACGGTCCAGAGGTCTCTTAATATATGAGCGTGTGCCGTTTAATGAAAGCCGCGTGCGATGCCTCCCATGCTGTGATTGCTCAGCAGGTTTGCTCTTTTCACGACTCAAAGCCCTCCTAAGAGTTAATGTGCGGTCAGAAATGTCCCTGGTTTGTGTTCTTTGGTCCACCTAAGCTTTTACTGCTATTCTGAGATACAGATAATTACTGGATGACTGAATTAGATTTCCTACTGTATTTAGAAAAATGTCATTTTTTTTAAAGGGGACCTATTATGCCCCTTTTCACAAGATGTAATATAAGTCTCTTTGTGTCCCTTTAAATGCAAATGAGCTGCTGCTCCCGGCCCCCTTTCGAGAAGAGGGCGGAGCTTTAACAGCTCGAGCTTTAGTTGCTCAACAACAACAAAACTGGAGAATCTCACGCACCCAAAATGAAGATTGTCAGTAATGGTGTTCAGCCTTACATTGTTCAAACTGGAGTTGGACACTGATAGAGAGTCTCAGGAAGAAGTTACAACTTATAGAATGCATCTGGACATTTCTGAACGGTTAGTGGATAAATTTATGTAGTTGCTGTGGAGTTGATTGCAAACAAATATGTCACAAAATGTTACATTTACCTCAGGAAAGCCATTCAGTGACCACAAACTCGATAGTTAGTAAAAAGAAAAAAAAAAGAAATCTAGAGAGGAGCATTTTTTAGAAATTTTTGCACAATATTACATATTCATATTTTTACTCTTATTAAAAAGTTATTACAATTCCCAGACTTAATAAAAACACAGTACGTCATTTTAACAGTATTTTTAACAAATTCATTAAAAATACACTTTCAAAAGCTGAAGTGATTTCCTTGTTTTAATTATTAGTTAAAATATAACTCAGTATTTTAACTAATTGCTAGTGGAATAATCGAACAAAGCATACTGATTAACCAGTATAATAATCGATGATTAGTCAATTAATCATTACAATAATCGGTAGATTAATCGATTATCAAAATAATCGTTTGTTGCAGCCCTAATATATATATATATATATATATATATATAGTCAATGACACAGCATACAAGCATAAAGCAGTTTTATGGGGCCTAAATCATTTTAGATTGACAACTTTGTTCATTTTTGTTTCGAAGGCAACATTCTTCAGGTCCAACACTGATGAATGTTTTTGTATAACTAACTGAATGAGACATCTCGGCTCACAAAACTGTTAAAGGTTAACTATGTTTAAACTCAACTGTCATCCTAATTCCCACACAGAGTATTCCCTGTTCTGCTATGTTGGTTCCATTAACTTTAGCTGAAGATAATCGCTTCTGCTTTCTCTTTACCCAGCTGGCCAGCTCAGATAGAAGAACTCGAGCCTCATTTGAACAGTCAGTATGCACCTACTCCATAGAGAGTGCAAACCAGAGAAGGCTGAGTTCACCCATCCAGAATAAAGCGTTATTGAGGATGAAATGGAATTTTTAATTGGCTAGGGTTACAGTGCCATGGAAGGGCTCCGACAGGTCCGGTCTTGTCACAATGACACTGTCCTACAGTATAATGCTATGGCATTCAGCTGTCCCGAGCACAAATGCGTGTCTCTTCCCATTATATGGAATGATGGCATTATGGGACAGTGTTTCGTGGAGCAGAATCATAAATTACACCCTCACGATACTGTATTTGCATGTTAGACAGGTTTAGATTACTAGCACAGCAGTATCTCATTTGTTTTTATTAAACACTGGAGACGAGATGTTCTGGAGTGCATTATGTTCTGTCAGACTTTTTTTCTGCATTGCATTGCATTGCATTAACTTTGCCTCTGAATTTATGATTAATGCAGGACTCCAGGGCTCACCTATCATGCTCCAAAGCCTGTTGTTTTTGGAAAAATCAATATCTGAAAGGTGCAAGGTGGATTTCTCCCAACGCTTCATGGATCGCTGACTACTCATTCAGCATGTGTATGTATTTCTAAATGTATTGCTTATCGACCAGTGTAAGAGCAGACCCAAAAGAAATGCATAGTATTCATAATGCATCACAACATTTTATGTTCTTTTACCAAAGGGATTGAATCTGCTGTAAACAGAAGGTGTCGTTATTGAACTCAAACTTTAAGAACCATACATTTTAGAAGGCAGATATTTGGTTTGATTTAAGTACGTCTTGTATACAAAGGAGCTATGCTTAAAGGTTTATGTGAAGGTTATTGCCAACATAAGCAGTGGACAGATGGGATCTAGCCATTAATGAACCATTATACTGATTAAAGCCATTGCCAGCAGAATTATTGCTTCAATTATTGACAGCCTTTACACTAAAAATTAATTAAAGCAGAGAGAGGGATTCCTGTTAGCCGGTCCTTAACACACTAAATGCTCTCCAGATGCAATTCTGATCATATCCGTGTATATTAATTGAGATTCCAAATCGTAGGGAGTGTACATGTTCAGTCCGAAGGGCACGTCAGATGGCATATAGGGAACAAGTGATATTTTGCTTCCCAGACCGAGATGTTCATTTGGAACGCCCTGCAATGTCATGAAATAACAGCGGATCATGCAGATGTGAATTTTGAGATCTAAATACATAAATATAAATATACAATATACAGTGCCTATAGAAAGTCATAATACCCTGTGAAAATCTACCTTTTGTCACATTACACCCAAGAAAATAAAATAAATTAAGTCTAACTAGAATAACAGGGTTGGAAAAGTCATAAGTCCCCTTTAATACTTCGTAGAGCCACCTTTTGCTTTAATTACAGCCATTAATCTTTTTTGATATGTCTGTACTAGCTTTGCACACCTAGATTGGGGAATATTTGCCCATTCTTCCTTGCTCAAGTTCATTCAGATTCTGTGGTGAGCGGCAATAGACTGCTCTCTTCAAGTCCATCGGATTTAAAGGGTTAGTTCACCTAAAAATGAAACTCATGCCATTAATTACTCACCCTCATGTCCTTCCACACACGTAAGACTTTCGTTCATCTTCGGAACACAAATTAATATATTTTTGATAAAATCTGATGGCTCAGTGAGGCCTGCATCGCCAGCAATAACACTCCCTTTTTCAATGCCCAGAAAGCTACTAAAAACATATTTAAAACAGTTCATGTGACTACAGTGGTTCAAACTTAATATTATAAAGCAATGAGAATACTTTTTGTGTGCCAAAAATAGCGACTTTATTCAACAATATCTAGTGATGGGCGATTTCAAAACACTGCTTCATGAAGCTTCTTTTGTCTTTTGTTCTTTTGTTTCGAATCAGTGGTTCGGATCGCGTATCAAACTGCCAAACTCACGTGAACTATTGAAGTTTCAAAACACTTATGATGTAGTGAAGCCTCGTTTACTGAAATCACGTGATTTTGGCGCTCTGAACCACTGATTCGAAACAAAAGATTCGAAATGCTTCGAAGCTTCATGAAGCAGTGTTTTGAAATTGCCTATCACTAGATATTGTGGATTAAAGTTGCTATTTTGTTATTTTTGGCGCACAAAAAGTATTCTCGTTGCTTTATAATATTAAGGTTGAACCACTGTAGTCACATCAACTGTTTTTAGTAGCTTTATGGGCACTGAAAAAGGGAGTGTTCTTGCTGGTGATGCAGGCCTCACTGAGCCATCGGATTTCATCAAAAATATCTTAATTTGTGTTCCGAAGAAGAACGAAGGTCTTACGACATGAGGGTGAGTAATAAATGACAGAATTTTCATTTTTGGGTGAACTAACCCTTTAAGTCAGGGCTCTGACTTGGCCACTCAAGGACATTCATCTTCCTATCCTTAAGCCATTGTGTTGTTCTTTTGGCGGTATGTTTAGGATCATTGTCATGTTGGAAGGTTGTCTAGCAGAGGGACGCAGGTTTTCCTCAAGAATTTGGATGTACTTGGCAGCATCCATTTTCCCTTCAATCCTGACCAATCACCCAGTCCCCGCTGAAGAGAAACACCATACACACGACATAATGCTGCCTCCACCATGCTTCACTGTAGGTATGATGTGTTGTGGGTAGTGTGCTTTGTTTGATTTTCACCAAACATATATATATATTACGCAAGTGCACCACTTGGATATTATACACAGTTCATATTCGTATCCATATATGACTCAGCTGTTATTTCATGATGTTGCCTCTACAGATATCTGAACAGCATGTAGGGACCCTGTGAGTTGGAACACAGCTTCTATCGCTCTTTCACTCTTTCTTGCAGGTTTAACCAGATTCAATTGGAAGCACATGGTTGCAGAGAAATTAGCTTGGAGAGGTGACCCCTTTAACGGCTAAAGTTTCTGAAAGGAAGAAAAAGCAGGAAAGTGGAATCTGGTTGGCATGAGGAGATAGTATGTGTGTGTGTGTGGGTTTGATGTGGTGGGTGAAAATGGGAAGGTATTGGTCAGTCAAGTGGGAAAAGGCTTCAGTTTTCCATTTCATCAAGCAATAAAACCCCCAAGCCCTTGTGGCCTTTATCTGTGCTGTGATCTAAGCACATTATAAGGCTGAAACTCAATGTTGAGAAAGCAGCTGGAGGAAGTGATGATTACTACAGAAAGTCCTGGCAAAATAATGAGAAAGTAGCACCGGATAACATCAAAACCAATTAAGTCCATCCAGGTTCAATTCAACCTTGAAAAATTTTCAACCTGGTTTCATTTATCTATTTTGAATCCTGTCCAAATTTACGGATTAATCTGCTTTAAAATACAGGGGGAATTCACTGAGAATTAAAACGCAGTGTGGCCACTGATTGTTTATTTGCATGCTGTCTGCACTGTTTTAGTGCCCAATTCACTAAAGGAATTATGCAAATTTAGGCAAAACAGCAAACATGCTCCCAAAAATGTATTTTTTAATTGCTAGTACACAGTTGTGGAGAATGCAGCAGTCTGTCACAATCTGGCATACTTTTCTGGAACTGTAGCATCGCTCCACCACTGCGACCTCTTTAAAAAGCCAAAATGCACTTGTTTTTTGAAAATATGCCTGGTTATTACACTCTTCTCCATCATTTGATCTTTATTTGATGAATTAATGCTGCCATGAACAACATAAAATGTAAACAAACATATCTTTTTAATAAAATTCTGTTTACCTCCTGCTATCTGTGGGCGGTAATAGCACTGCGTTTTGTAAATAAGGCACAATCTATAAATAATAAGACTAATTTACATAGAAAGAGGCGTATTTGTGCTGTAAAGAATGACAGTGACTTGAACTGATTTTACTACTGATACTGGCTGGTTAAACTAGATAGCGTCTGGTTAGTGAATAACATACAGGAATGAAATGCTATGCAACTATACTGTATAGTCTCATTTAATTCTGAATGCTATCTTACAAACCCAGACTTGTGATGTTACTGCGATAACTAATGTGGATTTTATTTATTTTTTATTTTTTTTTTTTTTTGTCAGATGAGCTGGAGGATGACTCAAAGTGAGCATGTGATAAAGAGATGCTCTGACAAAAAGCATGACACACATGCAGTGGATTCATACCAAGTTGTGCTCTATTTTCAGTGAATGACACCTTTAATTGATGCAGTGACTGGGGACTCATGTGCCGCATAGTCAGATGGGTGTGAAAAGACTGAGGGACAGAGAAAGAGAGAGTAGTGTTGCTGCTGTTTTTCCTAAGCATGAAAAATGAGACTGAGTCCATCTCAACCATATTATCCCTCTCCCAAAGTGCTTTGTGGACAGCCATTCATCTTTCTGCATCTCGCCCCCTTTATCTGTCACTCCTGTCTCATCTCTACACCTCTCATCTTGCTCTACTCTCCTCCTCCACCTGAATACAATTTGCTGAAACTTTACCAAAGCAACTCGGGGCCTGTAACTCATCCTCATTGGCTCAGATCACTGAACGTCATGTCACACATCTCCATTGTCTAATCATCAACGTTACCTTCAGCTTCGTAATAGCTCTAGCAGACCTGTTACAGATGTAGTGTTTAATGACAAACAGTAATCAGGAGGGAATTGGTGACGCATTTAATCTCTGGTTTTACAGCTTTGTCCATGGATGATTTTATCCCCTAAGGCAGATTCTTACGAGCTCACTTACTCAGCCTGACAGAAAGCGATGTCAGAACAGCATGATAAAAAAAGCACCGCACTGGGGAAGAGGGGGAAAAAATCACAATTCCGCATTGTATCTCAACGACAACCACTGGGCAGATTTTTCTTTGATGGCAACTCATTTCTTTTTCATGTTTAAGTTCAATGATTGAATAAAAATGAACATTAGAATGTGGATAAATGAAGTCTTAATTTGAACTTTCCTCTATAACTCATTAAAATATTAGTTCAAGTAAAGGCATGCGGTTAACACAGTATGGAAATCATTAATGGCCTGTCCAGTATTATACCTCTAAAGTCGTTTTACATCAGAAAAATTCACCAATGATAAATATTTCAGTTTAATCATATAATGTAAGGATCTTTTTCGTGTGTGTGTGTGTGTGTATTGGATCAAGAATGTATTAAATTGATCAAAAGTGACAATGATGACTTGAATTGTTACACACACACACACACACACACATATATATATATATATATATACAGTCAAACAAAATTTATTCAGACACCTTGAACATTTCATTCACTATTACAGTTTATTCACTATAGTTTAAAAAAAATGGTAATAAAATATGACAAGATCTCAGAGTTAAACTGTGTCAGAAAAAATTTATCTTAATTATGTCAAATAACATTTAAGCAAAACATGTTTTGAAACGCAGTGTCGGAATAATTTTTGGTCCCAAATTTTTATCAATTTTACTGGTAATCCACTGTATGAAGAATTTTTGGGTATAATATGTCACACTTTACTTTATTTTGCTGTCCTCACTTACATAAATGAACTGTAGTGTCCTGCACCCACTAGTAAAAATATATAAAAAATTATATCTAGTGTCTGAATAATTTTTGGTTTGACTGTATGTATATATATATATATATATAATATATATATATATAATTATTATATTCCATTATTAAAATAAATAAATATCTGAATACACTGTTTATATTCATTTCATTATTTATATTGCACTACCATTATACAGAGGAACAGGAATTCACTGTAGGCCTATAGATGTTATTTATGCAGCTCAGTTTATGTGGTTCTCTGTGTAGCCATCAGTGAATTTTAAACATATTTGTTTTTAGGTGGGTTTTTGTGGATGCTTGTGTGTGAGGGTGTATATTATTAATAAGAAATGAGAAATGGAGGGAATATTGGAAAATATTCCTCTGCTATTTTGTTTCTCCATTTTTCACCATTCTTATCTGAATTTGTGGCAGGCAAGAGCTCTGCAAGTGTCTCCTGTTCACATCCGTCAAGTGGTATTTGGACAACACCCATCCAAGAGAGCAAGACTGTGTGTGTGAGTACACATCTGAGAAACACATCTCACGATATTACATTCAGAGAGATGAATGTCTCCTCTTTGTTGTTTTACCAGCCATGATTATTTGGTGTGTGAGACAGTGGTCTCAAAGAGGATATTTGCTGATAAGTGTGCCAGAGAACAGCTTATTCGTGATGATGTTAACCCAAAGACCTTTTAAAGTCCTATAGTGTGGAATTTTTATTTATTTTATTTTTAAATCTGACCAACAATCTTCCAACAAACTACATTTGCCATATTTTCAGAACGGATGGCTCGAGGGTTATGTTATCATATTTAGTGGTTAAAATCTAAAATGTATTTTAAGCTTTTGCTCAAATCATCATCTTGTTGAATTTAATTGAACATCAGTTCATTTTTTGTATGAATGCTTTTCTCTGGTGTAAATTCATTGAAGTTGTTTCTCTTATAGTCACACCTTGCCTGCTTTACTGTAATCTTTGCTGACTTTGTGGGGAAGGCTGGCTTGAAAGCCTCCCATCTTCCCCACTGGCAGCTCCTCCATTACCTACAAAGTGCTTCATCTCTCTCCGCTGAGGCTGGGTCTACTGTGCTACTTCTGATTAATGACTGTGCCATTCCAGCTCAATTTATTACCATACATTTCACCATGCAATACAATCCAGCACATTCACCCTGTATGGAGGTATTAACACTGTGCCATGATACTTGACACTGTAATAGTGAAAATTATAAGAACTTATTTGTCTGGCATTTGAGACAAATCCATTAGGTTGACTTGAATAATAGCTGAGCTAAAGCTGAGGTACAACCTACTGCCCCTCGGGTGCATATATGAACACATTTAATAGTCAAAAGAGCATTATATAATAATAAAGTCCTTGAGGATCAGAAAATAGCTGACAGCACTGAATAGAAATGATCAAACTGTGATATATCATACATTACCTGTATGATATATACAATACTATGGGTGTAGAATATTGAAGATAAGCATAAATGTTCTTTTTTATGAGAGAAAAGTCACAAATAGAGAATGTCAGCGGTTTTGTGCCTCACGGGATCAGCGCTAATTGTTGGAACTCAGGATAGCTTAACAGGCAGATTGTGATGTGTGAAAGTATGTCCTTATTAAGCTCTCCACATTCACTGTGTCTGAACAAACATGCTTGGACTTCTCACCCTCAACTATTTATTCTGTTAAAGTCAGCTTTTTTCCAATCTTCACAGTTCACTAGACAAGATTCATCTTGCACTTGTGGAATCTGACTAAGTCTCTGCTCCCACAGTCCTGCCTCCGCTTTCCCTTTCCAACATCCAAACATGCAGAACTGCCTCATCACCTGTTGTTCGTCTTTTACTTTCTAGCTGTGCTGGCATTTTTGCTCATTCTCTGCCAGGAACAGCAGCACTTTTACCCATTTTTTCATTTGTTCCAACTCAGATAGGGCATTGCGAATAATGTAACTGAATCAGTCTCCCCTACACTCCCCTACACTTTTATTATATTATATTATATTACATAAAATGGTTAGTTCCTGTCCTTGATTCTGATTGGTCAATAGCTGTGTTTTATTCACGATTCACCCAACGGTTCTGTGTATCACTACACAACACCCTTAGCAGCCACTCTTAGCAACGTAAACTGTATGTATCAATTGATATTGTTCGTTGAAGCTTACTGTATTATGTAGATGAGTGTTGTGAGAAAGAGATCGAGTGAGCGAGTTTATTACCTGCATTGAGATTTAGCATTTTCCTTCAGGTCAGTCCTAGATAATAATAAAAAATCTGTTTAAATGTCCGATGTATTATCTTGTCCTTTTATCAGTTAAGGGGTTTTCCCTTGACTGACCGCGCTAGTCAAAGCATTTGTCAGTTGCGTCTTGTTCCGTTTTCAAAACAATTTAGTCTTTTCAATGTAAAAGTCTTTGCTACCGACTGACACACTCATAAAGACAGTCTTTGCCGCCATCTAATAATGTAACTTCTGTTGCTGTTCACAGTCAGGGACTATTTTTTCCGGCGGAAGGAAGGCTTTTAGTGAAACTTTACTTCATGCAAGTTGCATTGATACATATTTTTGGCTTTAATATTTGTATTGTGTGGTAACCGTTTTATAAAAGCAATAAGGTACTCGAGGCTAGTGCTGTATCGTGAATAAGTCACAGCTGAAGGGGTTGTGTGATATTGCTTATATTATATTATATTATATTATAAATTGCATTATATTATATTATAGCCTATTATAACACATTAAAATGCATAAATTCACGCCATTTTGTATTTATGTACTGCGGGAATTCTCAGACTTTTTGTCAGCCCAACCTCTTTGACGTAATATAGAGAAGGGAATAAGCTTTCTTTTTTCTTTATATTTTTATATCAATATGCTACAAGATTATCATATTCAAATCAATGTGATAAACGAGTTAGGTCAAAAGTAACCAAAAAGTAGTCAGATTATATTATACCTGAAATGTAATGGACAATGATTTGGGTAACACTTTAGAATACTGTTCCATCATTAATGAATAACTACATAGGAACAAATGAGTTATGCAATATTAACACTCTAGTAACTACTATTAACGAATTAGTAAGTAATCGTGGATAGTCGAATGTGGTAGTTCACTATTAGGTAAACAATAACTTTTTTTTTCTTTTTCATACATCCCAGAGGAGTTATCTACTCAGCACTGTAGATATACTGTACATACATACATGCATATCTATTTATTTAAATCCAATACTACAATAGATATTTTTTCTCTCTTAATTTACTGACTTCAAATGGAATACAGAAGAGTGTGTTTGTATTTGGGTTATTTTTTTACTTTACAGTGCTCTAGTTCAGATACTTGAAGGACTAGCCGTCCTAAATGATGCTCTCAGATGTTATTTCTCTCTTCACGCTCCTGTTGGCTGCTTTTTGGCCATCCGCTGTTATCGACCCATTAGACAAAGCAAAATGGAATTTCTAGCTATCTGCACCCTCTTAGTCTATTGTTTCCCTTTCAGTCACACTAAGGTAATTCGTTTTTCAGGGGCCGTGTTTCGCTCCCCTTTCACTGCTGGCTGATTGCCTTGTAGAACAGACCTGTCCATGTAACATTATCCTTGGTCTATGCTCTTTACCTCTAATTTATCTGTCTAGTAAATGCCAGGATAACCAGGCCCTCTGACATATCCACGTCCTTCTAAAATGCCATGTTCTGTTTGGCTCTTTTTGTTAGTCATTGGAGCTTTTTTAATAAAAAAATTATTATTTTTAAAATCTGTAAGTTAAAAGTGTGAGTCAATATCAGTGAACGGTAGCTTATGACCATCTAATACATATACTGTATAAACAAAAAGGAAGTAATCACTTGTGAAAACCGCAAGCTTCAATCAGATTGTCAGACAACTTTCTGAGTTTGTCTTCTCAGAAACAAAAAAGGTACTTTCAACACTTTCAACAAAGAACTAATCACATGATTTGCCAGGTATCTGCATTCAAATTTTAATATTTCGAATTTTTGCTAGCAAGTTAAGTACATTCATGAGCAGAACTGTATATTCAGCTTTGCTGTCTGAGTTGTGAAATAACCACTGCTAGCACACAATAATAGACACATACACCTACTCCTTTGTCTCGGTTTTATCGGGAGCTGGAGACAAGAACAAACTTGTTTCTTTCTCATCTTATCCAGAGATGCTAAGGATGACAGAGAGAATCATAATTTTATATAATCAACAGATCATAAATCCATTTTCATAAAGAATCACACATTATGGCCATTGTTATAACAAACTTGCATTCATTCTGGCTCCATTCATGTAACTCCCACTTTTCAAATAATTTCCATTGGATAAAATCAACCTACATTCTTCTCACTGAATATCCAGTTGCACTCTCAAATACGTCAAACTGTAGAAATAAATTGGGTTGAGATTCATGAGCAGAACTGTATATTCAGCTTTTCTTTCTGAGTTATGTGAAATAACCACTGCTAGTACACTTTTCTTCTGTGTTTTCTATATAGATAATCATTGGTCTGTGAAGACTGACTTGCTGTTGTTTGCGTTTTTATCTCAAATTAAGGGCAATTCGGCAATTTAAAAAGAAAAAAAAAAAGTTGTATTTGGATTGCTTTCCTGTTCCTAATGCAATACCTAAAATGCAGTGCATTCTAAAATACGTCAAATTGTGGGGAAAAAATTGGGTTTCAAACAGCAATTCACATTGACTTCAACAGGTTTCAGAGATGAATTGCAATATAGAGAAACAAAGAATAGGCTCATGGTTTTCAACAGCCGTATAGCATTAGCAACACTGAAGCACATACAAGTGCGAACACTATTCACAATACTAGTGAAGATGCTAAAATTTGAGAGTGGGTAGCATAACTAAAAAAAAAATTCAGGTTTCTGTGAAAATATTCCCTGAGCTGCATATTCAACCTTTGGCATATGGCATAAGAGCTAATTAGAACTATGCTAATGTGCTCCCTCAGGCCCAGCGACTGAAGAGGAAACCAACTATGTGCTTTGATATATCTGTCATGCTTCAGCAGACACTAACAAGGATGAATCTGAGACACTACAGACCCTGCATAATATAGGTCTGTATTGTTCAAACTTATTCTTAACTGGTGGTCTTATCAGTTTTATTTGTGACTTTCAGTGAATTATTTACATTTAACTTCTGCACATCATATATGGGAAATACTTGTTTCCCAAGAATTTAATATTTAAGCTGTTATTGCTTAATTGAATTACGGTCCTTTATGGTCCTTATGTCCTCGATTGCACTGCAAAGTTTAATTAATAATATGTCATTCAGCTGTCACTTTTGTCTTCACTGTTTTAAGGTGATGATACACAGGGCAACTTTTTGAGCAATGATGCTGGGCAATGTTGCCATCAACGGGCAACCTGGTGAGACGCAGGGCAACTAATTAAGGGCAACAGTTGGCAGTAACTAATCGGAGGGGAGCAAATCTATTGCCAACCCAATAAATACTTGTTAGACACTTTATTTCAACTTTTCAAATATTTTCTTCATTTTTATTAAATATAAATGCCTTTCCCATCTGATTTGTGATGGGAAAAGGGAGAAGAGCGAGTTTGGCAAAAGGCGGATTCGAATCCGAGTCAATCACGTCAAAAGCTATTTTCACGTGCCATACTCCCTACGGCCTACCTACGCCACTGCAGACGTTACATGGGGCACATCTTTTTAGCATTTAACTAAAAATATTTGATGGCTAAATTACAGCCTAGGTACATTAAATTGGAAATCTGTTGGTATTTTAAAGGGTTAGTTCACCCAAAAATGAAAATAATGTCATTTATTACTCACCCTCATGTTGTTCTACACCCGTAAGACCTTTGTTCATCTTCAGAACACAAATTAAGATATTTTTGATGAAATCTGATGGCTCAGTGAGGCCTCTACTGCCAGCAATGTCACTGAACCTCTAAAGAAAAGGTACTAAAAACATATTTAAAACAGTTCATGTGAGTACAGTGGTTCTACCTTAATATTATAAAGCGACGAGAATACTTTTTTTGTGCGCCAAAGAAACAAAATAATGACTTTTCAACAATATCTAGTGATGGCCGATTTCAAAACACTGCTTTGAAGCTTTACAAATCTTTTGTTTCGAATCAGTGGTTCAAATCGCGTAAACAAAGCCTTGTTTACTGAAATCACGTGACTTTGGCGCTCCGAACCACTGATTCGAAACAAAAGATTTGTAAAGCTTCGAAGCAGTGTTTTGAAATCGGCCATCAGATATTGTTGAAAAGTCGTTTTTTTTTTTTTTTTTTTTGCCGCACAAAAAGTATTCTCGTCACTTTATAATATTAAGGTAGTAGAACCACTGTACTCACATTAACTTCTGGATCTTGAAAGGTTCAGTGACATTGCTGGCAATAGAGGCCTCACTGAGCCATCGGATTTCATCAAAAATATCTTAATTTGTGTTCCGAAGATGAACGAAGGTTTTATGAGTGTAGAACGACATGAAGGTGAGTAATAAATTACATAATTTTCATTTTTGGGTGAACTAACCCTTTAAGCATTAGAGGTAAATTCCCTGTTTTGGGTTGACACATGACAACTAACCAGCGTAAAAAGATATAAGTTCACACTCCTTTTCTTCGCTCCACTGCCGCTGAGAGGCCGCCATCTTGTTTGAATTTTTTTGGAAATCTCCAAGCCGGTCACGTGCTCGGCAACATTGCCCGGCAACGTTGCTTAAAAAGTTGCCCCGTGTATCATCACCTTTACAGTGCACTTATTTCAGGGATGGTCCTTCTGAGGTTAAGTGCCCTGTTTCAAGGATAAAATGGTGATGGATCAACTTTAATCTCAGCCTCAGACAGCATGTCCGGGGACCGCCCGCAGTCTGTAGGCTATACTGGCTGGCTGATGCATGTTGTGCTAAAAAAAAATGTCAAGAGCCAGCTGAAATTGTTTGTTCCAATCTGATTGGCTGGCACTATGCAACATCAGGAGTCAGGGGAAAAAATCCACCTGGAAATTAAATGTTTACAAGCTATACAAGTGTGTCAAGTTAGTGGCATTCTTTGAGGCACTTAGTAGCAAATAAACTAGATACTCACAAGCAAAATGGCCTGTTCTGCTTTGTTTGTTGTGGACTGATACTTCTGTAAATGAGGGGTTCAATGCTGGTTTATTATTGTGGTTATCTTGTATTCTTATATAACGTGATATTTCATATAAATTTAATACAGATGATTAAATGACACTTAAAACCAAAACAAACTGTGTTAGTACTTTTCATGTATAATCAAACTGACATTTCCTGTCTAATTGGGAATGAATTTCCATTAATGTTCCTGCCATTCATGATTACAAGATTTACAAACATTTTTATAGAGATTTTTCCATTACTAGAAATCGCGAATAATAAAATCCTGTGATATTTTCAGGCTTCCCATGGCAGTGGGACCCCTGCTTATTGTATGTATTTCACAAATAACGGAGAGAAATTCAGAGCGAGTCAATATTAGAAGCTCACCAGGAACAGGCAGGTCCGTGAAAGCGCCGTTCCGCGGTAGGTGGTGCTAAACTCATTCACATTTTGTCGGTACCTCGGTGGGTACACAGGATGATTTTAATCGCCCTGGACAGCGTCCAGCGTCACTCAAAATCTCAGCAAGTCAGCGAGCTGCGCACGAGAGCAACAACCTCATTCCTGGATATTAGGCACTACGGGCAAGTGCGCGAGCGCTGCGCGCGGACACAATTCGCCTGTCGTTCACTGAGAGAGGAGCGCGCGAATGGTTTTCAAACTGAAATGAATCGTTAACGGACGTTTGAAAATGAAGAGGCTTTCTCGAAAGCTGACTTTAGCTCTCGCAGCGCTGTTTTGGATAGCCGCTTTACTCTATTTCATATTGCTGAATAGCCGGAAAATACTACCTGACCAAAGAAACGAGCAACCGAAAGTAAATGAGGTGAGTGATACATACAGGTAACGTTACAACCTCAAAGACGAAATGGCTTGAATTGGTTGTTTTTTTGGTTTTTTAAGATATGTCAGTAACTCTTTAATTCCTTGTTTTTCTATTTTTGAGAGAAAATATTTGTATAGGCGCGTCACTTTTATGATATCTGAGCCGATAATAAATGACAAAACTGTCCAATATGTAGCCTACAATTTTTTATATGGTTGGGTGTGTAAAATTCAGAAATCCTCTTTTGAACTTATTCTCAGCTAGGAGAAATTTAGCCTACTTTTCCCTCGGGAGACGAAATAATATGCTTTGCGATAACCTTTTCGCATTTTGTTTGTTGACAAATATAATCCTATAATAGCATTTTCCTCCTCATTTTTCTCTTTTCCTAATTCAACCATGAATTCCTATCAGTCAGAATGATGGACGCAAGAAAACAGCTTTCATATATAAGTGCATACATGAGGGGGCAGATATTCAGTCTAGATAACTGAGTGGAAAGTAAATATTTAAATAGTCTGTATGAAATGTTCGTAATTAAGGCTATACATGAAGCAAGACTATTTGTACCCATGACATTTGCTCTAGAAACTGTTCAGCCACTTTCTGACTCCCCACAGGAAAGACAAACCATTAAACAGATCTTTGTACTGTCGATGGTTTCTAATAGACAGCAATGAGCTTTCTTTCTTAAGTCTCTTGTCTTTCTCTTGATAAATAATAATCTCACATGTGGTTCCTCTATTCTGGAGTTTCAGAGGAGTCTCAAATGGTGTGCGATTGAACTCAAATTCTTCACAAAATCACATTTTGTGAGCTATATTCCACCCACATTCATTTTATATCTCTATATTCTTACTGTATGTAAACAGCTGTCTGATTCACATCTATTTTACTCATTCTAAGGCACTGAAGGAGAAACATCTGAGACCAAACTTATACTTAAAGAACTCTATTAAGTCTATCAAAGAGCAAACTCTGAGCAATTAAACATTTATTTGGTCCTGGATGTTTGAACTGTCATATACTTCTTTTTGTATATTTAATTCCCCACAAGACTAATTCAAGATTATGTTTCTTAAGATGAATGCTATATACTGTATAAAACAGTCAATTTGTATATGTGTGTGAGATTAAATAGTAAATAAGAAATTGATAGTTCTCTTGTTCTGAAGACATATTACCAGGAGGCATTAATCAATAAATAATTCCACTATTTTGTTCAATGTGTCTATCCCGACTAAGATAGAAAGTAATGGGAACAGAAGGTCAAGGATATTCGCAAACAGTATAAAGTGAGATGATGCTCATATCTGTTGCATTAATAAAAAGCTCTAGTTGTTGTATTGTTGCGTAAATCTGCAGCAAAGTCTTGTACATCTTGTAAGTCAGTTTTTCATTGAAACAGCGGCTGGTATATGACAATAAAGTATCACTGAGGGTAATGGGGTATGAAACATGATATATGGTGCAATATATCACAACACTGAACAACACTCTATAGGAACGGAAATATGAAACAGTTAGCACGTGCTCCTTACATCTGTATGGAGACAATGATAGACTTTTTATGGTATAATGACTGGATTTATCTCAGAAAAAATTCTTAGCTGGTGAATGCTTGAGTAGTGATGGATTTGACTTTTTTATTCTCAGCTTTTTATCTCTTTTGTACGCCCTTGTGTGAGTATGTAAAACTAAAAATAAGTAAATAGTTAATGTGGCCTTGAAAACCACAGTGTGATAGATTTTGCAGACACTCCCCCCTTAAATACAACTAAGCGCTGGGAGAGAAATGACTACTTTAGTATTCTGTGTTGAACAACATGTTTCCATTTGCTGTTTGCTTCAATATCTATTTTCTGTAATAACCCTGACAGGGAAGGCCGAACCTGCAATAGCTGTTATTGGCGAGGAGGAATATGAAATACAGGGTTGGCACAGCGGCTGTTGAGGTGAATGCGGTGTGTGTCACGGTGGCCAGTGTGTTCAAACCATTCATCAAATGGTGGTGACATCTCACTCAGATTCGATGGGAAGATACTCCCCCATCAGCAGAGTGATGCATTATCTTTATAATGGTAAGGGAGGACTGAGATATCACCCATGACATCTGCTATTACCATGATTCATGGCAGATATGTCCCACAATACAGATTACACAAGCAGACAGTGTTGTTGTGTCGTGTATTCACGGTGGCTTCGTGTCACTGGTGTTAGACCGGACAGATGGAGTTTGATGGACTCATCATTTGCTTGCACATGAATTCTGACAGAACATCGGAATGAATCATTTTAATGTAATTCCGCAGACCAGTTTTACAGTCATGCATGACTTCTGTACCTGCTGAGAGTGTGCTGAGGCCCTTAAAAAGGAGCAGGATTTCAAAAGAAGCCTTATGAAAGTTCAGACGTGTGGTTTTGTGCTTTGCAAGAGGGCAGAGGCTTTGGTGGTGTAGAACGCTCTATAAAAAGGACCCACACAACCACACATACAGAGTACAGACGACAGGACAGGGAGGATCCAATTACCACTTCCTCAGTCTGTCCTCCTCCTCTCATTAGAAGGCTGAGCTCTGTGGGAGCTGGGGGAACACTGAGCCCCAATCGTGGCACAGCTCAAATGCCCTGATCAGTGACTGTGGAGCATCAAGGAGCTAATGATTTCAGCGGGGAGCGTGGGGGTGGGTGCGCGAACGCTGCCTTTTGAAGGCGAATAAAATTGTTAAGCAGATAGGAAAATTTGACACATTGATTCAGAACCTGTCATCTTTTTTTCATGTGCTAATTAAATTCTGTTTCTGTTACTGAGTATGCTTAATCATTAAAAGAGTTCATTTTGCAGTGAGTCATTGTGCCCTAATCCTAAAGTTTCTAGAATAACAACTGTGTTACATTTTTACTTGCGCTCGCACCTTTTGTCATTTAAACTTTAGCTCAGCCTGTAGGCTTGACATGTCTCTTCAAAGTTTCTAGGCCTGTTTTAGACAAACTTAGAATGAATAAATTGCCTGTGGTAATGTGGGTAATAAAAACTAGGGCTGGGTTAACAATATCAATTTCTTGATTTTAATCAATTCTCATTTTAATGAACTGATATTGATTCTTAAAGGGTTAGTTCACCCAAAAATGAAATTTTTGTCATTAAGTACTCACCCTCATGTGGTTACAAACCTGTAAGACCTTTGTTTATCTTCAGAACACAAATTAAGATATTTTTGATGAAATCCAAGAGTTACTTAGTTACTTTTTATGAAAAGTGATTACTTTTTCTCATCTAGGCTGCTTGCTTGTTTGTTTTTTAATAACAAAAAAAGTTATATTTTTGGCGAATGTTAAGGCCTTTTCATACCAAAAGTGAAATGAATAAGCCTCAGGCTGAAGGAAATGCATATTTACGACTGTATAGTAGAGGGCGCAGCTCAAACAAACCTTTCAGCTTTGTGGTCATTCTGGATTAAAGAAGAATAGAGTACCTCAGGGATGGCGTGTTTTTGTAGGCAAAACCCGGAAGTGAGTTAGCATTTTAGGACTTCAGGTTCCATCGCACTAAAGTCTATAGGTTTTTTGAATGGGTTTTTGCTAAATTGCCTGAAATAAGGTCTGTGGTTAACAAAGCCTCTAAATATTTTCACGTTTTGATCTATGACATAAAACACACAAGTTATAACCTGCTTGTGATTTTTTTTAAACCTTTATTGTGTCTTAAAAACGGCGGTTGCTAACAAATTGCTAAAAGGGACTACTTCCTTTGGCGGGGACTTTAGACGTCATCATGACAAACAGGACATTTGGACAGCATTTCTCATGAAAAAGTGGATAAGTATTCATACACAGCGCAGATCATAATCAGCGAGCATGTTTTTAAATAAAGTTGTTTTTTAAATAAAGTTTGAGGAAGCTTGGCGGTGGTGACGTTGATCCGCGACCATGGTGTGCTCTGGTCCGTTTATAGCCTACTGTTAGCTTTTTATATCTGACGACTTTATTTAGGCTTCAAAATGTATAAATGTTGTGTTAACTTGTAAAGATTATCTTGATAGACAAAACGTGTAAGTGTCATAACCCTTTTTTAAACACAGAGCTTATTTTTTGCAATTTTCCAAAAGTCTATGGGAAAAATGCATAGGCTTTCGATCGAGGGAACCCGTGCGCCACTAACTTCTGGGTTGGCCTACAAAAAACACGTCATCCCTGAGGTACTCTATAGGATACAGGAGAAGGAAGTTCAACACTCTTATTTCAAAATATAATCTAAAGTAATATTTGCTTATTAGTATGGCTGATTTAGATGATTGAAAGTCAGCAGCAAAGACATTGGTTAATAAAGTGAGATTAAATACATAAAAGATATTTGTGTAATTTAATATGTAAGGAATAATTGACGATGGGCCATTGGATTCTTAGAAAATAATGCACACCCGAGGTGGTAATGCCCGTTACACCTCGGGTGTGTATTATTTTCCAGTGTTGTAGTACTCGAGACTCGGTCTTGGACTCGGTCTCGAGACCATATTGTAACGGTCTTGGTCTTATCATGGACTCGTGTGCATATTGACTCGGAATTGACTCGTACTCGTACATATTAGGACTCGGACTCATTCCCGAGACCACTCGAGTCCCATTCAAAATATTTCATGACTATAACTCTATGTTAATGTTTGGGGGCAAAGAGCAATGATAATATTGTGGTCAATAAAACAAAATGCATTTGAATTATAATTTACATGACAATGTGTACAATAGTAACAAATCGCTCAAAAGAAAATTCCTATTATTTTTACATATCCGTCAGTGTGAGGCGTTGCCATAACGCGTTGCTATGGGTTGCGTGTGTGTGCGACTGACTGATTTTCCACAGTCTGTTCGAAACCTAGGCTTTTGAGCCATATATGGTTCTTTCTCTGAGTGCCTATGGCTTGACGGAAGAAAAAAATAAACCAAACTATTTTTTAAACTTTTTTTTCCCCATCAATAATCAAAGCTAGCATGTCGTTTTAATTAAAAATCTATTTATTATATATTTAAAATATTACATAATTCACCAATGCCGGTTTGTCATGTATAACACCCCAACCAATCGTGATTTGGCTGGCACAACAAGTTCAAATTTCATTGGACAGAGGGAAGTGGAAATGACATGGACAGACGAGATTTCTGCGGTTTGTCTCATTTTATAAATCAAATTGCATCGCTGACAAAATGGATGTTACCTGACTACAAAGCCAAAAGTCGCATTAATGGTAATTAGTGTTCAATTCATTTAGTGTTGATACACCGTTTACTATTTGATGAAACTATCAAGCCAAAGTGCCACCTACAGGCCTATTATGTAAAGTGTAGGCTGGCGAAATGGTCATATGAAAGGACTTTTTTATATTACCATTTTTGATAATTATTAGCTTATGTGGCATTATGAAATAAGTCTCTTATGCTCATCAGTTATCAAGCCTGCATTTATCTAATCAAAAACAGCAATATATATTTTAAAAGTATTATTACAATTTAAAATAATGGTTTTCTATTTGAATATACTTTAAAATATAATTTATTTCTGATGCAAAGCTGAATTTTCAGCATCATTACTCCAGTCTTCAGTGTCACATGATCCTTCAGCAATCATTCTATTATGCTGATTAATTTTCAAAGTTGGAAAGTGGAAATGGTTGTGCTGCTTAATATTTTTTATAACATGCTGTGATCCTTTTTTTCAGTTGATTGATTTAAAATCTTTGATTTAAAAAAAAAAAGTTAAAAATAACAGCATTTATTCAAAATAGAAATCTTTTCTAACAAATTAACTTTACACCACCTACTATGTGGCCTTTTTACCCTTAACTGATAATATTTTTTAAACCAATATCACTCAAAGTAAATAAAATACAGTGTACATGCCATGGTATATTTGATGAGTATGGTGCCAATTTTATTGTTTCCACCAAACATTTGCATGTTCTTTTAGGTCTTTAGATTTCTTTAGGTCTTGTCTCAGACCCAACCTTATGTGAACTTGAACTTGTCTTGGACTCCAACCTCTCTGGTTTCGGTCTCGACTCGGACTCGACCCTCTCTGGTCTCGGTCTCGACTCGGACTCGACCCTCTCTGGTCTCGGTCTTGACTCGGACTCGAATGAGCTGGTCTCGACTACAGCACTGTTATTTTCTAAGAACTCAATGGCCCGGAGTCAATTATTCCGTTTATACTACAGTTACCACACCCCAAGACACTGTTTCGATGGTGTATTTCAAGACATTTGTCAGTTTTTGTCCTTAAAACACTGTTGTGTGTGGGACTAATTTCTTACGCATCTCATCCCAAGCCTCCGTTGCTAATTTCAAAACGTCATTTCAGAACTAGTAACGGTGAGCCTTGATAGCAGAATAATACCGTTGATACAGTTATTAACGCAGAGAGAGAGAGAGAGCATATGTGAATTAGCCTACCTGAGTGTCTGTGCCTCTCTCACGGCAGCACTGTCTCTACTAATAGCGAAACGAAACTATAAGTTTATCTACCTCAAGAATCGCACAGTTCTTACCTTGCTGGTGAGTCATTTTACTCAGAGCAGCGCTGACAAAACGTTTCTATGCGAGTGTGTGTGTCCGTACTAACGTTATACAGTACGTGTGTACGTTTGAAAGAGAGAGAGAGAGCGCACGAGAGAGTATGCACTTTCAGGACACAATAAAACGTATTTTGTGGCAAAAACCATGACAATAATTTGTCGTTTTCATCCTATAGTTTACTATATTTATTTGCTTGGTTGGTGTCGTTGTGGGTTTTGTTTCTTTTGCTGTTATAGGCTGTAAGGACCTTTTGAAATAACTGAAATCATTTGGCGAAGTGATATGGAACTGTAATGCAGTCAAGACCTGCCTAGAACTACTTTAGCCGTGCGTTTCCCTGAAAATAATTGCACACCTTAGAATTGAATTGATCAACCAATCAGATTTGAGCATTCAACAGCCCTGTAGTATAAAATTAATTATTACATGTTTGCATAAAATTCTTAGTTTGAATTTCACTGTTTTTATTCATTTTGAGGAATACCGAATGTTTCCGTGCAAGCGAGTTGAGTAAATGCATGTTCACATTTAGTCTAGAACTACAATAACCATCATGTTCACACAGCGCACACAACGCCTTTGCATTTTATTTCTCTCAATATGGGGACAGGAGAGCTGTCCGTCAATAAATGTGAAAAAGTAACTTAGATATTTTGTTGTAAATTGAAAAAGTAATGTGTTATTTGAAAAAGTAATCTGATTACGTAACTCAAGTTACTTGTAATGCATTACCCACAACGCTGAAAGCAACGAAATTACCACATTCAAGGTCTAGAAAAGTAGTAAAGACACTGTTAAAATAGTCAATGTGACTACAGTGGTTTAACCTTAATGTTATGAAGCGACGAGAATACTTTTTGCGCTCAAAAACAAAACAAAAATAGCGACTTTATTTAACAATTTCCTAATGAATATGTCACATTCCTAATGAGAACATTTACATTTCATTTGTATTATCAGAATGTGTGTCTCTGCATTTTAATATCAACCTGACTTTAAGACAGACAGAAACCATCAGTTTTGAAAAAAAATCACCAATATTATCTGATAACAATATAAATGGGAAACTGAATTGGTGAGCTGAATTAAAAGCCCAGCCATTATAATGCTAAGCAGTCTAAAGAAATAGACATGTGCAATTACCCACCTCTATTACTGGCTGTAAAGATGCTGTTGTGGCTGTTGTAAAGCAGCGGGCCATGACATTCTGACTACACACGCAATACTGTGAAAAGGCATGTGAGCTCACTGGTGAATTCTAAACTCACTGTGTTTACAATGCCCTGAAGTCCACTTAGTCCAGAAGTAAAATTTAATAGCTCAATATTAATGTTGTTTTATTGCAAAAAAAAAAGTGAGTATAACGTTTCTTGATATTATTCCAAGTGAGAACTGCTTTGATGACTTTCAGGTATTTTTATTTTTTGGGTATTTTTTTTACATTACTGATTACTTTTTCTAATTATATTTGTTTTATTCTTTACATGTCTGTACACACGCTTCACTAAAACTTAAATTTTGAGAAAATCCATGCTTTAAAAAAATAATTCTCTGTACCCCCTTAGTCCTAATTAGCAATACCTCTGAAACTGCACCTGTCATGAGCATGGGTTATTGATTTATGATGTGTGTTTTCATAGTAACAACCCTCTCTATTGTTTTAAGCAGAATCTCTACACAAATATGAATGCTAGTAGCAATTATTTCCACGGAGGGCAGTAGCTGCATTTGGAAACGCAGGAGAGAAGGAAGCATCATCATCAGTCAGCATTCATACAGGCATCTGGGGAGAAACTAGCAACCTGCTGGCATGGGTAATCACCAGCCCCAACCATAACCAACAGCCTCCAGCCCCCTTAATGGTCTAACATCAGCAAAAAAGCTCAAGGAAATAATAAGTGGGAAAACATGGAAACTCTCAAGCTGCTGTCGGTGCAGAATGTGGAGGTTTATTAAATTATGATTGATATGGCCTTATGGATTCCAAGACGTAGTGTGTTCAACCCTTAAAATTTGTGACTACAGCTTGCCGTGTGCTTTATATTTCGAGGGGTTTGGTGTGATTGTGCTGCAGAATGCTGAAATATTAATGACTTTCTTATGATAATTGGGAATATTGCCTACAGCCGTCAGCCATTTTATTTACTTTCCCCACTTTTAAAAGGTTTACTGAATGTTTCTTTTCACCAAATGAACATGCTCATTTTAGAGTCTTGGATTTTGCAGTGGTTTGTTATTTATTTATTTATTTATTTGTTATTGTTTAGATTTGAAATTCAAAGATGCTAGGCTTTTTTGTTTGGTCAGACCTGTAGGGTTAACTTATGCAACCTGAAGTGTCTTTGACTTCCAGTATTTCTGCTGAACAAGACAACAGACAGTGAAAAATGAATAGACTAAATGATTACAATATATCTGACTGCTGTGTTTCCATTATGTTGTAGATTTCAGATGCTGAGTGGGATGACCTGCTGGAAGAGTTTGAAGAGAAAAGCTACCTCAATGCTCACAAATGGAAGCCAGGCCAGGACCCCTACAGTCTGTATGCCTTCAATCAAAGAGAGAGTGAGAGAATCCCCAGCAACAGAGCACTTAGAGACACCCGACATTACAGGTAAGCCTTGTGTGTGTGTGTGTGTGTGTGTGTGTGTGTGTGTGTGATCTATATATAATATCCACACGGTTCATATTAAATTAATGAAGGTGCTTCTGTGAGTTCTTGAAAACTTTTAGAAACTGATGAAAGGTTCATCAAAGTGGTTCATGGCTGGGTAGTGAGAAGTTCTCAGGTTCTATAAGGTCGGTATGCTATACTAGATGCATTTACACTACAGTTCAAAAGTTTGGGGTCGGTAAGATTTTTAATGTTTTTGAAATAAGTCTCTTATGCTTAGTTGATCATGATTATTAATATTATTACAGTTTAAAATAACTGTTCTCTGTGTTGATGTATTGTAAAATAGGCCTATATTTTATTCCTGTTAAGGCAAAACTGAATTTTACTTCAGTCTTTAGTGTCACATGAACCTTCAGAAATCATTCTAATATGCTGATTTGGTTCTCAAGAAACGTTTCTTATTATTATCAGCGTTGAAAGCAGTTGTGCTACATAAATTTTACGTTGCTGACCCATCAGCCTATGGTTCTAATTCAGTGATTGCACAGACAAAACTCAATTTGTGTAGTGCACTTATGCCACAACCACATTTTTCTTCTCCCTCTGCCATATAACAAATGTATAATAGAAACAAAAAAGAGATGGATCTGTGCTGTTTCAGGTACAATTAATTAGATTGTTAACATGCTTTCACTTGCCCTGGTAATTGTATATGAGCTTCTTAATGAGACAGCTGACTGTGATATTTGGCAGCTCTTGGTGGCAACATGACCTCATGGTATTTGTAGCTCATGAAATGAGACCGCTCCTGGACACTGTAGATTTTCACTCTCTGCAGCGCTGTGGGAGGTCACTCACTCATTAGTGCATGTCACTTCTGTCAGGCAGAGTGCCATATTTCATTTTTCAGCTATTTCTGGATTCTTTTACTCTGTTTACACCTGGTATTAACATCCATCTTGGGTAACCAGATCGCAAGTGATCAGCTGTGACAGATTTTCGTATGTTTGCACCTCATGTTACCACTTGTGATCCTATTCATCGAGGGAAAGTGTCATGTTGAAAAAAAAGCCAACACACTGTTGCTTTGCTTCCAAATATACTTGAATTTTTAAGCTCACTGCAAATGTTACGCTTACAGGGATTCCCAAGGATTTGCATGTATTGAATTGGCTTTTCCAAGTTATTTTCTTTTAAAGCTACACTTAAAGGGTTAGTTCACCCAAAAATGTAAATTCTGTCATTAATTACTCACCCTCATGTCGTTCCAAACCCATAAGACCTTCGTTCATCTTTGGAACACAAATTAAGATATTTTTGATTAAATCCGAGAGCTCTCTGACTCCTCCATAGACAGCTATTTAAATACCAATTTCAAGGCCCAGAAAGGTACTAAAGACATGGTTAAAATAGTCCATGTAACTACAGTGGTTCAACCTTAATTTTACCTTTCTGGGCCTTGAAAGTGGTAATTAAATTGCTGTCTATATTTTAATTTGTGTTCTGAAGATGACTGAAGGTCTTACGGGTTTGGAACGACATGAGGGTGAGTGATGACAGAATTTTCATTTTTGGGTGAACTAACCCTTTAACAAACTAGTTTAAAACTCTTTGTTTTATTGCAGTGGATGATTGATAGATGAGTAAGCACTCTTTCACTGCTGTCCCTGACACATAATCATTTACACTACAAATGTGATATGGTCACATGCGTTTCTGACTACCTCTAAATGTGTATGAGTGTTCAGCGCTGTCCACATGTGATCATATGTATAATCCAGGTCTAAACAGGGTCAAAGTCTTGTAAACAACTGAAGAATCTTTTATTTGCATTCCTTGAATAAACAAGAACTTTGATCATAACATTCTCAACATCATGGCTTGTGTTCAGAAAATAGGAAAATAAGGAGTCATTTATTTTTATAAAGTTTTTGTTTATGTAACTAGCTTTGCCTTTCTGCAAAATAAATGCAAGTTCTTAGTTTTAATCACTTACTGTTTTTATTAGATTAAAAATAATATGCATATTAATTCTATTATATATTTCAATATTTATTATTATTACAACTTTATTAATTTATTATTTCTTTATGTATTAGCAGACTAGGCTTAATATAGATTACAGTTAAGTTACAGCTTGTAACAGTAACAAATAACTAAAATAACTTCATTGGTGTTTAGAAAACATCAATGCTGGGTTAAAAACAACCCAAGTTGGGTTGAAAATAGAAAAACCCTGCTGCGACTGGGTTGTTAAGCAGTTGGGTTAAAATTTCCAACATACTTTGGGTTCATTTTAAGCAAGCAATACAGTAATTTTTAAACAATAGTTGAGTTAAATAAAACTACCCAGCAGGGTGGGCAAACATTTAACCCAACTGCTGGGTTAAAACAACCCAATTGCTGGGTTTGTCCATTTTCAACCCAACTTGGGTTGTTTTAACCCAGTGTACACAGAGTTTTCTGAGAATTGCAGACATATTTCATAACGCAGGCCACAAACCCACTATTTTGTCAACAGAGAAAATTATTGATGAATGTGCCTTGTCAACTAAAAGCTAACCATGGGTTATTCTCAGTTGCACAGTCTCCAAAATATGCAGGTATATGTCAGGTTTATGAGAAATCATCTAGAGAGCTGTTGGGGCCTCTATAGCGGTGCAGTATAATTCTCTATAAAATAATTCATGCAGGGGCAGGGAGACAGTAGAGAGAATCTCCGATAAAAGGTGAGGAGGCGGCTCATTATGCAGACCCTGTGCTTTAATGCTATACTCTCTCTCTCTCTTTCCCAGTGTCGACAATTTTCTATGTAGCCCTCGTTTCTTCCTTCCTCTTACATGACTCAAATGCCTTTGTAATTACAGTAGGAACACCACACTCATTGTTCATGCCGTTGTTGACCAGTAGCACAATATTGAAATTTCCAGGGAAATGCAATCAAAGTGCCAACGCTACCTCTTAATTAACTTAAGCTGAAATTGGACAAACAAAGGATAATTCTACCGTTCCAGCAGGAACCACTCTTTGATTGTGGCTTTGGACGTCAGTATGGATGCAAGGTTTTTGTGTTAGTGTTGTGTTGACTATATTTAGTCAATAAATATAACCTTGCTGGATTTATATGTTCTCTTTTAACAAGCTTCTGTTGAATCTTGGTGCATTTTCTCCTACTGCATGATCAGATTAGAGTACATTAAGCAACCTAACATGGGTCATGCATTCACACTGAACATTTGCTCTCAGTATACACATTCCTTCAGGTGTCTTCAGGCAAGCTTAGTCCCTGAACTGGCCGAGCATTCAATCAAATGCAGAATGAAACTTTGACAGCCATCTGTGGCAAGACCCTGGTCCTTTCACTTAGCCTGGTGCCTGAACCTCATTTTGCTTCAGAGAAAAGAGCTACCACCAGAGGAAATTAGCATGAACCTCAATTCAGAAGGACTTCCATTCCTCAAGGGCTAATAACAGATAAGCTCAGGCGCCAGGAGCTTTGCAAATGTTGTTCATTAAAGCTGCCATTTATTCAATTCAAAAAGAGGCTTCAGAGTCACCGTGATGAAACACCACGGAGGGGGTGGAATATAACCATGGCAAAGATGGCCTGTAGTTTTTAAGATTACTAAAACACTGCAGTCTGACTTGATGAATTTCATTGAAAGATTCTGTAAAGGACACTTACATTTTTAATGTTTACTTTGCACCTTCTTCCAGAAAGCAGGATATTATCAGGATTTCCAGTTTATACAACAGTTAGTTTCGGGCCTTGAATCCTCAAATAGAGTGCTGGTAACAGTCCAACAGCACTGGAACTTAAGCCATGTTCAGACTGTCTGTCCAAATCCAATTTTTCTGCATATCCGATTGGAATCTGGATTGTATTTAGCAAGTGTGAACGGCAAAAAATCACATGAAATCTGATTTTTACAAATCCATTTCAAGTTACATTCATATGTGGTTTGAAATCCTATTCAAATCTCATTTCTCAGACTTCATTTCGGTCCGACCACTCTGATTGTATTTCATGTGGCTTTTCTGCCTACATGTGCACTTTCTCACAACTCGCGTCATGTAATATGTAAACACGTCAGACATCATTGCAGAAACAAGGTTGCATTGTGTTATTGTCAATATGCAGGTCATGCAGAAAATTATAATACAATAGAGACATCTCTGTGGTCCAGTGATGAGGTGTCTTCGCTTCTTTCACTGTGCGGCAGAGATGGCAGCACGGAGTAAAGCCACTCATGCCAGCCTCCGTTCTGTCGCAAACCCCTCCATGTTGTGTTTGGTGTAGTCCTACCAACTTAACATCATTGCCATGGAAACCAACACAGATATTCCGGAAAACGAAAGAGAGCCATGGGACACATAAATCAGATCTGAACAGTTGCCATACACAGTGTGAACAGTCAATCATTTAGATCAGATTCCAATGGGATACACAAATAATCAGATTTGGACTGACTGTGAACAAGGCCTTATTGATTTTTCAGTGATTCTTTCTGCTGATTACATGCTAGTCTTTATAAGTGAGTAAATGAATCATTAATTCAGTTGATTTGTTTAAATCACTGATTCTTTCAATTCTGAATCAAGTGACTGTCTTTGTGATTTATTGAATCATTTATTTAACCAATTCATTCAAAACCTTATATCTTTCAGGAATAAAACAAGTGACTTTCTGAGTGAGTCACTGAGTGAGATGAATACATTTGAATATGTAACTGTCTACATTTTGTAAACCTGTCACAATATAATAAAGACAAAAATGGTTTCATTGTAAAACAAAGCAATTCTGGTTCCATTTTAACACCATAAGTGCATCCCAGTGGGAAAAAAAAAATGAATAATACAAAATTTATGATATGACCCATTTAAACTTCAGATTTTGTCTATGGTCATTCTAATGGTCATTGTTAGATGTCCACGTTTGGCAGACAGACACTTATTGTTGTAAATCTACCTTCATTTCTTGATGAATGCAGTCAGGGACTGGACCCTTTTATAGCCATTTATGAGTGAAATGTTACTGTAATTCAGTTTTATTGTGAGTTATGGCTGCTGTATAATGACATTCAAATAGCCTACATGGCAATGGTGAAACTATGAATTTGTAAATCAATACAGTGTTAGCAACTGCAATCGATAGATCTCTGCAATGATAGGAAACCATTATGCTGAGCACCCCAGACATTTTTAACATTGCAAGGACACTGTCATGAAAAAGTAAATAGATGTAATTTATTCAGGTGTATCTCTGTTGAAAAAAACAGCATATGCTGGATAGGTATGTTTTGAGGCATGGCAGCTGGTTTGAGCTGGTTTAAGCTGGTCCTTAATTGGTCATGAGCTGGTTTAAGCTGGTCCTGAGCTGGAGCTATTGGCTTAGGACCAGCACTTGACCAGCTAAGAACCAGCTTAAACCAGCTCAAACCAGCTGCCATGTTTCAAAACATACCTAACCAGCTTATGCTGTTTTTTTTTTTTTTTAACAGGGATGTCATATGACATATATCACATATGTGTGTGAAAATTTACTCACACTTGATAGGACACTGAAATTCATGTATTTCCTAACTGATATTTATAATGAAACAGCTGCAGTGTTTATTTTCTGCCTTCCAGGAACATAATTGACAATATTTCTGTGAAGCTTTCATGACTTGCGTTTTAGGCTTCTTATTAGAGAAGTGTAATTTCTTTTCCTCTAATTACAGTCAACCACTCTGTATCTGCTCCCACTGCTCAGTAATGATGGGCATGTGGCAGACCTGAGAGAAAGTGCCTCAGATCATCAGCAGTAGCCAATCAGACGTCAAGGATAGTGTCCTCACACCAGCATCCTTCCAAATTAAGCACAGGCTCTTTAAAAACCGGTGATCTCATGCTCATTACTTGAAGAACCAGTATCTCCTCTTGCTTCCTGTTAGGTCTCCACTGCCTTATCTATAAAATTTACAAAACTGCTTCTTTTTGGAGGTCTTTGGATATTTTGGGACTGTTTGTTTCTCATTGTAGCTCAGGCTTAATGAAAGGCATATTTCCTCCTGGGCTGTTCTGGCTCGCCAAGGTTGGAGCAGTGTCACTCGTTTCCCTAGAGCTCTTAGACATCCTATTGTTTGTATAACAAAAGGAGCACCTGAAGGACGTTTGCATCTCCGCAGAGCATCTGAGACATGAATACATATTTTCATGATAAACTTCCTCGTCGGTTCCTATCATTGTTCTTCGTATATCAAACAATAAAACATATGCAAAGCATGCAGAGCAATTACTCACTAGAGCAGCTTATTTAATTAGCTTTTCTTGCCTTTTCCTATTTGTCATATGCACTATTTTCATTGGTGTAGCCATATGTTGTGATTTTGTCCAGCAGTAACAATCTTAAGGAAAGCGAGTTGGATACATCATAATGAGAAACGCTAAGACCAAATTCCCAGTTCCCAATTTTCTCAGGGAGGCATCCATCATTTTGGCAAAATATCAAGTACACAGCAATATGCTTCCCCTCTCCCAGATGTTGTTTTCTGACAGAAACCCTAATGATGCTCTGTGTTTTGCTGTTTAAAGCATCCCCCTATCTCAAAAGACCTTGGGCTATAGTTGCATTGAGCGATGGATCCCGCTCCCAGGCTGGCTTCAAACAGCATATAAAGCTGTGAATGCAGCCCTTAGCCCCTTAGCTCATAAAGTGTGTTTAAGGCTGATCTAACTGTATTTATGAATGAATAAGCAAAAGCAGGATATATATGTACTTCATTCCTAAGCAAATTTATCATGACTGTTTAACCCCCAAAAGTTTTGACATTAAACATAAATACATCTGCACTTTACAGTATGTGTTGCTCCAACAGAGCACTGATGCTCTAATTAAACAATTTTAGAGGCTATGGCTTGTCTAATGAATGGCGAAATCTATATCACGTTATTTCACAGTTTGACTCAATATTTAAATGATCGCATTAGAGTGAAAAAAAAATATGGAAAAGGCCTAAATTACACTCTGCTAATGCAATAAACAGTCAATTTCAGTCACTTTCAGTAGCAGGCTTTCCAGACAGATTGGCTCTGTTCCAAAACCAAGTGAACTGCCTACGTAGGCAGCATTCTAAAACATCCTTCACAAGCTCCATGATGCCTTCTGAGATAACTAATTGATCATTTTGCTCCAATAATTGTATGTCCTTTGCATTGTTATACTTATTACAGTTGTTTTTAATAAATACATTTTGAGTCGAATCTCCTATATGTGGTTTGTGTAAGAAGCACTATAAGACTGCCTTTGTATGCAGCAGACAGCAAGGCGGCTCACCAGATTGGAACAGAGCCATTAATTAAGCAAGCCATATTAAACACAAAATTAAATAGGCATTCACTTTATGATGCAAGTAGTCAATGCTTCTACTAATATAATTAATGTAAGAGTTTTACAGGAATAGGGATTTACATGAGACCACCTCAAATTTTTGAGGTAATACGGAAGAATAGCTGACTTGCCGTAGACGTTAATATGTGACAGATTAGATAAGTAAATGTTATGTTTTATGATTATGTGCCATTTTAATTGTATCTATATATCATTTAATGCCAAAAGCAACCCTTTTCTTCCTTTTTTTTTTACTTTGTCAAATGATTAAATGATCCATTACGCTGTCCTCTTTATTGTTGCTTAGTGATTTTTGCATTCTGTAGCTATGGCAGTTAACAGTTTACGATGATTGGTCAGGAAGCAAAGGGGCTTTTCACACTTCGCTTAACCACGGGTTATCGTTGTTCTAAACACTGTTTTTAACCCCGGGTAAAGGAACGTTTCACACTTGTAATTTAGAAGCGGGGTTAGCACCACTTTTTACCCGGGGTTATAAAACCCTGCTCCGGAGCAGGGTTAGTACTGCTTTTGCGGTGTTAACCCCACATTACGGTGACAAACTTTAACAGTCTGAAACGATGCGAAGTTAGAATGTTACAGCTAGACGCTTAGCAACAGACAACAATCACATACTCATATTTTCCAGCTTTGGACAGTCACAGAAACACTTCACATTGTATATAAACAGTAAATTTAGCCTTTGAGAGGAAAAATGTCAAATGCTGACAGAAAACGCGACAATTTGTGTGAAGAAGAGGAGATCGTTTTATTCTTACCTTTATAGTCCGAAATGTCCATTCGGTATAAACTCGATATTACAGTCGGCAATACAAGGATCCGCAATGCTAGAGCTAGCTAGCCTATGTAAACAGGTTGCGTGCTGCGTTTATCCAATCAATGACACTGACACAGCAAACATGCAAATAAGAACATTAACCCAGGGTTTAAGAATGTACAATGTGAAACGTCAGCTTTTGAATACCAAGGATTAATTGTTAACCCTGGGTAAATTATGAGCAGTGTGAAGAATTTAGGGGTCAAAAATCGCAGAATCTGAAACAGTGACTATCGTAACAGATAAAAATATCATGTAGTCTGAAGCCCGCATTAGTTTTGTGTTTTGAGTGGGGAAGACGATGTGTTATTTATACTTAGCTGGTCATTTTGATCTCTTGTTTTTTTCTTGTCCACTGACACTTTTTACAGCCAAAACCTTCTGTTTTTCTGAGGTGGAGCGCTGCAGGGTAATGGCTGGTGTTTACCTCAAGTCAGAATGTTCGTCCTCAAAACAAAGTGCTTTTTGCTGGCCCACTCCTCCTGCTCTTGGAGTGAAGCAAAAATGCTATTTATTTTTAATCAGATCCTCCATTATTGATGCTCCCACTCCTCTGGGTTCTGGCTGCTGTCCTTACCATTCTAACCACATGTTCCTACTTCCTCCACACAATGGGGTGCTGTTGGCCTGTTAAAAGAGGCAACATCTCTCTTGACCATGGCCCGTTTTATATTGTCTATTCTTAACTGCTCACTGGTTACTAAAGCACCTTAAAAACAGTTGCTTTACGCATTTCACCAGTTGCTGTTGTTCGCCATATGCTCAAGGGCTGTCTTGACCTCCTTCAGGTTTGATTATTAAGTATGTGTAAATTTAGCAAAGGTTTTGCCACTTGTTAAACTGATGCTTAATTAGTACCACAGAGTCTCATTATTTTGACTCCCTCCTGTCTCTCCCAGGTGTACAACACTGCACTATGACCCCGACCTGCCATCCACCACCATAGTGATCACGTTCCACAATGAGGCACGATCTACCCTACTGCGCACAGTTAGGAGGTAAGGCTTGGACATAAATCCATCTGTTCCATTCTCATGCATATTTGTTCTTTTTTTTCATTGTGTCACAAAGAAAATGTACCTTTTAGCCCCCATTGTGCTACATAAAACTAGGCACTATTATTTCCTTTTGCCTTATTCACTCTCAGACAAAATATGCAAAAATTGTATCTTTAGGGGTACAACAGCTTGTCACCAGGGAAGTACCCTCAAAGAGACATATTTGTGTTATTTACCCCTAAAAGGTTCATAGTAGTACCTTAAGGTTTACATATTACTATTCTAACACCGTGTCCTAATCAGACGCGATGCGATAAGATTCCAGCGACAAATAATTTGTCTGTCCACACCAGACGCGACTATGAGAAGCGATAAAGTCAATCAAAAATATCAGCCAATCAGAAGAGCGCGTGGGCGCAAATGAAATGTTAATCGCAATGAAACGGATAACCATTTTAACATTATTAAAATACATACTGAGTTACTGAAACAATCTCTGTCATAGAATACACTTGTCTGTTCACAATGAGTTGATCATTTGAACTTTCTTGTTTCCTTTTATTTATTTTGAAGATCTGAGGTGAATTGTCCATTGTTGCTTTCATTACGGCTATAAAAAACGCACAGAATGACATTCAAACTCACATTAGACGCATTTAACATTAAGTACAGCACATAAACAGTACCTGAGATTATCATTTTCATATTTTATGTTGTTGTTCCAGCCGCGATATCGCAGAAAAATAGAAGCTGTTTCTAAAATAGAAACATTTTGTCGCCGTCGTGGCTAGTTAGGACAAAAACTCTGATTAACATGGAAAAGATACCTTTTATTGCGTGTAGCCGCGTCGCGTCTAGTTAGGACACGGTGTAAGGCACTAATAATATCCACCTTTCGGGGTGAACAAGGTACAAAGGTGCTCCTAAAGGTACTGCCCCAGTGACGAGCTGTTGTACTACTAATGGTACAATTTTTGCACATTTTTTCTGACATTGTTGGTGCAACTGTTTTTCCCCTTTCGATGTTAAAATCCACTCCACTTTCAATCCTGACTTTTGACCTACTGTAGGTTGATGGAGCACTGAGCAAGTCTTACTGTAGCTGCAGGTCAGGGCACATGTCAATATAGCTTCAGTATAGCTTAGAGTAGGTCACAAGAGACGAGGAGTCCATTTTAATCATCAGTTCCTAAGCAGTTATTTCATTGGAGTAAAGCTTTGTGCATATACTTAAGAATATATCGAGACATTATTTTCCCCATCTTCTAATTACCATAATGCAGAATTAATAATAATGATATCTACATTGTAGTATTCATACTTTCAATTTTACTTTTAATTTATACTTTTAGGTTTGTTAGTATATTTTGCACTGCCTTAAATTTATGTGGTGTTAAAATAAAAGAACTGGTGAATTTTCATGAAAATAATGTCACAATGCAAATACGTCTCAATTTTAGAAATATTCCTAGAAATATTAGGGTTAAGTATTGTAATACTCAGGATATGAATTAACACATGAAAATGAAAATATACACATGAATAAAAAATATTGATTCAAGCACCTGAAGTATCAGTGGAATAGTGATGTGTTTTCTGTATGCTAACTATAATATAAAAATTAAAATATTATTTATATTTTTTTATTTGGGATGAAATATGACGTTTTTGTTAGACTCAGCCAAAAACTCTTTTTAAAGCATTAGCAGTATCCAGGTGCAGTTTGGCTCTTGAGGCTGCGGTGAAGTGATGTGGTGTGAGGTGTTTTGCCCTCGAGTGTGTGGAATCTAAACTACTCTCATCACACATTAGTCACGGCAGCTCCTGTACACAACAGAAATGACTTTGGCCTGCTTTTACCCTCAACCTTTGTTAAAGTTACCAGCCATTTAACAATAGTTTTGATAATAACGTCAAAATATCCTGTTGACTGACTAGATACCTAGACTAGACACCTTGTTGTCAAAGCTGTATTAAACCTTATCTTTCTATGACCTTTTCCCTACGTGTGGAATCTCTCTCTCTCATGCACATGAACACGCTCAAACATCCCTTCACATGAACGCTCTCATAAACTAAACATTCACACAGAGTGGGTTTGAAGTTTAAACCCCAGGCAATTTTTGATTGGTGTTGTTGCTGACAGTGGTTATTACTGCAGGGGAGTCCTAAGAGGTGGAAGAGACTTTCTTGAGCATTTCCTGGTTTCCTCAGACTTTGCTTGCAGACACTTATCAGGCAAAGGGGAGAGAGTGAGGGAGATGTGAGAGGAGGTATGCGGAGAGGCTGTTTGTTTTTCTTCGCCCCTCAGGTATAGTGAGGTCAGAACAGACCTTGGCGACATCTACAATACACAGGCGCTATTTCCTCCTGCCTCAAGATGAGCAGTTCATACTGTAGACTACAAAAGCAGTTCAAGAAATGGATAAGAAGGGACATGAATTGATTTGCCAGAAGAGCCTTGAATGAACTTTTAACATTCCTGTGTCAGTATGATGGATGACAAGCAGCTATGTTGCATTATTTGCATCTGAAAGCAGCACAGAGTTTATGCTAACTTATATAAATTGATGGAAGAATTATTTATTCAGATTATTTCATATTTGTATGATATAGCTACTTTATTTTATAAAATGAATTAATTAATTACGTCTTTTAAAATCATTAAATCATACATAGCAGGATATCTTTCAAGATGGCAATAAATTACATTGGTCATATCATGTTTTTATTTTTGTTTTTGTTCACTAATGGTTGTATTTTTTTTTTTTTTGCATAAATTCAGAAAGTCATTTTTGTAGTTTTGTATTTTCTATTAATGGCCTTTCTTGGACCCAGAAGGAAGTTTTAAGTTCAGAATATTACAGTATGTTTTTATATTAGTACAATAAACTATTTTATCTTATAAGATCAAGAAAAAAGTAAATATTCATATAGCTGCTTTGAAGTAGAAAATGAGTTGCAATAACTTGTCAATGTGTTTTCCCAAATACAGCACAAATTAGAGCCCCATTGACTTGTCCAGTTGTCTGACCCTGTTTTATAGTTCGGATTGGTTTCAAAGCCTCGGTTGGGCGTCAAAGCCAATGCGCTATAATGGTCTAACCTCCTGTAAAGCTACCTACAAAACTAAAAATCAATAGACTGACATTCACTCCCACAGTCAATACAGCAGTGATAGGAAACAGCAGAAGAAATTGGTGTTAAAAGTGCTTTGATTTTTAATTAGTTTTTCAGCAGGTGTAAAACGATAAGAGGGACAGTATTCCACTTCAATCAAAACAAATCAGCGAGCAAAGTAACTGTTACTTGAAAGTAAATATATCTCAAGTCCAAGTATGCAAAATGTTTTGATTGTTAAAAATGTCCTGTTTAGAGAAGGAAGGTCAAATGACCAGAATGCTGCAAATAAAATTTCTTGATGCAAATTTCTTGGTGCAGGATTCAGGTACTATATATATATATATATATATATATATATATATATGACCCGTGCTGGCAAAATGAGAATGCGTACAGGCTAATTTCGAGCTACAGGAAAAACAAGTGAAAAATGTCAGTTTTGGTCGAAATTGGGGTTTCCACAAAAATGAGTTCATTAAGCACTTGACTAGTGATCCCAATGCTCCAAATAGCAATTAAACATCTAAAAGTATCTTTATTTGTATGTTTTCTGAGAGGAGTACCTTTCCTTAGACAATGAAAAATTTGTGAATATTCATAGCGAATTCTCCAATGAAATGTGATTTTCAAACTCATGCTGATGTAAACAAACCGATCTTACTCGCGCTGACTGACAGATCCGAAGCGCTCGCACAAAGATGCCGTGTTCACGATATATACACAGAATTACAGTAAAAAATCTGTCATGGTGAGTATTCACACAAACATTATCTGTTATGTCTTAAGATGTGAACGTTAGGTTAACTGTTGGGGAAAAACATCTGATGTGTAACATTATATTAGATCCGTGTGATACAGTAGGTCTTAATAATATAGGCTGTCTGTTTCATTAATATCAATCAAACAATTGTGGAATTATGGAAAAAAAGTTGAATATATATATATAAATTTTTTTCCTATGGATATGGGCTTTGACTTGGTTTGTGCCAAATTTAGTGGTATTACCAGGGATTCTAAGGAATGGTTGCTAGGTGATTTTGTTTTGGAACCTTCAGAAAACTTTAACTCGATTTTTCTCAAAATTAACTTTGCTGACTATTGACTTCACAGGTGTAGCTCAGTCATTTTTTGTTGGATCCCAACAAATCATACATTTTTGAAGGTTTTTTAATAGAGATTGAGAAAATAATAACTCATTTTTGAAATTTTTTTCAAATATGTATGTATATATATATATATATATATGTATATCTTTGTATATCTATTCCTGTTTGGGAGAAGACAGGGTTTTTGTGGGGTGTTTGACTGGAATGATGATCTTAAAGCTCTGCAGAGATTCCTAGTGAATTTGAATTGTGCATGTGACTTGTGTATATGTGAGCTTTTGTATCTGTGCGCATGGGCAGTACAGGGAGAGCTGTGATGAATGTGTCTCACTGACTCAGACATGTGGAAACATACCTGTGAGCGTGAGTGCAATGCAATCAGTCACCTAGCGTGAGGACAAAGAAAAGAGGTTTAGAGGAGGTCTGTGCTCTTCAACTGCACAGCACTGCATGTACACATCACACCAGCATCTCCTACATACCTGGCTAACAACATAACTTTATTTTTTTTTTTCTGGCTCTTTTTGTTTTTTTGTTCTTTTTTGTGGTTCTGTTTTACAGTGTTATACATAATATTATTTCTGAAGATATATTTATAGTCAATCTAATAGCATAATATTGGTATACAGTAGCTAATAAGACTTTCTCTTCAGAAATGGATCTCATGTGATATGTTAAACTGGATATGAAGTGTGACCCGTAAAGAACTCAGCAGTAAGTTATGGTGTGTGTTTTGAAATGAAATTAAAGTACTTCTGCTGTATTCTTTTTCCTTGCAAATAGTTATTTGAGAATTTTCAGAACGGCAGCTTTCTGTATGTGAATAAACTAGCAATTATTATTACAGTTTCAGTATTTTAAATACAAATCTGTGTGACTATGTATATAGACCAGTTTTTATTTTAGTATTATTTGTTAATACTATTATAGTATTTATTATTTTTTTTAATTAGCTTTTATGTTTATAATTTAAGTTTTCATTTTCAAGTTTTAATCAGTTTGTTATGTGCTTTTTGGCATTTTTTTTTTAGTTTTATTAATAAGATTTTTTATTAATCAAAATATTTCTTTTTAGCTTAAATTTATTTTTATTTCTGTTTTAGTAATTTTAGTACTTCAGCTTAAACTTGATTTCAGTTACAATAGTAGGCAAGGCAACATTTCTAATTTTTAAGTTTTTGAGTTTAAGTTTTTCATCTTATATTTATATTTTGTTTTATTTCAATTGCTGAAAACAATTTTTAAGAATTTTAGTTTTAGTTAACAATAACAGCACTGATATAGACCTAAAGAAAGATTCATTTTATAGCCCACAGCCTAAAGAGATTTGTATTACAGTTTTCTGCTGGACAGCAATTCAGACCGTTTTAATTCTGTTTCTCTTCAGTGTGTTGAATCGGACTCCTGTGCATCTGATTCATGAGATCATACTGGTGGACGACTTCAGCGAGGATCGTGAGTACAAGCACTGTGTATTATAGCATATTTGAAATTATAAATGTTACAAATTCATATTCTGATGTCATGACTATTACAGTTACAATACATTTGATAAATATTTCAAATAAATTCATTTAAATCTATTTTTTCTTTTCAGCAAATGACTGCCTTCTTCTCACCAAGTTGCCCAAAGTAAAGTGTCTTCGCAATAAACAGAGAGAAGGTAGGCCAGTAATGACATCTCTGTCACTCTCTCCCTCTGCCTGTGAATTAAATATTTCATTTTGGGCTGGCAACACGCCTGTTTGTAATACCATCCAGATTCTAAAAGCAGCTGTTTGCTTTTCGCCCGTGCACTGGTGAGTGTTTTAACAGCAGGTGGTGCGTTACTGGGAGGGTGACTGTGAACAGACTGTGAAGAAGATTACTGCACATTGACTGAAGCTCTGGCCAGTGTTTCATACTTCCTTACATGTACCGGTTGCACAGGTGGAAAACAGAGCAGATACAGTTCCCCCGCCACGCACTCGTGCTGTCATCCGTATCTTTCCATTCCGATGGACAGATATATTAAGTCTAGAGGGTGACAGAACATGGATTAGTTGGCAAGCAGCTCGCATAAACATAGATTTAAACTCTTGATAAAAAAAATAAACATTTAAAAATCCATTTGTAAGCAGAGCATTTCGATGTGCATCTAACTGAAAACATTGGTCTTAAACCGTTATAGCAAATATTGATTTTGCCACTGCCGTACAGCCTGTGGCAGATTTTATGTCGGCCGTTGTTTGGAATGGCAGTCCGAGCCCTTAGAGATTGACTTGGGTTAAAATGCCCACTTAATGTTTAATGAAATCCTATTAGCATGGTTTAACAACATTATGGATGTTGAAAGGTTAAGTCATCTTTATGGCTGGTTACCTTTTTGGTAAATTAAGCAGGTCAAGCTTTACATAAATTTCCATGTCCAATTTGGATTTAAATTCCCCATTTAGTTTATTAGCACTATGCTTTTAATGTCACTGGGCCAAAATGCATTCAGACGTTAATAACTAGATTTTCATACTTTCTGAAGGTGATATGAGTAGGGCTTCCTTGTGCAAAACTCGCCGCCACAATGCAAAGATGTTATGGATGATTGCAGGGTGTTGCTGAGCAGTGGTATTATTTATATACCATTATACTATTTATAGTATTATATACTATTATAGTATTTATTAATATTTTGAATTAGATTTTTCATTATTTTTCTTTTCAGGTTTCAGTTTAATTTCAGTTAAAATTGTAATAATTTTGTTATTTGCTTTTGTCATTTTTTTTATATTTCTATGTAGCTTTAATTTATTTTTTGTTCAGTTTTAGTTTTAATATTTTTGTGCTTGAACTTAAACTTATTTAAGTTAGTTGCAAAGGCAACATTTGTAATTTTTAAGTTTTTTAAGTTCAAGTTTTTCATCTAATATTTATATCTTATTTTATTTCAGCTTTATTTTAAAGGGATAGTTCATCCATAAACGAAAATTCTGTCATCATTTACTCACCCCTATGTTGTTCCAAACCTGGGGTGTGTTTCCCAAAAGCATCGTTAGCCAACTAGTTCTGTCGTTACTAACATAGTTCAACGATTTGGTGTTTCCCGAAACCATAATTTAAACAAACGTTCGCAAACTGCATCGCAAACTTGTGTGGTTGGAACGACAGCTCTCCAGCTGTGGTCAGAAGCATAGTTTCTAGTTTTAATGACGTGGACTTAATAAATCGTTATCTTGAGCAAAATAATGTAAGCTGACATTAAGTACAATCTCTTTTCGAATACATACAAATGTCATTACATCTTTTAGTTTGTCAAGAGATTTAAAGCGTTGTTTTTGAAGAGCGCTCATGTGTGTACGTGCTCTAGTACATAAGAACGAGTCTATGACTGAATCTGGAAATAAAGCAAAATAACTGAGAAAAATTAGAATTAGTCCTCAGATGCCATGTTCAGTGAGTTATGTCGTTGTACAGGAAACGCACCCCTGTTTGAGTTTCTTTCTTCTGTTGAACACAAAAAAAGATATTTTGAAGAATGTTGGTAACCAGAGAGTTGATGGTAGCCATTGACTTCCATAGTAATTTTTAATAGTTTTAGTATTAGTTAACAATAACAACACTGATTCTGAATGGTTGCTAGGCGGTCAAAAGTCCCCCAAGTCACTATGATATTCTTCTCCCTAGATAAGGCTTGATTCCCTCCTTCATTTTAAGTCTGTTGGATTTATTTGCTAATTTCATCATCTGCCAGGCAAAGTCCTATCCCTTAGAAAAGTAATAGTGCAGCTCTTCTAAATAATCTGCAAATAGGCTAATCAGTCACGTCCCTAGCTAGTTATGCACAAAAGTTTAATACCAGGGCTTTGAGGTTTGCTCCCTTAAACCAAAGTATGAGCAAGCTCCACTAATAATGATAATATTAGTATTTAGTAAGAATAATAATGTAACATTCAGTCATCATTGTCACCTACAACGTGAAGAAAGTAACATTGCAAAGTTCTTATTAGTAATGATCATCCACTTGCTGCCCCCTCCCTGTTTATTCCAGCGCTCCGAGGTTCCATTACACACTGTCACACATTGTCGCTTAGACAGCATTGATTAATGCATAAAACCCCTGTGCAGCCAACTCTGTACAAGAGAAAATTGTTAAAAGGTTTAAGGCATTTAAACCCCATTGTCGTCCCGGAGCTACAAACAGGGTGTGCGGTTCTGCTATGTTAACTCTATTAGCTCTAGGTGAATGTAATCTCTGCCATTCACTCACTTTCTCTCTCTCTCTTTCATTGTCTGTCTTTCTCACTCTCTCTTTCCTTCTCCATCTGCCCAGCGCTTACACAGAGGGGCCACACTGGCCCAATATGCATGCACACACAAACACAGCCTGCTCTCAACAACTCTGTAGAGGGTGCGCTCACCCATCTGGAAAATACAGCCTTATTGAGGATGAAATGGGATTTTTAATTGGCTGAAGTTGCCATGCAGCGTGAAACTTTGCACGAGTCTTGCACGTTTACAATTATTATGCATCCTCAGTCAGGCTCTACCGATTTAACAGCCTTGCCTTCATGGAAAAGCTTCTTGCTCTGATTCGATAATAACCATAAGGCTTTAATTGTCCCTTCAACTAATCAGATTTAAATGGCTCTTCTCATATCTTTTTCTGTGAATGAGATTGTTGAGATGAGAGTATTTTTCAGTTTAACAGGCTTTTCAACAGATGTAATGTGTTGCTCTGATGGAAAGCAAATTCTCCAGTGCCCCTGATCACCCACTCTGTGTTTGTGTGTGTGTGTGTGTGTGTGTGTGTGTTTCACAGGACTGATCCGATCCAGGGTTCGAGGAGCGGATGCTGCAGGAGCCGGGATCCTGACGTTTTTGGACAGTCACTGTGAGGTCAACAAAGATTGGCTGCCTCCACTGCTGCAGAGGGTCAAAGAGGTACAATTTTACACTCATTCTTATTGTGGCCATAATCTTTTGAGTATTTTTGCCTGGATTCTGTGGAATTGTATCCTTTTTCAGTTCATTTTCAATGGGAGAGAGTCAGCATGCAGAACGGAGGCGGCACTGAATGCGGCACCGCTTGCCAAGCACATGCAGGAAAATCCTGCTGCTTTGTTCTGTCTGACTGTTAGCAGCACTGTCATTTCACATTTTAGCAGCAAAAATAAAAAAAATTAAAAAAAAAAAAAAAATTTTTAAACTTTTATTTAAAATATCTTACTAGTGCCAAACTATGGAAGCTTGTTTCCACCACTAAATTAAAAATTAAAAAGGTAATTGCCACTTTTTATCTCACAATTCTGGCTTTTTTTTTCACAATTGCGAGTTTACATCACACAATTCTGATTTCAGTTCTCAGAATTGAGAGATATAAACTTGCAATTGTGAGTCATAAACTCACAATTGCGAGAAATAAAGTCAGAATTGCAACATATAAACTCGCAATTCTGACTTAATAACTCGCAATTTATATCACGCAATTCTGAGAAAAAAAGTGAGAATTGTGAGAAAAAGTTGCAATTAACTTTTTTTTTTTTTTATTCAGTGGCGGAAACAAGCTTTCATACCCAACTGTTAACGGCACACACTGCAAAAAAAAAGTTTAGAATACAACACAATACAATTACAATGCAATTCTTTTCACAACAATAAAATGGTGATTTTATTCACAACCAATCACCATTTAGCTTTTATTGGATCAAAAAAACAACATGGAGGAGAACTGTTGTTAATTTTTCTGAGCACTGTGACACATTTTATGGAGAAATTAATGTCATTTTAGTTATGTTAGATCACAAGCAAAGCTTGCCACCTATCATGTGGTGTGTAAAATACTCTTTAATCTGTTATTCAAGTGTGAACATAGAACTCATATGTTAACTCAGAAGTGACAAGATTTTTTTTTACAGAGATCAAAATTAATAAAATCACATTTTTCAAAATTCATTTCATAAGCAGTTTGAAGTAGTTTGAAAGCCCAGTAGTGCTGACACATCTCAAGTATTCTTTTCTTTCAGCAGGACTGTATTGTGAGGCATGAGAGGGTTGAGCGATGAGGTCAGAGCGTCTGGTGTAATGATGTTGGATGAGTGTGTGTGCATACTCACTCACTCTTAGTAACACAGATAATCCCAGCTCTCGCTGATTTTCCACCTCCTTTGTTGTGAAATCAAGCTGAACAGGCAGAGAGTCGAGCCATCCACATACCCTTTCAAATCTCTTGTGCTCTTTTGTCTCATTTTGTAATATTTTAATTTTTCAGGACCCGACCTGTGTCGCCAGTCCTGTGATTGACATCATTAATATGGACACGTTTGCCTATGTCGCTGCTTCCTCAGACTTGCGAGGAGGTAAAAACTGCAATTATAATCCTCCATTCAATGTCCCACCGCTGACATTAAGGGGCGTCGGTCATAGTCCCCAATCAGCGGTGTCACCCAGAAACAAATCTAACAATTAGCTGTGATAAAAGCCCCGGCCTATCATCAGCAGTACACTTTAATTATCACCGCCACCGCGGTGTATAATTATGACTTATAAAAATTAAAGTTACAAGAAATTAGAGCAAAAAAGATCTTCATTGATCTCTCTCTCTCTCTCTCTCTCTCTCTCTCTTTCTCCTGTTTCCTGCCGCAGGCTTCGACTGGAGTTTGCATTTTAAATGGGAGCAACTATCAGCTGAAAAGCGAGCCAAGAGAGCTGACCCTACAGAGCCCATTAAGTAGGTGAAGAGAAGCAAAGGGGATTTTATAAAAAACATTCTGCTAAATGAGGACAGGGGTTTGGTCCAACACCTGTTGGGCTTTGAGCTTTAGCTTCTTGTTTTTTATTTGTTTGCTGTTCAAAGTTCAAATTACTTTCTGAAAAAGTGTTTAAAAGGTTTAAAAACAACATGAAATGGCATTCACATTTAACTTCTGTGAAATTAAGTGAAACAGAATTTTGATGTAGGGTGGGATTTTTATCCATCAGGATTTGGTTGAATCGTGAATGATATTTATTTTTGTTAGCGTCACTGTAACTGTTGTTTGCATTTGGACTTAGGGTTAGGGTTTGATCAAATTTCTAAGTATTAAACTAGCGCAGTGGTTCTCAACTAGGAGGCCAGGGCACACTAAGGGGTCTTTAGCAATCTTCCAAGAGGGCTACAAGATGACTTAAAAATATTTAAATTAATATATTATTATTTATATATTCAAATAATCTAATTTTATTCTAAAATAAAATGTTAAAAGACATAAAATCATTGCAGGAGGAACCCATATGTGACCCTGGACCACAAAAACCAGTCATAAGGGTAAATTTTTTCAAAATACATCACATATGTTCAGAATGTCATAGAGATTCTTTTCACTTGGCCCAACAAGCAATTCCTGGAAACGCCCTAGAAACCACTCAACACTCTAGCAACTGCATAGCAACATGCTTAAATCACTCACAACACTTTAGAAACTGCATAGCAATGCCCTGACAAAATAAATAAATAAATAAATAAATAAAAAATCTATTGGGTCTCATCTATTTTGAAATTTGTTTGATTATAATTATTTTGTATTAAACTAAATTTTAGTAAGTGAATAATTTCAATCTCATAATCTGACAATTAGTATTTTGTGATTGGTTAGAATTGGCATGGTCTCAAATACACAGAGAATGAGAAGACTGGAGCCTCTTCACTTACATTGTGGGGGCGAGTTTTACATATGAAAGCATCACTTGCATTTTCTTCAGAAAATATAAAAATAAGTTGGTTAATATTGTTTTCCTCCCTTGTGTGGCCTTGGTAGCACAAAAAAGAGAAGTTGTTCAGATGTGGAGAAATGTACTACATTTCGATGAAAACAAACAATCAAAAATTCTTCAGAATAACGTGCTGAAAATCATCCTTAGTTAGAGCAGGGGTATTTATTAGGAACGTATATAGGATTTTAATTTCATGTTGTCTTTGAAGGGAGAAAAAGGCATTTGAAGCATTGATTTCCACTGAGAAGTTCAGCCTGGTTGATCATTAAGAACTGAAGAGTTATATCATAATTAAAATATTGAGTTGCTATAACATTATTTAATTAATCATTTTTGATTGTTTAAACAAAGCAATATCAACATTTAAATCCTGGTTGTTTTTCCTTCTCCTCCTCAATTGTCTCTCTTTCTCTCCTCTTGTTATGGTGCAATTCCCACTGTTCCTAGCGCTCTCAGAGGCTGTTGTAATGAAGGCTGTTAATAGCTCAGATAAGCAGGCAGTCGGGCTGAGAGAGGCTCAGATCCCGTCTGCTCCTGCGTGTGCTGTGTACCGGTGCAGTACTGCAGCCGGCCTGGGTCTCTCACAGCCCATCCGCCAACAGATGCAGAATAGATCAGTGATAACTGAGTCACTGAGAGCTGTGTGTGAGTGTGTGGACACAGATGGGATGTAGTGGTGTGTATATCAGGATGATATGTGAGAGGGACAGCACAACCATGACCCCTGACTGACAGCCAGTTGTTTCCCTGGCTGGCAAGAGTTTGTGTATGTAATATATATATATATATATATATATATATATATATATAATTCTCCAAACATTTGAACGCTAATGTATGTACAGGTAATTAATCTGAGCACAGCAGGATTGCGCAGTTAGCACGCAGGGTGGGTCTGGTGACACTTATAGTAGATTTATAGGTTATGTTCTTCTATGAGTGTCCCATAACATAGTTATTATTAGTGGTATTTGCTAAGGCATACTTGGGATCAATGTCTGTTCAAACTCGTAAATGGTCCCACATGTTTGTACTATGGACACCTCCAATCATGCCACTTGTTAAGTAGATGTGCACTGTTACATTTCTAAGTGAAAGGATTAGGATTATTACATGTTTTCAAGCCTGGCAGTAACGTATGCATTTCATTTATTTGCATTCCTTTATCCTAGAAATTCATTTTATTGCATTATTTAAAATTCATTCGCTCTCTCTCATCTTTGAAACCCTTGACAGGTTTTTCCACTTTACACTCATTCACTGAGCCCAATTGTTGAAGCTTTTGGGCTTTGTTTCTGCCTACTAAAATGAGATGAGAATAGCTGTGTGAAAAGTAAATGAATCTGAAATGAAAGTACGTGAGTGGCCCTGAGGAGAGGCAGAGGAAACGATGTGTCCTACCACTTCACAATGAGAGATTATGGCTGATGCAATTCAAATGCTTCCGATAATACCGGAGCTGCTTCCTCCAGTGTCCTTAGCGCTTGAAGCAGCTCTCTGGGTACAGTGATTTTGAAGGGCAAGCTGAGCTTCATCAGGAGAATGAGAAATGGGCCACACACCCCCACTTCAGTGACCTTTTATCCTCTTTCCTTGTTCCAAGACTCTTCACCCAAACCACATTCAAAAAGAAATGCTTTCTTACATCAATCCTGAGTGACAGCAGTATTTTAAGCAGTCACCTGGATTGAAGTGTTTAATGTCAAGACTTAACGTTTCACTCTTTTTTTTTTTTTACTCTTTCAACCCTCAGAACGCCCATCATCGCAGGAGGACTTTTTGTGATTGACAGATCCTGGTTCAATCGTTTGGGAAAATATGACACAGCCATGGACATCTGGGGAGGGGAGAACTTTGGTGAGTTATTACTATACATGAGAGCACCTGTCTGATGGCACATAAACCTCAATCACTTTTCTTCCCTAATCGAGCACTGACAGAGGAAACTTAGGGTTGTTGTCTCATCACAGAGAGGAAATGGCACACTATGACATTTGAACTTAGAAACAGCTTATCTTGATCTCTGGAATCAATTTTCTCAAACAGTACCTACAATATTTTGGTGCTTTTATTTAACTGCTAACGGTTTTCTTTTCTTGACTTTGTAAAAGCCTTAAGAGCAATGCACTGTGGGGAATTGAACGGTTCTCTGAGCTGAGTTAACCCATCATTAACCATGCATATCCTGTATAACAGAATTAGATTTCAGCTGTTGCAGCACTGTTTTTTTTAGACTCAAGTATGCTACTCTGCTCATAATTGCAAATGAGTGGCATATTTAGACAGGAGATTCCAGCCGTATGATCTAATTCTTGCCATGAGAGTGATGCTGTATCCTTGAGGGCTACTGTAAATCACATATACACATGTCAGCAAGTTATTTTTCTCTACATGACATAATATGCATATGCATTTTATACTGTACATTTCTGCAATATACTGTGTCAGGAGAGCCATCTATCGGTACTGAAATTTTAGAAATATGACCCTTTTATGCACTGTTGAGTGGATTCATAAATACCTCTGATCGGCCTTTGTGTTCACGCGCTCATCAGATATGTCTGTGATTGGCTACAATGATCAATGCACGGGAGCGTTTGAAAGCACACGGATGTGTTTGAATTTGAAAGCGTTTTGGGAGCGTTTGAAAGCAGGTGTGTATCTGTCTAAGCGCTCTGTGAAGATGTCATTGATGTCTATTTACAACATGTTTTTGAAGCGTTGATCATTGTAGCCAATCACAGACATATCTGATGAGTGCGTGAACACAAAGGCCAATCAGAGGTGTTTACATATCTGCTCAACAGCACTCAAAGCATCATATTTTTAAAATTTCAGTGCTGACTTGGTATCGTGGTTGGCACTTTTGACAACACTAGCAAGGATGCTTTAAATTGTTCAAAAATAGAAGTAAAGATATTGTTTTTTTTTTTTAAAGTTACTGTTGTACTGTATTTTTGGTCAAATAAATACAACCATGATGAGCATAATGGTGAGCACATTAAAAAAATTTTTTGAACAGTAGTGTATGCATTCTAATGCCATAATGTTTTTTAACTATAACACACTGTGATTGGTATTTATTGTATTGTGTTTGTAGAGATTTCTTTCAGAGTATGGATGTGTGGAGGAAGCCTGGAAATCATTCCCTGTAGCAGGGTCGGCCACGTATTCCGCAAGAAACATCCCTACATCTTCCCAGAGGGCAATGCCAACACATACATTAAGTAAGAGTCAAGAGAAGTGCACATACTTTATACTCTATATATTAATTCCTATCCAGCTGTGTTTTTAGTCAAATATTCGGGCTGATAAAGGATGTAACATTTTTATCGACATTAGAAGACTTTGTTTTGTCTTTGGGGGTTGTTAACCTGTAAATTTGAATATGTTAATCTTTTTTTATTTTTATCTCTGTTGAATGTTTTCCTATGTTATTTGTTGGATTTTTCCTGCCAAAGATGGAGATAATACTCCAACTTCTGCCCGGAAGAAAATCTGCTGTGTAAAATTTGTTTGCTTTTATCACGTTTCGCCTCCGGGGAAAAACCTCAGCATGAAACCGAATGAAATATTAAGAGCATAGCACAACATTCTTTCTGAATCTGAATTGCTATGCAGTGTGCTCAGTCAACAAAATCTGTTTCCTCATATAGTTCAGAGGCTCTAATGAATAATTGCTGAAGGCATTAGCTGGCTTTACTAGATACTCTTTAAAACCATGTAATTTTACATCTGTTAGCAAAGTTATCTGTTAGATACAGTATGTAACAATCAGATATGGTTTGTTTATGTGTAGTTTTTAGTGCATAGCCTAAAAAATGTAAATAAATAAATTGATTAAAATGATCAACTACATAAAAGTAAATAAAATGTAAAGTATCTTTATTAAATTCACAGTAACTGTATTACAGTAAGTGCTTTCTTATTAAACCGCTTAATATTACACTTTGTCGTGGAATTCATCCTGCTCTGTTTGTGCCATAGACATGATTGAGAGCTCAATTTGTGCGACTTGTTGAAAAGAAGTGTGCTGTTTGTTTTCTAAGCAAATTGTACTTTTAATGTGTAAAAAAATCTCACTTACGGGGAGGGACATGGGATCAGAATATTGAGAGAGGTATGATCTTTTGACTTTGCCAGTATGAACCACCCAGAACACCCTTGCAGCTGCATAGCAATGTGCTAAAAAACACTCTGAATACCTTAGCAACTGCATAGCAATTACCTGACAAGCACCCACAATACCCTAGCATGTTACTGTGAGTTTTCCACTTTTCTTCACAATCTATATCTTATTACAGTTGCAAGTCTTCAATACCTGGCTGTAAAGACAATATTTTTTGAGTAAAGTTTTTAGCACACTTTGGTGTTCACATTCAATGCTCTTTGTTTCAGGAACACCAGAAGGACTGCTGAGGTTTGGATGGATGAGTTCAAACTGTTCTACTACTCAGCTCGACCAGCTGCTCGGGGGAAGTCCTATGGAGAGTGAGTGACTGATAGCATGTGTGTGTTTATGTGTGTATCTATAATGGGGAGGCATTAGGGAAAAGATTCATCTCTTATTCCGCTCATTCTCTTCCTCTCTTATCAGCATTCACGGCAGACAGGAGCTCCGCAAGAGCCTCAAGTGCAAATCCTTCAAGTGGTATCTGGACAATGTCTATCCAGAGCTCAAGTGAGTCAGTGCGATGTGTGTATTTGAGTGTCTGCGGGTGCTGATTGATGATTGTAAAGTGCCATGTTATTATTTAGCATGGCAGTGTGGCTTGTTGTAGACTAGCTGCTGTCCATCTGCTCTCATCTGTCCCGAGGGAAAGATTTTCCACCCACTATGGCAGATTTTACTTAGTTTTAAGGTTTTTTTTTTTGTGTGTTATATTTATTAATTTGGCATATAAAAGTCGACAAAAGTCCAGCATACATCACTAGAGAGAAGTCTGTTGTTTTCACTGGGACATCAGGTTATAATATTTTGATTAAATATAACAAGGTCAAAAAATAAAGTTAAACATATACATGAATGAATCATTCTCAATAAGATCTACCACATGCATTTACAAAATAGATGGGGTGAATATGTATTTCATGCCGACTTTTTCATTTGCTACTCATTGCTTTCTTGGAGAAACAATTAATATATTTATAGGATATAATTTGTTTTGTTTTTTTCTCTATGGGGTACTTATTATCATTACACTATGGTGTATCTTTCTCTGAATGCAGAGTTCCTGATGATTCTGATGCCAAGTCTGGTGTGATACGGCAGAGACAGAACTGTCTAGAGTCTCGAATAGTTGAGGGACAGGATCTCCCAGTGCTCACACTCGCACCCTGCATCATAACCAAAGATGTACCAGCAGCCAACCAGGTACAAGACTCAGAAAAACATGCTTGAAGCATTAAATGCGCAGCTTTATTTTTCCTTATTAATCTGCCATTGCTGTAGGAATTAGCGCTGTCTGTGTTATCCTTTGGTTATTTCTATTTGGCATTCATAAATCTTAGTGTCACACCATAGAAAGTCTCATTTTACCCACTTAAAGGATTAGTTCACTTCAGAATTAAAGTTTCCTGATAATTTACTCACCCCCATGTCATCCAAGATGTTTGTCTTTCTTTCTTCAGTCGAAAAGAAATTAAGGTTTTTGAGGAAAACAATCCAGGATTTTTCTCCATATAGTGGACTTCACTGGGGACCAACAGGTTGAAGGTCAAAACTGCAGTTTCAGTGCAGCTTCAAAGGGCTCTACACAATCCCAGCCGAGGAATAAGGGTCTTGTCTAGCGAAACAATCGGTCATTTTCTAAAAAATAAAAATAAAAATGGATATACTTTTTAACCACAAATGCTCGTCTTGCACTGCTCTGCGATGCGCCACGCATTACGTAATCACGTTGGAAAGGTGACGCAGGCGGAAGTACCTCCTCCAACTTTTACTTTTACCTTTTTTTGTAAAGTGCATTTGACTTAGTCTTTGCACGTTTGCTTTATAGACACTGGATTGGTACTTCCGGCTACGTCACGCGTGACCTTTCCAACATGATTACGTAATATGTGGCGCATGGCAGAGCAGTGCAAGATGAGCATTTGTGGTTAAAAAGTATATAAATTTTTATTTTATTTTTGAAAATGACCGCTCGTTTCACTAGACAAGACCCTTATTCCTCGGCTGGGATCGTGTAGAGCCCTTTGAAGCAGCATTGAAACTGCAATTTGGACCTTCAATCCATTCCACTATGGAACCTTCAACCCATTCCATATATTCCATATAATAATAATAATTCCTTACATTTATATAGCACTTTTCTGGGTACTCAAAGTGCTTTACATTTGGAAGGGGGAATCTCCTCAACCACCACCAATGTGCAGCATCCACCTGGATGATGCGACGGCAGCCATATTGCGCCAGAACACCCACCGCACACCAGCTTATTGGTGGAGAGGAGACAGAGTGATGAAGCCAATCAGTATATGGGGATGATTGGGAGGCCATGATGGACAGAGGCCAATGGGCAAATTTGGCCAGGATGTCGGGGTTACACCCCTACTGTTTTCGAAGGGATTTTTAACGACCACAGAGAGTCAGGACCTCGGTTTAACGTCTCATCCGAAGGATATAGTCCACTATATGGAGAAAATCCTGGAATGTTTTCCTCAAAACCTTAATTTCTTTTCGACTGAAGAAAGAAAGACTTAAACATCTTGGATGACATGAAATTATCAGGAAATTTGAATTCTGAAGTGAATTAATCCTTTAAAGCATATCTTGCCCTTAAGCATTGTGGTCACATATTCTACTGAACAGTTTGGTCAAGATCAGAAGAGGAGCAAAGGTAGTGTGTATTTTTACTCTCACGCCAGGAATCAGTGACATCTCACACAGTTAGGCTACGCGTCTGAGATGCTAGATTACATTAAATGCTATGCAACCAGGGGCATGTTGAAAGGGCAGCTTTTACAGCGGGGTAATGGGATTTAATTCAGGTCACATTTATGCACTGCTGTGTAATTATATTAAACAAAGAGGTGCCCTCTGGTCTCTGAGCAGCTAATCTGCCCTACTGTCACCCTTCATGGCTCCCTCACCTGCACATGAGCCTGGAAAAAAACAGGGTTGTGCGTCATTCAGAATTGAATCTGGAATGTTAAAGTCTATTCAGTTCCTGAATTTTAATTGAAGAAGCAGACAGGATACAGAATTCAATTTTGAATTTTAAGAAACAGTGACTAAAAATTGAACAGCAAATTTATTTGCATTTTATTGTGCTTTAATACTATGAATTAATAATAAACAATGTATAGGGTATTTTAAAAAGAACAATACATTATTTTAATAGTAATCAATGTTTAATAATTCAATTTATTTTAATATATTTAATAAATTAACTTCATTTCATGGACCATGATGGAAAAATTCAAAGGGAGCGATTTATTAAATTTATAATTTGGTTCAACCAAAGCTATGAACTAATAGCCATAAAGCCTTAGACCATCATTCTAGCCAGAAACCTCTCTCTTGTTCCTCTGTGCATTGTAAAAAGTTTGTTTTTCAGATGTTTATTCTCTATAAAGCCCAGAGAAGATGATAGACAGTAGATTTGGTGCCTGAACACTACAAAAGTGATTTCAGAGCACTTAAGTGTGTTCATAACACCACAAGACCATGTTTCCCTGCTGCCTGCTGCGTGTGACCTTGTTAAGCGTCTGTAAGACTCACCAGATGGGAAGCGGTTCATCAGCATGGCTCACAAAAGCACATTTTCCCACTGCCCTCGTGCGTCATTCTCTCTACATATCTCAGAACAGCAAATTAGATCACCTTCTCAGAGGAAAGCAAAAAGTGTCTGTTTTCTTCCAACATCTCTCTCTGTTTATCATTTAAGTGGAGCTGACAGATTAGAACAGACATCTTTAAATTAACAAGTCTGGAAATGCTCTAGCTTGTTTCCTAATCTAGTTTTCTAATAAACCTGATGGCGTTGTATACTATGAATGTTGTTGGCTCTATGTGACGAATTGCTTATTTTCCTCTACTGTTAAATCGCTTTGGATCAGAGAGTCATGCATGAATGTAAATGCAAACCTATGAAAGATGGATTGTGAAGTAAGCCCATGGCCTTACTGTTAAGAATAATTACAAATTCTTAAATGCATCAAAAATTAGGATACTTGCTTTAAAAACATTGAGGTTTATTTAGCTTCCAGTCCAATCTGTCACATAACATTTAAAACACCTGGAAGATCTTTTCTGTTTACAGCAGTGACATGCAATCTATTGAAATCTGTGTAAGTCTCTAGAAAGAAAATTGCTATTGCTTTTTCATTTCATTATATGTTGGTTCAGCATCAGAAAAGCCTGCGTTCTTTCCTGCACAGGAGTGGATCTACACCCACGGACAGCAAATCCGGCAGCAGCAGCACTGTCTGTCCGTCTCCACCACTTTCCCTGCCTCCCAGATCCTGCTCGTGCCGTGCAACATCAGCGACGGCAAGCAGGTACCTCCACTGCAGTCGCTCCAGACGAGAGCACAGGAGACGTCTCTGACAGACCATAAATCAGGCCGCACTTAGAAAGCTCCCGGAGGAACCCACTGACATCAGCTCTATGAGTATCAGTCCCAGCGTTAGACAGCCCCTCAGGAGAGGCTTTACTCTCAGGCCGATGTCAGCGTTTCCACATGTCACATTTGTCATGTCAGTGTCAGGGACATGCAGCATACTGTAGCATCAGAAAACATCCGATTTATTTGTTGTGCAGGGAGGCGTACGTATAAGTAGATATGTGTGAATTATGAATGCACACTATACATTATATGCATGATATTTTATATTCTGTCCTTAGTGAATGTGTACTTATGCATGTGTTTATGTCTCCTGTGTTACTGCAGCGTTGGCAGAAATCTGGCACTCACCTGGAGCACCTGGCGTCTCGTTTCTGCGTGGACAGCGAGATGGCTCTGGACGGCATCGAGAGCAGTAAAATGCTGGTGATCAGCCCATGCGAACTGTCAGCACACACTCAGAGATGGGAGATGCCTTTCTCGTGATCCTTCCTCCTTGGCCTCTCCTCACCTTTCAGAGCTCAGCTGGAGTCAAAGATGGATTGAGAGGCAGAGAGAGCGAGTATGTACCTCCAGGAGGGGCAACATCTGTGTCTTGCTGTTCTGCTGTGTCCACTCCCTTTGTCTCTTCCGCACACCCCAGGTATGCTGGGAATGCAGAACGTCCTGACTCACTGAAATGACCTCATTACTGTCACTATATTAATGCTACACTCTACATTTAGGGTTTGTCTGACAAAAAGCAAGTGCTGTTTCATGCGTTATTGTTTAAATGTTAACTCTTAAACAAAACAAATTTGAGTGAGCTTTAGAGATAACCATGGAAATATTTAATGGTGAAGTGTGTAATTTTCTAATGGCAAGATATTTTCTTCTATCCCAGTTTAATATGCAGAGACAACTATAAGTAAGCTGCTTGTTGGCTGATTCCCCTGAAGACACTGTAAATATCAAAACATTGCTTGTTTATTTGAGTATCCCGACCAGGCCTGCGTTTCCCAAAAGCATTGTAAACCTAAGTGGACTTTATAAATCATTGGCACTAATGTTCTATATGATCAGCTTAGGCTCACAATGCTTTGGGGCGATATTGTTATCTACTGTTAACAATTGTTTTTGTTAAATGAAATAAAGCAGAATTAAAAAATAAATGAAACTTAAACAAAAAATAGAAATGTTGTCTTGGCAACTAACTGAAATAGAATACGTTTAAGTACTAAATTGGCAAAACTGAAATAAAAAATAAATTAAAGCTAAAAATAAATATTTTAAAAAATAATAAAAATGGCAAAAGCACATAAAAAAATTTAATAAACTAAAATTAAAATGAAAACTGAAAATATAAAAATAAAACATTATTCAAATATTAATAAATACTGTAATTACTCTGCTTTTGGGAAACGCAGCCCCAGCCTGACATAGGCCACGTACACTGCAGCTAAATTCGGTTGTCAGTTTACCTTTTAGTGCTTAATCGCGTTCTGTATACACAGTTCAGTAAAATACGGGAGTGACAACCGCATTCTACAACCGAATTAACTCCTGAAAAATACAGATAGTGACAACCGCATTTACAAAAAATTCTATGCAGTGTGTACGGAACCGAACTGAACAACCAGTTGTTAATGACGTTAACGTGCGGTGAATCACAGGGAAACCATGAGCCTTGACTCATTCGTGTTGCCAGACCTTGCTAAAAAAAAATCAGCAAACAAGAACAAGCCCATAATAAACCGAAATAAATCCAAATGCTTTATGCTGAAAATAAAACCAAAATATCGCGATTCATGTCTGCTCACTTTAATAACTCCATAAACCCGTTCGCTTTAAGAGACGAGCTTAAACAACAAGCCCAAAAACGCTTATAATGAGTGATCATGTCAACACAGAAAGAGCGTGCTCTGTTTGAAACAGGCTGTACAAGCATAAATAAAAGTGACAAAAGAGTGTTTTGTCACTGTAATATTACTTTGGTCACAATAACGGATACCAAACACAATAGACGCCAGTACGTCGCTATGGTTTCCAAGCTGTCAATCATCGGAGTTTCGAGAGCGAGTCGTGTTCCGTACACACATGTAACGATAATTTAGGGGATTCACTCCCGCATTTAAATGCGGTTGTCACTCCTGAAACTTACACTGTGTATGTGGCCATAGCAAGATTGGGGCAGGACCATCATTTTTTCCAACCAATAAATGCAGAGTTTTCAGAATTCTTGGTTAAATACAAAGTTCTGTCATGAAACTCTAGATGGCACAGGCTGATAGGTCCTTAACTCAACCTGCTTGCAATCACATCATTCTCTATAGGGCACAGCTGATTGGTTCCTGCTGTGTCAGTAGCCAGTGAGCTTGCGTGCTCAACCTTCAAATACTTGGTTTGCATTTGCTGTAGCATTTCCTGTAGCAGTTGTAGTGAGCTTACAGAAACCCTCCACCTTTCCCAGCACCACCTGTATAGATGCATATTGCTATATTGTACAGCAGCAGCATGTCTTACTTGCCCACAGCAGCGTGTCGTGTATGTATTGGCAGTAGCAAGTCCCGTACTTGCTCTGCATCAGCAGCAGCGATAACTAACAGCAGCAGCAGCGTAGCAAATCTATCCTGCCAAGACCAAATATATCAACATTGTCATACCCATTACCATGCCAAAACACTTACAGTATAACTATGTTAGTGGCAAAGAAATTACACATTTCACCTTTAATTATGTAAACTATGTTGGGGGAACAGTACTTTTTAAAAGTATATTTTAAAAATATACTTCTAATAAAAAGTAGGCTAATTGTTACATTTTTTACTTTTTATGGAAATAAAGTATTAGTTACTATCTAGCATAATCAGTTGGCTGAGACTCCTCCTCTTCCAAAACTTCAGCGTTGTGCTTTGCTTACAGGGTTTTTTGAATTTAAAGTAGTGGGTTTTTTTTTTTTTTTTTTGCTGTGTTTGTCCTCTTGACAGTCTTGCAGTGTAGACAGCTTTGTTGATTATAATGGGCTAGTTTTGCTGCTTTGTGTCGTGCCAGTGTAGACACTTTTTCGCATGCAATGGGAAAGCCTACTTGGATGCATTTTGGGGAAGGTAGTTTAGGTATTGTTATAATATACATTCAAGAATTATCACGTAACTTTACTAATTTCATCCAAAACATAATCTTGATATGTAACGTGTTATTTGTAATATGTTATCCCCAATTATTTTTTGGTACAAATACAATCTTATGTTATAAAAAATACATTTATAAATTAATTTATAAAATTTGTAGCTTATAAATTAAAATGTATTTAAATTATAAGTTAATTTAGAATTTAGTCAGCACAAGATACATTAAGGTTGCCTTCAAAAATGCATCATTCAGTTCAGACTTGATACTTTCCTACCTTCGGATACTACCTAATCAGAATATTTTGGACACAGCCTCAATTTAAAAAATTGATGAACCTCATATTAAAGTTTGACATTCATACATAGTAACCAGACTAGCCTACCCAGTTTCCTGTGGCTGTACCTTTGCTGATCTTCTCTTCTGTCTTTCTTTCAAGGTTCCCCAGAGTGTCAATCATACTGATGCTCTCCACAGAGTTTGGCAGCTGGACACACACAAACTTGTGGGACACACACTGAGTGTGATACACACTCACACTGGAGAACAACGCACAACCTTTTTATTTCTGTTTCGCTTGAATTTACCCCAATACGAAGCACTTGTGAGATACATCTGCTAGCACATCGATATACAATAAATACCCTATTTTTTATTGATGGCCTGCTGCTTGCATTTATTCCTAGTCGTTTGATTGTGTAAGTAAACAGTGATCCAAGTGTATTTAAGGTAGTTGCTAACATGATCATCAAAAATAGACGAATCCCAAAAGGATTGCACAGGCAGCCTGCTTCAATTAGCATGTCAGCACAGCCTCATTAGTCCATAATGTAATGGCATAGCTGCTGCGTGCAGTTGCAGAGAGCAAACTTCTGTTCTGCAAGCAAATGAGCTCAAGATGGGCAGGAGTGGTTTGTTCTCACAAGCTCTGCATTTGCTGCTGGCAAGTGGAGAACTGAGACTGTTTGCCTAGAGGATCTAAATAAAGCACAGCCACATTGCCACACATGCCCAGGCGACAGGACAGGGAGGATCCAATTACCACTTCCTCAGTCTGTCCTCCTCTTCTCATTAGAAGGCTGTGCTCTGCAGGAGCTGGGAGAATACTGAGACTTAGACGTGGTACAGCTCAAATGCCCTCATCACTTGCTGTAGTCTAGTCTACCCCGGCAATTACATCCAATTAGATTCTGCTGTTTTCTTACCTACAACTTCCTGATGCTGCACTGATTTCACCACAGGTTTTTCAATACCATCTATGCAGAGTTTGAACCTAAAAGCTTTAAAGAATTAACCATTGAGTCGTTATGTGATTCCTGACATGCTAAAAGTGCGCACTGAATTGTACAGTATGCACAAGTCTCCACATGCCTACTTTATTTCAGTAAGAATGAGTCATTATGAGGGAAGATCAAGATGAGAGGGGTGAGAGCAGAGAGATTTGTCTCAGACATGTTATCTAATGGTTTGTGTAGGAGAGCTGCACTAGTCAATACAATGCAGAGGAGGCTATTTTTAGGGAATCTCGGAATCCTGGTGGTTAAGAATATGTCGCAACAGAAGAGCTTCTTTATGATTTAGATCGTTATATCATAGAGATCTTTCTTTCACCTACAAATTGCATCAGCTGCACTGTAACTGGCATTTTAAAGCTGAAGTGTGTCATTTTCTCGATGATAAATTACTTTTTATCACAGCTTAATGTGCAAAGACAATTATAAGACTTATGTGTTGATTTCTCTGAAATGTGTAATCGCTGTGGCTCTATGGTAGTGCTATCAAAGTGTTGTCGTTGATTTTTTTGGCCATTACAACCAGCCCAGTACAGCCACATTGGCTCAACCAATAAAGTCCAACAGTCGGGTTCCAGAAGTAAAAATCCCATTCACTTTCTCCATAGGGGAATTGATTTTTAAAGGGGACCTATTATGCCCCTTTTCACAAGAAGTCTCTGGTGTCCCCAGAATGTGTCTTTGAAGTTTCAGCTAAAAATACCCCACAGATCATTTATTATAGCTTGTCAAATTTGCCCCTATTTGGGTGTGAGGCAAAACATGCCGTTTTTGTGTGTGTCCATTTAAATGCAAATGAGCTGCTGCTCCCTGCCCGCTTTCCAAAAGAGGGCGGAGCTTTAACAGCTCACACTTCAGTTGCTCAACAACAACAAAGCTGGAGAATCTCACGCAGCCAAAATGACGATTGTCAGTAACGGTGTTCAGCTAATGAGACTCTAAATAGTGTTTTGTGCTCGTCTGTGCAGCTAATGACAGAACAGTTAGCATGCTTTACTCAAACTTTTGCCATGGCGTTAGAACTGGTACACCGTTTTCGCTTACGGGGACCCAATTATAGCACTTAAACACGGAAAAAGTCAGATTTTCATGATATGTCCCCTTTAATGATAATTTCTAAATTGTTAAAGACAGACCTACTGTCCGCTAGGAGGTTGTTAATCAATTGTATATGCTTTATGCTTCAACTTTTTTTTTTTAAATGGTCTTGTTTAAAAAAATTAGCTAAGTACACAACTTTCAAATACTTTTTTTGCTTCAAATCAAAGTTTGTAATGTTGTGATTTACCTTGTATCTGGTCGGTTTGGTTCATGGTATAAAACTTTTCAACAAAGACTTTTTAAAAATCCCTATGGGAAAAATGAATGGGGAAAAATACTTACAAAAGCAGACACTGAAAAAGTGGGCGGGCACAGATGCACTCTAAGGGTGTGAGTTGGGGGCAGGCTCTCAGTTTTTCGTCCAATGGCAGACAGAAAGAGAGTCTGGGAAATTGTTATTAAATGGAATGGTTTATTATGCATGACCAACTTGAGCCTGTTACGAAATTTGTCTGGGGAATTCTTTCACCCTTATTCAAAATTCAAGATCATGTGGATTTCTATTGAAATGACTGGATTGCAAATGTGACCGCACCTTAATATTTGCTGGTGCTACTTCATGTCTATTGCATCACACCGCAGACTCACTCTCTCTCATTTCATACACACACAAGTGCCGCTACCTTTTGTCTCAGTTATTGACTGTAGCGCAAATAACCTCAAAAGACTTCAGTATTAATATTACTGTAATATAGTTGCATTGTTCGTCTTGTTGCCAGGCCAATTGTTTTGTACACACGTCGTGTCTCAAAATGTCCAATGTGTTAAGTTTTAAAGATTCTAAACTTTTCATGACAGAGAGAGGAAACTGCATCACCGGAGGGCTGGAAGCTGCGGCTCTGTATTAGTCTGATAAAGACAAATTCAGTGTTTCTTTGATGCTAGAGAGCAGCCCCTGCCACAACCTTGAGCATCATTCAAACAAGGTGGATTAACTTCCACTGTATCGAAGGGGCTAGAGTCCAGATAGAGAAACATATTAACCAGCTTTATTGGGTCTCAGTGGACAACAATTACTCCATCCTTGGCATCGCATTAAAATGAAATGTAATCACTGAATAACAGCAGCAGGTGTTTCATTCCTCTTGCAAGTTTTTGCAATCGACAGAAAGGCTTTTGTCTCCATGTGCATCCCTCTGTCTCTCTGTCTCAGAGAGATTTTCCTGTTTTCAAGACACATGGTGTGCGGGGTCATCATTATCTAGCTCTCAGAATGGTTATCAGGGGGCCACTAGCAAGCTGCCACAGTGGGTTATCACAGCCAGTGACCAAATAATTCAGACCTACAGCCCTTACACTGCCGAGTGCTTCACATTTGGACATTACACAATGTAAAGAACATACAACCCTGAGGAATAATGAAAGAGCATGATGAATGATCAAAATAGAAAGGAATATAAGAATAGAATAAGTTTAAAACATTGATTATTTATAATTTTTACTAATTAAACATGATTTTAGTATTTTTTTATTGTCTAAAGGTTCATTTAAAGGGTTCACCCAAAAATGAAATTTCTGTCATTAATTACTCACCCTCATGTCATTCCAAATCCGTAAGACCTTCGTTCATCTTCAGAACACAAATTAAGATATTTTTGAGGAAATCCAAGAGCTTTCTGACCTCCTTATACACAGCAACGTCATAACCAATTTCAAGAGCCAGAAAGGTAGTAAAGACATCATTAAAATAGTCCATGTGACTACAGTGGTTCAGCCTTAATGTTATGAAGCGATAAGAATACTTTTTGTGCACAAAAATAACGACTTTATTCAACAATTTCTTCTCTTCCCTGCCAGTCTCCTACGCTGTTTACGTTGTAAACGCAGTGCAGCGCTTCCGGGTTCTACGTCAGAATGCCAACTCATTATTGGCTGATGCTGTACATGTGAGCAGGAGCCAGCCAATAATGAGCGTACAACATAAAAATTGCTTGTCTCAAATCAGATAAGCTACATAAAACAGTTAGTGCTTCTAATTAAAATGTATGATTCCTGGGTCAACATAAGAGTATATCTCTAGCATTTATAATCTTTGTAATATTTCATTATAGTGTAGGAAACTTGCTCTGCCTCTTAAGCAACCTTCTTTTTTTTTTTCACCAAGCCATCTGAACCTATAGTCCTACTGTATAACGCCCACTTTTCATGATGTTCCAATCAGATCCAATCAGCTTGTGATGGATAAAATCAAGTCCTTTTTGTGTGTGTGCGATCGTTTTTGTGACATATCAGGACACAAATTTGTATAATGACATGGGTATGACATAGGTATTACAAGGAGAGGGTGTGACTTATGAGGACATTACCCCATATCCCCATTTTTCAAAAGGCTTATAAATCATACAGGATGAGTTTTTTTGAGAAAGTAAAAATGTGCAGTTTCCTGTGATGGGTAGGTTTAGGTGTAGGGTTGGTGTAGGGCTATAGAAAATATGGTTTGTACAGTATAAAAACCATTACGCCTATGGAATGTCCCCACAATTCACAAAAACAAACCTGTGTGTGTGTGTGTGTGTGTGCATGAATATTCTGTTTCACTCAGTTACATTTAAGGAAGTTAAACGGGCTGTAAATCCTGTCATGCCGACTTCCAACACATTCAGATTCATGCTAGCATTTCAAAATAGCTATATTCAAAATCAAAACAGACACAAAGAAATGAGGTATGCCATATGTAGCTGTTCTGGGACTAATAGTTCAATGCTGATAAAAGGAAAATCATTTCCAAAGTCATCTGTATTTAGGAGTAAACACTGAAACGATCCCTTGGCAGACTGTAAAGAAAAACATAGCTTGTCACTCACAAATGGAAGCCGGGCCGAGACCCCTAGAGTCTGTATGCCCTCCATCAGTCATACAGAGATAGAGAGAGTGAAAGGATCCCCAGCAATAGAGCACTTAAACACTCCACTGAAGAGTCTACAGCCTCTGGCCACACTGCCATTTTAAATTCCACTAAAGTAATTGTTTGCTATTTGCAAAATTATCACAACTGTGCTTCTTAAGTAAATATAATTTGAAAACCATTTACAAGATTTGAAATAGCTTCTCCATATAAGGGGCAGTCATATTAAATATTGATTTAAGAGAAGATTATTTTATAATTTTATCTGTATATTATGTGCCTCTGCTAAGAAAAAAAAAATATATCCATTATATTGTAGAAACAAATTGCAACAAGACAAACACTGAAACATTACAGTAATATTTTTAATACTAAAGTCCTCAAAGGTCATAAAACGAGAGCAAATCGGCGGTGTGATACAAGATACATAAAAGTAGAGCCAGCTTGAGAGATTCTGATATACAACATTGCTATGGATGACTGGGTGGCGTGATTGACCAATCAGAATCAAGTATTTCGAAACTTTCATATCGAGCTCATACTCGAGGAGGAAAAAACACCTCAATTATTCAATTATTCAGAGGCCCAAACTGAGCAAAAATATGCAATTTGGGGCATTTGCTCAAATTTATATGGCCTAAAAGTAAGATGAAATTCTGATAGCTTGTATTGTAAATCAATGAGATCTTTATAACAGTATAGCAGACTACTTAAATAAAACGCATATAAATATCAGATGTCACTTTATGTCTCCCAATAATGTGTCTTAGTAAGATGATATTTAAATGTTTAGTTTTATGATCAAAGCTCTGTAGTTTTTATTGTGGGGGCAAAAAAGGCCTTAGAATTTGGTATATAAAATATGATACAGTTGGTTTTATAGGGTTAAATGCTCGATTTGTCTTTCCAGAATCCTCAGCAGTATCATAGAGTTCTTTGTTTTTGCTAGTGAACAGTTTCTGTTGTGAAGTCTCCCCTGCCAACACCGTCAACGCGGGTCTCTGTGCACTTGAGGGGGAGGACACAAAAGCTTCTCTACTGGGTTTGTGTGTTAGCATAACCCCACTGACTTCAAAATGCTAGTCACTCAAAAGGTCAACAATGGAAGATCCACGGTTCCACTTTTGCTTCTGCTATGTTCAGCACTGCCAGCACCCACATCTCCCATCAGTCCACATCGTTTAAAAGATCAGGAACAGTGGGGCCATTATCGATTTTCTCTGTTATTGCTGAGTTCATGTCTAGGAGTTTGGCAGTGCTTGTTATGTGCTGGCTCCTTTGTCAACTGCATAACCCCGCTGATATTTCTCTCTGATATTGGAGGGAGGACGATGAAATTGCTCTGCCAGAGACAAAGGTCAAGGAAATTACCGCTACAAGAAAATGTGAGATCCTGCCAAAAAGACTAAGATGAGCGGGGATGAATTGCTGTCATGAAATGAAGAATTGAGGATTTGGCAGTAATTTCTCCGCCTTTGTTCTTCGCCCCTTCTTGCTGATCACTCCGCTTGTAAGCGCGTACGTTTTCCCCTCATTGATTTTGCCTCAAACTGTCAGTCACTCCGGAGAGGTTGACGATTATCTTCTTTAAAGAGATAGTTCAACCAAAAAAAATATATTCTGCAATTTTTTAACTGCTATGTTGTTCCAAACCCACATGACCCATTAGAACCACAATGAGATATTTATATATATATATATATATATATATATATATATTAGTGCTGTTAATCAAAAAAAAAAAAAAAACTAATCACACATTTTTAAAGACATTAATCACAAATGAATGCAGAAGATTAATTATAGACATTCAACATTACAGTATAACTGAAAGCTATCAATTTCAACATTTATTAAGCTTTAAAAAATAACTTTTAATTTAAGTGAACTTAAAAAAAATTTATCTGTGGCCTTCCTACCTGTCTAACAGGTAGGAAATATACAGAAATTGAATAGTTATCAAACACTTTACAGTCTTCTCTGCATAAATTATAAATTAAATATAGGTTAATCCTCATTAAAGCTACAATTTTCTCTGTTACCTTTGTTCCTTGATTAACATTAATGACAGACATCACAGCAAGGTTTATTAGCATTAGCTACATGATAATAACTGTAACAGCATACATAAACAAACCAACTAAAGTACCGTATCCAGACACAATATTTTAAACTAACCATTCGGAGACGTCCTGCTGTAGCCGCTGAGTTGCAACTTCTTCATCCGGTGCTTCTCCATCCGGATCAGATTCTGGGTCAAACTGAAAAGCTTGAACGACTGCGTGTCTACGAGCCATTGCGATACATCCACTGTCAACATTAGTGACATGTCCTGGCATGTCCTAAGGAAAGCTCATTGTGGGACTGGTTTGTAGTGGCTGAAATTCTGCACCAAGGCTGAATTTCGGGAAAGAGACTTCAGATACAGTACTAGGGACCACTTAGGCCTATATAAAAGCATCCAAAAAGCAGCATGTCATGGGACCTTTAAGACCTGCGCGCTGCCTAACATGACGAGAATATGACGCGCATCTCATTTTCTCCCAACTCTCCCAACTCAAGTTCATTTAAGACGTTATTTAACTCATTTAAGACTGCTCTTATGAGGATACTCGACAAAATGGGCATTTTGGCATAATTCTGTGTGTTATTGTTTGTTCAAGAGCGAAAGAGAACTCGACACTGGTCTCTCTGTGCACACGAGTCGACGCGACATTCACAGACAGCACGGTCTTGTGGCGCTTAGATGGTTTAAATTACATGGTTCATGTACTAGTATATAACTGAAGCTATAGGTTGTGAAATCAAGCATTTCTCGTTCTTACTGTTTTTAGTTAGCTTATGAACTAGCATAGCATACATATACCCGATTAGCCTGCTAGCTTAGATTATATTATGTTAGATGTGTTTTTTGCTTCCAATATCTGTTTCCAGTTTGCTTTATTATGCAATAGGCATTAATTTTATATTTCAAGCATGTTGTTTCTGCACTTAATGTAATAAATATCATACAATAGTGAAATGGGTTATAATTAGTCAAGACATCACGATAACAACTTTTGATTAGGCATTACTGCCTGGGTCCTAAAGGAAACCCGATTCCTTCTCAATGTAAAAAGATGACATTATAAGTTCTATTACATGTTTTAACAAAATTAGAGATGATAAAGGGTGTTCTGCATTTTAACATAAGAATGAAAAAGATGCATTTCACTGATTTGCACCAGCTTCTTTTTCTGTAGCTGCCCAAATTAAATTAGTTAACTGCACAAGACCCCAAACTCTGGAGAAAAAACCCCTCTTCATTCCCCATCAGTGCTCCTTCTAGAGTGAAATTAATACTGTCTTGATTCCCCCTTGCATTACCTCTCTCTCATTTTCCCTCTTTTGTAGCTCTCACCACCAAATTTGACTTTGCTTGATGTCTGAGCTGCAGTGAATCTTCCATGCTTGAAGCTTTTTCCCTTGCATGGCTGGCTATACATGTATCTTGCGCTTTTGACATCAGGTAATCTTGTTTTGCGGCAGACACGCTGTGTTGTGACATTTTATTGCGCAGACATGGTATTTCAGATGTGCAGCTGAGCGTAAGCCTTTTCTCTCTCGCTCTGTGTTTTCATCGCTCTGCCTCTCGGTCAGCCATCGATCTCCATTTGGCTGCTGTGGTTTAGTAATTACACAGCAAGCACAGGGGCACTAAATGAGTTGATTGCGCTTTGATGCCTCCTGGGTCCCTCCGACTAATGCGGTTTTCATGCGGCCTGATGTTTAACTGCTTAGGAACCAAGTCAAACAAAGAAATCATTTCATAATTGTATTATATGTTAAGTTAATTTATCATCCACCTACACATTGCCCAGTAGAGGAACACACATTCAAAGAGTGTTTTTGTTGTTGTTGTTGTTGTTGTTTTTTTGTTTTTTTGATGAAACAGGCTTTTTACTGTCTCATAAGATTACAAGACATGTCCAGTTGGAATAAAGTTTTGGGGCAATACAAATATTTTAAGAGCTTATTTTTAAAAATTGTTCCTGTTTGACTTTCTTCTGTGGAACATAAAGCCCAGAACACACCAATCCGACAAACTAGTGACGACGAAAGCAGACTGCGGGGTTGGCTCACGTCAGCAGCGTCTGGGTCCAAAGTTGCCCTGACACACCAAACCGACGCTCGACATCCGACGGCCAAGTAGCACGTCCGTTCTGCGCCTGCGTAAGAAGAAATGCCTTTCCGTACCAGCAGGTGGCAGTAGCTGAACAACCAATCAGAATGATCAGATGGCCCGACTGACCGACGAGCTCCGACGCCTATTCAACATGTCGAATCGGCCGAAAAAAAGCTGATGAGGACCAACTTCAGCCAGCGGTGCGGAACACACTGAGAAAACTTAGTCGACCGACGAACAAAAACTGCCTGACGGCCGACCGTCGGCTTGGTATGTTCCGGGCTTAAAAGTAGATATTTTGAGAATCTTTAGTTACTATAATTCTTCCAAATATCTTCTTTTTTATTCTGCAAAAGAAAAGAAAATCATTGGAACGACATGAGAGTGAGTGAACTATTTTTGAGTGAACTATCCCCTTAAGGATCTAGCCGAAGCCTCTGCCAACTGGTTGCATGAACCTTTTTTTCAGTATTGAAAAAGTGGACAATTCCGACAAAAGAGACTCCAGAATAATCCGCCGAAGAATGTTCTGTAACAGGAACTGTTCTTTCCTAATACCACCAGTAGACAATATGAGCATGTACAGCATGAACCTCTGTATGCTTGCCAGAAAACAAGACACCGACCTGTCAGACATAAAAGCTTTTTTCTTCTTTGGCGCTCTGTCTTCGGAACAAACATGCAACGTGTACAAGCACCTACAGATCACAGTTGCTCTTCAGCACTATGTGTCAAACTACACGTCCACCTTCTGTTCTGTGTGGTGGCTGCTGCACATCCCACAGGACCTAATGAGCAAGAGCTGTCGAGGAAAAAAATAGAAGAATATAGATTTTAAAAAACAGCAGTTATAAAATCTTTCTCTATATATATAAGCATATTATAATGAAACATACAATATGTGTATGTGTATATATATATATATATATATATATATCAGTCTTTCTATTGTTATGTAAGTTATTTAAAATGGTAAGCATCATTAACTGCAGGTCGTCACCTTCTTCATGAATGCTGATTCTGTTCTCTGCTGTTGGTAAAAATGTTCTCCAATTTAATTAGGCTATAAATTATAACTCATCCATTTAATGACATCCAAATGTCCTTTACGGCTCTTTTAAAGTCTTGCATTTGAAATCTATACACTGCCGCTTCCTTTAAGATCCCACTAACAATAAGACCTGAGTTGGGTTCAAATTAAACTAGGCAATCTTAATAACGTTTGTCACCTCTCACGGCGCACAATGGGCAGAGGCACAATGGGTGAATAAATACCGTCTGCCTAACCACTGTCTGCTTGACATTGAGGACTGTACTGTCATTTACCCCAGTCTGTTAGGTCCATCACATTAGCCGCTGCTCCACTCCTGCATTATTTAGATCTGCTCCATGAGTGCTGACTGACGATTTGGTTTCTATATATATATATATATATATATATATATAGTGGCAATTTCTGTGTGGAGTTTTCATGTTCTCCCCGTGTCTGCGTGGGTTTCTTCCGGGTGCTCCACGGTTTCCCCCACAATCCAAAAACATCCAGTATAGGTGAACTAGAGATGCTAAATTGTCCATAGGTGTGTGTGAGTCCTAAGTCATGTAATGGGTTGGGGAAAGACCTGGTGAACTACCTTGGAAAAATCATCGGCAAGAAAATTCATTGACAGAGATAGTAAGAGATGGCCCATAGAATCACTGAGAGTCGGATATGACTGAAATGGTTAGGGGTGTAATGGTACATGTATTCGTCCCGAACCGTACGATTCGAGTCACAGGCGATTCACACTCCAATCCAGAAGGGGGTGCACTTGGTAATGCTTGGTATATATTTACACATACACATTCACACCCTGCGTCCCAATGTCCATACTATCCATCCTAAATAGTATGTGAGATAAGAGATAATAGTATGTGAAATAAGTGTGTCCCAAAGCATAGTATGTTGAAAAGAGTATGCCAAAAGTCCTCGGATAGTCTACTATTTCCGGTAGATTTTTGAACCCATTGCGCTTTGGATGAGGATTCAGTTCAGAACTACAAACACGAGTAAAAAGTGTAAAAAAAAAAACTACAAAACATGGCGGATATGCGCGACCTACGGTGAGAGGTTTGAGTGACTAATAATCAGTTCAACCTGATAGAAAATATTTATTTAATGTTATCCGTGTTATATTTCATCTGTAATACCAATGTGGACTTTTATAAAGATCTGATTGGCCATTAACTTTTAAATGCATCATTATGCATTAATATGAGGAGAGTTCTCCACATGAAAGACCCGCGACTGCATATCAACGTGGTACTGCATTTCTCTCTGATACGGTAGGAAATTAGCTAAATGAAATGTGGAGGATGTAAGATGATTGGCAGGCCAGTTCACAGTGACAGGATGCGACAGAGAGCAAAGGCGCAATTGTATGACGTGATAGTATGTCCCAAAGCTTGTCTACTCTTTTGCTACACACTCAAAAGTATGTACTTTTTGTTCACAAAAAGAGTACATACTTTTAGGGCGTAGTATAAGTAGGTGAATTGGGACGCAGCATCAGTGTATATATATGACAGTCTTTAAGGACAGTCTTTAAATGTAGTGTGTAGTAAATGTACAATAATCTCTATTTTTCATTACTTGCTACTTGTTTATTTCACATGAATATGGTATTCAGAGCCTCAGATTTTAATGAGATGTCATGATTCCATTATGAATACTTTTAGCTTTAAGCGTCTCCACTGAGATTTTGTGACCTGAATTTCTAAGTCAGTACTCACCTGTGATCTTTTAATAGCTTGAGCTTAAAGTAATGCATGAAAGGATGTGAGCCACGTACGGAATCCAAAAAGATTTGAGAGCCATTCTCAGTGTGGAGCACCTCATCTGATGTCGCTCCCATGGGTTTGTGGGAAATCTCAAGCGACCCCCAGCTGTGTGTGTGGAAAGAGCGCGCTGTCAGATCAGTAGAACAGAGGATGTGTTCTTTCACTCCACCCATTTGGAAACTAGGACGCATGTTTCTCAAAAGAGCCCACCAGTGGCACCACTACACTGTTGTCTGTAGTGTCTCCAGGGTTTTCTCTCTTATATGCCAGGATCTGACATCATCTTGGTGCACTTTGCTGCTTGCCTTCAGTAAATCTGCTGGATTGATGTGCAAGACAGCTGCTGTTACCTTTTGCTTCTTCTAAATGTTTATAGGTTTCCTGCTCACATTGGGTGCAAACTCAGTAATTTAGTATATAAAAAAAGATTTACTTATACCAGTGGTGTCCAGTCATGTTCCTGGAGGGCCACTGTCCTGCAGAGTTCAGCTCAAATTAAACACACTTGAACCAGCTAATCAAGATCTTACTATACTAGAAACTTCCAGGCAAGTGTGTTGAGGCAAGTTGGAGCTAAACTCCGCAGAACAGTGGCCCTCCAGGATTGATTTTGGACACTTCTGACTCCAAAGGGGTATAAATACACAGGGAAACAAGGAGCTAACGAGGAACAGGTGAGAACAATTAATCACTATGGAAACTGTGTGAGGGTAAATGAGGGTAACAAACAAGGCAGCTATGGAAACAAAAGCAAGTAGGAACTACACACAGGAAGTGAAACACTGGAACAAGGGGAACAGAAAAATACACTTCAAAATAAAAGTCCACATATCAAAACCGAGGGAAAAAAAAAAAAAAAAAAAATATATATATATATATATATATATATATATATATGGGTCATTGACAAATAAGGTTTTTGTAAAAAATAAACAAACAATGGAGATATAATTAATTTTGAAGTTTATTAAGTGTTAATGAGATTATGTGGTTTTTATAATCAATTAACATTGCTTTTGTCATCTTTTACAAGCTGGAAAATTTCGGTTTTACCGAATGACACTTTTGGTTATAGCGAATGACGATATAAAATCTACAATAATTTTATTTCAATGCATCCATCCATTGTATTTATCATATCTAATGCATTCAGATGACCTCATAGTCTTTCATAAAAATCTGATTCTCTTCATCAGGAAACCTGAACGCACAAAAATATAGTTAGAAGATTCTTTTAAATGTGCCTCTGATGAGAAAATTATGGTAATTGTGAAGTTGTCAAAAATGTCAACATTTAAAAGGGGGAAAAAATACCATCATGTAGAGGTACATTCAGATTGGGAATAAAAATAAATATAGCTCTTCATTATTCATGAGATTATGATCATTTGCAACATATGACTAGACCTTTGCTTTGACACTAATTGCATCTCAGGTGATGGTTCACATTTGAAACGTGATCTTTTTCTTGTTTTTTGTTTAAGTTGATGCTAAAATAATACAGTATAATCTCAGGATCATCAGTCTAATATTAATATATATATATATATATATATATATATATACATATATAATATACACAATCAAACCAAAATTTATTCAGACACCTTGAACATTTCATTCACTATTACAGTTTATTCACTATAGTTTAAAAAAAATGGTAATAAAATATGACAAGATCTCAGAGTTAAACTGTATCAGAAAAAATTAATCTTAATTATGTCAGATAAAACTTAAGCAAAACATGGTCAGGTCAAAGTATCTGAATAATTTTTTGTTCCAAATTTTCATCAATTTTACTGGTAGTCCACTGTATGAAGAATTTTTGGGTATAATATAGTATTTTGCTATCCTCACTTACATAAATGAACTATAGTGTCCTGCACCCACTAGTAAAAATATATAAAAAATTATATCTAGTGTCTGAATAATTTTTGGTTTGACTATATATATATGTTTGATAGCATAGGAACCTTTACATTTATTCATTTGGCAGACACTTTTATTTATATCTGTATATGTGTTCGCTTCAAATCAAACCATGACCTTGTTGCTGCTATAATGTTAAAGGAGTAAGACTACACATATACAGTATACATATAATGCAATACATACTGGAAGAACATATACCTAATTTTAATGGAAATGAAATTCTGGCATGAACAAGGGAAAGTGTCCAGTAACTGTACTATTTTTGCCTTCACTAATTCATGTGAAAATTTCCTGCAGTGTGACGAATTAATTTTTAAAGTACAAATATTCCATATAGTCTTTGAAGTGTTATCTGTACTGAAATTGTGTAGAAAGCTCCTTCCTAATAATACAGCTCATAGTGGCAGCACGTGCATGCTGAAGATTGCTTCTTATAAGCACATTGGAGGCATCCACTGAATAGAACAAGGTACTGCAGGTTACATGAGGGATTTAGTGTTTTACTTTCTACATTGTAGTGAGCTATTTAACTCCCCAACATATTAGAGATTAGTCAAAATATGCATCCCAATTCATCCCACTATTCTATGCCGTTTTGTAGTATAAATAGTCTAGAGTAGTGTGTTCACACTGAAAATTCCACATAGAAAAAGTACACTTTAAATACCCGGATGATGCTCTTAATTAACTGAAAAAAATGAAGTGTGGGATGCTGGACACTTTAGGCACTCAACTGTCGCAGCTTTAATTACATAGCTAGGGGGTTCTTATCATACTCCAGTGTTGAATGACAAAATAACCTCATTAAATGTATACACATAGTGCATACTGTAAGTACATAAGTGCATATTGTGTATAGTGCGTCATTCGGGACACAACTAAAGTCTTTTTCTTAGATAGTGAACATCATCTCCTCTGTGCCGTCTATTCAAATGACTGACATTTTGTACTAGTTCCATTCCTTGCCAAAAATAAAATAAATAATCTTTTTTCAACATATGTCTGTGTAACAAATTTCCGTCTGTTTTGCACCTTTTGGCAGGTGATTCATGACTGCCTGCATGCAACTGGATTTTAATTAAAAACTGCCTCAACTCAACTGCCAGTGGAGCTGTTGTTTTTGAGAATATGAGCGTACACAACATCTAAAACATGTTGACAGCAGCTTGCAGAGAACTAGAACATTAATAAGGTTGTCTAGCTGTCTTGGCCACCATCTCAACATTGAGGGTCCAAAGTTTTCCCACCATGACAGCATATCTCAACCTGAGTTCTCCAGTAACTGTGAACACATTCAAAAACAGTGCACCTTAAATTGGACGGAGAGTGGATTTGAAGAGCAGGCTGTTTGATAGGTGTAAGTCTTGACAGTAGCTATTACTACACAGCTAAGAGGTGCAAGGGAACATTCCTGGAGTGTCAGTACATACTTTCTGTCGGCTTCAAACTGCTGCTGGCTACAGATCAAGGCAGAGGACAAGGAGAGGGGTGGGAAGGTGAGGTTAATTGAAAGTGGAAATTGAAAGGCAATTTTATTCCTGGTTTGAAGAACAAAGCTGGTGAATACAATAAACAGTTGTGTCTGGGTTTTGATCAGCATCAGCCATTCAAATCTATTCAGCCAGAAAAAATTGGGCTCAACATGAAAAAATGGCTTTTGCATGCTAATAAAGAGAACACTAGCCTAATATTCATTTGCACAGGTGAGCCTATTGCGGTTTGACTTTGGTTCCTTAAAATCGGCATGAAACATTTGAAACTTCCCTATTGTGACGGCTTTTCGAACAAGAAAAAATGTAGGTTTGCTATTGCTGTGATGTCATGTGACAGGTTGTCCCGCCCTCACACCAAAAAAACGTCATCAGAGAAGAGATGCTGTTGCAAGAGGGAGGGGAAGTTATATTAATTAAATATGAGGGTGTAACGGGGAAAAGAAAATTGTAATGAATTGTGCCAAAATGTTTGTTTATCTTGTAAAATAATTCTAAAATATTAATTGAATAGAATGTATTAAGTGCATCTAAAAGAAAGGGATATGGGACACCTACAGGCGACTAGGGTAAACTGTGAGTTGAGTCGGCCATTTTCTCCTCAGTCGCATGTAAGCTGTTGAGGAGAATGGTAGGTGGAAAATCTCTCTCTCTTTGGTCAAACAGATATAAAAATGTTGTCAGAGATGATTTTATTTCTTTTAAGGTCAAAATTGTTCTTTTAAAAGTATTTTATTTCATATTTGAGTCATAAGAGATACAGAGTTGACGGATAATTTATGTTTTATGCCAGACTCACTATTGAGTGCATTAGGAGCACCTGATATTCGTTGCGTTTCCGTATCTGTATTTTCTCGTTGCTTATTTTCACATGTATATTATTTCTGACAGTTAAATGACCGGATGAGCTGTTTATCATGTCTGTTTGGTGTCATTTCATATATTCCAGGTATGATGTACTAATGTTTGTACGATGTTATATTTTCTATGTTCAGAAAAAAACAGAAAAAGAAACTGAGGTCTTAATTATGGAAAAACTGATTTATTGTTTGATGAACTGGTGAAAAAGTCGTATGTAAGCTGTTGAGGAGAATGTTACGTGACCGGATGAGCTGTATATCATGTCTGTTTGGTGTCATTTCATATTTTCCAGTTATTCCAGTAAACACGCGATGAGTGAGCTCAGCCTACGTTTCCGTGTGGTCCTTTCCGGAAGGGTCGAAAGAAAGAACCAGAAAAGGGGGATACAGGGGCACATGAATTTAAAGGAACATGCCACTATTTTTGAAAATAGGCTCATTTTCCATCTTCCCTAGAGTTAAATAGTTGAGTTTTACCGTTTTCGAATCCATTCAGCCAATCTCCAGGTCTGGCAGTAGCACTTTTAGCATAGCTTAGCATAGATCATTGAATCTGATTAGACCGTTAGCATCTTGCTCAAAAATGACCAAAGAGTTTCGATATTTTTCCTATTTAAAAATCGACTCTTCTGTAGTTACATTGTGTACTAAGACCGACGAAAAATGAAAAGTTGCGATTTTCTAGGCCGATATGGCTAGGATCTATACTCTCATTCCGGCGTAATAATCAAGGAACTTTGCTGCCATACCATGGGTGTGCACAGATAAATCATTTATAACAAATGCTGCAATATTCCATTAAAAAAAACAAACAAACAAGAATTGTCAAGTTTGATTTCATGGTGACTTTAATCATCAAATTCTGTTCTCATCTTTCCCTGTTTAATGAATGTGTAAAAAGTGCTATGAGTCAAACTCATCCACATTTTAAAGAAAGCAAAAAGACTAATTGTTTTATCTGTTGCTATCTTTATCGTCTTTAAGGCTAGGGTCATTTTTCTTGTTTTCTGTTGTGTGTGAAAACTAAAAAAATGGGCTAAAATGACATCCAGTTGGCAAAGTGAGCTGCAAAAAAATGAAATTCTTCAGTTGAGTGCTTCAGAGGGGTTTGGAGACATTATGTTTCCACCCACTCTAATTGTGCTGCAAGCTGTCTGACTATTAGGCTTATTACGCAGCTCTCTGGAATACTGGATTCTGATTGGTCAGTTGCGCCAGCAAACTGATATTTTGAAATACTCATTGTCACCCATGGCAACATTCTATGTTCTATATATCATAATTAAGAATTGTTTTTAATATATATAAAATACATTTTCTTTTTTATTTTTTTAACCCCTTAAAGGGATAGTTCAACCAAAAATGAAAATTTGATGTTTATCTGCTTACCCCCAGGGCATCCAAGATGTAGGTGACTTTGTTTCTTCAGTAGAACACAAATGATGATTTTTAACTCCAACCGTTGCGGTCTGTCAGTCGTATAATGCATGGCAATGGTAACAAAATCTATGAGAGTAAAAAAAAACATGCACAGACAAATCCAAATTAAACCCTGCAGCTCGTGACGACACATTGATGTCCTAAGACACGAAACGATTGGTTTGTGCGAGAAACCGAACAGCATTTTTTACCTCTAATACACCGCGCGCACGGCATCCGGTGCGTGAGGTGTGTACACGCTCTGGCGTAGTTTACGCAAGCGCCGGAAGTGATCTCTCGCGCGTATACGTCACTCATTGTTTACACAGTGCACAAACATTGTAGATACGACGGCTAATCAAAATGGTACTTACTTGCGCTTATCCGGATTGTTCAAACCGACTTAAAACTAAAAGATTACGTTCTCTCGTGCGAACTCATTCGGGAGTGGTGATTTTCCACGTATTCCCAACTTCTGAGCCTGCTCGCCTGAAGTTATGGTTGACTGCTCTTCGGCTGGATATCAACACACCCATTAACGTACTAAAGTTGTTGAGGGTCTGCAGTGATCATTTTTCCCCTGATGATTTTACATACCCAGGAGAGGATCACGTACAACTTAAACCATCAGCTGTGCCTATGGTTTTTCCACATCCAACTGAGGTATGTGAACAAGATCTTTGTATGTGTCCTTTTTATTTGTAAAGCTGCCCTCACGAAAAGTAACAAAATAAAATGAAGTTTTGATGTAATAAAACCATGTTTTTTAGTGGTTTACTTCCATTTGTATAACAACTGTTGTACTACAGGCACCATGTTTAAACTACGCCAGAGCGCGTACACACCTTACGCACCGGATGCCGTGCGCACGCTCAAGGCAGTTGGACATAGTGGTGTATTAGAGGTAAAAAATGATATAAATACTGTTCGGTTTCTCGCACAAACCGATCGTTTCGTGTCTTAGGACATCAATGTGTCGTCACGAGCTGCAGGGTTTAATTTGGATTTGTGCATGTTTTTTTTACTCTCATAGATTTTGTTACCATTGCCATGCATTATATGACTGACAGACTGCAACGGTTGGAGTTAAAAATCACCATTTGTGTTCTACTGAAGAAACAAAGTCACCTACATCTTGGATGCCCTGGGGGTAAGCAGATAAACATCAAATTTTCATTTTTGGGTGAACTATCCCTTTAACTGTTAACATTTTGATAGGCGTGAAACTTCCAAACTTAAATGGTTGTAATTCATAAATGCTGTGGAATACACACCTAAGGTTGGTCTCTTTTTATAGATAACACTCAGTAGATTATTGAGCACTTCAAAAAATTAAAGTTATAGAAGTTTATTTTTACTGTAAAACAACTGTTCTGTACTAAACATTTTTTATTTTATACAATATATATATATATTTACAAAATAATTTTTACTCTAAAATTGCTATTGAATCAAAGCCATATGTCTAACCAAGATGTGTTCCAAATTTGAAGTTGATATCACAAAAATTGAAGTTCCTATGAGATTATGTTTAGGTGCTATACCAAAAATAGCCACCGGGTGACACCCACATTCCATTGGAATTTTTTTTGATGCGCTCTCCTTTAACAAATTAATACATTTCTGTCACAATATCACTTCTATCACAAAACGGTAGCCGAATATGGAACCTTGAGTCTCAGACCTTTTCGACGATATGTGTTTTGTCAAGATATATGACAGGAATGACCTATGCATTGCTTGCTTTGTTTTACCTCACTCCATCTTTCATAAAACACTGAGTCATTGTCAATTTCAAACATGGTTATTCTGCTGTACTGGAGGACCACTGAGATTTTTTCCATTAATTTAATTAAATTTACAACAGAGAGGAAAGAAAATGCAATCTGCATGGTCTGTGGTCACAGCTTGAAAAGATTAATGGCTTCCAGGACATAAAAATAATCTAATAATACCCTTACATTCTCGAGAAAGAATGTTCTTATCCATGACCATGTAGCTCAAATGAAATATGCAATCTGTGGCTTCTAGCATTTCCAACCTGGCAGTACGCCTTGTTGTAATTTTGTTATGGTTCTCCCAAGCAGCTGCTAGCTTGTGAAGTGATCTAACAGCAGGTTGGATTTTGTTTTGGATAGATAACAACAGTCTGTGGTGATGACTGCGGTGTGTTGGCAGTAGATGCGGTCAGTCCAGTGTACTCACAACAAGTCAGAAGACAGAAGAACAGTGCAGTGTTTCAGAGGATGGACTTTGTTTAATTTGCTGTGTAGAAATGTCTGTTTACTCTCTTGTGTTGTGATAGCTTTTGTCTGTCTGCAACAAATATTTATCCAGTATCGCTCAGAAAACCTTCATAAAAACTTGTTTTTATTAAACGGTCAGTAAAAGAATCAGAAGATCTCATTAAAAGTGGAGCCAGCTGTCTCTGGTGATAGTGTCTGCCTCCTGTGCAATCCAGCAGAATTAGGTCTTAATGAGTATGTAGATTGCTGTATGTAGAGGTGTCCATAAAAAGTCTTTGAAGTTTCCTGCAGAGAGCTCACCAGCAGAATTAATCAGATGAACTTCACACAACCTTCTGCGTTGGGAAAGAGAGTGTAACATTGCATTGTGCCCTAACAGTTTAGGCAGTACATACTTTCATCAAAGAGAGTTTGGGGAAATTCCTATAACTAATTTTATTAGTTCGTTATGAATGTATTCATGATGTTCTTCAAGCTATTAGAGGCATTCAAAATATGTATCATTTATAGAGATCATAAATAATTATTTATATTAAAATATGAATAATTCTGAATCGATACACTGTTTATGAGCATCACAGTGATTCTACCAAAAAATAAGGAACAAAACGATAAGGAAGAAAGACAATGTTGTCGAAACTAGCGCTGGATCCCTGAGGTAATTTTATTTTACACTGTTTGCTAGCCTGTCATAATGATCTCATCGTTAATACTTCTCACCATTTATTTAGAGGGTATGACCGATTGTTTTCCATATATCCATTTTCTTTAAAGTATCCTTGAAAAGGGGGTTTGACTTGTCAAACAGTGGTGGCTTTTTCTGGACCTCGGCGATTAACTTTTCAGCAATGTCGTCTGCCATTTTAAATGCGCGAGCCCTTAAATTAGAATGGATTCTGATTGGCTGTCATTGTTTCATCGTTCAGCAGCTGGAAAAAATCATTCTGAAAGTGATTCCAGCGATATCGTTTCTCTATATCGTTATCGTTATAGCTGTGGTGTGGACAGTGCTATTCTTTTATATTTAGAACGATTTTTAGAACTATATCTTTATCGTTATCTTTATAGTTATCGTTCTTGGTATAAATGGGCCTTAAAACTGTGGGGTTTTTTTTGTTTTTTTTTGTAATTTTCTAGCAGCAATTTTTATTATTATATAACAAAATAAGAAATGAAACAAAATTGAATAAACAAAAATGTTGCTTTGTAGTTATTTATATACTCATATTTCCCTTAAAATAAAGACAATAACCTGTTGATATTGTTTTTTTTCTTTTAACCCTTAAACGAACCTCAGGTCTTTATCGACCCGGGACATAATTTATTATTCTCTCCCTCATTCATTTTTTAAAGTTCAACCTTCTTAGTATTCCTCAATCTATTCATTATAAACAATATAACAAGAAAAACAAAAAATGTCTCTCTTCTAATTTTTTTTTTTTTTGGAAAAAGTGTATAGTAATATAAATTATCTAGATCTCAGAGGCCTGGAATTTCTTGACTGAATAGCAATCCAAACTATACAGCATCATATTTTTTTTTTAACTAATATTTAATTTTTGTAAAATCTATTTTTAGTTATTGTTAACATATTAATTGCAAATAAAATGTAAAATTCCATTTACATAGTTACATTTTTTACCCTTAAATGCATGAATTTTTTTCCAATCATTATTACATATTTGGGTCTTTAGCGACCCGAGGTATGTAATTGTGTGAGTATATTTTTTCTGCACAACAATAATTGAATCTCTGACTCATTAATTGCATTTCACCCTCTTCAAGTCAGCAATGTCTGATACACAATGATGACGTGATGTTTCACTCATAATTACTGCAGGCATAAAACAAAAGAATACGCAAGTACTAAAATGGCTGAGCAAGTACTGTACACAATCAAATATTAGTGTCACTGTCACTTGATGGTGGATCTGGTGAAGATGCTGTCAGCGATCAAAGTACTGATTTTGAGAATATGGTTGAATGTACTGGGAAAATGAGCTCTGACAATGACAGTGCACAAATTGAACACTTCCAAGTTCCAAAAGGGTAATTAAATATGCTTTAATTTATTCTTTTGTAATTGTTATTAAAATATCAAGAGAGTTTTATACTATTGTGGCAGTTAGAGATCCATCTGTGTTAGATATATGCGGGTCGATAAAGACCCGAATATGTAATAATGATTGGAAAAAAATTCATGCGTTTAAGGGTAAAAAATTTAACTGTGTAAATGGAATTTTACATTTTATTTGCAATTAATATGTTAACAATAACTAAAAATAGATTTTACAAAAATTAAATTTTAATTAAAAAAATATGATGCTGTATAGTTTGGATTGCTATTCAGTCAAGAAATTCCAGGCCTCTGAGATCTAGATAATAATTTATTAAAAATTGTGGGATTTAATCATGGGAAATAAATTCACTTGTTTTATATTTTGTCCACACGACAGGATAACATTATGGTACTCTTGTGTTCAACCTGGCTTCAACAACTTCACTCTGAAAAGAAAAATGCTGGATGCTTCAAAGTGTGTCTGGCACTGCTAAGCAAATTAGCAGTTGTGATGAATGGCAGTTAGTGGGCACGTAACACAGTAATTTGTGCTATTTTGTTGTGTTACCTCATAGTAGGAGGATCAGTCTGCTACCGGCCCTGTCTGGCCAGATTAGACCTCTTAAACCCCATCTGATACAGCACAGCATGTACTGCTACACAAAGTCAGAGTGTGCAGGGGAAGGGGAAGTCATCCAACCAAATAATAAAGTGTTATTGAGGGTGAAATGGGAATTTTAATTAGCTGGAGTCAAAAGTGCCATGTGGAACTTTAACAATGGTTGTGCACTTTCACAATGACACTGCGTCCTCAGTCAAGCCCTGTTGATGTGACTGCTCAGCCTAAACGTACGTCCTTCAGCCATTAAAGGCTTTAATAGTGTAAAATACCTTTATAGTGCCGTTATCAAGATGCTACTCCCCATTTATGAACTGAAAGGTCCATTTTTACTAATTACTAATTTGTGATTTTGCCAACACTTTCAACCACAGTGACATACAGTAGCTACAAGGATAGTCTGCCTAAAATGACTTGAGATGGATATATATATAATATATTGTCTGTACCAGTGGTTGTAGGTAAATATCCACCTCATTCGGTGCTCTTTATGTTTTCTGTCTTATAATGTGCTGTTACTATTTCAATGTGAGAAACGATGTGCATGAGTGAACTGTTCGTTTGACCGATTATAACAAATAGTGATTCATTCGCAAATCTGGCATTGTCTGATTCTTAACAGCTGATAGCAAAACACAAGACATGGTTTATAAAATACTGCAATGGAAAATGATTCTACGGTAATCTCCATTGACAGACAAGAATTTACAAGTAATATTTTAGTGATTAAACTACCCGCTGCTGCAGCAATATCACACGATCAAGTGATATCAGACAGCACGATTGGAAATGTTATACAACTTTTGTGCTTTAATTCAACAGTTAAATAAACAATAAGATAATACCAAGTGACCTACATTTTTGATACCATATTCCTAGTTACTTGGTATTTTTGCTCCGCCACTTAAAATAATTTCAAACAAAGCCATCGGGAATTAACTGCTTACGTGTCTCCATGAATTAATCAGTGTTTTGGACAAATCGATTGAGTAAATAATTCAACGACTCACTTATAAAGACAGTCATCTGTTTGGCTCCTAAATGAATCAGTGTTTTTGAATGAATCGGTTGAATGAATGATTCAGTGACTCACTCACAAAGACAGTCGCTTGTTTCATTCCTGTATGATTCAGTGTTTTGAATGCATCGAATTAATGAATTAACCAAAGATTCACTCATGAAGATGGTTTCTTGTTGCCACTTACCAGTTTAACTATGTAACCAGCAGAACAAGTCACTGAAAAGTCCCCAGCACTAATCCAACCTGCAATCTATTGTCTGGCTATATGCAATATGCAAAGGAAAGTAAAAAGTAGCCTAAGTAAATTTCCCACTTTATGATTTTAGACTGGACTATATCAAGCACATGTTTGTGTATTCATTTGAATTGGTGTGTTAATGTGAGAGACATAAGGGATATATAGAGAGAGACATCAAAAACAATGAATGAGACCTATAAAGTACACAGGCTCATGCTCGTCTTGTTGACCCATGCGGATCATCCTAGCATTCATTGATTTTCTACTCTTTAGTTGTGAAATCAAGCTGAACAGACCTGGTGCAGTCTGACCAGCCCATAATAACCAAGGTTACAGTCTGAGTTCAGAGTCACTACAAGGTCATGTGAGACAGATTTGATGCAATGATCCATATCGCTTCTTCTCAGTTAGGTGCAATTAAATACAGCAACAATCTTAAGTGCTTGTGTTGAGCTACACGAAGTTGAGCTTAGAACAACTACAATGCAATACTGTTTGCAGGCTACTTTCTAATCAAGGCGAAATGAAGGAACTTTGTTTTTGTTGCATTTTTTTTTTTCTTTTGTGTGAAGATAAATTACTTGAAAAAGCCACAACAACACCAGTTAAAACAGTCCAAGCATATATTAATTTTTCATAACAACTATTACATGTTCCCATATGTTCCCACGCTTAATTAAATTATTCAAGTGCAAGGACTTATGAGTATACCCTATATTAAATTATTAATACTTAAAATTTAAATTATTTTGAAGCCCAAAAATGCAAGGAATGCATTTGAGTTATGATTCCAAAGGAAATGCTTAATTAAGACCAATTGGTTGTATTTTTTTTATTAACTTCATGGGTTTACAGTGTAACAGTAACTTGATAAACTAACTGGCAAGAATAGCATTTATTTATTTTTTTTATTTATTTTAAAACATATAAATCATATGATACTTTTTATTTTATAAATTTAAAACTGTATAATATAAACAAAAATATACAACAAAGTAATAACACACATAAAATGTACAATTAGATCAGTTCAATTACTTTCCTCTCCAATATCTTGTTGTGGAGCAGTCTTCCCTGGCACATTTAATACAAACGCATGTCTCAAAAATCTTGCACTTCGTACCGTCTGAAAGAGATGATCTCACCATCTATTAAGCTCAAACAGTGCTCATAAAAAAAAAGTCACAGTCAATAGGGATAATAGCTCCTGCCTAGCTTAGATTGATCAGTTTAATTATTCATGCAGCTATAGCTCATGACATGAAAAAGATGTGGTGTCAATAGAGCTTCATTGATCCGCTGAGCTTCTTAGCTGCTGACTGCAGCAGAAACATTATTGTGTGAAACTGGTGCATTGTACCTATTTTTACATTTTGACTGTGCTTTAATGCATCAGTATGAAGCCATACACTTCATCTGACTTTTTTATGTGTTTTGGGACTGATGCGGTACAGAATTAAAGTGTGCAAATGGATTTGTCCTTTTTGGACGTAGATGTTCATTATTCTCCTAATGCAGGCCAAATTACTGGCTTTGATTGCCTTATTATACCTCTAGAAGTATAGCCTAATGCATGCATTCTCCTAAGCTCACAATGGACCGATTCACAGCTAAAGACATTATCAAGCTGTACTTCGATAAATCTATGCATGATTTCTGAATCATTATCCTACGAAGCCCATGCTGAGAAACTTTTAAAGAAAGCTACTGTATAGCAACTCTGTCAAAGTGAGTTATTAGGATGTGTGTAGGCCTATTTTACATCCTATAGCACTACTGCAGTTTTAAATTCAGATTTGCAAGCCTATCATGGTGGAAAAGCAGTTACTGCTGGCAATAATAGGAAGGAGTGACATTCATGCTCTCAATACTGAATTGGAAGAAAATCTCTCTTTTATTGTAGACGCATTAACAGGGGAGAGAGTAAAAGAAACTGTCTATTTGTAACATATGTTTAAAGGGTTAGTTCACCCAAAAATGAAAATTCTGTCATTAATTACTCACCCTCATGTCATTCCACACCCATAAGACCTTCGTTCATCTTCGGAACACAAATTAAGGTATTTTTCATAAAATCCGATGGCTCAGTGAGGCCTGCATTGCAAGCAAGACAATTAACACTTTCAATGCCCAGAAAGGTACTAAAGACGTATTTAAAACAGTTCATGTGACTACAGTGGTTCAACCTTAATGTCATGAAGCAATGAGAATGCTTTTTGTGAGGCAAAAATACAAATAACAACTTAATTCAACAATATTTAGTGACGGGCGATTTCAACACACTGCTTCATGAAGCTTAACGAATCATTTGTTTCGAATCAGTGGTTCGGAGCGTGTAGCAAACTGCCAAAGTCACGCCCCCCAGTGGTGAACCATTGAAATTTCTAAACACTTATGATGTAACCAAAGAGTATAGTAACGAAGCCTCGTTTACTGAAATCACGTGACTTTGGCAGTTTGATACATGCTCTGAACCACTAATTTGAAACAAATGATTCGTTAAGCTTCGAAGCTTATACTGGTCAAGTCCCATCCCACATTTTTTCTTGTTCTAGGAGCCGTTTCACTCTGATATGTCACTATTGGGGAAAAAAAGGCTATCGCAACTTCGGTTATGCTTCGGTTACGCTTTTAACAAAATCATTCACTCAAAACACACCAGGCCAGATTCAAACTCAGGTTGCCAGCGTATCATATCATTTCATTACATCATTTCATTGCACACTACCCACATTTCTGGCCTATCCTGATTTTTTTATCTGGTCACTGGCCCACTGATCATTCAGAACATCACCTTCTCTATCCTCAATTAGAATGTCATCCATCATGGCTGTAGCACCAAATTCCCACTCCAGTCAGAGAGGTGACAAAGAGCTGAACTGTGGGAAGAGTGCCTGCGAGTGTCTGACAGAGGGAATCACTCCACATGAGTGCACCTGACTGGCAGGACGTCACCCTCAATCTCTTTACTGACAGAACTCCTTGAGCTTTTGAACAACAGCTCATTTGCATCAGCTTACAGATGTGTTGATATTAAGAGTTAAAATTGTTTATAAAAAAACTGTGTATTCTTCTGTAAGATTGCTTGCATTGATGTAGGTCCTTAATTATTTACAAGTGTTTCATCTCTCTCAGTTGAAGCTGTCTTGTTCTGTGTCAGATGAATTAATGTGTCATTCAAGCATCATTCACTCACACATTTCACATGTTCTTGAAAGCAGCGATATTGCAGACATTAGTAACAACGACCAAAAACTTCACACTTTTAAATAGCCATGAATGTTAACCCTTACAGCCTTAAAGGGATAGTTCACCCAAAAATTAACCAAACAGTTGACGGCAAACATTGTCTTCCATAGTAGGAAAAAAAATACTATGGAAGTTAATGTGTGCAATCAACTGTATGGTTACCAACATTCTTTAAAATATCTTCTTTTGTGTTCAGCAGAAAGAAACTCATACAGGTTTGGAACAACTTGAGGGTGAGTAAGTTATGACAAAATTGTCATTTTTGGGTGAACCATCCTTTTAACTCAGCTAACAGGGAACATTCTCAGAACTTTGGATAACGTTCTGGCAAGGTTCTCTAAAATGTATTAACAAACGTTTTTACAGTGACGTTAAAGTCATTTGGTATTTAATAATGTTCTCAAAACATTACCACAAAACTTTATCGTTCATGGAACATTCTTTCTTGAAACATTTTAATTGGACATTCATCATCTGTTTTTTTTTTTTTAAATGTCATACTTGTTAATTTTGAATGTTCTCTGAACATTCTGAAACATAATGTTTGCAAAACAATAAAATGGAACGTTCTCTTAACATTCGCATAACCAAGAAAATACATTATTAAAGCATTTTAAAACATTTTGAACAAGAACATGAAGAAATAACATTAATGGCAACATAACATTTTGGTTAGACTTTATTTCGATGGTCCACTTTAGACATTTTACTAACTATAAGTAACTTGTCAACTACATGTCAACTAACTCTCATTAGAGTGTAGTAGACTGTTAGTAGTCTGTTAGGGTTAGGTGTTAGGGTTCGGGTTAGTAGAATAATTTGGCACATAGATGCAAAGTTACTTATAGTCAGTAGAACATCTTTTGAGGGAGCATCAAAATAAAGTGTTAGCAGATATTAAGCAGACAGTCTACTAATACTCTAATGTCTGGTAGTTGACATAGTTGCAAATTTACTTATAGTTAGTAGAATGTCTTAAGTGGACCATTGAAATAAAGTGTTACCCATATTTTTGTTAGCTGGGAAAGACTTGAATGCCTTTAAAAATGAGTCATGTCTTCATGCATTAGGATGTGAATCTACCACCAGAATAAATCATTTCCGCAGTTATTAGACTGATGGCAGAGTGAAAATGCCTTCATAAAAACTGAAATCTCATCAACCACTAAAGAAGCACAATAAGATCATAATATAACCATCTAAAAGGCAATAGAGAATTTAGTGTAATAAAATCAGTGTTATTTCTAACATTGATCTTTTGCTGAAAGTCAAGGAAAATCGGAGCCACACATCATACAGCAGCAGGCCTCCACAGGAAGTGATTCTGGACATTGTGGGAACACTGAATTGCCTTAATGGCCATAATAATGTTCAGCTATTAGCGTAGGGCAGTAATATTTGATACAGGCCACACATTTACAGTGCTGTTCAATCCTGCTGCGCAGTGGACGGCAGTGCTATGATTGACCCACTAATCTGCCCGTGGTTCTGACCCACCTGCAGTTTAGTCCATCAGTCCATTAGCTTCCTCACCATTAGTGATCAGGCTGGGTGATTTTCACATCTCTGTCCTCCTTTCAAATCCTCCATCACTCCCACCACCATACATTTGCATGCATAGTATGCCTTTTTATCTTATTTTATCCCTTTGAACACTATTCACTGTGCATTCATTTCGATTTTGTCTAACTTTTGATAATGAGTGTGAATGAAAAACTAGCAATCCTCCCAGAGGAAATGTTATTGCTTAAATGTTGTTTGTATTGCTTAAAAGATGTTTGGAGCAGTGGAGACGTGTTCTCTGGAGTGACGAATCATACTTCTCTGTGTGGCAATCCGATGGACGAGTCTGGGTTTGGCAGTTGCCAGGAGAACGGTATTTGCCTGACTGCATTGTGCCAAGTGTAAAGTTTGGTGGAGGGGGGATTAAGGTGTGGGGTTGTTTTTCAGGGGTTGGGCTTGGCCCCTTAGTTCCAGTGAAGGGAACTCTTAATGCTTCAGCATACCAAGACATTTTGGACAATTTCATGCTCCCAACTTTTGGGAACAGTTTGGGGATGGCCTGTTTCAACATGACTGCGCACCAGTGCACAAAGCAAGGTCCATAAAGACATGGATGAGTGAGTTTGGTGTGGAGGAACTTGACTGGCCTGCACAGAGTCCTGACCTCAACCCGACAGAACACCTTTGGGATGAATTAGAGCGGAGACTGCGAGCCAGGCCTTCTCGTCCAACATCAGTGCCTGACCTCACAAATGCGCTTCTAGAAGAATGGTCAAAAATTCCCATAAACACACTCCTAAACCTTGTGGAAAGCCTTCCCAGAAGAGTTGAAGCTGTTATAGCTGCAAAGGGTGGGCCAACTCCATATTAAACCCTACGGATTAAGAATGGGATGTCATTAAAGTTCATGTGCACGTAAAGGCAGGCGTCCCAAAACTTTTGGCAAAATAGTGTATATCAAAGAAAACAATTAATCAAATAAAGTATATTAGTTTTGTCTGATATTTCTTCTAAAATCCCTTTAGAAGAAAAAAATGTGACAGTTTTTAGAAATTTTAGAGGGCGCAGGCTGATAGGTCCGTGACATGCAATCTGCAAGCAATCACATCATTACCACATGGCACAAGCTGATTGGCCTCTGTTGATCCTGCAGCCAAAGAGATTGCTTGCTCAACATTTAAATGGGCAGGTTGTTTGCTGTAAGCTAGTCCAGAGTTCCTCTGAAACCCTCCACCTCCCCCAGCTCCACCTACCTAGATCTGCTACGGGATTTATATATATCTATCTATGCAGCAGCAGCAGCAGCATATCATACATGCTCACAGCAGCGTCTCTGTGTACCTATTAGCAGTAGCAAGTCCATACTTGCCAAAAGTGGATAGTGTGTGACTGAGATAATTTGGTTTTAAAAATAATTTGATTACAAAACGTTTGAGTTCATGTTGAGCTTGCTGATTTTTCATTGCATACTGCAATATCTTGCAAATCTGTGCACAGTTTGAGACACTGATGAGGTCTCATCTGAAACAATGACTGGGGTGTTTCAAGTCTTAGTTACTGTAATCTGCTGCCTGTGAATGCTGTCTGGAAGCAACAATTGAGATACTACTGTAAAGAGATCTCATTTGTGATAATTCTTTTCAAATTGGATTATCCAGAGCTAGCCGCAAAACCCCCAACATCCAATATGGTAAATAAGACATAATTTTAACAGGACTGAAAAATATGCCTTACCGTTTATGCTATTAAACACTCTGCTGTATGGCTTAATATGTGTATATAATTGGATCCTTGTGGAGCCACTCAAACTGTTATAAGCTGCCAGCCCACATCTCAGCTCAAGAGGAGAGAGAGAGAGAGAAAAAGATGTTTTTTTCCTATCAGTACAGTAATGCTACACAACCATGAATTGTTAGGAAACTGGACGTGTGACAAAATTACAAGAAGATAAATGGGTGGCAGATTCTTGAATTTGTGATACCACTATATACAGATCTGCCCAGATAATTCAAGAGTGAATTGGCACAAACAGGTAGCAGGTCTGCATAGCCTTGTGAGCTCCACCAAAATGACAGAATCACACAAACACATGCTAGATACTATGTCTGGAGAACTCATCAAGATGTATGACACATTATAAATCAATTCTGCACGAGCTGCCCCTGAGATTTAGTCTTTAAATATGATAAGACAGATGGAGCTTTGCACTCCCTAGGTATCCACCTCTCTCTGCCACTTTATGAGACTGTCTCCTTTCATTGTTCCCTCAGAATTTACTCAAACACCTTCTGTAGTTTCAGTTGAGACTGCATTCCAATGGCTTAAACGAATAGTTCACCCAAAAATTACAATTGCGTTATCTCATCCTCATTATTACACAGCGCTCTAGGATTGGTCAATTGCAGCATTCTACAATTTCCTAATTTTTGATGTTGTCCATGGCAACATTGGACTGTACATCACCTTGGTAACGTAAACCGGTACTACCTTCCCTCAGATCACACCGCAAACTCGCACTTTCTTGTTTCATACAAATGCAGCTCCATCTAGCGTCATTTTCACAACAATCAGTTTTCATCATGAATATTACTGTAATATTGCTGCAGCATTTATCCTGTTGCTAAGCTGATAGTTTTATACATTGTAATGGATTATTATTTTTTTCTTTGTGGAGGTTTTAAGATAATATGCCTATACAGGTAATTAAAATAATTTCATCTCAAATTAATATTTTATGTCTATGTATTTATTTACTGTGTGTCATATAATATGATGAATAATGAATAAATCTGGTAAATGTTGCAAAATAAATTTATTATATGTACATTTTTGAAAATGTTTGAAATGTTTCACAGAAGAAACAATGTCTTAGAGATTTGGAAAAATGTGAGATTGAGTAAATAATGACATTTTATTTCATTTTTGGGTGAACTATTCCTTTAATAAAGGCCAGTTGAATTCCTATAGAAAAACTTAAAGGGTTAGTTTAAACCAAAAATGAAAATAATGTAATTTATTACTCACCCTCATGTCATTCTACACCCGTAAGTTCATCTTTGGAACACAAATTAAGATATTGTTGATGAAATCCGATGGCTCAGTGAGGTCTTTATTGAGAGCAAAGCCATTGAAACGCTCAAGATCCATAAAGGTACTAAAAACATATTTAAAACAGTTCATGTGAGTTCAGTGGTTCTATCTTAATATTATAAAGCGCCAAAAAAAAAACAAAATAACGACTTTTCAACAATATCTATATGGGCCGATTTCAAAACACTGCTTCATGAAGCTTCTGAGCTTTATGAATCTTTTGTTTCGAATTAGTGATTCGGATCTCCTATCAAACGGCTAAACTGCTGAAATCACGTGACTTTGGCGCTCTGATTCACTGATTCGATTCATAAAGCTCCGAAACAGTGTTTTAAAAATCAGCCCATATAGATATTGTTGAAAAGTTGTTATTTTGGTTTTTTTGGCACACAAGAAGTATTCTTGTCACTTTATAATATTAAGATAGAACCACTGAACTCACATGAACTGTTTCAAATGTTTTTAGTACCTTTATGGACCTTCAGAGTTTCAGTGGCTTTGCTCTCAATGGAGACCTCACTGAGCCATCGGATTTCATCAACAATATCTTAATTTGTGTTCTGAAGATGAATGAAGGTCTTACGGCTGTAGAACGACATGAGGGTGAGTAATTAATGACATTATTTTCATTTTTGGGTGAACTATCCCTTTAAAAGCGCACTGTGGATGTTTTTCATATTAAAGTTATAATTCACCCAAAAATGAAAATTATTTTATCATTTACTCACCCTAATCTCATTCCAAAACTGTATGACTTTCTTTCTTCTTTGGAACATAAAAGAAAATAATTTGAAAAATGTGTGGGGTAATTTGGCCGTATAATGAAAGTCAGTGGTCACCTAAGCTGTATAATTACCAACATTCTTCAAAATACTTTTTTTGTGTTTCGCAGAAGAAAGAAAATCATACACGTTACAGGTGAGTAAATAAAGTCAAATTTTTAATTTTGATGTGAACTACCCTTTAATAGTATTTGATAGGCTACTTGTATAGCTTCGATACAGTGCACATTCCTGCTGAATTTAGAGTTTAGAGGGACAAAAGTCTTCTTATCATATGTAACAAGTTACTTATTTTGCTTTGATCGTCCATTAGGCAAACTACTGTTGTGTCACAGTACTACTGAACAACAGTTGGCTGTTGTAATGGGGATTCAGAGATGAACAGCCTCAGGCCTTCATGCACATGAAACAGAGCTCAGCAGAAGTGCGTCTTCGTATCTGTTGTGCTTCATCAGCCACTAACAAGGACAACAGTGGGATACAATACAGGTTCTGAATATTAAATAGCCCAGTTTCAATTATCTTCCTTTTTCAATTATAAAAATTCAGCCCCTCATCTAGGAAAACGTGTCATGGTTGTTTGCTTCCATGTTCCTTTCATCAAAAATACAAAGGAGAGGAACTTGTTTCTGCTCTCTATTACATAACAAAACTGCTTCACAGCATATTACATCTATTATCAGACTCTGTCTTTTACCTCACAAGAATGTAATAATAATATGATCTAATTACAGCAGCAGTTTGTTTTCATTTGTTTCTCCAGTAATCCTATGTTTTAGTCCTCGACTTGAATTAAACTTTGAAAGGAAAGATTAAAACCGTTTGTGTGACTGAGAGAGACATCTAGTGGTAAAAGCATAGTCACAGTTTCCACCCTTTTATGTACTTTGTGTTTGCGTATTAAAATTTCCAGTCTATGAGGTTTGAGGCAAGTAATATATTTTCGCTTACCTTTGCTGTTACATTATATCAGCATATTCATCCACAGCTTTATGAACTGGACAGTGAGTGTCCACGAGTGTTGTTGTACAAATTTCTATTATTACAATGTTTATTTTTGTACAAACATTTATAGATAAATAAACACTCAAGAGGGAAAAAATGAGAAAACTATTTATTAACATCAGTCACCTTTATTTGGGATTCCCAGGTTAGTGTTTCGTTGTCTTATTGCCCCATCTAGTGGTGGTATGTTCTGTTTTCACTCTTTGTACTCGTTCAAAATATGCATACTAGCATTTAAAAACATGATTCGATTAAATGTATTGTTTTCTATTTCCTGTTGATTTAATGAGTTTATGTTTTTTATAGTGACCAAAATAAATTTCCGTAGGCTTTCTTCATTGTGGAAATATCATTAGTATAAAATATTTACTGAATCCTCTCATTTCCTCTGAAGTACGTGGTACCTTCACTATGCTGAATATTGCCTGCAGGCTTATCTTCTTTTAGCATATTTAATTTGTTCTGTCATGCCTCACTACAGTCTTTGAGTCCACCTCATAATCTTTCTTGAAGTTATTACAATCAGCACTAAACTGAACACGCCATTATATATCTATACGCATTAGGCATATATAATTGTCACATTCTTGATGTGTTCTAGTCAACACACAAGAACAAGTAATAATTCAAAAGTCTTTAATATTCAAACCAGAATGCAGAAGATCACAGGAGAATACAGGAATACAAAATAGCATGAACACATTCAAAGTAAAGACAATAACCAACAGTGAACTGAACAAAACAGTTTATACACAGAAGCAGACAAGTGGCCTGTTGCATGAAGCAAGTTGAACAAACTCTGAGTTTCAGAGTAGGTTTAGAGTTGACAAATCCAGATAAATCCAAACTGGTTAAGATCAGGATCAGATATTGCACAACGCTCGGTATAAACTTTCTCTGTCAACTCAGGTTTAATCCAGAGTTTGCGATTAACTCTGAAGCGCATGCACCTGAAAGTGTGACACGTGCGGCAAACAGCCAATCACACGGAACATGCAGAGCATCCTTTTGATTCACTTCTCGCGAGAGAGCCGCGCAATTCACTTCTCTTCTGAAGATTAAGAGATCGTTACGAAAAATATCATGAAATTAAATGCATTTACAAGGCAGGAATAAACACTGCTGCAGTGAAAGTTTGAGAAGGCAGCTGAAAGAAAATATCTGACTATATCAATGCATGTGATTGAATCAAAGAAATATGCCTAATAATTTATAATATAATAATTTATATTAGATTCACAAAGAGCTCAAATGAATACACATAAGCTTAATTTGTTTAAAAGCTTTATATATCGATGCATGTATTATATTTATATCAATTTAAAAGCAAAGTTAAATATTAATTGTCAAGTAATATAATAATTATATGAATATTATATGATTTATACATAATTAATTCATATAATATAAATATAATAAATAATTAGCAGCAAAAGATGAGCAATTTTGTCTCTAAAATGTTTTCACAATAAACTGACTAAATTTGACTAAACTTGGCTTTATTGCATCAGATACATGTCACTTTACTCACAGCTGATTGGTCGAGTTTGGGTTTGTGATCTCTAACTCAGAATAAAACCTGCTCCGGAGCAGGTTAGCCGTGTAGCGTAAGTTACCATAGCAATGAACCCCGCTAAAACCAATCCACCTTCATAAGCCTGAAAAACCAGAGTTTACTCAAACTAATCTTGAACTTACCTGGGTAGAAACTGAAACCAGCTTTGTGCAACAGGCCAAAGGGGATTAAATGAGACCGGTGTAATTAAGTCCATGGTGAAACCAGGGTGATGATGGACCAAGGTCGAGCCGGAGGGAGCCTGAGTGATGGCAGACCACGGCGGAGCAGAAGGGCTGACACACCAAGCCAACAGTCGGCCGTTGGGGAGTTTTTGTTCGTCGGCCGACTAAGTTTTCTCAGTGTGTTCCGCACCGTTGGCTTTTTTTCGGCCGATTCGACATGTTGAATCCGCGTCGGAGCTCGTTGGTCAGTCGGGCTATCTGATCATTCTGATTGGCTGTTCAGCTACTGCCACCTGCGGAAAAGCATTTCTTCATACGCAGGTGCAGAACGGACGTGCTACTTGGCCGCCAGGTGTCGAGCGTCGGTTTGGTGTATCAGGGCAACTTTGAACGTGAGCCAACCCCGCAGTCTGCTTTTGTCGCCACTAGTTCGTCGGCGTTGGCTTGGTGTGTTCCGGGCTTAATGGTTAGAGAGTCAGACTTGTAACCTGAAGGTTGCGGGTTCGAGTCTCAGAACCGGCAGGAAATGTAAGTGGGGGGAGTGAATGAAAAGCACTCTCTTTCCCAATCGCTCCCCGGGCGCCGCAGCAAAAACTGCCCACTGCTGTCCACTGCTCTGGGTGTGTGTTCACTATTGTATGTGTGCACTTGGATGGGTGAAATGCAGAGCACAAGTTCCGAGTATGGGACACCATACTTGGCCACACGTGACTTTAATCAGAAACCAATGAAACTAACAAGGGGATTGACAAGACTAAACTGCAAGGAAACACAAGAAACATAGCCACATGAATAAAAACACAATGAAATCTAACATAACCCGGACTGGGTCATCCAGAAAGTTACCAGAGACAGGTTGATGGGCAGAGATGTCGAGGGTGGGCAGTGGGTGGGGACTGGCTCCATGGTCCCCAGGTCAATGAGCCAGTGCTCCCATTCTGGTTCTAGGGTGGACTGCTCTAACCTGGACCTGATAGTAGGATCCGGCCTCAGGATGGATGCGGCGACCGGCTTTGGCTCCGGGGTGGACTCTGTGGCTGGCGCTGGCTACGGGGATGGAGCTCGTGGTCCAAGGATGTAGCTAGCGCGTGGTCCATGGTGGGTGCTGGCTCAGGATCTGTGGAGGACATGGGCGTTGTCATTTGGTCCATGGCGGAGAATCTCTCTGGTTGTCCGGGGCCCTCCGAGCTGGGACGATGTGACTTATCTAGAGTGGGCAGAGAGATGGCTACTGAAGGTAGGTCCAGGGGAGTCGAAGCTGATGGTATCGTCTTCCATGACTCCCACTGTGAGAGAGGATCCACAAACCCACAAGACATACTCCACAAACTCAACGAAGGCAAGGTGATCCTCACTCACCAGCAGCATCTGTCCTAGAACGTCATCCATTCCGCTCCAGAAAAGCTGTTTAAGGGTTTCATCATCCCAGCGCGCCTCATTGTAGAGCTCCAGGATGTCCTCTACAAATTCCTCCAGCATGCGACTGTTCTGTGAGTAACAGTCCATATTTTTACTTGCTTGAGGGTCGGTTATTCTGTCACGTTTTTGGTGTGTTCTAATCAACACGCACAGAGAAGTACTAATTCAAAAGTCTTTAATTATCAAACCAGAATGCAAGAGGTCACAGGAGAATACACAAAACAGCATAAACAACTGACAGTGAACTGAACAAAACAGGATAAATACACAGAAGCAAACAAGGGGGTGTAAATAAGACACAGCCCCGCTAGAAATTTTACGTTCCCAGAACATTCTCAGAACGTCAACACTGGTGTTAAGAACGTTGCCTAGTAAACGGTCACGATGTGGAGTTCTTTTAAGGGCTGGGGGACGTTATTTGGTGGACATTCACAGAACATTCAGGACGTTCTCTGAACGTTTAGGGACCAATATTTTATTTGTGATGTTCTCAGAATGTCCTTGCTGCCCTTGCACTTTACAGGTAATTCCTGGATTATTATTACAAAACCTTTTCTGTAAAATGCAAATCTCTTGCAGTAAGTCATTAGCTGACAACAGCACATACATCAGGTAATATAACCACTGCATCAGCAGCTACACAGGTACTATCTTTAAATAAAGCAACATGCAGCATAACATCAGTGTTTCTGGCTCATCACTGACTGAAGCACAGGCTCTACTCTTCAGCACAATGGTAACCTCACAAAACTCAGATAACAGAAACAGAACATTAAACACTAACAGATCTCTCTAGATCTCAGCATCTTCACTTATTACAAACCAGTCTGACTTTATTTCTTTCATTCAAAACTTCTTAATGAGGTGTTGATGTTTTATTGAAAATAATAAAGTTTGAAGTCACCGTTATGGAGGTAAGCACTTGCTTTAGTTGGGCTCCTGACACTTGACATCTTAACTTTATTTTTTCTCTTATTGTTCTAACTGTGTGTTTTTAAAGCACATTTGTTACAAAAAAAAAAAACTGTGAGAAAAAGACAATCTTGACAGATGATTTTGATTGCTCATTGTTGATTTCGTCATTGTCATACAGTGGCCTTATTCACTGAATATTGTATTCCTTTCACGTTACTGTAGCCCTATAATACTGCAAAAAAAAAAAAAAATTCTGTCTTGTTCTGATATTCTGAAAGTTTTAGTCACTATGCAGAAATTATTCAGACAGGATCATGTAGACACACACAGACATCAAGATTCAGCGTATGAACCTCAACAATGGTGACAAAATTTTCAGATAAACTGATTAACTCTGAGCATCACAAAACAAGCTACTAAACTCACAAAAAAGATTTGTTTATTGTCACCATTATTGAGGTTCATACGCTGATTCATGATGTCTGTGTGAGTCTAAAAGACACTGCTCAAAACTCTTGCTGTATAATGAATAAAAACAAACAAACAAAAAAAAACCATCATTAAATAACCAAATTCATCTGATCAGAATTTCTCTTGCTGTAACAAGCATGTATTGGAAACACAGCTAAAGCAGCCAGAAAAAAAAATTTAATGTTAAGTTGTCAAGAATCAAGAGCCCATCTAAAGCAAACGCTCACCTCCATAACGGTGACTTCAAACTTTATTATTTTCTATAAAACATCAACATCTATCCTGTCACCTGGTAACGCTCCCAGAACGTTCAGAGACGGTCACGATGTGGAGTTCTTTTAAGGGTTGGGGGACGTTATTTGGTGGACCTTCAGGGAACATTCAGGACGTTCTGGGAATGTTTAGGGGACTATTACTATAGGACGTTCTGTTAACTTCCCAAATGTCCTCTTTAACGTTTTCGCGCGACCATAAAATAAGCAAAATGGAGCAAAACTAACAAGGGGGTTATCAAGGCTAAACTGCAAGGAAACACAAGAAACATAGAACACAAGAAACACATCAGTGAAAACAATGAAATCTAACATAACTCTGACAATAATATAATATAGACTATATTATATATAATACAGTATATAGACTATATAATAACCTGTTTGATTATAGGTGAGCACTGAAGAAAGCAATGTGCTGAAACTTTTGCTTATGCCTGTCTAGCTTTTAATTCATTTTCACTTTGCACTTTTTCCACTTTGCAGTGTATAAAATAAAATGTTTTTGCCAGACTTTCTCCGGTCTGGATATAATTCAGTGTGCGGTTAGCAGTTTTTGTTTGTTTGCATTAACTTTTTTGGCTCTACACATCTAAAGCAAAAGGTTTTTTACCTATTTGGAGCACAACAATTTCAACTATAACCTGTTTGAAATTTTACATGCTTCATTATCAAGTTTGTTGCTCTACAAAGACTTACCACTAGATGGACATTTCCAACCACACTTGGTTTACCTTTATACATTGGATATGATAATATAGTACAGTATGTATATGGGATGTTGTGATTAAATTTAAATGCTGATAAATAATGCATTTTTTTCTTATAGTTTTTTTTTTTTTTTCATTACTAGAGATACATGCCACTGTTTAATATATTATATTTTAATGTTATATTATATTATATTATATACATCATTAAAGGGTATTTTTATTCACCAATCATGATGTAAATAAAAATCTCTCTAGAGGAAAGCAGCAGTACCAACCATCACCATCCGCAACCATGGCGCTGCGTCCCTGACTGAGCTCTTGTGCTCTGGGTGGGGCTTTGCCAGCAGTGGGGGCATTTCCTCCAGTGTCGGGTTTCTCCAGCGCACTGGCATTTAAATCTGCTGCAGTGGGAAACCTTTGGACGTCTGTCATCGTGAGTGAATCTGCTCTGCTGGAGAATTTCGCGCTCATTTTCTTTTCTCTTTCAAATTTCCAACACTGTATCTCTTGCGTTCGCTGAATTGTTGCGTCTAGCGGCGCGCGCTTTTATTCCAACAAAGCCTGAATGAAAATCTGCCTGTTTGGCCATGTTTTTGACCATGACATATGCGCAGAATATTATGTAATGCATTATATTTTGTAATTATGGTCTAGTCTTGTGAGCATTTTGTGTCGTGAGTGGCCTAGAGACAAGGGAACCTTTTCAATGGACTCTTAAATACATCTACGTCAGAAAAAAAAAAAATCCATTCATTTGAATACGGCTCGTTGGTGCATAAATAATTATCCAAGAAAAACAGAAATAATCGTGTAAGGTTGCCTATACTCGAGTTGCATCATGTTCAGCTGGTTGGGAACCGATGACAGGAGGAAGAAAGATCCAGAAGTCTTCCAGACTGTCAGTGAAGGACTGAAGAAGCTCTACAAAACCAAACTGCTTCCACTGGAGGAGCACTACAAATTCCATGAGTTTCACTCACCCGCTTTGGAGGATGCAGATTTTGACAATAAACCCATGGTTCTCCTGGTGGGACAGTATTCCACTGGCAAAACCAGCTTTATAAGGTATGATGTGTGTTTTGGCTCCTATTAAACAGGTGCTGGTGTCCTGAGCACTATAAGGACATCAGTCAGGAAACTTTAAAATCAAGCACTTCATAAAATATTTAATGAAGAATAAGTCATACATGCATAAACATTATACTGTGAGTACATGAGTAAGATGTAATGAATGTGTATGGATATATTTTTATATAGCCTGTTTTGTTTTTTTGCCATTTCTATTTTCATGTACAGTGAATAATCCTGTTTTAAGTAGAATTTAATGTAATAATTTTTATTAATGTTATTCATGAGAATATATTCTAATAATTATAATAATATAATATTTAACAGGATACATGTAATAATATTTTGTGCGTCACATGCCTAGTTTTTTGTGAAACATTTATGCTATGAGAAGCTTTAGACCATATTCCGCCATTTGATTTGATTGAAATAGTCATCTCAAACCACCTCTTCCATATTTTGTATATATTTGAATAACTGTCGCAATCTTATTTGTAACATCTAAAACCAGTTTTTCAAGTTCTGTGCGAGATTCCTCACAATCCTATAAACCACAATATTTGATGACTTCAGTGGTACAGATTTATCATTCATCTGTTTACATGAGAATTTCTGTGTTCACTGAATACAGATCTTGATGGTACATGCTAAACAAAGTTTAACATAGTACTATAATTTTAGCTGAGACAGAGATGGTTAACTTGTCAACAGAACAGGCCTGGCTCCAGCTCTAAGATGTATCTGTATGACACAATGTCGCTGCTGTGGTGTAATGCTTGTCTACAGGGTTATTTAAGGCTTTTGGGTCCAAAATGAAAGGCAACAAACTACTAAAGATCCCCAGGCAACAAGAGACACTAACATTGACTCCAGCATTGCCTTAGTGACTTGTCACTAATAGGTCCCAGAATGTAGACAATGTGGATGGAGACATCCATTTTAAAAGAAATCATGTGGTCATTCCAACATTTTTAAGACTAACCTGAAGATTATTCTGACTGAGAAGTTAAATAAATAGCTTAAATAGCAAAGTTAGTACTTTGTAAGCTAGTTATTTGAACTTTTTTGTAGGTCTGTATGCAAACATTCTGAATTCATTAACAAGTTGTAGATTTTTTTAACAATTTTATAATGCTAAAATTTGATTTGAGTCAATTTTTTTTTTAGCCATGAATTACATACAGTTCAAAATTTTGAGGTCAGTAAAAACATTTTTTTGGAGAAAGAAATTAATACTTTTATTCAGCGCAAATGTAAAGTTTATTCAATTTATTCAAAGTGACAGTATAGACTTTTGCAATGTTACAAAAAAAATATTTCAAATAAATCATGAAATCATGAAAAAAATCCTAAAAAAATTACGGTTTCAACAAAAATATATTTATATAATAATATATATATATATATAATATATATATATATATTCAGGTGCAAAACTGATAATAATAATAATAAATGTTTCTTGAGCAGCAAATCAGCATATTAGAATGATTTCTGAAGGATCATGTGACACTGAAAACTGCTGAAAGTTCAGCTTTTCATCACAGGAATAAATTACATGTATTAAAATAGAAAACAGTTATTTTAAATTGTAATATCTAAAATATTACTGTTTTTATTGTTATTTTTATTAAATAAATGCAGCCTTGTTATGTTGACCATAAACTTCTTTCAAAAACATAAATAATGTACCAATCCCTTTTGAATGTTATTTTCTGATTCATAACAATCATAAAATGTAATGTCATTGGCTATAGTTAATTTAATCACATTATCTGGGATTTTTTTGAATAACTAGTCCATGTTTGTACTTGAAGTGAGTCTTAAATGTGAGAGTGAGGTATTGTCCTGCACTAGCAGTAACAAATGTGCCTTCTCATTTTCGCTCTGGCTCTCTTTCCTCCTGTGCATTATTCATAAGGGTCGTGAGAGCCTCAGTGGACACAGTGTCTGTTCTGCTGACTGAACACATAACTATGAAAGAAAATAAGCTCAACTTTCTCTGTATGTTTCCTGAATGTGAGAGAGCCCATGAAACACTTCATTATAATGTCATGGGAAGTTTCATGCTTAACACTGAATGTGTAGGTCAGTGGACAAATGCATAGATTAGCAAGTAATCAATGAACTGGTACAACTTTTCGTCCAGTGGTAACAGTTTTTTGCTTTGAGCACCAGGGTATCCAGATTCTAATTCACCCTAATGTAGGAAGTTTCTTTATATATAACCTAAAATTACAGGTGTAGATCAGTGTGTGTACACTACCAAAAGTTTAAGCAATCTTATGCTCAAAAACACAGTAAAAACACTAATATTGTCAAATATTATTCAAATTTAAAATAACTGTTTTGTGTTTTAATGTTTTAAAATGTAATTTATTCCTGTAGCTGCAAAGCTGAATTCTCAGCATCATTACTCCAGTCTTGTGACACATGATCAAATTCAGAAATTATTCTAATATGCTAATTTGGTGCTCAAGAATTTAATGCATCCTTGCTGAATAAAAGTATTAATTTCTTTAAAAAAATCTTAATAACCCAAACTTTTGAACGGTAGTGTATATTGTGAGTCAGGGACAGATTTGTTTTAATTCTGTTTTGTGATTTCACAGGGTTACAGAAAAGCGATAGATAACTTCCTCTGTATTAGATGCACTGGCCTTGGCCAGTGTTCCGTTTACACTCATGTTACTGGTATAAACTGCAGCTAATAAGTTCTCAGCTGAGGCCAAGTGTCCTGTAGTTACTCAAGCTCTTTTTGACCTGCACTGTATTCCAAACAGTCTCAGTGCCGTCACATGTCCACAGCAGGGTTTGTTTGAATGGCTCTGTGCTGAGAAGAGTAAACATTATCTTAGCAAACTCACATTCTCTATTAGAGTGTGATCTTAGCAGTGTTCCTTTAACAGCAGCAGAAATCATGTGAACATGGTCTTACATGAGGTGTCCATTACAGGAATAGATCCCAAAGTCTGAGAACACATTGGAATTTTGGGATTTTATTTTTCATTTAAACATGGAAGTAATTTTGACAAATTTAAAAGAAAGAAAAGTTATGACATAAAATGTTGAAGTGCTTTAATCTAAATGAATCTCTTTTTATAGATATCTCCTGGAGCAGGATTTCCCTGGTATGCGGATTGGTCCAGAACCCACAACTGACTCCTTCATAGCAGTGATGCATGGCAACATGGAGGGACTAATACCAGGAAACGCACTGGTTGTGGATCCCAAAAAACCCTTTCGGAAACTCAACGCCTTTGGCAATGCCTTCCTTAACAGGTGGAACTAAAAAAAATGTTTGACTTTAGTTCTCATATTTAATGAAATGAACATGGTTCAGCCAAACTTTAGAGCGAAACATTTAAGGCCCTGATACACTAACGGGCAAGTTTTTTTTGTGTTCTTCTCTTAGTGGTAAAATAAAGTTTGAAATACGTGAGCAGCAATATAATGTCGATATAACGTTGGGATGTTCCCTAATGAACTTCGTTGATTTTGTTCGAAATGACGTCACATCATTTCGTTCTTCGATTTCGCTTGAAGTATATCAAGGCCTTTAGAGCTTTAGCCTGGGCTGAGATTGGCAGAAGTAACATGGTCTTCCTAAATCATGATGACATCACAGAGGGGGGCAGGCACTAGGCAACATTCCTTCTCGTGATTGAGTTTCCTCATGCTGTCCAATCCACTGACCTCCCGTCACATGATTAGGCCACTGACAGATAAGAAAACATCATACCATCAAGCTCACCAAGCATATTAAACAGGCTGTCATTCACAGTCTGAAAATTACTCAACAGTAAAAGTGTGCATGATAGAGTGACAGTCCTTTATGAAACATCCCTAAGGAGGCAATCTCATGCATGTGATTATTTGTGCAGGTGGTCTGTGCTGCACATAGTATTCTGAGGGTTTGGCAGGCTGCTCTGCTTGTTGTGCAAATCAGCAGAAAAACTCTTGAGAAAATTGTCTCTTTGCCTTTTGCAATCGCAAAGCTTGCATGTTTTTGAAATTTTTTCTTTTTTTGCAATTTTGTCAGAAGACCAGCAACACACTTTTTAAGGGATAGTTCACCCATAAATGAAAGTACTGTAATCATTTACTCACCCTTATGTCAGTCCAAACCTGTATGACTGACTTTCATCTGTAAAAGGATATTTTGAAGAATGTCCATATGAAAATATATTGGGACCTCTGTTGTATGGATAAAAAAATCTTATTTTGTGTTCCACAGAATTTTCATTTTTGCGTGAAATTCCTCTTTAACATCTGAGGTCTTTCTGCAAAGAAATGCTGTTTTCTCTTCACAGTTTTATACAAGGAGGTAGTAAACATGCTCATGGGATATTACTTGTCATGCACCCTGTTTGGCTGTGGGTTTATGTAATTTGAAATGCTTGAGACAACTGCCCTGGTTTTCAGATATATTTTTAGATATGTATATCATTTGTGAATGCACAAATAGCAGCAGCTCAGTGTACACGGTGTTAACTACTGCATATAATTAGACATCAAATTATTTGACAATACAAGCAAGACAGCTACAAATATAGTTATTTTGTCATTGGATTAATGTTTGATTTTGAGTAGTTTCTAATATTAAATAACTCTCCTGCTTAAAACTTTCATATTTGGCCTAAACCGCTAGATATTTTGTACTAGCGTGTGGTCTGGTGCCATATCTTCAGTAAATGTACATGCTTCTCTTCTTTCAAGTTGTTAGTGTCCAGCGTGTTCTAATAGGAACTGTCAAAAGAAAAGTAAATAATGTTAGGAAAAATTTTCCACAGCCTGAGGTCCCTAGCGATTCATTTCAAAACATGACACACTTTTTCTGGGCCTAGTTCACACACTAAGCCGCAAAAGCCATGCACACAACTTTCTGGCTTTTTCCAGGCTATAAAAATGTAAAGTCTTACTTGCTTTTTATGCTTCACCATGCCCAACTTGGTCAAACTACATGCTCAGATGGTAACAAAATAATGATTTATGGCACTCTGCTCCATGTATCTTTGCCAAGTTATTGCAACTTCACACTCACAGGTTTGGATATTTAGGACTTTTTAGTAAAGAGCTTGTTTTACTCCAGTGACACAAATGTATATTTTCACTTTAAAGAGAGAACAAGCACAAGCTGAAATCAATAATGAAGCGTAAAAGTGTAGAAAGTGGGATGAAGTAAGATTGCGGTGTCCTTGAGTGTGACTCCTGTTTGTTTGGGTTGGCCTTCAGGTTTGTGTGTGCCCAGCTGCCCAATCCTGTTCTGGAGAGCATCAGTGTGATTGACACTCCAGGAATCCTGAGCGGAGAGAAACAAAGGATCAGCAGAGGTAACCGACTGCCAAAATGCATAAACATGCATGTGCACAGAGGAAAAATTTTGACTGAACCAGGAGCTATTGTATATACATGACTTTTAAAAAGTTTGGGGTCAGTACTGTTTTTAAATGTTTTTAAAAGAATTCTCTTATAGTCACCAAGGCTACATTTAATTGGTCAAAAATACATTATTGCAAAAATATTGTGATGGCAAAGCTGAATTTTCAGCATCATTACTCTAGTCTTTAGTGTCACATGATCCTTCAGAAATCATTCTAATATGCTGATTTGGTGCTCAAGAAACATTTCTCATTATTATCAATGTTGAAAGCTAATTGCTTAATTTTTAATGCGTCCTTGCTGAATGAAAGTATTTAAAAAAAATCTTACTGACTCCAAACCTTTGAACCACAGTGTACGTGATATAAGATGCATATGCAGTTTCTCCTTGGCTTCCCCAAAACGTCTCAAATGTAATTAAGTGGGATTTGCCAAACCTTTATTTCATTATACGTTTGTTCTGTTTTGGTTTTTGCATTTAAATTTGTAATATTTTGCAGGAAATAATGAAATATTAAGGGTTAGATGTTTCAAGTTTCTTATTTTATACATTAGTAAGTTTAATGGTTTAGTATTGTTTTGGTTGGTTATACCAGTCCTAGAAAGTTTTCAAAGTACAACAGCATATCAAGATCATGTGATTTCAAATTTGAATGCTAGTTCTTGTTCCCTGTGGCGTCAACTGAAAAAGATTTTCCTTAGGAAATTTCGAGACTTGATCTGAAAATATGTGATTATAATTTTTTCAGTATTTGTCTTCATGATTTTTTCATGAAATGCACTAGCATGTGATGGTGTATTGTGTAACTGAAGTTTCAATCTGTTTTTAATTGTGATGTTTTGAAAATCTTAGAACGTGGTAAGGCGAGGCTTTATCAAGAAGAAGGGTGTTGTTTTGGCTTGTAAACTAGATACAAAAGTCAATGGCCTCATAACAGGCCTTATGGTGTAAAAAATAATGCATAAAACATAAAAGACAAACAAACAATAGTTTGCACCAAATTGAAAATTTTTGCTTTATCCACAGCTGTATTTGTATCACGGAATGGTTGTGCTTTTTTCGTTCTCTGGTTTGCTACTAGTGATGGATGTCAAGTTTGGCAGATATTTTGATACTGATTAGAGATCGGCCGATATATATCGATTTACCGATATTTTCCCCGATATTTAAGCATTTTACCATAATCGGATATCGGTTTTGTAATATCGGATTTACCGATAAACGCCGCCATCTTGTGGGTGTTTTGAGAATTGCGCACAGGATCGCCATTACAGCGCATCTGAGGGGAGACGAGACAACGATGTGCACAGGTAAAGTATACTTATCTGCTTACCTGGTTGATGCTCAGGAAATGCTCCAGCACGGCCACCGCAACTTTTAACAAGATTCACTTGTTTAAAACACCGTAATTATATAAACATTTACTATATAACCATTAATTCGCTAATAAACATCCAAGTAAAAACAACTCTATGGAAATGAATTATTTATTATCTCCACGAGCGATCGCAGTTTGAGTATAGTTCTGTGTAAATGCATAGATAAACAGCGCTTTGTCAGCAGATATTTCATAATCTAGAATGACAAAAACATTATTAATAAATCTGATATAACATACCAGTTGAGAAATGCAATAAAATACGATGTTTTGTTTGTTATATTCCAATATTCCAGAGAATATTATTCAGTTATTTAACATTATCCAGCGAATTATTCTTCATTTTCTTTAGCCTATTAAACAGCTTATAAATCTATTAAAACTAGTTTAAAATTAAGTATTACATTTCTGCAAAGTTGATATGACTCCTGTCTTTAATTTATTTTCTCCATTTGAAAACATTAGACATTCTACATTTATTTTGCTTATTGTTAACATTGTTGCTGCTGATGCTTTTTATAAATAAAATTATTTTTGTAATATGAAGATTAAAATTAACATGAAAGACTACTAATTTTCAACAAAAACAGTTTAGTAACACTGCACTTTTTTATTTTTTGCACTTTCAGACCCCTCTATTTATTGGTGTATAAATAAGATTTGTTTTCTATGCAAGGAGGGAGTGATTGTTATAAATAAAATGGTTTGTTCAGTTCAGTAGTGTTGTAATCGTGTCAAAAACAGAAGTATAACAATAAATAAATGTCGGTTCTGCATATCGGTTATCGGGCACATAAACACACAAATTATCGGTATCGGTTCTAAAAAATCAATATCGGTCGATCACTAATACTGATTTGGTTTTATAATACAAGTAGATTTTTTTTTTTAATAATCTTTGACTCTTAAACCTAGAGTGTGCAACGTTTTTCAAACTTCCATTCCATTTTATGCATTGTCAAGCATTCTAAACTTTAATATTGGGATGCACCGAAATTACGGCTACAGATATTTTCGGTTTCAGGCCGAATGGTTTTGGAGGGCCGAAATCAGTGACCAAAACAGATTTAATTAGCGCTCCTCCGATGGCACGTTTTGACTGTGTTCAGCGTCTATTCATGCACACAACATGGATAAGCTACAACAGTTAAACTTGTCAGCTGTGTGACACTAGCTCTGGATTGACAATATTAATTAGGTGGTTAATGGTTTAATGGTATGGTGGTATGGTATGGTGTGGTTCTAAAATCTTTTAGTCTGTGCTGTTTTCCATCCAATAATCGCAAAAAGATTTGTGCTTTGTTACTTTAATATGAAACAAAGTCTCCACTTTAAAAGTTATATATAAAGTTATATATAGTTTTATATATATATATATATAAGATTTTGTCGATTTTATTATAAAATTCAAACAGTAAATGGTTGTTTTAGCACTCTTTAATATGGTGTGACAGATCACTGTAGTCATCTCAGTGGACATTAACCGATCATCTCTTCCTCTTTACTACTAATTACAGATAGAAATAAACATGGGTGAACAGCAGAAGGAATGTTGAAAGATATATTACAACTTACCAAAATGAATCCTGTCTCATGTAATCACTCAATCAGTGTTTCAACCGGGGAAAGACGTCAATAAAATAGCTTGTAGGCTATACAATATCACTTAACGTTTACCTTAAGCAAGCTATTCAGTATCCATAAACTCATTAGTTAGCTAGAAAAAATAACTCTAGAGAAGAGCATTTTGCTAAATATATGCACTGTATTACATATTCACTATATTTTTACTTAACCTGTTAGTGATGTCTTCATTATTTAATGTATGTTTGAATAAATTAGTCATGAAAACAAGTTATTACAGTTTATTGTCATTTAAGTGTTTGTATTTCACCAACAAACTAAAGTAGGAACAGTCCTGTTAAAGTTGATATAACTGATAGAAATGATATAAATTCATATATAAATGTTGTGACATTTCAGTGATATGAAAGTTTAGTAACTTCTAGTTGAATTGCTGTACAGATGGCCTTGTAACAACAGCGTTTAACACATGGTTACTTCATCGCTCATTCAGAAAACTCCATTGCAGCTGAGTGGCCATAGTATTACCGCTGGGCTCCCTGGCATCAGCACTTTTCATTTTACCCAGTCACTCCCCTTCCACCACACTGAGCTTCACAGACCCAACTGATACAGCCAGAGGATTACATACACTCATGTTTCTGAGGCCAGAGCCAAGAGCCGGGCTCCCCAAGGTCATTTCAGATGTGATTTCATAGAACAAATATTTAGTAGGTCACATTTGCGCAGAAAGTAGTAGTTGTAGGTTTAAGGGTAGGCACTTTAATTTGACAGTGAAATTAGTCGTCATCTGATACTTGAGCCTGCCCTGAAAAACAGAAGTTCAAGCAGAAGTGTGTCATTTCTGTGCTGTTAGAGGCACCAAATAGATGCACACTAGTGTAAACATTTAATACTGCCTACTATTTTTTTTTTTTTTTTCAAAATATTATGTGAAGTGGTTTGCATTATGCAATAATCATTTTAAACAGTAGTATGCTACAATGTTGTCATTGCATGTGACATACAGCTATCATCTCACAAATTAAAACATTACTTTGCATCTGTGTTTGTGTAAAAAAATGTCTTAACTTTTAGTCAATTGAATAATGAGTCCCTAAAATTTGTGATGTTAATAGTTTACTGGAAAAGGAAGTTCAAGCACATTGCATTGTGGGATGCAGTATCCCATGTAAGTGTGCTTTGGTTGAATACTGCACATTTCAGCAAATATACTCCAGATATCTAATCTATACACATACATTTTCAATCTGTACATACACAGTATACACTACCATTCACTACCATTTTTTTTTTAAGAATTTAATAATTTTATTCAATAAAAATGCTTTAAATTGATCAAAAGTGACAGTAAAGACATTTATACTTTTATAAAAATATTTCTACTTCAAATAAATGCTATTCTTTTGAACTTTTTATTCATCAAAGAATCCTAAAAAAAAAAAGTATCATGGTTTCCACTGTTTTCAACATTGATAGTAATAAGTAATATTTCTTGAGCATCAAACCAGCATATTAGAATGATTTCTGAAGGATCATGTGACATTGAAGACTGGGGTAATGATGCTGAACATTTAGATTTGCCATCACAGAAATAGATTACATTTTAAAATATATTAAAATAGAAAACAGTTATTTTAAATTAATAATATTTTACAATATTACTGTTTTACTGTTTTTGATGAGCATGCAGACTTATAAATATTTACAAAATGTTACAGAACTCTCGTACCGAACTCTGAACACTACCGAAACTTTGGAACGGTAGTGTAGTATGCTATTCTTAGTATATCCGAAGTGTTTACACTCAGTTGACAAATGCTGTACTTGCAGTGTTTTTCAGGGAAACAGGGAAGAGTATTTTAACATCAAAATAATTATATTTTTGTTGTTGCTTAAAAAATAACAGCACTAGAGTAGACACTTTGTGCTAAAAGTGTTTTAAATTGACTGATAATGATTTTGGTGTGCACTAGTCTGTGTAGCTCTGGCTTTAAAGAGCTGTTGATTGCAGTGAACTCGTTGTTTGTGAGCTTTTAAAGTTGCCATTAAATTGTGGATTGAGTCATTTGGAGGGTTCTCACACATGAGTGCATGTGATAAGAGCAAGCAGTTTCTTGACAACTAATGGCACCTTCACACCGAACTGCATTCTGCTACATTCATAACAGTGTTTAGCGATCTTTCTTCCTGCTTGAACACTACATCTAAGCATGTGATGTTAGAACGGCTATCTCTTTCTTTCATCGTCTGTCTCTTTTTTTTAGGACTGGGAATTAAGAACTGAGGGGCTGGTTGCATAAACCGCTGAAGGCCTGTTCTCACAAAGAATGATAACTGTAATGATAACTACATTAGCATCCACACACCAGCGGATGGTATTGTTCTGTTTATTGTAAACGCGCTGCAGTCTTATCGTCTGCTGCTTTAAATGTTCAAGCTCTTTAAAGCAGGATGGATTCTGATTGGCTGTCAATGTTTTTATTGTTTATCAGCTGGAAAAAAATCATTCTGAAAGTGATTCCAATGATATCGTTTCGAAGATAAATGTAAGTCTTAAGGGTTTGGAACGACATGAGGATGAGTAAATGATGACAATTTTTTCATTATTGGAGCTAACCCTTTAAAGAATCAGAGTCAGAACCAGATTTGTTAAATTATCATCCCTATTGTCTTCTTTTTCTCTCCAGAAGTCTCATTTACACATCAGTGTGATGGTTGTATTTAGCAGGACGTAATGAGAAAATGTCTGTCATGTGCCCTCTGTTCTTTGATAATGTCAAGCATGACTGTGGAATTTCTCCAGCAGTCACTTGAAATGACAGGGAGGAACGTTTTTTCTCATATTCATGACTACAGGCAGCTCATTTCGCTTCTTCATGTAGACAGTGGTTCATATGCACTAAATTAAATCAGTAGCCAAGATGTCTGTTGTTCCTGCATAGCCAGTGTGCTCTGTGAGATCTGTTTGTAAGGAGGTGTGGTTCAGCCAGGTGCATGTGTTTATGTTTATACTGACTGTTTGTGTCTGTAATTAGCTGCTCTTATTGTCTTTCTACTCAGCCTTCACCCCAGACGGCACACCCACAAGCCATTCATGGTCATCATTTGATGCTTATTTCAAACATACACAACATAAAAACTGACTGAAACTGTCCAGTCGGATTCATTCTTGCACTCAAATCTGTAGTGTTTATAAAGAGCTTTACAGAAGACATACAGTGGGTCCCAAGAGTCTGAGACCACATTTAAAATCTGGGATTCAAAGTCAAATTGAAACCTGGAAATAAAGTTTTAGGATTTTGAAATATTTAAAACATGATGACATCAACAAAATGTTGATATAAAAATTAAATAAGAAAGATTAACACTAATAAAGAAAATGGGCAATTTATAATTCTTATAAAGCTGAATTTTCTAATATCCTGATTTGCTGCTCAAGAAACATTTCTTATTATTATCAGTGTTGAAAACAGTGATACATTTTTTTCATGATTCTTTGATGAATAGAAAGTTCAAAAGAACAGCATTTCTTTGAAATAGAAATAGTTGTAACAATGTAAGTCTGCTGCCACTTTTGATCATTTTAATGCATCCTTGCTGAATAAAAAATCTTAATGTCCCCTATATATAATCATAATTTGGCTAGGTGAGATTAACGCCTTTGCCTGACAGTACCTGCGGTATCACTGTCAGAGTAACCTGACCGATCTAAAGCTGTAGAGCACCAGCACTAAAAGATGCTTCCTCAACCAGATCACTCCATTAATAACGTCTGTACAGTTCTGACACCCATCAGCACTTTTTCATGCATCCATTACAAGAATGGCATCTCACAGAAAGCATTATAAACTTTATCTGACAAACCTCGACACAGCATATATTTGCTATATTGCCTAGCCTTGCATACTAGTATTAAAATATTTAATATTCTTTAAATTGGTATTTTATTAAATATTGTATGTATTTTATATATATACTTTAAGCTTTTAGGCTTCTATCTTTTAGGGGGTTTTTTTTATTGTTTTTTTTTTTTGCAATCGGGCCCATATGATCCTAGTAACTCCATTGCATAGAGAGTCATTAGTAGAGAATGGCCACTAGCTTCATCATTCATCTTATCATCGCTGTAATACTGTAGGACCCCTTATCCCTTTCTCCCTCTCTTCTACTCCATTTTCAAGTGTTTGGCAGTGCATGCTGTAAGGCTTTATTGACCGCGTGCCAGCACTGTTCCCAAGAGCAGCTTTATCATTCCCAGCTCTCCTCTACCTCCACCACAGTCAGGTGCTGTGAAATAGACCTTATTTCCTTCAGGAAATACTTCCTGCCAAATCCATTCACTGGACTGGTTCTGTTGTATTATATGTTCAGCTGACTGTGTAACAGATGAGAGTGGCTCCGGTGTAGGTTTGTAGATACGCAGTGATCACTTAAATTGCTCTGTTTGTGGTTAAGGTTCATTTAATGGCATTAGTGTTGTAGTAGAATGCTGTTAAATAATGCCTTGGCTCTGAACCACAGAGAGCTCAAAACAACACACCTGATGCTGTTTGTCTTTAGGGGCTCAGATTGCAACAATATGTGAAACAATTTGTAGCCTACATTGAAATTAATGAGCATTTTTAAATCCTTTTGACTTAATTATTGAATGATGAAAATTCTGCATTAAATGGTTAGTTCACCCAAAAATGAAATTTCTGTCATTAAGTACTCACCCTCATGTCGTCCCAAACATGTAAGAACTTTGTTTGTCTTCAGAACACAAATTAAGATATTTTTGGTGAAATCCGAGGGTATCTGATCCACACATAGGCAGCAATGACATTGCACCTTTTGAGGTCCAGAAAGGTAGTAAAGACATTGTTAAAACCGTCGACGTGACTACAGTGGTTCAACCTTAATATTATGAAGCGAAGAGAATACTTTTTGTTCGCAAAAACAAAACAAAAATAACGACTATATTCAACAAATTCGTCTGTCCCCGTCATACTGCTAAGCTTCTCATTTTTACGCGGGCTCAGTATTGGCCGGCTGCTGCAGTATTGCAGCCAATACTGAGCCGCCGTTCGGACGTAAACACTGAAGCTCTGCAATGTCACGTTGACGGTTTTAACGATGTCTTTAGTGCCTTTCTGGACCTCAAAAGGTGCAATGTCATTGCTGCCTATGTGTGGATCGGATTTCATCAAAAATATCTTAATTTGTGTTCCGAAGACAAACAAAGGTCTTACAGGTTTGGGACGACATGAGGGTGAGTACTTATTGACAGAAATTTCATTTTCGGGTGAACTAACCCTTTAAACTTGCTGTGAATACGTTTGTCATTTAGTCGCGTCAGACATACTGTGTTCGAAATCGCCCCCTATACCCTCATTCACTACCCTACATTACTCCACTAATATAGTCCACTTAAAGGAGTAAATGAAACAAGTGAGTGAATTCGGACACTGAGTGCACCGGAAGGGCTGCTGATTTCGCATAGTTTGTGCTGTTGTTTAATAATCTTTTGAAATGTAGCAAACTGGCAGCTCCAGTAGTAATGAATATTTATGTTGAACTAGCATGTTCAAATCTTTTAAACGATTTAATGATCAATGAAAAAGGAATTTATACCTGTATGATAATGCTGGAACAGCGTGGTTTGGAAAATGAATGGATGATTGATTCAGCTGCGGGCGCCATCTTCTGGCGAGACGCGGGAATTCAGTGCGCGACTCTCACAGTGCATTATGGGTATTTTCTAGCCGTTGAGCGTGCATCGGTTGTACACTCATTATTGCGGTGCATTGTGGGATTGAATGAGTGCACTCAACATCATCCACTATGGTTTCGGACACCACTACAAATGGCTGTCCCCTCAAATAGTGTCAAATCTATTTAAGGGTATAGGGGGCGATTTCGGTCACAGCCATGGTGTAGTCTTCACTAACAAATGATTCTTTTAAGGTGGTTCTTTTCAGTGAATCAGTAACATCCAGCACAACCAATGTAATCTGATTCATAAACAAATGATTCTTATGAGCTGGTTCTTTTTAGTGAATCACTAACATCCGGCACGACTGGTGTGATCTCTTATATCTCAAATCAGTTGGATCTCTTAATGTATAGCTCAAAAGTTGGGTTACCAGTTTGAATCAGTCTGAAAAATCTTTCACTGAACTGAATCCATAAGAGCGGTTACTGAATCAACATCTTAACTGAACTGAAAGAAATCATTAGTTTTAGTTATGTCCGTATTGAACATTGTCCATTGAAATTGTTTTTTTATGATTGTTTTGATTATGCATGTTGTATCAACATTTTTATTTTATTTTTTTAGCATTTTTAGGATGTTGCAGTGTAGAAATGCAGCACAGCATCAACCAAAACCATTTCCCTTTTTCCCCCATGTTTTTTATTTGTTTATTTATTTTTATCTGTTCATTCAAGACCGTATTTCTCTTTCTAGTGCCAAGAACTACCTAAACTTTCACTTTTGTAATTCAAGAAAGAATTTGAGAAATTTCAAAATCTATCCTTTTTCCCCCCTGTGTTACTGTAATTTGAAATCTTTGTATCTTTTTCTTCCCATGAACAGTTGCTACAGAAGATGGCTTTGGTTATAGCTGCCTGCGTAAATGTCCATATGGAGGTATTGTAGATATCGCCAAACTACTGTTAACACCTGCAGCTTATTACGCCAATGAAGTTCCAGCACCGCTCGACTCCAGACGTGCTGTGAAATCACAGCGCCTCCTGATATTAACACTCAGATCTGTCCCTCTTCAACAACATAATCATAGCTGTAATGCCAAGCCCAGTTTCACCGCTGTTATTGTCCTGCTCTCAATGACACTGTCTCATGTGTCTGTTACTGTAGATGTTGTCTTTCTTAGATCTTTGAGTTTGCTAGTCTCAGTCTGAAGTTACAACAATACTGGATAGAGATCTATAAGTTGTTGAAAAGACAAACCACACTATTGCAGGTGACAATAAAGCTTCTCCATGTGAAACTGCCAAATCGGAAGGGATGCTCCACCCCATTCCTGTAGGCATGGGATCTTCCTGTGGAAGAAATGGCTATGTCGGCCATATTCCATGTCACTGATTTGAAATATTAACACACTAATTCCTCCCAACAGAACTGCCAACTTTGGAAATATACTCCTTTTCTGTCAAGGTCATGCCAAAACCCTTTGGGTATAAAGGTAGTGCACTGACAGTGTAACTCGTGCTAAGCTGGATGATGTTACAGAATATATATGTCAGAACAAAAACAATGACAGACTGACCTAGCTCAACAACAGAGCTTGGACTGAATCATCAACTTTTCTTTCAGACGCCTTTCAACTTAACGTTCCAAGGTGGAATATATTACTGTTATTCATAAATATTTATATTTTTTTCCAGCAGTTGTGTCCTAACTGGTAATTATTGAAACAGTAAAGCCAAAAACTTAAAATATAAAAATAAAAGCTAACTAAATTTTAATTATAAATACTATAATAGTTTATTAATATAAAAATTATTTATATACTATTTTTATTGATATAATATTATAGCACGTAATATTCTGAATAAGCTTTTTTATTCTAAGTTTTTTTTAATGTTAGTTTTAGTAATTTTTTAATGTTTTCATCTTTATTTGTTTTTTAAATTATTTCTACATAGCTTTTTTTATTTCAGTTTTAGTACTTAAACTTAATTCAGTTAGTTGCTAAGGCAGCATAGTTTTTTATCTAATATTTATATTTTATTTATTTATTTCAGCTTTATTTCAGTTGCTGAAATCAATTTTAATAGTTTTAGTTTTAGTAAACAATAACAGCAATGAATAGAGCAAATGTTAGCATGTAAAATAGAGGTGGAGCGAGGGAACAAAAATAGAATGTTTTCCAGTTTATGAGTACTATCTTTTCAAGGTTTTTCTTCTGTCAGTGTAAACTTTGTTTTCCTTAGCAATGATTTTCTTGTCACTAGCACACAGTGTCCTAACTGGTTCCAATGGGATAGTAATTTGTCTGTCACCACTAAAAGCAAATACTGCGCAATAAAGATCTCCTGTTGAGGCTGATTAGGACACAATGGCGTGGTTTCTGATTCATTTTAACTGTATTGCATTGGCATAACCTTTTTTTAGTCATCAAATCACCCTAAAATTAAGTCTTCTTTTATCCACTGTTGCATTGCAGCAATGCAAATTGATTTGGAGATATCATATTGTGCAGTACAAGACTAATTAGACCGTAGCATAAGGTTTCATTTGAAGGATTCTGACCCCTTTCAAAAAGTTGAACGTGCAGTCACCCAGATAATATAAAAGCTAGTTTTACACTTTTCCATAAGAGTCTGCAGCTCCTTAAAATGAGAACCGGACTTAAAAAGAGTCATACAGATGGACTTTTGCCCAAAACAAAAGTACAGTATTTAATGCAGACTTGATTTAGAAGTATTTGGAAATGCCTGAAAATGCATATAGTGAAATTTAAAAGTAAAACAGTATTTTATATTATCTTGAAAAATATACTGTATATAATAATGTGGATATTATTGTTGTTGTTATTATTTAAACTTACTTTTCATATGAAAGGCATTTGCTTAATGCACCTAATACATAATTTACTTAAAATATTTCTAAAATATTCTACATAATGTTGCTTTGGTTTAAAATGAATCATCATGCTGTCCTCTTGAATGGTGGACTTGCTGTTTGACTCGCTGCATCCCCAGAGAGGGGGGTGAAGTTGAGCTGCAGAAGCCATTAACTGGCAGACATTAGATCATAAAAACCACAACAGGCCTGAACATTTTAACGATACTTGGAAAAGAGTCAGCAGCTTCGGTGCTATTGAGCGCAAGGTCTAACAAGGTCATTTTGCCCGTTCTGATTGGCCGGCTGCCACTCCGCTCTTGTGCGAGCATTCATGCGGTGCGAAAGCTTTGTGATCCGTAAATACTGGACAGGATATCAATCTCTTTTCCAATCTTTCCTTCAGGCTATGACTTCGCTGCGGTGTTGGAGTGGTTCGCCGAGCGCGTGGACCGCATCATCCTCCTGTTCGACGCCCACAAGCTGGACATCTCGGACGAGTTCTCAGAGGTCATCAAGGCCCTCAAGAACCACGAGGACAAGATCCGTGTGGTGCTCAACAAGGCCGACCAGATCGAGACGCAGCAGTTGATGCGCGTCTACGGCGCCCTGATGTGGTCGCTGGGGAAGATCGTCAACACACCTGAGGTGATTCGTGTCTACATAGGCTCCTTTTGGTCGCATCCGTTGCTGATTCCAGACAATCGCAAGCTGTTTGAGGCAGAAGAGCAAGACCTGTTCAAGGATATCCAATCACTGCCCCGCAACGCCGCTCTTCGCAAGCTCAACGATCTGATCAAGAGAGCTCGTCTTGCTAAGGTAAACCTCTATTACTTTAACCTCTTAAGTTTGTCATGTAATCCAGCAAACAAATGACCCACTTGAGGTTTTATCTAAGTATTTGCATTTAAACATTGATAAAGCATTATAATATGACCATTAGGTTTTCCTGGAAATTACTTGATAAAAAAAATAAAAAAAAATTATTTACTCATCCTCATGTCACTCCAAACTGATTAGCTGTTATTTTTTCCCTTGAAGATCAAAATAATGAATTTTGGAGAATTTTTATGCAGCTCTTTTTCATGCAATAGTTCCAGTAACCATGGCTATGAAAAAAAAAACAGCAGTCAGCATTATTAACTCTTCTTGTATATGGGAAGATTCTCCTTTTGTGTTCAAAAAATAACAGCATTTGGAATGTTAGACAATAATTATGTCAGAATGTTCATTTTTGAGTGAACTAATCCTTTAAGTTCCAAAGTCTTGACGAGTTCTGAACCAAACCACTACTGAAACCAAAAACTGGATATGGCTAACGCACTGCTTAAAGTCTGGCAAGCAAATTTTGTCTGAACAAAAACAGTTTTAGCGCTTATGCTTTTATATGTTGATGTTCAAAGGGAAAATATTTGGTGTGTGTGATTCAGAATAAAAGGTCTCTGTTTCTCCATTTATTGAGTTGACATGTTGTTGCTGTTCCAACATGTTTTTGATGTGGTCAAGCATATAGCTCTAGTGTAAAAGTAATAGCAGTGTATACATGCACTTTGTGTGTTTACGGGTATTTTGTCTGTCTGATCTTGCAGACTTTGCAGAGTAATGAGGCCATTTTCCAAACTGTACAGTCTGCTGATGTGTCTCCTTGATGTTTGGCTACATTTTGTGTCAAGACTGAACTCAGAGTCATAGAAGATACTGGTTGTGCAGGAAATAAGCTACATCTGAAAAACTAGACCAGAACATGCAAAGAAAGTCCTTGACTTTGACTCAGGGGTCAGTGATTAGTGGGGATTGTTAGATGTGCTGAAAGATGCTGAGGGATCACGAGTTAAAATGTCATTCCCCATAAAGACATAATTAAAAAATGCCCTTGAGTGAGCTAATAGTCTTCCTTGCTTTCATTACAAATTATAAAGTAGCACATTCATTTAAAGGAAGTTCACTCAAAAATGACAATTCTGAGATCATTTATTCACCGTCATGTTGTTCCAAATTTGTGTGACTTTTTCTCTCATAGGAACACAAAAGATAGACTTAACCTGTCAACTGTCACCCTCCTTTTTGAACATAGATCTGAACTTAAATTAATGCTTTGGAATACAGACTTAAGGTTGGTCTCTTTTTTTTAAGAAGACACTTAGCAGTTTATTGCAGAAGTGAAAGCACAGATAAATACAACTGATAAAAAATACAATTGAAATAAGCAGTGTTTTTAAGATTTTCAGGTATTTAGGTACAGAAACTGTAATCAAATGTAAAATAACACTGCACTTTATGAATAAAATATAGGCTACATTACAAATATAGTTACAAAAGTTATTCAGTCAAGAACAGCGAGTGAATTTTCTCTGTCTTTTGTTTCATTTATTAATGTTATTTATAGAGACGGCAGCAGGAATATTAGGCTGCTGTCACTTTAAGAGCTGCATGTATCCGATATACTGTTATGCATTTTCTTTGCCAACTGTTTACGTTCACTTAAGACATCACCAACTGTGTTTACGAGAATATTTTGACATTTTTTGATATTTTTATGTATTGTTCCATTCAAGTGCAAAAAGATATGGAAGAGAACTCAGTTTAGTATTGTGCACTCTTCAGTATGAGAGGCTGCTTTCTGTGTGCTCGTTTTGGATGTGTGCACAGCACAGAAAACAGCGTGCGAGTCTTCTTGCGCTTGAATGGTTTAAAATCACATTAAAATCACTTTTTCTGTGCACGCGCTTTGGATGTGTGCAGAGCACAGAAAACAGCATGCGAGTCCTCTTGCACCTGAATGGTTTAAAATCACATTAAAATGCGCACACAGGAACCTATAAGCAGAATCAAAATGCACATTTCTTATCGAATCACCAGTTCTTGGAAATTCGGAACCAGTTCTAAAATGGTATCAAAATGGTTGTGATCCAACTTTGATGCTGATATCACAAAAATGTAGCCTGCTAAATGGTTTCAAAGTACCGTTTTCATGGTAAAGCAATGGCTTTCACAAGATGAATTTTAAGTGTTTAAGCTTTCGAATTATAATTTATGATGATTACTAAAATATGTGATAGGAAAAAAAACAATAAAAAAGTATCCTGCTGTAATGGCCAGATTCCACACTAAAATAATGTTTTTCAACAGCAATCCACCTCCTAGATATATAAAAGAACTGCGGCTCGGGTAGTCAAACATAAAGCTGTCATTTAAAAGGACACTAAAACTCTCATATGTCGGTTCATTTACGTCTGAAATCCTTTATTATCCCCATCAGTACAAATGTTGCTCAAAACACAAGGGCTGGGCCAAAGAGACCCGCTCTGGAAGAGGAAATGTTGGGGACTCTCGGCACTGGTCACTTATCAAACTCAATTTAGATCTCCATGTCCAGCTGGATACATTAAAAAAGAACATTTAAGTTCTCTCCCTGTCCCTCACCCAGATCATACAGATGTGCTTCCCCTCCTGTCATCATTTATACAGTCACCTTCCTTCCACGCAGGGGCCAGGCCCCTCTCTGCTGCACATGACGATTTATTTAGTAGCTTGTGTGTTCTTGCTACTATTCAGCATCAGAATGAATGTTTTAACACATGTTTGAGCTGAATACAATGTGGAAAAGCTACATCTTTTGTTAATCTATAAAGGCTATACAATCTAATAAAGCATGTTAAGAACATGTTCAGATCATATTTTAGACCCAAATCAAGAAGAAATTTTAAGCCTGTATTAGTCAGTTTTTTTTTTCATGATAATTAACCTTATTCCCCCCTGCCCATACAAAAATAATAAATTACAGAATGCAAATTGGATTGAAAATTTACATTCATTTTGAATCCGAGCTTGATTCAGCTGTATTTAAGGGCTGTTTTTGTTACTATAAAAGATAAAGAAGAAAAAAAAAATTCATAATAATTAATGTTTTAATAAGATTTTTCCATGATAATTAACCACATTCCCCCCTACACATACAAAATAATTGCAGAATGCAAATCCAATTGAATCATGTATTCCAGGGAACAAGTATTATTGTGTAAAAATGTTAATTACCATGAAAATGTCACAATAAAAAACCTTAATAGTCTTAAAACAGGTTTCAGTTTCCTACTGCTATTTATTTATGAAATAAGTATATATATTTTTTTATTATACAGTAGGTTATTTTGAGTGACTCAAAAGTTTGATTTTTTTTAATTTTTTTTTTATTAGTGTGAAATACAAACCAGACATGCTCTTTGTAACTGTAGTCTACTGATGCTTGCTTTATAAACTTAGAAGGAGCTTTGTTTTTGTGCTTTCACAGGTCCATGCATACATAATTAGCTCCTTGAAGAAAGAAATGCCTTCGGTCTTTGGGAAGGACAACAAAAAGAAGGAGCTGATTAACAGCTTGGGCGAGATCTACAGCCGCATTGAGAGGGAACACCAGATTTCCCCGGGAGACTTCCCTAATCTTAAGAAAATGCAGGTAAGGTCAATTTAAACAACAGAGACTGATTCAAAAATGCTTCATTGGAACTTTTATAAGGTTTTTCTCTAGTATTAGTGGGCACTTTTCAGTGCACATTGAGAAGCAGCATTTATTTTTCCTCATTATTTCATTCAAGCCATATGACCTTTTTTAATCAACAAAAGCTGTAGAAATACTTCAGCTTTGGGTGGACCGCATACCTAATTATTTGTCTCTATTATAGTTAAAAAAATGATCACTTGAGTAAGAATGCTGTTTATATAATTGTTGTCTTTATGAAACAGCTCTACAAACATGAATATTGAGTAATGCATGTTTCAGACAAAATTTGGCCAGTTGGTTTGTATGTTTCTTCTCCACCAACACAAAACTATTTCTAAAAGAAGCCAAAACATCAAGATTTTCATTATTCCAAACAGGCTGTTGCTGCTTGGCAATGAGTATGTGAGGGGAGTGGAGCTGTTTTACCCTAGAAATATCAACAGATGTTGACAGGATCTTTTGTTACATCCTACAAGTGTTTTTTCTTGCTTTTTTTCCCGCTGAATAGGAACAGCTTCAGGCACATGATCTAAACAAGTTCCAGCCTCTGAAAATGAAGCTATTGGACACCGTGGATGACATGCTGGCCCACGACATCGCCCAGCTTATGGTTCTGGTGCGCCAAGAGGAGACGCAGCGGCCCAATCAGGTGGTGAAGGGCGGTGCCTTCGAGGGCACCATGAACGGGCCGTTCGGACACGGATATGGCGAGGGAGCCGGCGAGGGCATTGATGAAGTCGAATGGGTGGTAGCACGTGACAAACCCATGTATGATGAAATCTTCTACACTCTCTCGCCCGTCAATGGCAAAGTGACTGGGGCCAATGCCAAGAGGGAGATGGTGAAGTCCAAGCTGCCAAACACTGTGCTGGGTAAGATCTGGAAGCTGGCTGACATTGATAAAGATGGGATGCTCGATGATGAGGAGTTTGCCTTGGCCAACCATTTGATCAAGGTCAAACTAGAAGGTCACGAGCTTCCAAGCGAACTGCCTGCTCATCTTTTGCCGCCATCCAAGAGAAAAGTTACAGAGTAAGATTGATGGAATCGGGATGGATTTTGGAAAAGCGAATAGTGTGAATTTAGGTTGCAGTTGAATTATCGATGGCTGGACAACTATTATTATAGAAAAAAACAGACTCCTTTGAAATGTGTGGTTTATGCTTCACTAGCAAGAATGGATTCGAAAATGATCCACCTTTTTTTGACCTGTGTATGTTTTTTTTTTGTTTTTTTTAGTTTAGTTTTGTTTTTTATGAACAAGTCATACTGTCTGCAGTGTTTAAAATCGCTTTATGTGTGCTTTCAGATTTTACAGTCATATTTTTATGCCATAATTTCAATGTCGTCTGTTCAGCTATCATGACTCTAACACTGTGTCTTAACCAGACGTGTTGCGATAAAAGATAAATATATGTAAAACAGCACATTTTGCAGATCACTTGGTTCCATTTCTGCTACAGTGCTTGCTAGCTTTGCCCACAGTGAAATCTCATTGGTCCCACTTCACGTAACTACATTCTTCTGATTGGTTGTCATTGTGTCATGTTGCATAGCTGTTTTGCGTTCAGTCGCATTGCGCCTGGTTAGGATGTGCTAAGATGCTTTATGAGTATATTTCACTTTCACATTCAATTTACACTATTGTTCAAAAGTTTGGGGTCAGTAATATGTTTTTGAAAGTATATTATGCTCACCATAAATATAGTAAAAATGGTAAATAGTAAAATAATTATTTTCTATTTGAATATATTTTAATATATAACTTATTCCTGTGATGGCTAAGCTGAATAAGCTGAATTTTCAGCATCATTACTCCAGTCTTTAGTGTCACATGATCCTTCAGAAATCATTCTAATATGCTGATTTGCTGCTCAAGAAACATTTCTTATTATTATCAATGTTGAAAACAGCTGAACTGCATAATATTTTTGGGGAAAGCGAAATACATATTTCAGGATTCTTTGAAAAACAAAGTTCAGAAGAACAGCATTTATTTAAAATTGAAACCTTTTGTGACATTATAAATGTATTTACTGTCACTTTTAATCAATTTAAAGCATCCTTGGTGAATAAAAGTAATTTCTTTAAAAACTGACCTCAAATTTTTGAACTTTTGGTGTAGATCAGACTGATCTGTGTCTCGGGTGGGGTGTGAGACATCAATTACTGCAGAAAAACGTGAATTTTATTCTGAATCTTTGTATCAGTTGTTGTTTTGCGTGCACAACTGGTAAAATCTAACGAGAAAAGCAAAATTCCTTTTATAACTAGGTGTAATTGTTATTCTCTTCTTGTTAAGGCGGCATCTTAATGAATGCGAGTCCTTTCTAGCCTGACCAAGAGACTGTTAAAACTGTATAGTCGTCATGTCAGAAGACTCAATGTTTAGTGTTTTGATGGACCCGTAGAGCTAGTATCCTTGTCAATAGTATACTGTATATGTTAATGCTTAACATATCTAAACTAACTTGGGTTATAGGAGTGTTTATATAATTCCGGTCTGATTTCCAAAGGGAAAAAAAAATGACGCTGCAAAACAGCTGTTACACTTTATTCAAATGATGTGAAACTTCTCTTGCTGAGCGTTTCTACGTTCATATGCTCATTGAAAGAGCAGCGGCTTTGGATCTAAATATGTATCGAGTCTTATTACTTAATTATATCAGCATTTAATGATTTAATGAACTCTTTACCTCTCTATCCACCCCTTGGAAGCAGTTTATCTAGAGCTGTCACATTTTCTCATGCAGATTTTTAGGATCTGAAGATGAATTGATAGGGTTTTATGCACTGAACTAAATGGTCTTCAAAGGAATAGTTCACCCAGAAAATGACAATTATGTCATTATTTACTTGTATAATTTAAATACTGCGGATGACAACAAAAGGCGACATTTTGCAGAATAGTCACACTGCTCAAAAAAGCACCATAAAGAGTCATAAGAGTAGTTTGGTAAAACTTATACACTATATTCCATGTCTTCTTAAGCCACAATTTGAGTCAAATTGAAGTGATTATTTACTGAAAATTGCCATATTATGTACGTAATGTAATTTGGCATGTCATGATCAGTTATGAGACACATTGACGTTTGGCATCACCGACATTAAAGGGATAGTCCTCCCAAAAATTCTGTCATCATTTACTCACCCTCATGTCGTTTCACACCTGTATGACTGTATACTGTATACTTTCTTCTGTGGAACATAGAAAAAGATATTTTGAAGAATGTTGGTAAATAAACAGTTTTGGTTTATTTACCAATAGATGCTTTGTTGTCTTCCATTGTATATGGATGAAAATACAATGCAAGTCAATGGGAACCAAAACTGTTTGATTATCAACATTCTCCAAAATATAGTCTTTTGGGTTCAGCAGAAGAAAGAAATGCATACAGGTTGTAAATTACAGAATTTTTGCTTATTTTGGTGGATTATACCTTTTTTAATTGAAGACAAAAATCATACACATTTTGATGTACATGACTCAATAATGACAGGATTTTTATTTTGTGTACTGTTCCTTTAAATCTGATCTGATTGGATTTGAATGCCCAGTTGCTTATTTGAAATATCTCCACTGATCCAAACTAAACCTCTAAAGTCCGTTTAGTTTGATGAATTAAACCTATAATCTGCCTTGGTGCCTTGAGACACACCCGCCTCAATCAGATTTGTGACACTAGAGATGTATAAAGCACATTGTCGTATTCTACAATACCATTACACGCTAATAAAATAAACTGACATTCTTCAAAGACTTTCATTAATGCTCCATTTACAGTTTGATGTGAGTCTCAAATGAAAAAAATTCCAGAAGTTTTGCACATCAGATTTTTTTGGGCCATAATGTAGGGTTGTGTATTTGTGTGTTTGACCAAGTATGTACATGTATATGGGTGCAATATGGTTTGCAAATGTATTGTAAAGTAGTTTGTGTACGTGTGCTAATGCGAAGCACAGATGCTTTGTTGCTCATTGTGTTTTAACCAGTGCGGACAAACTATGTGAGAAACTACTGTTCAGGGAGGTGGACATTATTCAACTAAATAAAGATATAACTAATTTAAAGGTCTTTTGTGTTCAGTTTTTTTTGTTTGAGTCGACCTAACTTATTCCAGATTAAAACAGTTAACTTACTCTTTATTTCCTTGGCTGATTCATATGGAAAAAATGAATGTACTTTTGGCTTCTGGCTTCATGGTTGGTGATCTTAAAGTGCCCCTATTATACTATTTTAAAGTTTCCTAATTTTGTTTTGGAGGTCTCCTACAATAGGTTTACATGCATCTAAGGTCAAAAAACAATTTTCTCATAACATACATTGCACATCACCTAATTTCTTAAACAGTCTGAAAACGGTTCGTTCAAAGATTCAGCCTCTGTAAACCCCTCCTTTCTGTGAGCCTGCTCTGCTCTGATTGGCCAGATGGCCCAGTCTGTTGTGATTGGTCTACCACTTGCAGCTTGTTTTGGAAACGAAACGCATGTTACCATATCTGAATTTCACCTCCAGAGGCTTCCTCAGCTTTTGATAAACAGTGATACGAACAGTAACGATGGCGTCAGTTTTTCCGTATCAATTCCAGTGCAAGCCGAGTCCTCATTCTTTTGAAGTTCATGCAAAGTGAATTTGCAGCGCTGAAAATAGCATCTTCTCGACATGTCGACAACAAGAACCAAAGTCTTCCAAGCCTCAGATACAACTACAGTGTTTGAGGGCGGGTCTAAGTAGACGTTGTTTGCGAGCAGCCAATGAAAACCGTAAGCTGGCATTAGGCAAATCTGTTACATTTTTATGTATGTAACAGGAAGTGAGACAGAATTGATTCTTTCTTTTAGGAGACAATAACTTTGCAGACATTTTACCTTCACAAACATGAAAGGTAATATTCGAAAAATGCATAATAGGGGCACTTTAAACAACATCAATGACAAAAACAGTCCGTTTATTATGAATTCACAGTGTTAATTCACTAAACAAAATTACACTAAAATACCTGCAGTAATAATATTCCTTCAGTTTTCCCAAAACATTTCAAGTCTGTCTCTGTCTAGAAATGTGAAAGACATATTGGTAATCATGCTAAACACAGGAACTCCTGATGGAGACAGCACATAATGTTTTCTGCAGATCTGCATTAACAGGGCCGTCTACGTGAGTGATGGCTTCCTGTTTGTTGCATCATGTACTTTATGTCCTAGGAAACGCAAGCACAGGGTGGATTCTCATCTGGTCATGTTCTTGACAGCAGGATATGATAAGCAGGGAACACCTGACCCTTCCTCACTACCGGTCACGGAATATTCTCTACAAGTGATGAAAATTGCTCACTTAAGGACAAACTTCAGGGGTGTTGGGAAAGTATGTACAAGATAATAAAACTTTGCATTTTATTGTTCAAACCACAACACTGAAAATTATATCCACTACTGTTCAAAAGTTTGGGGTAAGTAATATTTTTTTAATGTTTTTGAAAGAAGTCTCTTTTGCTCACCAAGGCTGCATTCATCAAAAACACTGTCAAAACAGTAAAATTGTGAAATATTATTACAATTTAAAATAACTGTTTTCTATTTTAATATACTTTAAAATGTAATTTATTCCTGTGATGACAAAGCTGAATTTTCAGCAGCCAGTATTAAAGTCTTCAGTGTCACATGATCCTTCACAAATCATTCTAATATGCCGATTTGCTCAAGAAACATTTATTTTTATAATCATTCTTGAAAACTGTTGTGCTTTCTAATATTTTTGTGGAAACTGATACATTTTTTCGGAATTGATTAATATAAAGTTCAAAAGAACAGCATTTATTTGAAATAAAACTATTTGGTAACATTATTGTCATTTTGATCAATTTGATGTGTGTGCTTGCTGAATAAAAGTAATAATTTATTTAAAAAATAATAATAATAATAATAATCTTACCGACCCCAAAGTTATCTATCCAGGCCAGGTGATTCCACCACAAGAGCTGATTAATAACAGCAGCAGGAAGTGACCAGGAAACCTTTGAGATTTTAGAATTTATCTTCTCATAAACATACTGCAGATTCATCAGGCATGTTTGCCAGGCAACATCTAAGGAGTGTTGGAACAGTGTGGACAGATGAGACAAAGTTAGAGCTGAGTGGCAGCAAAACCTGACATGTTTGGCAAAAAACAATGATTGCCTTTGGCTAAAAGCTCCTCAGACCATCTGTAATGCTTGGTGATGGAAGCATTATGGTTTTGGGCTGCTGTTGTGCCTCAGGGTCTGGCCAGTTCGCATCACAGTCAACCATGAATTCCACACTGCACCAGAGAGTACTTGAGGGGAAAGTGAGACCATCTGTCTAAAAGCTGGGGCTGAACCACAAGTGGACATTGCAATAACAAGACAATGACCTGAAACACTCAAGAAAAGCCACAAATGAACAGTTCAAAATGAAGAAATGAAGGGTTATGGAATTATCAAGTCATGGCTTACTTCGTTCTACAGCAGAAGTTTCCCAGACAGCAACTTTGTGCTGGCCCAGATCCGGCCCACATCTGCCACGCGGTGTGATGATCGTTTTCATTTTCGAAGTCACTATAATGGTGACGGGTGTTTCCATAAGTTGGGCTATTATAATAAGTTCGTTTTCTTTAGTTGCCGTGAAAATGTGATAAATGATTTTTGTTTTTAAAAAAATCCTTTATTGCGTGACATCTTTGGTTATTTAATAGCTCCCAATTGAGACGGAGTGGTGGATATGTTTGGTAAATATCAAACATATCCGCCATTCTGAACACTGACTCTTGGTCAGGCTGCTTCTGACGTGATACCCGCGATAGCTAAGGGGAATGAGCAAGCGTCACCTACGGGATGTTGCGTGCTTCTTTAGCTGAAACAGCCACAAACATGTCAATAAAATTGAGTATTGAGAGAGAACATCACCCATATTCTTTTTTTTTTTTCTGTTTTGTTTTTCACTGTAAAGCAGAACGTGTGGCAGGAGAGCCTGCTGACAACATCGACTGTCCTCACCTTGTTTTTCTTTTCAAGTCACGTTTGATCTCACGAGTCTTCGTGAGATCTCCTCTCACTGTTAAATCATTCCTTCAATCAGAAAAAAATCAAACAAAACCGAACGTCACTGATTTCTCGTAATGAAACTAAACCACCATTATTGAAATGTCGTAATGGAACAAAACAGACCGTCACTGAAATCTCGTGAAGTCAGTTTTATTCCTTTACGAGATCTCAATGACTGTCAGTTTTGCTTCATTATGAGATTTCAGTGATGGTCGATTTTGTTCCTTTGCAAGATCGAACAAAACCAGCCAAGATCCCGTAACCGAACAAAACCAACCATCATTGAAGTCTCATAAAGGAACAAAACCGACCGTCACTGAAATCTCGAAGTGGATTCGAGGCTTGTCGCCAATGATTTTTTTTCTCCAAAAAATCCTCTATTGTGTGGTGTCATTACGATAATTTAACTGCTCCCGATTGAGACGGCGTGTCCCTGATCTCAAATCGTAAATATCAAATGTTTGATATTTACGACTCTGGTATTTGGTCTCGACTCATGTAGTGTGTGCGTTCAGAGGATTATATTGCAAAAATCGGTTGAAACTGTCATTATGTCTGTGGTCTTCCACAGTTTTAAAATTGGTTAAGATTTGAACACCATCTAGTATGTTCCAGACCTTAGCTATTGGTGGTTTTATAATTGTAGTAAAATCACTTGTATCATCAATATCATTTCATTGCAACAATTGTGTTGTTTATACATTAAACTACAAACCCTGTTTTACTGCAATATGAAATCACACTACATTGCAAAAAAGGTGAAGAAATTAAAAAAAAAAAAAAAACATGAACAGAAGACGAGGAACTATACAATGACAAACACAGATATGAGCAATCAGCGTATGAATCTCAACAATGGTGACAAAATATTCAGACAATCAGATCAACTCTGGACATCTCAAAAAGCTACTAGAAGAGAACAAAAACCACAGCAAAAAATAAAAGCAAAAAGTTAGAATTAAAGAAAATAATAGGACAATCCAGCTTAATCCAATCCTGCATAATTTATTCATGCGGTGATGCATGCTGGGAGTTTTGTACTATTGTTCCCAGCATGCATTGTGGCATGACACTTTTGATTGTCACCATTGTTGAGATTCATGTGCTGATTCTTGATGTCTTGTGTCATCTTAGAAAAATTCTTGGGTATTCTTTTAATTTTCTAACTGTTTTCTGCAATACAGCATGATCTCGTGTTGTAATAGCAGGGTTTTTAAAGTAGATGTATTAACTGCACCAAACAATTATTGGTGTGAAGCATTAGTGTTGTTAGTTTTAAATGACATCAGTAACTCAGGCTATTTCACAAAGATTACGAAATAATCAACAGTTATTTGTTACTGCAAATATGTTTGACAAAAACACTGGCAGAGAACGCCAACTTATAATAAGAGTTAAGAGCCCAACTAATGGAAACACCAATCACCATTATGGTGACTTCAAATGAAAAAAAAAAAAACGTTTAACCCCTGTTCATTCTCAATAAGAACTTCTGTTGATTTCTAATAGAAATGAAGTCAGTGGTTAGTAATAAGTTAAGCTGGTAATTCTGTTTGTGGAGTTGTTTAATCAGATCTTGAGAGATTTAATGTCTTCTATCTTCAGTTCATTTCATCTAAGGCTGTGGCCAGAAGTCAGTTGTTGCTCTTGTGTTTCTGTTTGTCAAAGTTGATTTCTGGGGATACACTGACAGATACTGCAGCTGCTCAAACACTACTATATAACATACACTCAACAACAGACACTCATACAACAAATATAAAGAGATTGTCTGAAAGCTTTCTTTAGATAATACATATATTTTAGATATAAATAAATAAATAAAAACGATAAATTTTAACAAATTTAGCTTTAAACAGAAGTTGGGTTGTGCATGTTTATCACCTGTCAATCATAACTGCTTACGTCACTTCAGTGAGAATATTTTTCCAGCATCACTCCATCTCCACCTTTCCCCAGCAGGTACAGGATGTAGACTCCAACATCGATTAGACATTGGATTTTGGTTGAAAATGAAAATTTTTTGGTTGATGTCTTAACTCAACGTTTGTTTTGATATCAAGGTCCAACATTAGGCAGATGTTGAATTTTGTTTGGAATAAACACCAAAAAAAAAAAAAAAAAAAGGAAAAAACTGTGAAATCCATGGCAGTACAGGGTGGCAAAAGTTTACCATTAATGGAACTAATGATTGAAGACGTTACAACTGACTTCAGCCACAGCCTTAGATGAAATCAACTGAAGAGAAAAGAAGAAATTAATTACTAACCAGATTGACTTTATTTCTGTTAATATATCTACAGATATCTCCAGATGTTTTTATTGAGAATTAACAGGAGTTTAGATGACAATGTTCTGTTGAAAGTGTTTAGGTTGAAGTCACCATCATTGTGATCAGTGTTTGTATTAGTTGTGCAGTTTGATTCTTGATTAAGGGGCTGTTTACACGACACCGTTTTCAACTAAAAACAGAAAACTTTTTAAGCATTTTGGCCATTCATTTATACCAGGGATGTGGAATGTTGATCCTGGAGGGCCATTGTCCTACAGAGTTTAGCTCCAACCCAGAAATAAGGTGTTTTCTGTGAATGTGCGAGACTTCCGATTTATTAGCCGTTATAGGGAAATAACGAGAAGAATATCAAAGTGTAGTAAACTGTAAAAATAAGGTAGATAGGCATGCACGAGGCGAGTGCTCTGTAAAGGAATGCGTATATGCGCAGGCGCATAGTCTTTCTTTACAAAGTGACATCACCAACTACTTGTCTGGCATGCGTAATACTGTGTTTTTAGTGATTTGCGCAGATCCGTGTGAATGGGGATAGTTTTGATAACGTCATCTGTACAAAGAAAAAACTTTTCCGTTTTTTACTAGGCATTGTTGTATAAACGTACCCTTCAGGTGATGATACAATTTTTTGAGCAATGTTGCCGGGCAATCTCCGCTAGAAATTTTACGGTCCCAGAATTGACATTCTCAGAACGTCCCCACTGGTGTTAAGGACATTGCCTAGTAACGTTCCCAGTACGTTCAGAGATGGTCATGAGGAGTTTTTTTGGGGGGGGGGGACGTTATTTGGCGGACCTTCACAGAACATTCAGGACGTTCTCTGAATGTTTAGAGAACAATATTTTATTTATGATGTTCTCAGAACGTCCCTGCTGCCCTTGTCAAAAAAATTATTTAAAAATTAGAGCTACAAAAAAAAAGTCTGATCGAATGAATTTGGTTGACTATTGTTGATGATTTCATCACTGTCATACAGTGGCCTTATTTACTGATCTCTGAATAATGTATTGTTTTCATGTCATTGCATCCCTATAATAATGCATTAAATCCTGTCCTGCTTTGACATTTTGAAAGTTTATGTCATTACACAGAAATTATTTAAACAGGATCATGTAGACACACACAGGCATCAAGATTCAGCGTATGAACCTCAACAATGGTGACAAAATTTTCAGCTAAACAGACTAACTCTGAGCATCACAAAACAAGCTACTAAAGTCACAATAAAAGATTTTTGTTTATTGTCACCATTGTTGAGGTTCATACGCTGATTCATGATGTCTGTGTGAGTCTAAAAGACACTGATCAAAACTATATTTATATATATATGTATAATGAATTAAAAAAAAAAAGAAAAAGTTAATGGTTAATTAAAGAAAACTAACAGTTAACACTCAAAGTTCAGACTTTGGAGAGAATCAATGAATTCATCTTTGCAATGTTTGCTGTAATGAGCAAAAAAACACAGTTAAAACAGCAAAACAAACGTTAAAACGTCAAGAATCAAGAACCCATCTAAAGCAAACGCTCACCTCCATAACGGTGACTTCAAACTTTATTATTTTCTATAAAACATCAACGTCTAACCTGTCACCTGGTAACGTTCCCAGAACATTCAGAGACGGTCACGATGTGGAGTTCTTTTAAGGGTTGGGGGACGTTATTTGGTAAACCTTCAGGGAACATTCAGGAATGTTTAGGGGACTGTTACTCTAGGACAGGGGTGGGGAATCTGATGTAGATGTAATGCAGTTAATTTCAAATGAATAATAGTTTGTTATAGGATGCATTGTGACATGAAGCATGTCACTGTTGTTGAGATTTATATTTTGGTTTAAAGTTGAGGTTTGAGTTTAGAATTACAATGTGGCTACAATTAATAATTATATAATTTGAATGAATCCTAGATGACATCAGCCAGCTATGCAATGATTGTATTTTTATCATGTAGACCAGGGGTTTTCAAGCCTGTCCTGGAGGCACCCCAGCCCTGCACATTTTCTGTGTCTCCCTCATTTATCACACCTGATTCAACACATCAGCTTGCTAATAGAGACTGCATGAACTAAATTGGATGTGTCTGATAAGGAAAACATACAAAATGTGCTGGGCTGGGGTGCCTTCAAGACAGGTTTAAAAACCACTGATGTAGACATCATCAGCTTTTCTTTTCACAACAAACACAGTCACAGCAGCTAAAGTCAAACTATACAAAGTGTCAAACTTCACAACTAAAGCAAATACTGACCACCATAATGGTGACTGAAATTAAGTCATTCTGTTTAGTCAAAAGTGAAGCTGGTAATGCTGTTAGTGGAGTTGTTTAATCCTCCTCTGCTGAGATCTTTAAAGATTTATTTCATGTGATAAGACTTGGTACTGCATATTAATAAATTTATTGAACATATAAGCCAGTGGTCCCAAACTCAGTTCCTGGAGGGCCAAATCCCTGCAGAGTTTAGCTCCAACTCACACCTTCTTGGAAGTTTCTAGTAATCCTGAAAACCTGGATCAGCTGGATCAGGTGTGTTTGATTAGGGTTGGAACAAAACTGTGCAAAGCTGTGGCTCTCCAAGAGTTGAGTTTGAAAACAGTGACATAAGCAATACATACACACAGCAACTTATAAGACACTACCATGTAAATTTTAACATTAAATATTTTTTGCATATTTAGTTAATAAGAACACAAGCACACTTGCATGTACTAAACCATTCGACAAAAAAAAGCAATCATAATCTTTCATATCTTTACATAAATAACAATTGGTAAGTACTTCGGCCTAACCACAGGCTCTACTCTTCAGCACAATGGTAACCCCAAAAACTCAGACATACCAGAAACCATTTTAAATTCCAAAATAATAGAACATTAAACACTAACAGATCTCTCCTATATTAATATTGAGCAAAACACATGAAACAACTGTCATAGACAAAATCATAAATAAAATAGTCGATCATGAGGTTTCTAATAAACATTGCGTTGCGTGGAATTGTTTAGTCTTCACTAATTTAGCGTTTTCTGAGCTTCTTTCTGCTGTCACAGAGCAGTCCGGCGACATGACAAAGAAAGCTGATCCTGATTGGTCCTCGTGTGTGCATTCAAAGTGCTGATTGGCTCACAGATAGAACCTTATAGAACCAAGTTAGAGTTCGACTTTGTAGATAGAACCTTTTTGTTTTCTAAAAAAAAGTCCCAAAATGTACACAACTTAAAAAAGAAACATCACATAATGTAAATAATTGTCACAGAATAATAATATGTGAATAACTAAATTTTGACAAACATGTCAGATAGAACCTTATAATTCCACGGGGACACAACATATAAGCACTAGTTTCCCATATATGTAAATTTATTATGTAATATATCACATTATATTTTGCAGTATATTCCCATATATTCTTGCTACGTAAGAGGGTAAGATGCTTAAGAAGCCCTGGCCTGCAGTGGTCAACCTGAAGCTTTCACCTGCACACCCACTGAAGCTAAGCAGGGTTGAGCCCGGTTTCCATCTGGATGGGAGACCTCCTGGGAGACCGGGTAGCTGCAGGAAGAGGTGTTAGAGAGGCCAAGTCTGATCAGCCTGTGGCCTGAGTGGGTCCTAACGCCCCAGTACAGTCACAATAAGCTGTACCGTATAAAGGGTTAACATAAACCCCAGAATATAAGGGGTGTAACCCTGGTGAAATCTAGTCCCTACCGCCCAACGCCCCAGTACAGTCGCAATAAGCTGTACTGAATAAAGGGTTAAAATAAACCTCAGAAATAAGGGGTGTAACCCTGGGGCAAAAAAAAAAAAAAAAATCCTTGCAGGTAGTTAGTTAGTTAGTTTCACATCATCACAAATTATATACTTTATTTAGTTCTTACAACTTACATGGAAGCGCTTTTTTTATTTCATTACTATTTTTAATGTTTTTGAAAGAAGTCTCATGTGCTCATCAAGCCTGCATTTATTTGATCAAAAATACAGAAAAAACAGTAATAGTGTGAAATATTGTTACAATTTAAAATAATGGTTTTCTATTTTAATATACTTGACCCCAAACTTACAGTTTGTATATTGTATAACAGTAGTGTACATTGTTATAAAATGTTTCTATTTTGGAAAGATTATATATTGTTACAAAATATTTCTGCACAAAGATTTCAATTACACACCATTTTTTAAATATGTCTGTAACCTGTGCAGTCTGAACCGCTCCAAGCGGGACACGAACCCGCGTAACTGGCATGGGAGGCAGGCCAACTAACAAGAAAACCAAAAACCGCAGTCTCTAGCGCAAGTTTACCTGCCCGGTTACTCCCATATTTAATACATTACACTTGTGATGTGAGAAACGAAGACCTAACTTGGTCAGGAGCAGGTTTTGTTCGGTAAACCCAGCGTTTATTTCGGTTTCTTCCCCCTTAAAGTGCATGCGATGTTTAAATATTTAATTCATTCATTCACGCTGCTAAAATGCTTTTCTTAATAAGTATTTTTGTCTTATTTCAAGTACAAATATCTAAAAATTCTCATATCAGGATGCATTTTCTATAAGAAAATGATATAAGATATTTAGTCTTGTTTTCTGGGGGGGAATCTAAGTTATTTTTATTATCACACTGGCAGATAATTTTACTTTAAGTCTTAATGTAAACGGAAAACAATATTATTCAGAGTGTCGATTACTGAGTGCAAATTTACACTAACTCCGCCCATCAATGTCACATAATGTTAAAAAACGCGCATTATTAGACGGTTTTGGTAGTGTAGATAGTAGCGCGTAAGGCATGTAGCATTGGCTTATGACGCGATTGACACCGGTTCGCGTCTGCCTTTCGCCGATCTCGCTCTTCTCCATTTTCCCATCACATATTACATCAGTAAGGCATTTATTTTCAATAAAAATGAAGAAGTGGAAGTAAAGTGCCAAACGAGTGTTTAATAATGATAAATTTATTTATAATTGTAATAAATATAATCATTTACACTCTATGTTATTATTGAATTATGTTAATGTACAATACTGAGGTGCAAATAGTATGTATCTGCCGGTATAAAATAGCATCTAATTACTATTTACACTTATTGCAAAGAACTGCTACTTTTACATGAACATATCACTATTTTCTATGTTTTAGCATCTACAGCTATTTGCACTTACCTTAAATAGCATCTATCGCTAAAAAATATGCTATTTCCACAGTGTAAATAGCCGCTTGCTTCTTTTTCTAACCCCATTGGCAGATAATTTGCAAAATAAAAAAAAATGCACTTAAATTATTTTTTTTATTTATTTAATTTTTTGCATGTGGGATACCATGAAAATGAATAATAGTTCAATAACTTACATTCTGCCAGTTTTCACCTCTGATATTATAACTGTGATACGAATTAAACTTGTATTGACTCAGAAGTATGCAGACGTCTTTTTGTCTGGTGCTGATGCCATGGTGAATCGTAATATCGGAGCTCCATTGATCATGGCTTTTCATAGTCATGATGCATGCGCTTAACTCAGAGTCAACTGAACTAACTCAATTTGACTGTTCTGGAACAGAAAACTCATCTCAGAGTTGAACCTCCTTATTGAAACAGGCCCGAGATCTCACAGAGACTCACGAAATCAAACATGACTTGAAAAGCAAAACAAATAAAGGACAATTGACATTGCCATTAGGCTCTCCTGCCATGTGTTCTGCTTTACAACGAAAAGCAAAATAGAAAAAAAAAAATAAATAAATAAATAAAATATATATATATATATCTTCTTTCTCAGTACTCCACGTTCATGGCATGTTTGTGGCTGTTTCAGCTAAAGAACCATGCAACATCCGGTAGGTGACGCTTGTTCACTCTCATTGGCTATCGCGGGTATAACGTCTGAGGCAGCCCGATCAAGAGTCACAAATATCATACATGTTTGATATTTACGATTTGAGATCGGAGACGCTCTGTCTTGATCGGGAACAGTTAAATAAAGAAAGTCTATTGCAGAAACCTGTGCGGTGGCCGGCTGGGCCTCGCCGTCCACTTTCGCCAGGCTCTATAACCTGGACGTTCCTGCTCTTCAGGCGCAGGTTCTTTCTGCTCAATTACCCCTCAGTGCTCAGTTCGCTGGGAACCTCTTTCCTGCCTTATGGCAGGACTTGTTCATAGTTGAGTTCGACCATAGTTTGAGCTCGCTAGAATTTTGCACGACTCCGATTATGTCCGGGTTGCCGATTTTAGGCATTGCCATATCTCTTGCATGCTCTTGGTCCTCCTTTGAGTACCTAGGCTGTGCAAAGTTATAGAACGATTGTTCAATCATCTATAAGACCCCCGTCGTAGGTCGGGTCGCTGGCTTGGCCTTACTTCTGTACTTGGTCCTTGGCCCTTAAGTGCTTAAGATTAGGTTTCTTATCAGTCGTTCCTCTACCATAGCACGGCGTGATTGTACTGGTTCCCCATAGAGTCTAGCTAAACATAGACGCAGTACGAGTGTAGTATCGAAAGGGAATGTACTCGGTTACTAACGTAACCACGGTTCCCTTAGATACAAGTACTGCGTTCCTGGCCGTGCTATTTCGATGTTTTATTTCGATGTGTTATATTATCAATTCACAATGTCTTGCGAATTGATAGCTGTCATTCAGGTATGGCAATGGGCGCGCGGTGCATGCAGTAGACCAATCACAAAGGACTGGGCCATCTGACCAATCAGAGAAGTGTAGGCTCACGGAAAGGAGGGGGTTAGAGAGACTGATTCTTTGAACTGCTTCTAACAAATCATTTACAAACCATTGAGAACTGAGGTGAAATTAAATGTATATTATGAGAAAACAAAAGTGTTTTTTGACCTTGCGTGCATGTAAACCTGTTGTAGGAGACTCCAAAAGCAATATTAGGAACCTTAAAAAATGCATAATAGGGGCACTTTAACCGCTAGATATCCAAAAGTTACATAGTGTATCTTTAAGTGTCACTCAAAAAATAACAATAAAATAAAATGTTATTTAATAGATAAATACTGTAAATATCCCCTGACCTTGAATCCTTTCCATGTTGAACCATTAAAGGAAGAGGAAGATTATCATGATTCGAAAGCTCTCAAACGTCCAGCGCTCTAGATACAGTTGTGCTCAAAAGTTTACATACCCCTTGCAGAATCTGCAAAATGTTAATTATTTTAACAAAATAAGAGGGATCATGCAAAATGTGTGTTATTTTTTTACGTAGTACTGTCCTGAATAAGATATTTTGCATAAGAGATGTTTACATATAGTCAAAAAATAGCTGAATTTATAAAAATGACCCGTTCAAAAATTTACATACCCTTGATTCTTAATACTGTGTGTGATTACCTGGATGATCCACGACTGTTTTTATGTTTTGTGATGGTTGTTCATGAGTCTCTTGTTTGTCCTGAACAGTTAAACTGCCCAACATTCTTCAGAAAAATCCTTCAGGTCCTGCAAATTCTTCAGTTTTTCAGCATCTTTTGCATATTTGAACCCTTTCCAGCAGTGACTGTGTGATTTTGAGATCCATCTTTTCACACTGAGGACGACTGAGGGACTCAAACACAACTATTAAAAAAGGTTCAAACATTCACTGATGCTCCAGAAGAAAACATGATGCATTAAGAACCAGGGGGTGAAAACTTTTGAACAAGATGAAGATGTCCAAATTTGTCTTATTTTGTTTAAATATCTAATTCTTTCATTTAGTACTGCCCATCGGAAGCGACAGAAGATACTCACGTGTTTCCCGGAAGACAAATTAAGTAAAATTTATCTTGATCTTCAAATTCAAAAAGTTTTCACCTCCCGGCTCTTAATGCATTGCGTTTCCTTCTGGAGCATCAGTGAATGTTTGAACCTTTTTTCATAGTTGTGTTTGAGTCCCTCAGTCGTCCTCAGTGTGAAAAGATGGATCTCAAAATCACACAGTCACTGCTGGAAAGGGTTCAAATATGTAAAAGATGCTGGAAAACTGAAGAATTTGCAGGATCTGGAGGATTTTTTCTGAAGAACGCTGGTCAGTTTAACTGTTCTGGACAAACAAGAGACTCATGTACAACCATCACAAAACAAAAACAGTCGTGGATCATCCAGGTAACCACACACAGTATTAAGAATCAAGAGTATGTAAATTTTTGAACTGGTCATTTTTATAAATTCAGCTATTTTTTGACTATATGAAAACATCTTTTATGCAAAATATCTTATTCAGGACAGTACTAAATAAAAAATAACACACATTTTGCATGATCCCTCTTATTTTGTTAAAATAATTAACATTTTGCAGATTCTGCAAGGGGTATGTAAACTTTTGAGCACAACTGTAAATCCCTCAGGAAGAGGAGCACTCCATCACAGCTGGTTAGGGACACCACATGTATCCCTGTGTACTGTATATGTATGGTATATGTGCATGTGAAACAGTGAGTGGGATGTGTGAGGTTGTGACATTGATGCATAAGATTTTACAAGTGACTAGATAACATTCTTAAAAAAAAAAAAAAAAAAAAAAACACTTTCCAGCACTGGGTACATTAAAATAGCGTTTAATAGAATGAAATTTCCAGACTGAAAGGGAAAGCAGTATTATACATTATTCAGTGTTCTCAGGGAGATACAGGACAGTGAAAATAGCAGCAGGAATTCAATCATTTTCATTTTGACAGAACTGTATATGGTTTTCAAGATAAGGAAATTAGAGAGGAGGATATATTGTCTGTACAAAAATGTGAGCGCTTGTTATCAAATACATGCTTTATTAATGATGCTGATAAGATCATCCATGGCTAAAAGGAATGTAGCTGTAAAGATTGTCTGAACACAGATAGTTGAAGATATAGTAAAGATAAGACACTACAGCTCTCACTTCTGTTCTCAATTATTCCACATTATGCAACTAGTTCCATGTAATCTTTTTGGCAACCAAACAACAAATTTTGATCTGTCAGATCAAATTATCACATTCTAAAGTGTGTTTTACACTGGAGAAAAGGAGAAAAATGAGTAGAGCGAGAGAAAACATTCTTGTGCATGTTTTAGGGTCATCAGGTTTAAAACTAGAATCCTCTTTTGAGTCTGTAAAAGTATGAATCAGTTCAGTTATTGAAGGAAATGTTGCAGGTCAGGCCTAATTTTCTATTGGTAAATAAATAAGTCCTTCTCAAAGTTTGTGGAGAAAAAAAGTCAAATGGCATTTCATTTGAATAAATAATATATAGAGACTAATATTTCAGTGAGTACAAAATGTGTTCTGAACTATTTTTTAATACAAAGTTAGCAAGTTTTGCAACCCTTTACTGAAATGTGGGTTGTTTTAAATGCAGATTAAAACCTTGTTTTGTGTAATTTTTTTCATTTTCTATCAATGAAAATCAAACAAACATCAACATTAAATAAGATTTACCAAATTAAAAAGTAAAATAAAAAGAAACAATTCTATTTCAAGATGAGTAACAAGTAAGTGTTACATGTAATAGGTTTGCAGATTTATTCTAAAATAAGTTCTTACGCAATAGTAGCCAGCCAGTTTGGCACCAAATGTTGGTTCATAGCTCAATAAACTTATATTTCCATTAAAAAAGAAAAAAAGAAAGAAAGAAAGAAAGAAAGAAAGAAAGAAAGAAAGAAAGAAAGAAAGAAAAAAGGTAAACAAAGTATTCCCTATCTGTGGAGAGTGCTATTCACATTCCCCTTTGCCGAACTGAAAGACTGTGTCACGAGTGTCAAGGTTAGACTGTTGTACTCATGAAAGCTAGCATCAAGTTGCTAATTGTTTCAGACATGAAGAGCCCTTGGTTGACAGAGCTGAAGATGAGCTGGCTGACAGCAATGCAGAGAAGTGCTGAACCCGGGGCATAAGGCCTCACGAGTGTTACTCAGCACTTAGACCCGAAGACACTCTCAAGTATGTGAGGAGAATGTCTCTCAGTGTGCAACAAACCTGATTAACATCTCCATGCTGAGTTAAACTCTCAATCTCTGGAAATTTTGTATAGTATTTGGTGTGTCTGCCGAAATTCATTCTGGTCTCAAGAAATGTCTATTTGCTGCTATGGGCACTGATATTTCCAGAGTGTGTATAGCATCTGCCTGTTGATGTTAGTGAAGATGATTTTGAAGAAAAGAGATCTGCGTCATACTTTACAAAAATGGTGTCACTCACAAACACCTACGGTGTGACTCATAATTGGAGTTTTGTGAGTATTTGTCTCCCCCTAATGCATGAAAATGAGTAGCACATGTAAAGCTTCCATTACAAGAGATTAATGATGTTTAAGGGTTTTTTTCTTTACCACACATAAAATGTTCCTAATGTACTACTACTTGACTATATAACTAACAAATGTGTCTTTGTAAATCACACCTGTCTTGGTGACAGCTGGCTCTGAAATTGGAAAAACTGAGTCGGGAGAGTGGACTGCTTTTTTTTTTTATGGCAAACTAGTCATTCAGAAATTCAGAACAGCATACTAGCATACTACTCTACCTATTTCAGCCACAGAAAGATATGTAAGAGTAAGAGCAGTATACTAGTATGCGATTCCAAATTCAGCATCTGTCTTTTACGTGTTTGGATTTGCTGACGCCGGGTTGGCTGACATGTCTTTAGGGGGCGGGGCTTTAAAGAGAAGGTGGGTGTGTTCGACTGACCGACTGGTGTGACATCAAAGTACAGCGAAAGAAATAATAGAAAAATAAGAAAAAACAGAATAACCCTTAAGAAAAAAGAAGTATACTTAAAGTTCATTTTGTCAAGTATACTTAAGTAATGCTCAAGTACATTTTTAAGTATACTTTATGTGTTAAGTATACTAATGTCAATGTACTAGTAGTATACTTGTAAGTGTACTATTTCAATACTGCTTGGGACTAAATTGGCCCACTTTTAGTATATAAAAAGTATACATTTAAGTGTACTATAAGTGTAACAGTAGTAAACTTTGAGTACACAACTAGTTCACAACTATGTTTCTCATTTGTACTGAATCTGTACTACAAGTGAACTTATAAGTATACTAGTAGTTTACTATTTTAATACTTGTAACATTTTTTTTAGTATATGAAAGTACACTTTGAAATATACTTATAAATTCCCAGACAAAAGATTTTCAGTTATCTCAAAAGTTTTTGTTTGTCTTTGTGGTTTCAAACATAAAATTATGCCATAGTGTTCTTATTATTAAAACACCACTGTAAGCAGTTTTCTTAGTCTGTTCATTTGTGCGGATGGTTGCACTACCTGACATTTTAGGGGTTTAAGATACCAAAACATAAAATAATATTTATGATTTGAATGTAGTTATATGTAGTTATCCTAATTATTTTAAAGGAAATAATGCAAAAATATGCACATCATGTCATTGACCCATAAGGGGAACAGTGGGAACAGCACACAGTTTTAAGCAACCCAAAATAGCTCCTTTCCATATACAGTTACGTTTGTACGTGCAGTCTGACATTGTGATATCTGTGGTTACATATGTAGTTGTTCTCTCTTCCAAGTGTTTAGAAGGGAAAACAGGATGCAATGAAAATCTATCTCTATGAGTGAGCCGGGAGCAATATCCCTGTGGGAAGAGTGGGTGAACCTTGTTTGGCCATGGCTGCATCCTGAACTTATCTCCTCGGCATGGGTGAAGGACACACTAGGGCAGTGTCCTGTTCATCTTGGCTAAACGTAGGCTTAAACCCCCTCATGCCTAGATAGTCACAATGGTCCATTCATATTTATCACCACCCTCACATTACTGAGGTCCAGTTTTGTTGTTGTTGCTGCTGGGTTTTTTACATTTCTCCACATTTCCTGATTGTAACTGATGATAGCTTGTGGCCTCATGGGAATCGCTTGGCTCTGTTGTTTGTAAAGCCTACACAGTGGTGTTTTAACCTTTACATAATGTCTTTTAGCCTGGACATTTCTCTCATGTATTATTAATTAAATATTAATTAAATAAAATTAAATATTTATTTTTATTATTAATTTTAAATAATATACATATTTATTTTTATTGAAAATGCAATTCACTGTCTTCCTAAACATACAATAAAAATACATTTGATTAACCCACTCCCATGATATTACACTCTAAAAAATGCTAGGATAAAAACAACCCAAATTGGGTTGAAAATGGACAAACCCAGCGATTGCGTTGTTTTTAACCGAGCATTTTTTAGAGTGTAGGGTATTGCTGTTGTTCTGAGTAGTTGCTAGGGTGTTCTGAATAGCTGAAAGTGGTTACGTACTAGCCCAAGTCAGTTGTTTATATTTTTTGTCCTTAGATATGGTTCAGTTCCCTCCTCAAATGTAAGTCTTTGGGGATTTTTTTTTATTTGCCAACCAAAAATGGTCTGATCACTTAGAAAAGTATGTACTGAGTACATGTCATATTTGATCTTTTTAAAGCTATGGAACTGTACCTGGCACTGTCTTACCCATCACTACTATGCATGTCAGTCTGAGTGAATATCTGTTTAAGGAGATGTCTTCTTCCCTCTACAGCCAACCAAAACATTGGTGACGCATGATGTTCAAAGCCCTTCTTCCATGAAATGTCAAAGAGGAATTTCTACTAGATGTGCAATTTTATAGCTGAGCTCACACAGAGATGTAATGCACTGAAAGACTGACCTTTGACCTTTGAGGTGAGGGCATGTGTGGAGGATGTATAGGAATGATCGCAAAAGTCCCGCGTATATGGGCAAAGTTCAACACATGATTTTTCATTTGGCAGATTTACAGCTTGAGAAAACCAATGAGGTGATAAACGCAGGAGGGATAAATCAAGGAAAATATTGAAAATATGTTTTTGGAGAAGAAGGAGTAATCTGATATGTCTGAGAGAGATGGAAAGAATTATAAACCATTGCTGCTGTGCTCTGAGTACTTCTCAAATCTCCAGGGTCATTGTAACAGCACGTAACCTCTAAAAGCCAATAACTAGATACATGACTGTTGATGTGTAGTGTTGTTTAGTCAGAAAAACACAGGTCGAAATTCCTCTGGGCTTTGTCTTTCTATATCAACAATACTTTATCTAAAGCAAAAGAATACAATTGGGTTGCATTGGTCATAATCTTGTTCCAGAATGAGGTTGAAACATATTCTGGTGCTCTTGTCAGGGTTTGTTTACATCTTTTTGAGAGTCTCATCTCATGAGGAATTTTCCCAAACTCAGCTGAAAGGAGTTCCAGCTGTGCTCTCCTGGGTCAGAGCCCCTGCCCCTATATCAGGAGAGTTTCAAGACTCAATGATTTGTGTGTTTTGGACATGTTGTAGAAGATTGTAAAATATATGAAGCTAAATGAGAACTTTAAAGCAATAGTTCACCAACAAATTTAAATTATTTCATTATTTACTCATCCTCGTGTCATTCCAAACAACCATGCTGATTTGATCTGTGGAACATTTAACAATTGAGTACAAAAATGACATAATTTTCATTTTTGGTTGAACTGTTCCTTGTAAAAATTCAGCACAATCTCATGGCAATTCGTAAGTGTTTTATGTTTGGCGAATTAGTGGCTAATTCATATGAATTTTGTACGATCTCATTCGTACATTTTTCATACAATCTGCTTATGACCAAGTGACGAGTATGTTTAGGGGTGGACCTTCATGATTACTTTTTTTTTTTTCACATTGGATGAATTCTTACCTCGTAACATAGTTACCTGTTAGATCAGGTTGTAAAATTTTCATCCTATCCCATAGAGTGGCTAATGACTGTATTATCTGTTCCATGAAATGAAGACCAAAAGCTGTACAGTGCATTAAAGGGATAGTTCACCCAAAAATGAAAATTCTGTCATCATTTACTCACCCTCATGTTGTTCCAAACCTGTAAGACTTTCGTTTATCTTGGGAACACAAATTAAGACATTTTTAATAAAATCTGAGCGAATTCTGTCCCTCCATTGACAGTCTACGCAACTACCAATTTGAGGCTTCAAAAAGTTCATAAAAAGATTGTAAAATGAATCCATACACTCTCAGAATTGTACCTTTTAAAGTACCCTAAGGGCCAATTGTGTACCTTTAAAGGTATAGTTGCATTTTGCATTATGCGTTTTGTTCCCCAAGGAACAAAATTGTACCTCCACTGTACCTGTTTTTCTGAGAGTGTATGAATTGAGCGGTTTAGTCCAAATTTTCTGAAGAGAATCAATCGCTTGATATGAGGAACAGATTGAATTTAGGCTTTTATTCTCAAACCTCAGTGGTTCTTGTGGAAGCTCAAAAGTGCTGCGTAACACAAGAATGAACCCTATTGGTTCTCGCATATCAAGCAAGCTTGAGCTTCCATTTACCACAACTGATGTGTGAGCTGATGAATATGTGAATAAAAGCCTATGTGAAAAGCCTATGTCAGGGGTGTCCAAACTTGGTCCTGGAGGGCCACTGTCCTGCAAAGTTTAGCTCCAACTTACTACAACACACCTGCACAGAATTTTCATTTTTGGGTGAACTATCCCTTTAAAGGTGCTGTATGCGATTTCTCAAATTCGTTGTTGAACACTTGATATTTGAAATCAACCCAAACAAACCCACCCCTCTCCTCATTGCTCCGCCTCCAAAACTCACCCTCCAATACTAACCACCCTGCTCTGAGTCAGTCTCGAACCCCAGCCCAATCGCTGCTGGCATGTGAGGCGAATGCACTACCAATGACGATAAACACCGCATTCTCTATTGGTTGTCAGTGTACAGTAGTTTAACTGCACAACTCTCACTATCTGGCCACTGTTACACACGCAATACGAGAGTGGATGTCTGTTTATCACAGCTGACGCGCAACAAAATGCTTCCTGAAAAATAAAGCACAGATAATGAACGAAGGACAAGAAAGCACAAAAAATGAACGTACAGTACACAAGGGTAAATACAAAGTGCTCGTTGTTAGTCGCAAACAGCACAGCAGCTCCAGACAATCAAAACCCAGTGTTACTTACATGAGAAGGAATCAAAGCAGCCTCCGCGTCTGTTTTCAGGCCTTTCCACTTAGCTCTCTCCAGCGCTGGAAAGCTTTTCTAATATAAACGAGGGTCCTAAAGTGCTTGCCCAGTCATAAACCTTCATTCCAGTGATATTCTTTTGAGCTCTTTTGTATTGTGTCCCATCTCTCGTTCTGCAGTTTTTTTTTTCTTGTTTTCAAATCTCCCTAATAAGCCGAAAACAACTAAAGATCAAGATATTTCTTATTTTAATTTACCCCTCCAAAACTGTCTTGAAACGCCTGGATATATGAGCTTAATTTTAAAATAGCTATCGGTCTATGGTTTGTCAGTGTGATAAAATACTAAATTCAGTGCACAGCTGGCCAGTGACTCAGTCAACATTGGCATTTGCCAACAAAACACCTCTTATGGAGTTGTTTACCGGTCTCCTCTCCTCTTGGCATGGCATTTTTCTTGAACAGTTGTCTTTGTTTACTGATTTCCCACACTCTGATGAAACAAAATGGTGGCAGAAGGGATTTTTTTTTTTTTTTTGTGGTTATTTTTTTTTGCAGGGTAACTTTTTGCAAATTTCATTTGTGTTGAGGATGTGATGATGTTTCTTACAGATAATCAAAACCACAACCACATCATTTGCCTCAGTTGATCAGCAAACGTGCCGTAATATTACATATTCACACTTGCCATCAGTGTTGTTATTGTTAATTAAAACTAAAAGTATATTTGTAATTGAAATAAGTCTGAAATAAAATATATCAGATGAAAAACTTGAAAAAAAATGTTGCCAACTGAATCAAAGAAATAGTTTTAATACTTAAAATAGAAATATAAAAAAATGAAAAATAATATAAAAAATAAAAGCTAATTCAGAATATTAATACCTACTATAATAGTAAATAAATAATACTAAAATAACACTGTAGAGGTTTCCTTTCTTTCATATCAATGTATTTGGAGTCGATGACAATGCTGCAAAAGATATTTGTCAAAGTGATCACATCAGTACTATCAGCTAAACTTACGCAACAATGTACATGGTTTATTTAAAGATTCAAGATATCGTTGTCTTTTCTGGAATGCCATCTAGATTGAGTTGCCTTTTTACAATGGATGATAAGTTTAGGTTCACAGGGGTTTGATAAGAAAGAGACTGGTCTGTTTCTCGTATGAGGTTCATGCTAAATTGATAACAATTATGTACAACATTAATGAAAAATGACATTCCTAAGACAGCACAGTGTTTCTGACAGCAGATATTATACAAGTAGATAAGGAAAGGGGTTGAGGAAAGTCCAAAATACAGACAGTACTCTTTAGAAAGGTACATATTCCTGTTTTCCTAGGCCTTTTATCAGCTTCTTGTATCCTTTGTAAAGAGAAAAATGGCCTTTAAGCATGACAGGATATGTAGTTTTTTTTTTTTTTTTTAGACAGAGCAGTTTCATCAAAACAAAAGTGACTGATTCAGTGGCTATGACTATGTTTGACACTAAGGACTCCAGAATAATAATAGTTCACAATCAGTCTTTATTTGTTTTGCGAATAAATTATATACAGTCTAATAAATCAGTACACCATACTGGTGACTCCTAGCCTCATGGGAGTGTTAAGACCTTTTGTAATGTGCTGTATCTGTTTTTGTGAAGAAACATAGTTGCTCTCATAACAAGAGGTTTGAGGGCACTAAATGATTTCACATGCAATAGCGCTACTTAGTGACTTGTCTGCTGAACTGACTCTTACGCAGTTCCATGATTCAACCCAGTAAAGCTTCTTATTTTATTGCAGTAAGATATCCGGACATCTGGTTTCGATGTTACAGGCTGCTCATTTGTGAGTAAGATCAAAAGGTTGACGACTCTTGGTTTATTTTTTACAAGGTTTGCAAAAAGTACTATCAGAGAGGTTTTGACACAAAAGTCAAATCTGTTTCTGGTGACACACAGTACACCAATTCTCCAAAGATCAAAGCTAATAGTGCGTCCAAGGAGTCACTGAAAAATGTAAGCGTAAAGTTGTATAGGACCAGGATGGAAAGTAGTTTAATATGATTGATCATTATTTAAATCCAACTGGTTCTATTCAAGGCAAAAAAAAAAAAAAAAAGATTGTTTTTATATTGTTGATACTGTTTATATTGCTATGCTATTTACGTTGCAGAGCTTCCGTGTTTACGTCCGAACGTTACGTCTGACGTAGAAATTGGAAGCGCTGTAACATAAATAGTGTAACAGAATGACAGGGGAGAGACGAATTTGTTGAATAACGTCGTTATTTTTGTTTTGTTTTTGCGCACAAAAGTATTCACGTCACTTCATAATATTAAGGTCGAACCACTGTAGTCACGTTGACTATTTTTACTACTTTTCTATGTTTTTACTACTTTTCTGGACCTCGAATGTGGTAATTTTGTTGCTCTCAATGGAGGATAAAAACACCTCTCAGATTTCATCAAAATATCTTAATGTCTTACGGGTTTGTAACGACATGAGGGTGAGTAATTAATGATAGAAATTTCATTTTTGGGTGAACTAACCCTTTAAGCCACTAGGGTGGCGGTGGTGCCAGGACTGAGCCCCTTATCGCTGCTTGCAGCTATATTTTATAATTGTATTATATATACTATATAGCTCATTATTGGCCAGCTCCTGCGTCAGCATCACACACATGCGTCATGGTGCTCACGTGAACAGCGTCGGCCAATACTGAGTCAGCGTTCAGACGTAGAACCAGGAAACACTGCACTGTGTTTACTACATGAACAGCGTAGGAGACTGACGTGGAGGAGAAGAAATTGTTTTTTTTTTGCGCACGAAATGTATTCTCGTCGCTTCATAAATTTAAGGTTGAACCACTGTAGTCACATGGACTATTTTAATGATGTCTTTAATATTCTGGGCCTTGAAAGTGGTAATAACATTGCAGTCTATCGGAGGTCAGAAAGCTCACAGATTTCATCAAAAATATCTTAATTTGTGTTCTGAAGATGAACCAAGGTCTTACGGGTGTGGAACGACATGAGGGTGAGTAATTAATGACAGAATTTTCAATTTTGAATGAACTAACCCTTTAAAAGTCGAATAGATTATCCTTGCAGTAAAATGTTTTGTCAGGGATTTTTAAAATAAACTTCATGTGGTAGCTTCTAAACACATGGGAAATATTATTCAGAAATGTTATTTAATGTCAAAAAAAAATATTTTTATTAATTTATAAAAATATATATATTCAGTATTATTCAATAGTACTGATCAAAAATCAAAGTAATTTTGAAGGGTTAGATCAGGTAGAAATAGATCCTTAAGGTGCATGTTTTACAGTATGTATATATAATAACTACTATTATTAGTAGAAGTAATAAATATTGGTATGTATGTGAATATTACTACATGTGCATATGTATACTGTAAATTTATATTGTATTTATATAGAGATGGGAATTAAATGGCATTTGAGTAACAGGTAAACGTGGGGTTGAAGGGAAAAATACAATGTCAGTTCTCATCGACCTGACCACCCTCTGTGGTTCTATTTGAAGCTCTGTGGTTTCATATCTTGCTTTTGCAAAAACCCACACCTGCTTATGCATGAGTCAGGGAGGTTGAAACTTCGACTTGAAGCATATACATCTATCCATGTATCAATATATCAGTGTAGGTAGATTCTTGAGATTTTTGCATATATATTTTGTCAGGCGACCTGTAATGTTATATTGTAAACTACGTCTTTATGTCAGTTGTAAGTACTACAGAAAATGCTGCGTGGCCCATTTAGAAACTGGTTATAAGGAAAACAAATAAACGCTGTAAATACGGCTCCATCTCCAACACCTTTACTTGTAACTATTATTTCCTGCTAGACAGGAAATTTGACTTTTTGTGAAATAGTATGATGTTGTTGTTGTTATTTTCGTGTATTCTGCTTTATTCTGATTTACATTATATTTAGAGTCATGTTCTTTGCAGAGGTTTAGTTTCCATTGTCACTTAAAGGGATAGTTCACCCAAAAAAAAAAAAAAAAAAAAAAATTACTCACCCTCATGTCGTTCTAAACCTGGAACAATATGATGATAACTTTCAGTGGAACATGGAAAAAGATACTTTAAAGAATTGGTTTTGTGCATCAGGGTTATTATCGCTAACTAAAACTATTAAAACATTTCTGTTCATTGAAATAAAGCTGAAATAAAATAAAATATAAATATAAAAAAAATATATAAAATGAATATTAGTTGAAAAACTTAAACTAAACGAAAATGTTGCCTTGGCAATAAACTGAAATATATTTAAGTAGAAGCACTAAAAATGTTTACTGGAAATAAATAAAAATTAGTATTATTAAACTAAAACTAAACTAATTAAACTAAAATTAACTCAAGTTCATCTTGTCAGAATCCACTGTATATTAATTTTGCTTTTTGCTTTTGAAAAGGTTTTTAACCAAGTAAATCTAAATTTAAAAAGATTTACTTTAAATTTACTTTAAATTTAAATTTACTTTAGTTTTATTTTTGAATAACTAAACCTGGAAGCCATAGAAGCTGGCATGGTGTTAAAAAAAAAGGAAAGAAAAAAAATTAACATGAAAGCTTAAAATATATAAATAAAAGCTAATTCTAAATATTAATAAAACTATAATAAAACTAAAAGGAAAAGTAAAAAAACACTGTTTTCCATACAGTGATAGTCAGTGGGGTCCTGTAAGAAAAGTTATACCGGTTTGAAACAACATGAAGGTGAGTAAATGATGACACAATTTTCATTTTGGGGTGAACTGTTACTTTAAAAAGAAGCATGCATCTTTGAGTAGGCCTTTACAGAAACAGGTCATCAAATGAACTCCAAAGTGTATGCATTAAACACCAAGAACACTAAGAACAAGATGTAACAATGATTCTGAATACTGCTGACATATTTAGTGATATGATCAATATGACTTGTTTCTAGCAATATGAGTCACTAAATATCCTTCAAAACTGTCTACACTCTAAAAAATAATGTGTTGGCTCAACAACAAAAAAAAAAATTAATGCAACAGTTTGCACAAATTTTTTTGAGTTATGACAACTTTGAGGGAATTTACATTCAACCAACATACATTGAGTTAGAAGGGGGCAGGACGAGGGTGCGATGTGACCGCAAAGGGCACTTTCACTTTCACGATCAAAGGGGTAGGGTTCAAGACCCCCCCCCCCCCCCCACACACACACACACACACCTGTACACACCACTGTCCAGTCCTGCGCAAAGCATGTTGGGAACTAGAAATCCACTGCCTAATTTCTGAAGTTATCAAGACAATTTCATTAAGTTACTACAACCTAATTTTTTTTTTTTTTTTTTTTTTTTAAAGAGCCAATTAAAGCAGAAATTTGAGTTTAAATTACAGAAGATATTAAGCTGATGTAATGATCAACATTATTATGTCAACAGAACTCTACAAAATAATGTTTGCAACTTAAAAGGTTTAAAACAATAAATTCGAATTTTTAACTTGCAACCATGCATTTATTTAAGTTGTGGTAACAGGTCCCCTGAATTACTTTTTAGAGTGTATTGTGTATGTTGTTGTGATGATGCTGTGGTTTGAATCACTCTAATTATTACTCATATGTATTTCTTTAGACTTCCATCTTAGATTTCATGCAGAGAAATAATTAATTGTGAAAGCTTAATGGAAATACAGACATCTGTCATTCTTTGATGGAATACCTCACTTCATGGTTATGCATGGTTTATTTTTTATAAAGAAAAAGTGCAATGGTGTTCGAGGAGGTAATGTAATGTTCACCCAATGAAAAGAGGAGTAATAAAGAGGACACATACTGCCCAGAATAGGATGTGTGAAAAAACAAAAAGGTATGACACAAACAATTTGTAACAATATTCAAAAAGAAAAATGTCAGTATGTGGTTTCATATGTCTATGGTTAAATTGATTACAAACAAGATAACAAATGGTGATAAAGCATAATTTATGTGGTATGAACCAATGAGTAACTGCAGATATTAACTGTGTTTAGATCACACTGTGTGCAGATCTGTTAACCACACGAAACACTTTCAGCCCAACCACTTTTCCACCTTCACCGATAAGTAGAGCTCACTATTTCCTGCATTGAGCCCCAGACTCATTTTCCACCATGCATTTGCAGAAAGGGACTTTTCTTGCATTGCTCTGCACTTAAGAGCACGGGGCATCTTCTTGAGAAGATGCAACCTGAAATTGCATATGTAAGACAGGTTATCTATACATGGGGGTCCTTATAAGGGTCCTTCATAAATGTAAAGACATTTTCTATGCTTTCGATGGAAAAGAAAGAAAAAAATGAAATATGACAAACGCAAAATGACTTAATTTCATAGGTTACCTTTGTCAGCAATTTAGACTAGATTCACAGAATTGAGGAAGGGTACAAAAGGAAGTACTACCTCTGCAGACCACATCACGGTTTTCCCCCCCCCGTGCTTGTGATGTCACTTGTTCCTTGTCGGCCAGAACCTATAGGTTTGTATAGTGGAAAGTACAAGCTCAACCCTATATAAAGCAGATAACATCAGTGAGATTATTATCTTCGAGACGATCAGCCACTGATAAAGCAACCAGCAAATCAAGATCTGAACATCGACCGACCACAGATTCAAACATGAGGCCACACTGCATCTTCATCGCCTGTCTTGTGCTCTTCACTTTCTGCTCACTGGCTTGCAGTGAATGTGCGTCTTTTTCTTTAATTATCTCTTTTTTTGTTTGAATGACTGGATAAACAATATATTAACAATTTTATGCATATTTGTGAAGAATTATCTAGTTTTTTTTTTAAATGTACCCCATTCATATATTGATTTATTTAAAGTATTTTTAATGCAATTTTAATTTTTCATCTCTATTTCTTCCTGCAGTCAGCCAAGGTCCCGATAAGTGCTGCTTTTCTTTTTCCAATGTAAAAATCCCAGTAAAGCAGGTTGAGAGTTATCATATCACACATCTTGAGTGCCACAGGAGTGGAATCATGTAAGTATTTTAGTAATGTCTTAATTTAATGAAAATTAATATTGTAAATATTTTTTAAATTTTAATTTATTCCTGTGATAGGAAAGCTGAGTTTCAGCATCATTACTCTAGTCTTCAGTGTCACATGATGCTTCAGAAAGAACAAGAATATAGTTTGCTGCGTCATATTTTTGTTGCAACAGTGATATACCACAATTCAAAAGCTGTGTGGTTAGTATGTTTTTTAAAAAAAGACATTAATATTGTAAATATTAACCATGTTCTCTTTAAAAATCCAGTTTCATCACAAAAGCTCAGAAGGAGATCTGTGCTGACCTGACAGAGAGATGGGTTCAGAGACTGAAGAATTTGGTGGACGCTCAAAGAGTGAAAGACAACGCGTCAGAGAGCAGCTCTGGGGACAGCGTCT